>JASEVX010000012.1:10222664-10832664 GCA_031761405.1 Serripes groenlandicus
AAGTATTAAACTTTTTCAGTTAATGAAGGAGGTATTCCAAACATTCTGGAGGACCTCGCCCAGAAGGTTGACTTTGAACAGCTGATGTACACGACTGGTTACTACAGTTTCGGTATATATACAGTAAACCCGCCTTCCTACACTGAAACCAAACCTGTGCTGATGCGGTTCGCAGGTGAGTTTCAACGCGACCATTTTGTCTCAAAACTTTTTCCAACTATAGATTTGTTCACAAGCCTCTGCAGGAGACAGCATTTGAAAACATTGATACAAAACGAGAAAATTGCTCGTTATGAGTAATTTAATCTTTTGCCACAACGAGTTGACTCCTGTTTAACCATTTTCTTATTTTTTAAAAGTAGACTGCTTCAGATAAGTTCAAAGTCTTTTGCTGCAGATATGTTGTCTGCGGGAAAGCGTTAATTACATTTTCCAATAATAAATTGTTTTTAAACCTTGAGGATCATTTTAAGTATGTATGTCAACCCAAGACATTAGTAGGTCACGCTTTATGGTTGTGATATATTTTATCTCTTTAATTTTGTATCTGTTATTTAGTTTACAACTATGAATCCATCTATACACTTAATTTGCAATAACAAAAATGCGTGTACAAATGATAGATAGGTAAATATCAAAAATATTCCAGACGAAGTCTAGTCATTTTTAAAATGAAATTCACTATTTAAGAAGAAAGATAGTATTCCTTTAATATATTTTGACACAACCTCATATAAAGGAACCTTTGTTAATTATATTTTAGAAGAAAGAACATGTATAGGTCACCTAGGCAATTGAGAATAAAAGTCTTCATATTTTTCACCCCACCCAATTAAACAATAGGGATATAAATGCAGGGTGATCGTTGCATTTGACCTTGACGTGTGACCACGACCCTGGGTTTGTGATGTAAACCCCCATATGTTACGTTCTTTTACAGAGCCTGAATGGTATATTTATGTAGTAACCGTAGACATGGTCCGAAGAGAACAATTTCTAAGCGACCAGGACATAACCTCGTTCAAACTATATAAAGACGAATCATTCGTTGGCATCATTGAGGCGTATGCGGCATATGCTTTAAATAGTACTCCTACCATCGGTAACCCAGAAATTGCTGTCAACCCCATCCGTTATTACAGAGCTCTTACCGAGGACATAGAGTAAGTACACCAGGGTTAAATACCCGCACCCAACCTTTTTTAGCGCTAAGTAATATCTAAATACTTTAAAAGCGTATTTCATCATTGTGTTTCCCAAATAAAAATTCCAAATGATTTTGTTTCTTAACAAGTATCTCTAGTCAGCAAGATGTCTATTTATGTCAACTTTCATCTTTGGAATAGTTCCACTACTAGCATACAAACAGTATACACTGGTTGGCTTTTGTTGAACTGTTCCTGAGCTGATGATTTGAACATCATCAATGACTCAATACATAACAGTTGTAACTAACTCTTCGGATGATACATGATTCACTTAAACACAGTCCACTTGTTAGCTCGCCTATTCGAAGAAATAGGGGAGCTTATGTTATCACCCCGGCGTCCGCGTTGGCGTTGGCGTTGGCGTTGGTGTTGGTGTTGGCGTTGGCGTCCGCGTTGCCAGCTTGGTCAAACCTTTGCGTGCAAGGCCTTTTCTCAGACACTGTGTATGCTGTTGCTTTGAAACTTCACACACTTATTCAGGATCATTAGGGGACCTTGTATGTCAAGTCCCATAACTCTGGGATGGATTTTGACTGAATTGTGCCCTTTTTGGACTTAGACATTTGGTCAAACCTTTGCGTGCAAGGCCTTTTCTCAGACACTGTGTATGCTGTTGCTTTCAAACTTCACACACTTATTCAGGGTCATTAGGGGACCTTGTATGTCAAGTCCCATAACTCTGGAATGGATTTTGACTTAATTGTGCCCCTTTTTGGTCTTAGAAATTGGGTCAAACCTTTGCGTGCAAGGCCTTTTCTCAGATACTGTGTATGCTGTTGCTTTCAAACTTCACACACTTCTTCAGGGTCATTAGGGAACCTTGTATGTCAAGTCCCATAACTCTGGAATGGATTTTGACGGAATTGTGCCCCTTTTTCGACTTAGAATTTTGGTCAAACCTTTGCGTGCAAGGCCTTTTCTCAGACACTGTGTGTGCTGTTGCTTTGAAACTTCACACACTTATTCAGGATCATTAGGGGACCTTGTATGTCAAGTCCCATAACTCTGGAATGGATTTTGACTGAATTGTGCCCCTTTTTGGACTTAGAAATTGGGTCAAACCTTTGCGTGCAAGGCCTTTTCTCAGACACTGTGTATGCTGTTGCTTTCAAACTTCACACACTTATTCAGGGTCATTAGGTAACCTTGTATGTTAAGTCCCATAACTCTGGAATGGATTTTGACTGAATTGTGCCCCTTTTTCTACTTAGAATTTTGGTCAAACCTTTGCGTGCAAGGCCTTTTCTCAGACACTGTGTATGCTGTTGCTTTCAAACTTCACACACTTATTCAGGGTCATTAAGGGACCTTGTTTGTCAAGTCCCATAACTCTGGAATGGATTTTGACTGAATTGTGCCCCTTTTTCGACTTAGAATTTTGGTCAAACCTTTGCATGCAAGGCCTTTTCTCAGACACTGTGTATGCTGTTGCTTTGAAACTTCACACACTTATTCAGGATCATTAGGGGACCTTGTATATCAAGTCCCATAACTCTGGAATGGATTTTGACTGAATTGTGCCCCTTTTTGGACTTAGAAATTGGGTCAAACCTTTGCGTGCAAGGCCTTTTCTCAGACACTGTGTATGCTGTTGCTTTGAAACTTCACACACTTATTCAGGATCATTAGGGGACCTTGTATGGCGTTGGTATCAGCGTTGCCAGGTTAAGATTTGCATGCAAGTATTGAAAATTTGTGATATCTTGCAATAAATAATAGTGTGTGGTTTTATCCGATACTGATACTGTAAGTCTTCGGTATTATGTTCACTATTGGCATACATCGTATATAAACCAATTTACAGATTTAAAAGGCCAATATGGACTTGGTTAACATTTGCATGGAAGTATTGAAAAGGTGTATTATCTTGCAATAGGTGATACTGTGTGACTTTACCTAATGCTATAACTGTTCTGAAGTAGGCCCTGATAGACGATGGCCCTGATAGGCGAGCTATATTGTCCTCCGACAACTCTTGTTATGTTTTGCATTTATGTTTTACTTCGCGCTAATTAAGATTGGTGGTATTGGACAAGTACACCTGTCATTGGAAACCCAAAATCGATGTTAACCCCATCAGTTATTACAAAGCTCTTCCCGTGGACGTAGAGTAAGTACTAATGTTATTAATAAATAAAGGTAGCTCAGTCGGTAGCGACGTGGCTGTCAATACAGGTGTTATGAGTTAGAACCCCAGCTCGGCCAACATTCTTTCCGTCGTTTGACAAGTGGGACAAACGTTATCGTCTTCCACAAATGGGCTAACAGTCTGTATGGAAAATCAGCCAGTTGCTTGGAAACACTGTTGTTTGAGAAAGACAGGAAAAGGTTGAGTAGGTGAACTGGCCGCTGTGATATGACTAAAATATGATTGAAAACGGCATTAAACTCCAATTAATCAATCAATTCATAAGGGTAACATATTCGTGTCCCATCTAACGATTTCGGGTATATACTCATGGATCACGAATAAGTGCTCTTACGCCGTGATATAACTAAAATAAGGCTGATGCCGGCGTAAAATCCAAAATAAACAATAAACAAACACTACCGAATTGATTCTACGGTAGAAGTATACATTTGTATGGTAAATTCGTATTGTAGATATTAGACATACACACATAATTGTATGTCCGTTACATAGGCACGAATATCGACTTCAGCGTGTTCATCAACGTCTTCAGTCGTAGAAGCAATTCGGTCGACTTCGAACACATGTTGATCTTTCTTCTGTTTCACAGTCTAACCAGTGTTTAAAGAACACCCATGGGAAGAGAACAATCTGGTCTTTGTTCACAGGTTGTCTTTAATTACAGGCTCATTTATGCAGAAAATAAATCATATTGAAATTGAAATTGTGGTTGCTATAGACAAGGAATTGCTAAACAAAGGTGGTTTGACTCTATACGGGTCTGTTCTGCCGATTGGTCGTCTTCTTGTCTCTCCATAATGGCTCCATGTTAAGATAAATTGGCGTATATGTTTCAGGTTTTGTTTTATCAATCAAAACATACATCTCTTTACGCAGCTGTTATTATGTACATCCATTTCAGAGGAACAACGATCAAATTCCGCGCGTTCATCAACGTCTTTAGCAGTAGAAATTATTCGACCGACTTTGAGCAAACGTTGATACCCTTTATAAAGGAACACTGGAAGTCCAGAGTATCAAATGCTAGATTCTTACGGGACACCGTAGAAGTCAAGAGTACAGGTGAGTGGTGCTTCGTGAAAATTAAACTTTGCGTAATTATTACACCTGAAGATAAACATTGACATGATTGTTTGTAATAAGGCTTCCAAATGGATGCTGTTTTACAGATTGGCGAACAGTGATCAGCTAAATCAGCATGCAAAGATGCGCTGGCTGATCTTGATCTACACTCTTAGAACATATGCCATTCATTTCATAGTTATACCTAGAGAATCGAGGGGGGGGGGGGGGATTACCCGTATAATTCTTGCCTTGTCTGCTTAATCTGTATGTTTGTTACCAACATCGCATTGTCCATAAGGCTTTAATGAAAACTCTTTCATGATAGGCATGTGTATTTCAAAACTCATTAGAATCACACTATACTAACTCGCGGTATGTATATCGGATCTGAGGACATCTCATTAAAGATCGTCGCATATTGGCCCTATACATTTAAATATTCTTGAACAGGTGCCCGTTTATTTGTCCAATGAAATCGCCAGATGTAACCATCGATCGGTTCTGCTATCAAAACGGGTAACTAAACAATCGGAACACTCGGCCATCACCGCTTCTATATCTAGCGAAGTTTGAAGGAGATTGTTTTTTTCCCTGTGATAAAACTTCTCCAGTAATAGTAACATTATTTATCTAGATAACTTGGTTTCCATCCAGAGACATTGGTATGCCATAAAAGTAGTGTATGCTTGTTTATTGTATATGCAGTTTGATAAAGATTTGTTTTTAAGTCGAAATAACAATTTGAGCCACGCACCCTCAACCCACCTAATTCGGTTTTTAAATAAATGAGCATTTTTAACAGGTTGTTAACTTTTATCATATAATATTTGACACAATCGTTCACTATATATTTCCACTATGCTTGTTTTAATTATAAAGTAGTGAACAGGAAGTAACTGTTCGACTACAATGAGGCGTATGCTGATATGGCGATTCACTGGATAAACGTTTCACGTTTTGTTTCAGTAGATGTTAAACTTTTGTAATAAACATAGAATACTTATATGGTAAACATATCAAAATGAAGATTTAATCGTTTAATACAGTTGTAAACATTGTTTCCAAAGGAGAAATTGCTCATTATGAACCTGAAACATATACATAATTTATCATGATTCTCCTCCTCCTCCTCCTCCTCCTCGTCCTCCTCCTCCTCCTCATTACCATCAGCATTATTATAAGAAATTACTGTTATCATCAAATTATTATTATTGTTTCAGTTGCGTGCCCATTGGTGAGAGAGACTGTAAATGGTAGTACGGTAACCTTCCCGTATACCCCTGCAGGAGAAATCGGTTACACATGGGAAAGATGTATCGGGGGTAACCTTATTTATATTATTTTTTTCTTACTACCAGTGCCGCACCCTGTGGCCTGTTTTTACAATATGATCGGCTTTAAGACCGTCTGAACTAGGACTGATATTTACGACGGCATCTTTTATTGAAAATAAGATTTTATCACCACCATGGTCATAACAAAGACCGATTTAGGTCGGTCGTAGTACGTTTCAGTACACTACGGCCTAGTAGAATGTAAACTGCCGATTATATTTGCTACCGTCAAAGTCGTATATTTAAGGACTTGTGTTAACTAAGACCGGATTTAAGACTTTTGATAAAATGAGCATCTGTCGTGTCGGGCAAAAACTAATCTTCTGCACTTTGTATATTAACTGTTTTTTCTGAAGGATTACCAATGTTTCATATCGCAATTGCATCTCTGTTTCAATTTATACAACCATGTTGTTTTGGGCATTTCTCTTTTTTGTTTTCCCCGAGGTGTCCACAATAAAGGTCGTGTCGTGTGGTCCACCTCAGGTGCAGGAGGTTCTAGGTTCGTTCACCGACTGGTCATATCAAATACCTTAACAATAATTGTAGTTATTTTCTCTACTTGACAATCAGGTATTAACATAACGACTGGCTTGATAATGTCAGGATAAATCGTACATTGAAGGGCTACCTAGTTTCATTTAGCTGTTACGTAGCTGTTTCATCACCTATGTTGGTTTCGTCCGTTCCCATTAACGTTTTCCCAGAGGTCTCCAAAAAACAGGGTTGTCATCATTGAAGAGATATAGTGTTCTTATTTAACCCTTTTTCACGTGCAATATTTTCTTCAACATTACAAAAAGTTACAGGCAGTATATATTAATTCAAAAAGACACTGTTCAGACTGGAGATGCCAAGACAAAATAATAACTTACTTCATTAAGTAAGTGGATGATGAACGTAAATCAAAGTACTGAAATGTGGGGATGTTGGCTCTAGAGTGTAAACAAGATGTCCTTCAATTTGACCTAGTTACCTACCTTTTGACCCAACATGACCCATGGTTAGAACTTGACCTAGATATCATCAAGAAAAACATTCTGATAAAGTTTCAACATGCTCAAGATAAAAATTTAGTATCTAGAGTGTTAACAAGATTTTCATTCAATTTGGCCTAGTGACCTAGTTTTTAACCCGGCATGATCTATATTCAAACTTGACCTTGATATCATTTAAATAGAATTCTGACCAAATTTCAAGCTGCTGTAGACAAAAAAGATGCTTCTACAAAGTTAACAAGATTTTCCATCAATTTGGTCTATTGACCTAGTTTCTGACCCAATGGGACCCATATTCGAACTTGACCTGGATATCATTAATACAAACATTCTGACAAATTCAAACTGCTGAAGCACAACTTGCGACCTTAGAGTGTTAACAAGCTTTTCCTACAATTTGACCTAGTGACCTATTTTTTGACCAATGATAAAACATGTTCGAACTTGACCTACATATCATCAAGAGAAACATTCTGATAAAGTTTCAACATGCTCAAGTGGAAAATATGGCTTATACAGTATTAACACGATTTTCCTTCAATTTGGCCTAGTAACCTAGTTTTTGAACCAATATGACCCATATTTAAACTTGATCTAGATCTCATTATTACAAACATTCTGACAGAATTTCAAACTACTGAAGCACATATTGCGGCCTCTAAAGTGTTAACAAGCTTTTCCTTCAATTTGACATAGTGACCTCCTTTTTGACCCGACAAGACTCATCATATCATATTATCAAGACAAACATTCTGATAAAGTTTCAACATGCTCAAGTTAAAAAAGTAAGGCTTCTAAAGTGTTAACTAGATTTCCATTCAATTTGGCCTAGTGACCTGGCTTGACCCATATTCGAACTCGGCTTAGATATCATTTAGATAAACATTCTGACCAAATTTCAAGCTGCCTTAATAAGAAATGCGTGTTCTACAAGATTTTCCTTCAATTTGGCCCAGTGACCTAGTTTCTGACCCAATATGACCCATATTTAAACTTGACCTAGAAATTATTAATATAAACATTCTGACAAAATTTCAAACTGCTGAAGCAAAAATTGCGGCCTCTAGAGTGTTAACAAGCTTTTCCTTCAATTTGACCTAGTGACCTACTTTTTGACCCGACATGACTCATGTTCAAACTTAACTTTCATCATCAAGACAAACATTCTGATAAAGTTTCAACATGCTCAAGTTGAAAATGTGGCCTCCAGAGTGTTAACAAAGATTCCTTCAATTTGACCTAGTGACCTAGATTTTTATCTCAAATGGCCCAGTTTCGAACTTGTTTAAGATTTGATGGAGATGAATGTCCTGATAAACTTTCATGGAGATCCGATGCAAAATGTAGCCTGTAGAGTGTTAACAAGGTAAAATGTTGACGATGCACGACAGCCGTATTTCCCATTGCAGGGATTTTCTAAAAAGGTTTTTGAGCTACCCGCTTTCAAGCTACTCGTTTTCCATATATTTAACAGAAACATTTAAGATCCTTATGTCTAACTTAAATTTCAAAATTATGTATACAACTTCATGGATTAAAACTTTACATTGTGTACTTTTACTTTGTATAATGTGCATACTGTTTAGCTTGTTGTGAATCAAGACAAATTGTCCATTTTGAAAAAAACAGAGGTCATAGCTGAATCCCACGCATAAAAACACACCGAATCGTTTATGAAGAACACAGTACCTTTACAAGTATGATACGTTTAAAGTATTATAGTATGTAGTAATGTGGTGTTTTGGTTTGGACAATATAATGGGGAAAAGCAGGACATTGTCTTGGTTAACAGATGAGTATTATCCTTCCAGGATTCCGTTTATTGGAGATTGACAACTATTCTTGGTTACTTTCTGTCATTTGGCAGTCATTGTATTTTCGTTTGGACAAGCGAAACGGGTAAAAGCAGGACATTTTCTTGGTTAACAGATGAGTATTACCCTTCTGGGATTCCGTGTATGGGAGATCGACAACTGTTTTTAGTGTGCATCGATGTTTGTAAAATTGCAAGGCAACCATGTTTCATTTACAGTTTAAGAGATAAAGTGAATACCCTGGTATGTCGAGATTAATGTTTATATTTGGCTATATATCAAAAACTGACCTTTGGCTAAATATCATAATATGACCTTCGGCTAAAAATCAAAATATGACATTTGGCTAAATATCAAAATGTGACCTTTGGCATGCAAGGGCCAAACATGCTAATCCTGGTCGAATTTTATGTTTACAGAGATTATGTGTGTCAGTAGTTGATATTCCAAATACATGTAATACAGTTTCGAAAAGCCGAGCCCCGGTATCTCAGTCAATAGCAACGGGGGCTGTCAACCCAGGAGTTGTGAATTTGCATCCCAGCTCGGTTAAGATTAGTTATGATGTATGACAAAGTTAATGTGACAAGGGTCATTCGTCTTTCATCACGGGCGAACAGCCTATTTGGTAAAGAAGCCAGTTGCAGGGAAATACTGTGATGCGGATAGTGAAGTGCGAAAGCCATGAAACACACATTGGTAGTAGAACAAGTCGCCGTGATATGACTAAAAAAAATGTTGAAAAACTGCGCTAATCCAAAATTAATCATCAAATAATCAATTTCAGGGGAGGGTGCCTTCGCCTCCAGGAAGTGTCTGGGTGGATACGACGATGGTGTAAGGTGGGGCCGCTTGACATATAATCCCGGATGTGAGGAATTCCCGGATCTACCCCAGTCTAACAGTTCTACCGACCTTAACATATTGTCAGAGGTATTACTCGACCAAATTACACTCGACTATCTTAATGTCATTTCAACAGAGCTCTAGATACGGGGCGTTTTGCATAATCTAAACTCCTTATTTGACATCCAAAGCCTATGTTCCGGGTACTCAAATGAATAGTCTCAGTAAGACGGTTCTTTCGAGTACCCACACTATAGGTTCTAATGAGTTATACCGTAGATATCGTGGAAGCAAGGACCTTTTACTCTTCCTTATCTAGTCCTCTGTCTCAATATCAGGAATCTAGACATTCCTGATATCTCGATATGTTTGTGATGTCCGAAACTAATTTTGTAAAAAGATGGCAAAATTCTTAATTGAAACGAGCGTATTTCTCGATGTAAAAAGGTGGCAAACATCTTAATTGAAACGAGCGTTTATCTCGATGTAGAAAGATGACAAAATTCTTAATTGAAACGAGCGTTTACATGTACTATCTCGATGTAAAACGGTGGCAAAATTATTAATATAAACGAGCGTTTACATGTATCTAGATGTAAAATGGTGGCAAAATTATTAATTGAAACGAGCGTATATCTCGATGTAAAAAGGTGGCAAACTTCTTAATTGAAACGAGCGTTTATCTCGATGTAGAAAGATGACAACATTCTTAATTGAAACGAGCGTTTACATGTATCTCGATGTAAAACGGTGGCAAAATTATTAATATATACGAGCGTTTACATGTATCTAGATGTAAAAAGGTGGCAAAATTATTAATTGAAACGACCGTATATCCCGATGTGAAAAGATGACAACATTCTTAATTGAAACGAACGTTTACATGCATCTCGATGTAAAAAGATGGCAACAGTCTTAATTGAAACGAGCGTTTATCTCGATATAAAAAAGGTGAGTACCGCCTCGGTGTTGTTGAGGTAGGGCGTCCGCCTCGGGTGCGGGAGGTCGTGGGTCCGATCCCCGGTCGGGTCTTTTCTGTACAAGAAGTTGATTAAAATCTAAATTGAAACAACTGTTTGTCTCTTTACAAATATATGTAATCTGATACCAATCTTGTCACAAAGATACATGTGTTATGGTGAACAAGTTTTTCCATAAAAGTTGTGATTTGTTACACGAAAATACACATTGTGTGAGTTCTGGTAAGGTCTCCAGGAAGCTGGCATCGAGCGTGATTTATTTAAGCTCAAAGCTTGTACGAAATCGATGTAAAATAGTAAACTTAACTATGCGCCTTGTCTTTCAGGTTATTTTGAACGTAGATAATATTATTGGTGTGCTCAACAACACGATAGATCTGACAAGCCCGGCAATTAACCTCACAGAGGCTGATATCATATATACGGCTGAAATTCTCTATAATTTCTGGAAATTCAATGGCCTTTTAGATCGAAAAGTAAGTTGTTTTCTTTCCAACGTTAGACAATTTCAAAAATCAATCGGACACACTTTGTTCGTCTTCCACCAAATCGCTAACAGTCTATGTGCAAAATCAGCCAGTTGTTTTGAAATACTTGTGTATGAATAACTAGTGTGAGAGAAACCAGGAAACACATGGGTAGGTGAATTGGCCGTCAGGATATGACAATTTGTTTCATTTCAAATAGTACTGGTTAAGTATCCAGGAGGCAGACATTGAGCGTGATAAATAGAAGCTGAAAGCTTGTTTCGCAATTGTTTTACAATATATAAGTTTAGATTAATTTAAACATACTATAGCTAAACCTTATTGTAGATCTAATATTGTGGGGGGTTTGAAACCGAGCAACCCCCGCTCGCGGCAGTCATGGTGGAGTGACTTTGGGCAATGCATATTCCCTTGCCTAGTACTTTTGGATATGATAAGAAAACACAGTTTGACAATATTGTAGTCTTGTCAATTATAGTTAAAATTGATATTTATGGTAATAACACTGCTATATTATTTTCATGCACTTATATTCTTACAAAATAATTCAAAAAATGACTTTTAGGGCGAAAACTTATGTATCTTTATTATCAGTTTCTGTCCTTCATAATAGAAAAACACAATAAAGATCCAAATATATAGAGGTCTTTTCAAAATGCTAAATGAACATTATGTACAAATTAATTTAAACATACTATAGCTAAACCTTATGGTATAACTACTATTGTGGGGGATTTGGAACAGGGCGTCCCCCGCTCGCGGCAGTCATGGTGGAGTAACTTTGAGCAATGCATGTTCCCTAGCCTAGTACTTTTGGATATGATAAGAAAACACAGTTTGATAACATTGTAGTCTTGTTGTCAATTATAGTTGAAATCGATATTTATGGAAATAACACTGCTATATATTTTTCGTGCACTTATATTCTTTCAAAATAATTTAAAAATGACTTTTAGTGCGAAAACTATTTTTATGTATCTTTATTATCAGTTTCCGTACTTCATAATAGACAAAAACAATAAAGATCCAAATATATAGAGGTCATATCAAAATGCTAAATGAACATTATGTACAATCGTCTTCGTTTTTAAAATCAATGGTCTTAGTATTCTGTACAATTTTCCTTTTAAACATTATTTGTGTAAAAATAGGATCACCTACAAATATACTAGTTTATTTACCATGGTAACGTGTTCTATCGTCGTGATATAACTGAAATAATGACAAACTTGATCCCTGAGTAAACATACCAGTACAAGGCTGAGAAAAATGTGACTTGCCCATGGGCACTTCACCATGACCACCGCAACTGGGAATTCGAAAACGGGAGGTCAAACGTCACCCCCTCTATCGACATTATAATTCGCAGTTGAAACTCTTTAGAGAGATAATTTGTATTAAATATCAGCATGTAAATATGAAGGAAGAATAATATACATTCGTGCAAGTCGAAAGTCCAAAAATCAAACATTTCAAATCAAATACTATTAAAAAGACATATTTCATATTGCAAATACATTTGGAGTCGATGTCCTAGTGTTTACTTGATACATTGCATTGAAACCTTATGCAACCCTTCCCAACTGTCACACCTATGATGATTTTTAAGTTTAATAACTCTATCCCGCAGTTTATGAAAGTTATGGCCCTTTTTGGACTTAAAACTTCTGGTTAAAGTTTTGCATGCAACTACATTAAGAAACCGTATTTTAGTAACTACTTGATTGAGTGCATTGATACTTTATACAGCCCTCTCCAACCAACCATCACGCCTATGTAAACAATCAAGTACAATAACTCTATCCGGCATTTTATGCAAGTTATGGCCCTTTAAGGACTTAGAAATTCTGGTTAAAGTTTTGCAACTACATTTAGAGTGTAATATCAGTAGCAACTTGAAGCTTTGTATTGAAACTTTAAACAACCTTTCCCAATTTTACAACTATAAACTCAACCAATTACGATAACTCTATCCTACTTAGAAATTATGCTTAAAGGTTTGCGTGCAACTACATTAAGAGTCCATATCTTATTAACTACTTGATGCATTCCATTGAAACGTTATACAACGCTTCCTTACCAGCACACCTATGAAAATAATCAAGTTAAATCACTCTATCCTGCATATAATGCAAATTATCATCCTTTAAGAAGTTGTGGTTAATATTTTGCATGCAACTACATTAGAGTCCATTATCTATCTCAGTAACTTAAATAAGCGGTAATATAGTCGAGCGCGCTGTCCTCCGACAGCTCTTGTTAGACAACCGATTACAATAAGAAGAGCTAAAGAATGAGCTTTTGCACATAGTTTATACATCATTTCTTTAAGGCATTATTTGTGTACAATGGCCATTTCTTGTTATACACAGCTGTATTTCATGTGTGTTTCCATGACTGTACTATATTATGCAGCGTAATAAAAGTGATGTGAAGTCATTTTTTGATAATCTCAAATAAGAATTATTTCCTACTAGGAAGTTAGGTCCGGATTTAGTTAATCCTTTTATATATTTCTATAAATCTTCGTATTATTATGTATGATATGTATGAGCCGTTCCGCGAGAAAATCAACATTGTGACACTTTGTTGCCTCCTGTGGATTTTCTGTTTCATGATCATACGCTATACATCTATGCCCCTGAGACGAAATGTGTTGACCCGGATAAGCCTGCTCGGACTGCGCAGTCTCATCTGGATCGATACATTGCGCAGTGTCCACAATGTTAGTTTCGTGGAAGGCTCATATTGTTTTGTAAATCTTCGTATTAATTATGTATGATACATGTATACATCACTTCTTTTAAAAAAAATCTTATGCATGTTTCTACCATGGGCTCTCTAAAAATATCAGGTAGTGGATAACATATATGATGTAGCTAACAACGTTCTTGAACGATATCCAAACATTATTGATGCAGCTCAGAGAGTCACGAACGCTGCAAACAGGTATTTACATGTTTGATTGAATGATTTTCAATTTTTTGATTAATTGATTGATTGATTGATTGATTGATTGATTCATTGATTTATTCATTTATTGGAGTTTAACACACTTTTCAACGAGATTTCAGAGAGTTGGGTATGCCGCTAACAGGTGTGTTAATGTTTCATTGAATGATGATAAATTGATTGATTGATTGAACGGTGTGAAATGCCTTTATAAAACGGGTTTGAAGAAAATCAGGTTGTATCGAAGACTGAACAAAGGGTAGTAATGGCTTTCCCTGTCTGGCTCTCGGGGTTGTGGTGTTATCATTACGACTGACTCACTGGTGTCATGTCAGGATAAATGGACCAGTAGTACTGATAAAACTGAAACATGGATGAAAGCGGAGTAAAACACCATACATACACAGCATATGATCCGTTTATCAAGAAAGCCAACTTTATGGACTCTGCGTCACATATCGACCCAGATCATCCTGCGCAGTCCGTGCAGGCTAATCCGGACCGACACATGATAGAGGTATAGAGTAACGAGTCATGAAACAGAAAGTCCACAGGAGGCGAAAAGTGTCTGTCCATGTTACCCTGCACGGCATGCTTTGGCTGATCCGGGTCGACACTTTCCGCAAATTCCACAATGTTGGTTTTCTCGCGAAACGGCATATACTACCTTACATGTGTTAAATTGGGTGTTATACCTCTATACAATGATAACCCTGCCCCATCTGTTGAAGCATAGTAGCCGAATCTTCTCTTTAAAACATAATCATTAAACGAAGAAATTGCTTGTAATGAGCAATTTCTACTTTGCCACAATTGGCAATTTCTCCTTTGCCACATTTTGAAATTTGTTTTCGATAATTATACTCTCATACGAGAGGTGTGGAATGCCTTCGCATTCAAAAATATTTACTGTATATGGAAGCGATTAAAGATATTTATAAATATTTGCAACAAAACATAATTTGACGATCAACTGGTATCTAATGGAGTTTACTAGTATATACAAGTATATACTGGTGACTTGTGGTATCTAATGTTTTCTACTTGTGACCTCTGGTGGTTAATGTTTTTTTCTGGTGACTTCTGGTATTTAATGGTTTCTACTGGTATCTACAAATATATAATGGTATTTCCTGGTATCTATTTATATATTCTCTTATATACTGGTTTATACTGGGGTTAACTTTCACATAGCCTTTGAAAGTTAACAAACCAACACAATCAACTTATATTTCCTTTTAAAGTAACTAAATGTTTTATTCTATCCACAGAATCATTGAATCTGTTGAAGAAATCACATCCAATGCCGACTTGTTTTATGGAAAAACACTACGAATTGTCAAGAGTTTTCTCGCCACTGAAATCTGGGACCAAGATGGCGATGGTACTATCATCATTGGTCTCCAACTACACCAAGAAGGAGAAACGAATGGTAACACTATCAACGCCACTGATCTACTAACGGTGGAACAGCCGGATGAAACTGATGTTAACATTACAGACACTGCTATCTATCTTGACGAGCAACTCTTAACAGGTAGTAACACCTTTATTTCTTCATGATTTATTTATTGGTTGATTGATTTGATTGATTACCACATAAAAACAAATCTGCAGCAGACGACTTGGAAAATATCTACCTAAAACATGGACGTCCATAAAAATGAAAATATAATTGTTGAATAGTGTTGAAAGCATTGTGGCAAATAGATAAATTGCTCCAAATATCTCCTTTTGTCACAACGTTTTCAAAAGTCATCTGCAAGTGGGAAAGGCTGAACGGCCTTTTCAATACCATTTCAGTCATATAACAGTGACTAGTCCACCTACACTTGTGTTTCTTGTCTTTCTCACACCAGTGTTCCATACAATACAGTGTAGTTTTCAAAGCAACTCCCTACTATTCCACGTAGACTGTTAGTGCATTGATGGAAGACGAATGACGCTTGTCGTACATTGACTTTTGTCAAAGACGGAAATAATGTTTGCCGAGCTGGTGTTCAAACTCCATCCCCTGAATTGACTTTCGACTAAGCTACCCGGGCTTAACTTTTCCTCATGAAAATGAAAACCTTTCCCACATATCACAAATTTGCACCAGACCGTAAAACCATATGGAAACTGTATCTTAATGAAATGATGATAATAATTTGAACATTGCCCTCAAGGAGTTATTGCTCAATGTTTTCACATGTAGCCTGTTGCAGATGTGGCACACACTGTCTGATTGCTAGAAAGGGTAACATGTCTTTATAAAGATTTAGAACACTGAACATTACCATGAATGATGATGCTCTTCTTAACATGGAACAGCCCACACAAAACTGCTATTGAATACAAACACAAACAAACAATGAGCCGTTCCACGAGAAAAACAACATTATGGACTCTGCGTAATGTATCAACCAAATCAACCTGCGCAGTCCGCGCAGGCTAATCCAGGCCGACACGTTCCGTTTCAGGGGTATAGAGGTATAGAGTAATGATTTCTGAAACAGAAAATTCACAGGTGAAAATAGATTGCCCGGATTAGCCTGCGCGTTATGCTTAGGCTGATACGGGTCTATACTTTACGCAGAGTCCATAGTGTTGGATTTCTCGTGGAACGGCTTAAATGTTTTATTCCGTATTGTAGACCTGCGACCCATTAAACATAACTTACATGAGCATTATAAATTTATATACTGTTATCAATCTAAATCGACAAAACCGCAAACATGGATATCTCATATTTAAATTATAGGACAAAAGACAAGAACGGCGTTTCAGATTTACAGCAAGACCAATTTGTTTACGGTCGTCAACTCGAATCGATTTGAACTCATCAGTAAGGTAGCTGCTGCCCGGCTTGAAATCGATGGGATCAGGGTGACGGAGCTCGGAACAAATAATGTGACAATAATCTTCAAACCTCAAAAAGTAGGTTACGTATCCAGTACCAAACTGCAATTGATCTGTCAGCCGCCGGCTGCTCTGCACTCAATTTCCACCAACCCAATAAATATTTAAAATCTAAAATGAGGTTGGAACACACTTTCATCATTCATGTTTTACAAAATACCTAAGTATGTGAGCTGATATTAATAGTTACCTTGCTGATTGACAGTGCTTGTGATGAAATGAAATAGTTTGGCATATTTATTAGGGAAACAAAATTGATATAATATGCTTTTAAGTATTTAAGAATTTCTTATCATTACATAAAGGTTATTGGGTATTAATGGGTTGAAACTACAACAGTTAACCATGTTCTCCGAATTAGTGCTTAAGTATCTGAACTCATTCTCGAAATTGACCAATCGGAAGTCTTATTCGTAGCATATACAGTGAACTCGACAGTTCCGGTCAGTAACCAAACCAAAGAAGCTTGTCTCTTTGAAAGGAAAGTTGAGAGGAACAAAACTACATAAAATGTTCAACAACTACATTTTCCACAACATGATTTGAAATTTTTCTTTAGTGTCTGCAATTGCAAGCTGTAAATTTGACAGTTGAGGGTCGAACTTGCCATTTCCGGGTCACATCACTAATGTTTCCTCAAGAGCTGTCACAGAAATGTGACAAATGCCTTCAGATTGGCCAGATATCGAAGTTATAATCTATATTGATCAAAATTAGAAAACAATTTGAGTTAAACAAATTGGCGCCCAACAGATACGCCTCTCATGCGTCAAATTTTGCCAGTGATGTGGTAAACTTTACTGTACACACTTTCATGCACGAACACTGTTGCATTTCAACAAACTAATAAGTCATATTTGATAAAAAAAAAAAAGGGCAAACTTATGGGAGTGAAATTGATTCAATAACAAACTTTTAACATTGAGTTATCTCCATAAGCATTAAATTATTCTTAAAAATTTACCAAAATAGTTTTACTAATAAATTCATAATTTTGAGAATATCCCATCTGCTAGTTTGGCATAAACAACTTTGACAAGTCAATACATTTTATAAATATCGTTCAGTGGTAAATAACCTACACATTTATGTATTACTAAAAGTATGGCTACATTCAGCAATATTCGCTATGACAGGTAAACAAACATATTAAGAGTTTGCCTTCGTGGGAATCGATGCAGTCAAACGTTTCATGATAACGACATCCGTTCTTGAATTGACAACGCCCTAAATCGAAGTTAAACTAGCCAAGATAATGGGAAATATGACTTTTTAATCAAATTGTCTAAATACTGTATCATTCTCGAAAACTTAACATTCTTTTCCAAATGTGTCCCGGAATTGTCGATGATCCGGAACTGTCGAGTTCACAGTAATCTTATGTTTAGAGTTAGACTGCACGAACTGATAGCTGTCACATGTATTCCTACTTTGAAGATTGCGTTTATAGTTGACAGATACTTTATGTTCCACCGTTTTAACAACTTGGGAGATTGGTATGAACTTGTGAAATATATTGTATTATACCTAAGTAGCAACTTGGCAGATTACGTTTATAGTTGACACATATAAAGTTTGTTTACTGGCTTACTCGCGACAGGATTTCACAAACCATTAGTGTCAGGTTGCTGGCTGCCTTCTCATATAAACTGTCTATCTCAATGATGGAAGATGAATGACGTTTTATATATTTTAAGAGTCGTATTTTTTCTAAGTATTTGACAAGAACATTTGTGACGCCTGTCGTAAACATTGTGACATAAGGAGACATTTTTCACAATGAGCGATATCAATATGAGTGTCTAGGTGTTTTTGATGTCGTCTATTGCAGATTTGTTGTATGTGGGAAAGGGTTAAACAAGAGGTTTAGGTAATAGGCGTAAACTGGTCATTTTCAATAATTATATATATTTTAACTTTACCAAACTCTATGTTGTGGGTACTCAAAAGAATTTTCTCACTTAGACGATTATTTTGAGTACCCAAAACATATGGTTTGAGTGTCAAATAAGTGCATATCTGGTTAAACATGTCTGTATATTAAATCAGGAGGATGAAAGAACGGTGTGTGCATTCTGGGATTACGATGCCAACGAGGATGCTGGAGGTTGGGTAACCGATGGCTGCACCACCAAACTGATGACAGATAAACGAATTGTCTGTATTTGTAATCATCTCACCAACTTTGCCGTTTTGGTCGTACGTATTATTTACTTTATTGTTGTCGTCGTATGTGTATTGACTTTGCCGTTCTCGACGTATGCGGGCGGTTTTGGCGGGGCGGGCGGCGTCCAGTATGTTGTTAGCTAAATAATGTATTGGTATATTATCTTGGACAAGTTCGATAACTAGCCATATCGCTTTAGTCAATCGAGAGTAATTGCCCTTTAATTATAGAAGTTACCTAAAATTGTTCTTGTCAGCCTTTGTCCAATCATCACCAAATCTTTCAGAATGTGTATTGGCATAATATCTTGGACAAATTTGATAACTAGCCATATCGCTCTACTCAATCGAGAGTTATCGCCCTTTAATTATAGAAGTTACCTAAAATGGGTCTTGTAAGCCCAATAACTTAAGAAGCCTTTGTCCAATCATCACCAAAATTGTTCAGATAGTAAATTGGCATAAAATCTTGGACAAGTTCGATAACTAGTCAATCAAGAGTTATCGCCCTTTAATTATAGAAGTTATCTTAAATTGGTATTGTCAGCGCAATCACTTAAGAAGCCCTTGTCCAATCCTCATCAAATTGTGTCAACATGTTAATTGGCATAATATCTTGGACAAGTTCGATAATAACCCATATCGCTATAGTCACTCTTGAGTTTATTGCCCTTTAATTATAGAAATTACCTAAAATTGATCTTGTCTGCTCAATAACTTTAGAAGCCTTTATCCAATCATCATCAATTTTAGTCAGAATGTGTCTGGGCATAGTATCTCAAACAGTTTCTACAACCAGCCATGTACTTGTGGTATATAAACTTACTTTGTTGCCTTTCTTGTGGTATGCATATTTATGTTACCGTTCCTTTACTATTAATATATGCCTTTACTGTTCTTATCGTTTTTATTTTACTTAATTTATATTTACTTTGTCGTATTTGTTGTCGCACATGAGTATTCACTGCCCATTTATATATTATTTATTATTTAGTCTAAAATGCATCTTTTGACAAAAGAAGAGAAATGTAGCTTCACTGATATTACGACCATGTATCTTTCACTATTGCGACACCATAGAGTAAACAACACCTGAATTGCCAGAAGCGGCGCATATAGTTTCGTCAACTTTAAATGTCTGTCATCCATTTTCAATACAAAGAAATAAGATAAAATAATTGATTGTATGGTGTTTAACGCAGCTTTCAACAATGTTTCAGATATTTCACGGCGTGTCCTGGGTAAGTTACCAGTCCTACTGGTCCATTTATCCTGACACCAGCCAGTCCCTGAGCGCTACGGAGGGCAGCCATTACTACCAGTTTTGAAGTCTTTGGTATGACCCTAAGATAAGATAAAAACAAACCACAGATAAAACAAGTGGTTTGGAAATAAATATGTTCATCAGAAATACATTTCTGATATTCTAAACATTATTACTCTATTTTTCAGGACCTTGAAGCCGACACAATTTCTGATACAAATAAATTGATTCTAGAAATTGTGACGAAAATCGGGCTCAGTATCTCTATCATCGGACTTAGCCTTACAATCTTGACCTTTTTAGTATTCAAGTAAGTTCCCTTTATTTTTACAGCTCATTCGCGCAGTCAGATCTTACAACTAACTGTTCGCCAATTTGTCTTAGAATGTTTTAATTTTTAAGAAACTTCTGTGGAGCAAAATCTATTGGGATCCTTAGCGTGAATGCACATGCAGGTCAACTTACACAGGCGGGGTTAGCATTACGACTGACTGACTGGTGAATGACCAGTTATACTGGTAATTTACCAAGGCTACGCCTTGATATAACTCAATTTTAAAAAAGCGGCATAAAACACCACAACTACAATAGGCATGTAAAGATACATACAAACACTTTCTCCTTTTCATAAGCCCCGGTATTTTAGTCAATAACGACGCGGATTGTCAATCAATGTGTTAGGAGATCGAACGCCAGCTTGGCCAATATTACTTACGACGTTTGACAAACGTCAATGCTTGAAACTGCAATCGTCTTCCACCAATGGAGTACTGGTGTGAGAAATGGAAAAGTGAACTGACCACCATGATATGACTGAAACAATGTTGAAAACACTGCGTTTAACCCCAATCAATCAACCGAAAGGTTTGTCTGTTACAAAAGATTTAACAACTCATATGTTTAGAGGGACATGTTTAAATCCATACATTTAAAGAAATAGTTCACATCTATTTACAGACATTTACGGAAAGGGCGTGGCCAACAGGTCCTTATTAACCTAGCAGTGGCAATGCTATGCTCCGCCCTAATCTTCCTTATTGGAATGGACAGAACGGAAAGTAAGGTGGGGTGTAAAGTGGTTGCCGCCCTCCTGCATTACTTCATCCTGGTGTCCTTCATGTGGATGCTCGTCGAGGGAATTCTGCAGTACCTGAGATTCGTCAAAGTGCTTGGAACGTACATCCCCAAGTTTATGGTCAAGACAATGATTCCGGCATGGGGTAAGTTAATCGCATTGATACCACCTCATTGATGTCATTGACGAGCGACCAGCCCGGATGCGGGTGATCCGCGTGTTTGATCCCCGACCTAATCATACTAAATTGTATAAATCATGTGTAGATCTTGGATCTTGGGGTTAGCTTAATGACAGACTTGATCGGGTGTCAGCAGAAATGGACTAGAGGCAATTATCAAGATAAACTCAGTGAAATAACTGAACAATGTTTGAAAGCGGCGTGATAACATACACATGATACAAACAAACAATTTCATTGAAATCACACCAAAATACCTTGCTGTATGAATATTAGATCTGACGACACCGCCTCTCAATCTCGTTTAAGTTTATGGGCCATATACACTGTCGAAACCATACGATTTTTGCAGGCGAAATTTGTGTGTAGATCTGATTTTAGCGAGATTGTGGTAGAAGTTATCTGTGAGAACCTGCATATATTTACGGAATGTATCGATATACTTGGCATTGAGCAAATCTCACATATAACGAATCTACAACAAACGACATTGTAATACCCAAGTATATAAGGGTATCTTAATGAATAGAGGTGAAAACATTATGGCAGAAGGAGCAATGTACATGTTGTCGAAATTTCGTCAAAAGTCGTCTTCTGGTATGTTGGGAAAGGATAAGTGCCTTTTTGACCATACATCAGTCGTAAAACTATGATCTACATTGTTATGGTGTCGCTTATTCTTACTGCGTGGAAAGTGTAATTGATAATGGCTTTAAAGGTGTTTGTTAACAGTATTTCGGTCATATTACCTAAGATGACCATTGCGCCACTCTGCAATCCTCTTCAACAATTTGCCGAGCCCAAGAAGCTCAGTTGGTAGCGACGCAAGCGGGCTGTCAATCCAGTTGTGTGAGTACGAGCCCCAGCTCGGCCAACATTCTTTCCCACGTTTGATAAAAGTCACTGTGACAAGCGTAATTCGACTTCCACAAATGGGCTTACAGTATATGTGGAAAAGCAGCCTGTTGCTTGGAAATAATGTTGTGTGGACTACTAGTGTGAGAAAGCCAGGTAACAGATGAGTAAGTGAACTGGCCGCCGTAATAAGATTGTTAAAAATGGCGTTAAACCCCAATCAATAAATCATTTTTCAACAACTAAGTAAGTTTTAACAAAAATATTTGTATCGACTAACAATGGATGAAGATAGGTTAACGGTGGCATAAGTGTTGCCAATCGTCAGAGAGAGCCAGGACTTGAACTCGGGATCTCTTCCTCGACCTTTTCCCACACACAGACGCTTTCCGACGAATCTGCAGCAGGCGACCTTTGAAAATATTGTGCCAGAAGAACAAAATTCTCATTATGAGCAATTTCTCCTTTTGCCAAAGTGTTGTCAACTTCGTTCAGTAATAATACATTCACTGATAGAAATTTCCCTAGGTGTTTTCAAAGTCGTCTGCTCCAGATTTCTTGAATGCGGGAAAGGAATACGGGACCCGCCATAATAGTCGAATCTATTGGGCTTCATCGTTACAATCGCCAAAACAACTTGATATGCCTTGCTCAGCTGAAATGGTTGGAAGCAAATTAATTCTCGAAATTGACCAGAATTCTTATTTTGAGCATTAAATGATATGTCTGTTCGCTGGGCGTTAAGCCGCAAATATCGGTTTGGGATTTGCTTACTTTATGTCTCACAAAAAACTTTTCTTTTGACAGGAATTCCGGTTATCCCTGTAGTGGCCGTGGCAGCAATTGATCACGAATTATATTATGGCGGAAAAGGATAGTAAGTTTTGATTTATTTGTTTAATTGTTTCACTTATTCACGTAACCTTGGATAAACAAGCCAGTACATGGCTAGGAAATGTGCCTTGTCCAAGGGCATTACACCATGACATCCGCGACTGTGGGACCCGAAACGACCGGTTCCAAATCCCCGACACTTATCAATCTGCAACGGCGGATTCCTTTAACCCTTTCTCACATGTAGACGCTTTTTTGGTGCCTTTGGTTTTTTAAACTTGGTTGCAAAAGAAGATATTGCTCAAAATGTATTTCCTTTACTGATATATTGCATGCATTATTATTATTATTTTTTTTTTTTTTTTTTTTTTTTATAAAAATGTTTTCTTAGTCGTCTGTTGTAGATTTTGATTATATGGGAAAGTGATAAGGATAGAAAGGAAAATCATTTTGTCTTCGTCACAGAACGATCATAGGCTCTTGATTATACTAAATTCAATGTAAACAATTCTATTAGTTTAAACTGAATTTTAATATTGGTTCGTTTGGCATGTTATCTAACAAATTGCCAAACGACCGAAATTAAAATAAATTGAGTGTTAATAAAATAACTGAATACTGAATTTTGTTAAGCGCATGCTTCTTTAATATTCACGTCATATGTATCTGTCGGACCCCGACCAGGATTGATAGTCGGAATCCAAGTGAGGTAGTCGTACATATACACCATTGAGTGCGTATGAGCACGATTTGTACATTGACATTTACCACAATTATTGTAAAAAATGTCTGCGACTTCTGCAGAAACGTAAAGCAGATAGGCTGTGTATACCATGTATTATCTGTTCATGTTGGTAGAGCCTCGTGCTCTCGTGCCAAGGTTTCAGTTTCGAATCACATGATTAGCGGATTCTGCCTTTGGTATTTCTCCAATCAAAACGGCTCGAGTACTGGTTATTAATCCAAGAAGCAGGCAGCGAACGTGATTAATATAATCTGAAATCTTGTTTCGCAACCGATGTATAATATATAAGTTTGAGCTTATCATTATTTTTCGGTTCTTGGTAAGAGTGCGTTACCATATTAGCCGGCTTCATTATCCCAGTACCGGTTATCTTTAAGAGTATCTAAATTGACGCATTTTGAAGCATCTTCGGCAGACGATTTTTGAAAAAACTGGCAAATAGAGGGCGTGCCCATCTCTAGAATTTCTCCCTTTACCACAGTGTATACGATATAATCCAATCATTATGTCTCCACCATTACATGGGGGTGACATATTGTTTTTGCCCGTTCCGTCCGTCCTTCTGTCTGTCACACTTGTTTCCGCTCGATAACTGAAGAACGCTTAGGCGTAGGAACTTCATACTTAATATGCAGGTTGGTCATGACCAGTAGCTGACCCCTATTGATTTTGATAACAGAAGGTCAAAGGTCAAGGTCATGGTGACCTTGTGATGTAAGAAATGGTTTCCGCTCAATAACTGAAGAATGCTTTGGCTGAGGAACTCCATTCTTGGTATACAGGTTGGCCATGCCTAGTAAAAGACTCCTATTGATTTTGAGGTCAGTACGTCTAAAGTCAAGGTCACAGTGACCATGAGCTTGAAAGGTCACAGTGACAATGAGCTGATAAAAATGTTTTTTGCTTGGGCCAAGGAACTTCATACTAGATGTGCAGGGTGGTCACTACCAGCAAATGACCCCTATTAATTTTAAGGTCACTAGGTCAAAGGTCAAGGTCACAGTGGTCAAGGTCACATCCGTCACACTTGTTTTCGCTCAATAACTGAAGAACGCTTGAGCATAAGATCTTCATACTTAGTATGCAGGTTGGTCATGACCAGTAGAGGACTCTTATTGATTTTGATGTCAGAAGGTCAAAGGTCAAGGTCATGGTGACCTTGTGAGGTAAAAAATGGTTTCTGCTCAATAACTGAAGAACGCTTGGGCCGAGGAACTCCATACTTGGTATGCAGGTTGGCCATGTCCAATAGAAGACTAATTAATTTTGAGGTCAAAGTCAAGGTCACGGTGACCTTGAGCTGAAAGGTCACAGTGACAATGAGCTGAAACATTGTTTTTGCTTAATAACTGTAGAATGCTTTGGCCATGGAAGTTAATACTTAGTGTGCAGGTTGGTCACCACCAGTAGATGACTTCTATTGATTTTGAGGTCACTAGCTTAAAGGTCAAGGTCATGGTAACCTTCAGCTGAAAAATGGTTTCCTCTCAATAACTAAAGAATGCTTATGTTGAGGAACTTCATGCAGGTTGGTCCTAACTAGTAAATGACCTTTATTGAATTTGTTTGATTTTGAGGTCACAAGGTCAAATGTCGAAGGTCACGGTAACCTTCAGCTGAAAAATGTGTTTTACTCAATAACTCAAGAACGCTTATACCCAGGAACTTCATACTTGGTGTGCAGCTTGGTCCTAACCTGTAAATGAGACCTATTGAGTTTGATGTCAGTAGGTCAAAGGTCAAGGTCGCGGTGACCTTTGGCTGAAAAATGGTTTCCGCTCAATAACTGAAGATTGCTTTGGCCCAGGAACTTCATACTTAATGTGCAGGTTGGTCACCAACAGCAAATGACCCCTATTGATTTTGAGGTCACTAGGTCAAAGACCAAGGTCATGGTAACCCTCAGCTGAAAAATGGTTTCCGCTCAATAACTGAGGATTGTCACTGTTGCTTCATCTCCAGTCCAAAACTAAAAAATCCATCTCCATCATTTCTTTTCCTCCCCTACGACCACACAAATGGGGAGACAAGCGCTTTTTCAAAAAAGCAATCTCTAGTTATATTTTACTTTATACAGAAATTAACCAAAAACGTAAATCCTCTTTTTCAGTTGCTGGCTGGACCGCGATGCAATGTTGTACGGCTTCATCATCCCAGTTGCGGTAGTCCTGTTTGCAAACATTATCGTGTTCTGTCTGGTGCTGTGTAGTTTATTCAGACGACAAACAAGTGGCATGCAATCCAACCAATCAGAAAGGAAGATGGCATTTCTCCATTTTCAAGCGGCCGTGTCAATATTTGTGATATTAGGTGAGAAGAGTCACATGAAAATCGACATACGGATATTTTGAATTTAACTTTTTCTTAAATATACACGATACATATTACGCCTCTCTAGGAGATAACTTTTGAAAACATTGTGGCCAACGGAGAGATTGCTCGTCATGAGCAATGTTATCTTATCGTGTTCTTATTCTCGATGGATGTGTAGTGTATCCTCTTTTAAAGTCCAAAGACACTCTCTTTCTGACTGGCTAAACGATTATGGTTTAGCCAATCAAAAAATATGCCACTGAATAAAATAATAATAATAATAATGACGGGTCTTGAGTTCTTGTGCACTGTGCAAAACAATTACAAAAACTGAAGCACTTTACACTACAACAAGCAGGCAACAATTGATTGATATATTGTTTGATGTTTTACGTAGCTTTCAACAAGTTTTCAGTTATATCACGGCGTTTCCTGTATAAGTTACCTTAACTGGTCCATTTATAATGACATCAGCTAGTCAGTCGTAATGCTTACCCCGTTTAACTAAACATGCACATTTTGTTTCAGGTTTGACATGGATTTTCGGTTTTCTTGCCATCGATGGAGCCAGAGTTATCTTCCATTACTTATTTGCGATTCTCAATGCATTCCAAGGTTTCTTCGTCTTCCTTTTGTTTACAGCCAGGGAAAAACAGGTAAAATATTACAGCTCATCTGACTCCGAAAATATATCACGTTCTCTCTGCTCAGAAATGTTCGAAAGAAGGCTTTTGATTGGTCAATTTTAAGAATTAATTTGCTTCTGAACAATCAGATACAAACATTCAAGGTTCAGAGTACAAGTTTATTGTTATGTAGCTGGGTTGTGTACGACAGACACTCCAACCATACGGTAACCGACTTCGTCCAAGCGTAAACGAAGTCGATTTTCACGAACAGACATCCTGAGTAAAACATGTTTCTTGTTGTTCTGTCTAATAAACGTAGGCTAACAAAAACAGGTAACAACAACTAATGTTAATTATGTGGATTTATTTCCAAAACCAACGCTCTTTAACTTTACCATTTGTCACGGAAATACACTGAAACATAATAAGTTCCCACGAAACTGGTAACTGGTTTCTGTTCTAGTATCCATTGAACATAGGCAAGATAAAAATAAAAAATAGCAAAATAATAACAATCTGGAAATATAATTTAAAAAGTTTGAAATGTGTTCAACAGCACACACTATAACAGAGTACAATTAAGCACTAAAACCTACTTCGTTCAGGCAAAACGTCATCGGTTTCCATGAAAATAATTTGAAACGCACTGAGTTTTCACGAAACATAGGAATGTCAATTGTCTATTGAACTTATTGTAACATATTTTGCATTCTACTTCAATCTGTCATTATGTAAATTCACAGAATATAATTATCCAATTGCAGTAGCATTTATGCGCATCTGCAGCTGACAATGTTTTAAACCATTGTAGCAAAAGAGAAATTGCTCACATTATACAACTTTATTCAATAATTAAACTTTAATTAATAGAGATTTTGAATATGTTTGCTTATTTCCTTCAACGTCGTCTGTCGCAGAATTATCGTATGTCGGAAAAGGATTAAAAGCACAATAGTAATAGATTCACACACATTTCGTAGGAGAGATGTGGCACTATATATATATGCAACCGTATACTACTAATTATTTTTCAATGATATCTCTTTCCCACATGTAGACGCATTTTCTGCAATAGACGACTCTTTAACAACTTTCCCCTATGCAACGATGTTTCCATTCAATAATTTGACTTTCAGTTTTATATATCATATTTTTGCCAAGATGTGTTCAGTGTCGTCTGCTTTAGATTTGTAGTATGCCGGAACGTGTTATAATTATAAATAAATGTGCATGGGTATTATATTCACACACTTCAAAGAGGCGTGGCATAGCATATGAGCTGTTCATCGAGAAAACCAACATTATGGACAATATATCGAACCAGATCAGCTTGCGCAGTTCGCGCAGGGTATAAAGTTATGATTCCTGAAACAGAAAATCCACAGGTCGCGAAAAATGTCTGTCCGGGTTTGCATGCACGGTAGCTTATGCTGATCCGGGTCGATACTTTAGGCAGAGTCCACAATGTTGGTTTTCTCGTGAAACGGCTCATTTGTATTGGGTAGAGTGCATGGGTACACTATTTACTACTGATCATGCTACTCCTTTGAGGTAGTTACACACCTTTGGAGATAAATGGATGATATTTTTCAATATCCTTCAAAATTGGCATACGGGTTCTCTGACGTCTAGGCTTTCAAAAGGCAAGATGAATATCGAATGTGAATACTCTTGATATTGACGTCAAACGGGTATAACTCCGAATTGTGAATACCGATTTTCATGATATAACTTTCCTTTTTAGCTCGACTCTTCGAAGAAAAGCCTAGCTATACTACTCACCTCGGCAACACTTAGTCACCATCATTAACTTCATCAACAGACAAAAGTACATATCACTGTGAAGGTTTTTTTTGTAAGAAGTATGGCCCTTTATCGACTTGGAATTTTGTTTAAGATTTTTGTACCAATTCACTTTTTAGCTCGATCTTTCGATGAAAAGGCTAGCTATAACAACACTTGTTTACTATCATTTCCGTCATCAACAGACAAGAGTACATAACTCTGTCAAGCTTTTTTGTAAGAAGTATGGCCCTTTTTCGACTTAGAATTTCGGTAAAGTTTTTCGTACCAATTCACTTTTTGTCAAAACCATAAGAGATATTGCTTTGAAACTGACAACACTTGTTCACCATTATTACTTCAATCAACAGACAAGAATACAAATGTTTTTGTAAGAATTATGGTCCTTTTTCGACTTAAAATATTAGTTAAGTTTTTTGTAACACCTCACTTTTTTTCAAAACCATTAGAGATATTGCTTTGAAACTTACAACACGTGTTCCCCATCATTACTTCAATCAACAGACAAGAATACAAAACTATGTCTATGTTTTTGTAAGAATTATTGCCCTTTTTCGACTTAGAATTTTAGTTAAGTTTTTCGTACCACGCCACTTTTTTCAAAACCGTTAGAGATATTGCTTATACATTTACCATACTTATTTACCATCATAACATCCATCAACAGACAAGAGAACATAACTCGTTTATTTTAAGAATTATGGCCCTTTTTTGTTAAGGCTGTTCTTATTGTTAGTCACATTTCTCAAGCATCTTATAAATACAGAGCATATGACAAAGTACTTGGTTATGTTTTCTGTACAACCCAAAAAAGTTTTGTGTTATTGGCAAGCACAACAAAGTCAAGTATACTGTCCTCCGACAGCTCTTGTTTCAAAGCCATTAGAGATATAACAAATTTCATCACTTGATTCCCGTCATTACTTTCATCAACAGACAAGAGTACATAACTCTGTAAAAGGTTTTTGTAAGAATTTTGGCCCTTTTTAGACCTTGAAATTTGGTTAAGTTTGTCGTACCATCTCCCTTTCTTTCAAAGCCATTAGAGATATTGCTTTGAAGCTTTCAACACTTGCTCCCCGTGATAGAAAACTGTCAAGAGTACATAACTCTGTCAAGGTCTTTGTTAAAATTATGGCCTGTTCTTTACCTAGAATTTTGGTTAATTTTTTTTTCACAACCCCACTTTTTGTTCAAAACCATTAGAGATAAAGCTTATACACTTACACTACTTATTTACCATCATGACCCCCATCAACAGACAAGAGTACATAACTCTGTCAAGTTTATTAAGATCACCAGAGCAGAAGGCTCAAGGTGATCTATTCTGATTGATCACTCTGTGTTCGTCGTCCGTCTTCTGTCGTCCGTTGTCCGTCGTCTGTCGTCCGTCTAGTACTTTTAGCTTTAAACATCATCCCCTCATACAAAACTAATTTCAACCAAACTTCACAGGAATGTTTCTATGGTGGTACTCTTTTAAAATTCTTCATATAGCTTAAACACTTACAAACATCTTTTAACCATCTTTTAACCACCATAGCCTCCACCAACAGCCAAGAGTGCTTAATTCATTGAATGTTTTTGTAAGAGTTATGACCCTTTAACGACTTATAAAGTACTTTGCTTATAACTAGTATGATAAATTTCTTGGTTATGTTTTCTGTACCACCCAAAAAGGTTTTGCTTTATTGGCAAGCAAGTAGAGTACTCTGTCCTCTGACAGCTCTTGTTAAGGCTGTTCTTATGGTTAGTCACATTTCGCAAGAATCTAATAAATACAGAGCATATATATTTAACGATATTGCAATTCTTTAATAGCTTTACGTCATCTTTTTTTCAACTCCCATGGTTGAATATCTGACGTTTCTTTCCAAATATTGGTTCGATGACCCTACCTAAATTTTAAATATGTTCGTCTCGAAATATTTTGTCGTAGATTTATCTAATACAGCCGATTTGTCGTCGAACTAGATTTGTTTTAAATATCAGATTGATCTGACTGCATGAGCAAATATCACGATGATTTTGTTGCTGTATTTCTTTATTTCGCCAAGTTTCCTGAACATATGGAGAACTAAATTCGGTGTTGATGATGTCTGTTAAATTTCGTGAAAATCTATTAAGCAAACATCGAGCGTGATGAGTGACCGACGAACATTTTTTACACAATTGATGTAAACTAAATGAGAATAAACTACAAAACAAAAAACAGTAATTTTGAGGATTGAGGTTCGAATCACGTCCCAAATAATGCAATAAAAGCCGAATTTCCCTTCAATGTTGGAGAATAATTGTAACACGATGCCTTTTCACTACCCATATTTCTCGGTAGCTGCCCGAACAACGTCCGAAATCTGTACCGAGTTTACGAGTTTATCCGAAAGGTTCTGATTGTAGATTAAGTTTATACTTTGGTTTCTTGACTTTATTTCTCAGGTCTATTATTTGACCGACTTGATCTGGTCGTGACCTTTAAACACTAAGATTGAACAGCAAACCCAGATTATTAACTCTTATTAGTACTCATCATATTTGCCTATCAAAATGGCCGACAAGGGAGATAAATATTGTAGTTGTGGTAACTATGTATTACTTGACCAACTTGACCTGATCGTGACCTCTAGACATTGAGATTGTTCATGTTAAACAGAGTTGAAAAGGCGTTTTTAGTTTCTCACACTATGTTGTGGGTACTCAAAAGAATCGTCTCAATAAGACAAAACAAATTTAATACCCTCCTCATAGGGTTTGGTTGGAGAATAAGAGAAACATTGTGTGGAGAAGAGCTGTATTCCCCTCATTATCTTGGCCGTTGGTAAAATTGTGTATCAGTTTGTGTGTTTTTTCTATTTCAGTATAATATTTATACATTAACGAATTAGTGCAACATGTTTAAACTCAGTTATCGTGGCAAATTACACCAATCCACTTATTTTCCGTATAAGATATCTCGAAAGTGATCATAGCAATCAATCCAATATTATACACGATAAGCAAAATATATCATATGTGATTCTCACAAAAAATTGAAAAAATCGGTACGCACCAGGAAAACACCCAAATAGACATAGCAAACAATTTATTTTTTATAATAACACACGATTGTGTCCTAACAGTTAATACAATTTCACAAAGGTCAACAGCAGGTCTGTAGGGTCGAGTGATATCACTTAATATATTTCTAACAATTTCTTTATTAATGGTTTATCTGCTGCGGTAATGATTTTAGTCATCTGTTATTAACCCTTTCCCACATACAGACACGTTTAGACGCCTCTACAGCAGACGCCATTTTAAAATTGTGTGTCACATGGTTTTCAACTCTATTCAATATATTCATTTATAGAGTGTTTCCATATGTTGTCTAGATGATTTTAAAGCCGTTAGCTGTAGAATTGTTTAAAAAGGTAAAGGGGGTTAAAAATCACGAAGCAAAGATATGTATTTCTCAAAAAAATGGATGACTCTTTTCGATACGTCAAGCTTTGGAAAACTGGATACAATGTTCTCTGTGCATACAGCCTTTTTAAAAGCGGTTTGCTTCTCATTCTGGATCATACCAGAGACTTAAAATATTGTAGTAATGGCTACTCTCCTCGGCGCTCAGGTTTGCGTGGTTAGCATTACGACTGACTAGCTGGTGTCAGGATAAATGGACTAGTAGTACTGGTAACCTTTTCAGGAAATATCATGATATAACTGAACAAATGTTGAAAGCGGTGTAAAACACCAAACAATCAATCAAAGTGATTTGCTACTTATTCATATTCTCTCAGAACTGAGCATAAGTACAAGTCATTTAGCAATGAAGATTCAGATACACCTCGTGTTATCAGAATCTGTAGAAATTGGCAGAATTTTCTAACACGCTTATGTGAGAAATATTTAAACATCGTAGATCTTGATAAGACTGAGTGCATGCCCAGACCGATCTGGATCTACACCGTTTACAAAAGCAAACTTGTACATTTTAAAATAGACGGACTCCATTGTACCTCTCACTCCTTATTCGTTATAATTATTGAGATAAGTTGTGCAAAACCCTAACTGTTAGCTTATACTGACCTATTAATGAAGACTCTTGTATAGTCTGTTTGTTTGGACTGCTGCCGAGACCCAGTAGTTCAGTCGGTAGCGACGCGGGCTGTCAATCCAGGGGTTGTCAGTGTCACAAGATGGTCAAGGGTCGACAACTCACTAAAGTAGAATTGAACGCCGATGGTTGAATAAAAATATATGTTTAATTTACAGTTATGAAATATATACAATTTTAAGTAATCACTTCTTTCCTGACAAATCAAGAGGCTATAAACAAAAGAACTACTCACGCACTCTCATACACCCTCTCACCCCAGTCACTTAACTGTCCCATCACTTCCGTTACTGTACCCTGTATTTGGAATGTTCATACACGTTGTACTTCACATCCAACTGTATCCGCTTCCCGACTTCACCGAGTCGTTGTACTTATATGCATTGCGTCGCGTATATCCTTGGATTCCGGGATCGACAAGCCACACAACTGTGGATATATGGTTCTAACGTCCTATGACGGCACTCCTCCTAATGTCCCCCGTTACGACGTCTTATTAAGTTGTGGACTGCGTCACACAAACTGGTTCTTCAAACTTCTACGTTTGGACCTTCGATTGTCTGCCAGACATAAAACGGCTAAAATTGTAATAAATAACCATGTCTTACAATAATATCAATAATGTTCCGTAAACCTAACAGCCTACCATTTTATACTCCTATGGTAGCTCATCTCTGTACTAATATCCTTTTACATTTCCCACTTCCATTCTTATCCTTTTCATACAAACATATCTTTCCCAATAACATAACACATTGTCTCGCTCCTAACGGACTCAATTTCTGTAAAAACCATTCACTTCGTGAACCAGAAATTCTCTAAACAATTCAATCATGTAATAATTATCTCAATCCCTACCATTGTAAATTTGCACAGATTCCATTCCTTAATTATGCCGAAAACCCCTTTGCACAATAACTAAGAATTTACATACCCATATGCCGTGTGAATTGGTCACATCAACTAACTCACTATAACGAGTAAAAACCATCTGGTAACTCCTGTGATACTGACGGTCAAAACAAATGTTTGAGTAAGTTATATAGCACCAATCAACCTCTGGGTCTCCTGATGACAGGCAAAATTCCCGTGCACATCGTAATTCACAATCAACAACTAGTTTCAATACAATTATAGGCCAAATGAAAATAGCAACATAGTTTAACGTAATTAACGTTTTTAAACCCGTCAATTCCTTAATTCTCAACGGATTTACATGAAATGAACTCTTAATATGCTTAATATCACTTATCACATATGTATATGATAATAACTTCATAAACAATGATCTCCCTGACAATCCTGCGATAAGTTAAAACCATACGTGACCAACCTGCACTGACTGACCGTCTTTTATTTAGGACACGCCAAATCTATTTTGTTACAACACGTTCCCCCCAAGGATAAAGTGGTTACACTTTGTCTATTTAACAAAATACACCAGGTTCGTTCCCTGTACTATTTACAACCCGTATCTTAATTTCGCTTAGTATTGCATTCCTTATATATATATATACACGATTACACAGCTGTCATGACTCCAATGTGTGCCAAAAATACTCATTTCACTAACTGTTTTCTGATTCCTTTACTTGACTGTTTACTCTACTTAAGTAATCTGCCCCTACATTTTCTCTACCTGGAATCGCTCTAATGCTCATCCTATAGGGCTGCAAAGATAACGCCCATCGCATTAGTCTGGAATTCGCCATCTTAGACTTATTTAAATAAGTCAGAGGCTGATGATCAGTCTCTAAGATGAATTCCTTGCCAAACAAATACCTATGAAATTTCGACACTCCCCAAATAACACCAAGGCACTCCTTTTCAATTACTGAGTAATTTCTCTCCCTGTCTAACAATTTCTTACTTGCATACGCAACCGGTAATTTCTCACCTTCTGAATCCTGTAACAATACCGCCCCTAATCCAATGTCTGAAGCATCGGTTCTAAGGATGAAAGACTTATCAAATTCCGGTAATTTCAATATAGGAGGACCTACTAAACTTTTCTTCAAAGTCTGAAAAGCAACTTCCTGACATTCTCCCCACATAACCTTATTTGGTTGACCTTTCTTAGTAAGATCTGTTAAAGGTACTGCAATTGCAGAAAAGTTGGGAATGAATTTTCTGTAAAACCCAACTACCCCTAAAAAAGATCTAACCTGTTTCTTCGAAATCGGTCTTTCTGCTTTTTGTAGTGCCTCTATCTTCCCCTGAACTGGCATCAACCCACTAGCCCTATCAATGACATGTCCCAAACATTCCAGATGTCCAAATCCTATGCTACATTTACTCGGTCTAGCTGTTAACTTGGCTACCTTCAACCTACTAAAAATCTCTCTTAAAGCGGTTATATGTTCCTCCCATGTAACGGTAAATACTAATATGTCGTCTATGAAACTATCCGCAAAATCTAAATCCTTTAAAACCTTCCTCATCAATCTACAAAAAGTACTTGCCGCACAAACCAAACCAAAAGGCATCTTGTTGAACCGAAACAACCCTTTTGGCGTTTCAAAAGACGTCATATCTTTCGCCTGCTCTGTCAACGGCACCTGCCAATAACCCTTACTAAGATCAATTTTAGTAAAATACTTTGCCCTCGATACCTTCGAGAATATCTCTTCGATATTTGGCATTGGCTCAGCGTCAAACACTGTCACCCAGTTTAACTGTCTGAAATCTATACAGAAACGAACTGTGCCGTCCTTCTTCCTAACCAATACTATAGGACTCGAAAACGGTGCATTAGAATGCTCTATGACTCCTAACTCTAACATCTTACTGACCTCTTCGTTTACTGTTGCCACCGACTGGTATGGAATAGGATAACCCTTGAACCTGATGGGTTCTGATGTATTTAATTTAATATCATGTTCAACAAGTGAAGTAGTTCCCGGTATGTCTGTCAAAACATCGGCGAACTCTTCCAAAACCATGTCAACCTGTTCCCTCTGTTCAGGAGACAATTCTTTACAAACGTCTACATCTTTCTTGGACTCGTTACCTACTCTAGAAAGACACTCTAAAGGTATCTTCTCATCTACCCAATCTACGTCTGCATTATCTAATTTCCGATCTTCACTATCTTCAATAACTGCAGAACAAACAACTGCTAATATACCTTTATCACTACTACCGTCATCAGCACTTCGCTCATTGTACTGTTTCAACATATTGGCATGAAAAGTCTTTTCCTTACCCTTCATATTAATTCTATAATCTACCTTATTCATCACCTTGATCACTTCAAATGGACCCTTCCACTGCAATAATAATTTATTGTGACTTACCGGAAGTAATACCAGAACCTTGGCACCTATCGGGAAACTTCTGTCCTTTGCCCGTTTGTTATAGTATATCTTCTGTCTAGACTTTGCCTTACTTAACTCATCCTGTGCCATCTTACATGTCTCTTCGAGTCGCTCACGTAAATCTATTACGTACTGGTATGTCAATTTCACTTCAACATCATTGACCTCGCCAGACCATAACTCTTTCAAAATGCTCAACGGTCCTCAGACCGTCCGGCCATAGAGTAATTCAAATGGGGAAAACCCCAGACTTTCCTGTGGCACTTCCCTATACGCAAATAACGCAGCATTAATGTACTTATCCCAATCCTTGGGCCTCTCGCTACACATACGCTTAATCATCCGTTTCAATGTTCCATTAAACTTTTCCACCAATCCGTTACACATTGGGTGGTATGGCGTTGTAGTCAACTGACGTAAGGATAAAAGTCTACTTACCTCAGCCATCATCTTAGATGTGAACTGTGATCCCATGTCCGTCAACATCTCCTCCGGTATTCCTAGTCTACTGAACATATCGACCAATGCTTCCGCTACTCGTTCAGTCTCAATCCCTGGTAAAGCCATGGCTTCCGGATACCTTGTAGCATAATCTACCATGACTAAAATGTACCTGTTTTTCCTGTCTGTCATTGGTTCGATTGGTCCTACTAAATCAACTGCTACACGCTTAAAAGGCGTTTCTATTAATGGCATCTCTCCTAATGGTACTTTTTGAACCTTACCTTTTGGCATCGTTCGTTGACATATATCGCATGATCTACAATACCGACTGACTTCCGAACAAACCCCTGGCCAATAGAACTCTGCTAATGCTCTGTCCCTAGTTTTCCGTATACCTAAATGCCCTGCCATCAATGACTCATGTGCTATCTTTAAAACCGCTTCCCGACACGTCTTAGGAACAACTAACTGATAAGACTGCTTCCGATTAGGAAATTCAAATTCCCTATACAATAATTTGTTCTTAAACAGATACCTTACCTGTCCGCCCCCTTTGCAATTATGAAAAGTTCTTTCACTCGCCTTTTCTCTCGTCTTCGACAAAGTTTCATCTGCCATCTGCAGGTCGCGGTATTCTGCTTGCGATATATCTAAAATCTTACCTGGAACATGTAACTTCCTGTATGGTTTAGGATTTTGTTCTGTTTGCGACCGAGTCTGCATTGCATTTGATACATCTCCGGGTTCCGGATATTTCGCGCCTGTAATGTTACCTATAACTAAATCATAGAGTGGAGTGTCTATACATAACGCCTCCGTTGTACCCTCATAATACGGAGTCTTCACCTCTATCATTGCTACCGGAAAATAATGCTCAGATCCATCGATATATTTGCAACATCTTTCCTTACCTAAGAACTGGTGTTCCTGTACTAACCGTTTCCTTACAACTACGCACGTGGCACCCGTGTCTCTCATCATGTTTACTCTTACTCCGTTAACTGTGCCTTCCTTGGTAGGACAATTCCTTTCCATACATGCACCTAGCTGTTCCGAACTATCGTTACACAAATATATGCAACTAGAACTGGCTGTTCGCTTTAATCCCCCACGATACAGACCTCGAGGCTTTCCTCTCCCCTTGAAATATTGGTTACCCTGATTGCGGCTATACCTTTCAAATGGACCAGTACTTGCATTCCTAGTATCTCCAGATGTAAATCGTCCACCAGTATCGTCGACAGCAGCCATACTATGCCTACTACCCCTTTTCCTACAATCGTCCGATCTGTGATTTCCACCACAATAGCTACATTTCCAATTAGTGAAAGAATTACCTGCCTTCTGCGTACTGGAACCCTGTCGTTGTCCTGTATCGGACCTAAACCCTCTAGCAACCCGATCCTTTTCTTTATTATTTCCACTTAAAACAACATTCCTACACCCACCTCTTGCTTCAGCAAATAGATCCGCCTGTACCGCCATCTCATTACCATCTGTAAACATCTTTTCTTTCAAAAATAAATACAAGTCCTTATTGCAAATTGCCAACAACTGATCTCGTAACAAAAAATCAATGACGCCTTCGTACGATTTTACTATCTTTCCTAATTCAAACCAACGTTCGAGATAATTCATGGATCTCCGTAAGTACTGAACAAATGTCTCTCCCGTTTCTGGTCTAGCTACTTTGAACCGTTTTCTAAACCCTTCTTCAGTTAACTCAAAACGTTGCAATAATGCTGACTTTAACTTAATATAGTCTAAAGCGTCCTCTGCAGGTAATCTAGAATAAACATCTAACGCCTTACCTTTCAATAATGCACTAAGATGTAATGACCACTGATCATTCTTCCAACCTTGTGCTTCTGCATATCGCTCAAACCTGGATAAATAACTGTCCATATTATCCTTATCCTCGTCAAACCATGGTAATTTCGGTCCTTTGATTTTTTGATATTTAATAAAAGACTTACCTACTCCATGTTTGGCCAACTCCATCGCCTGCTGATGTTCTAATTGAACTAACTCCAATGCTCTACTATGCTCCCGATCCCTCAACTCTTCTTTCTCTCTCTCTAATACTCTCTCGGCTTCTTTCTGTCGTTCTAATAACCTAAGTTCTTTCTCTTCCTTCTCTCTCTCGGCTTCTTTCTGTCGTTCTAATAACTCTAATACTTTCTGTTCCTTCTCTCTCTCGAATTCTCGATCTCTCAGTCTCTGTTTTCGTTCCTTTGCTTGTTCATCTTGAACGAACTTTTGAAGATTCTCACCTTCATGACCTAACTCCTTGCCCAACTCTATCAACTCCTTCATACTAGTCATGATTATCAATAGTACGATACGCTAACCCTATATCAAAACTTAATAAACTACAATCTAAGTTAATAATAACTACACTTCATTGGACTTCCAATCTATATTTGAATTCTCTGCATATCCTGTACGGTATAATCCACTTTCGAGACTCACTATGCACGACCCTAAATCTATTTATAATGTTCAGATATCAGTCTTAACACTTTTAAAGCACACCCCTTCTATCCCTCTGACTCCACGCTTTACTGCAGAAACGCTTATGGCAGCGCCGCTGTGTCTCACAGGGAACAAAAAAAAAACCTAAATAAAAACCCCATGTATAAAGCATAAGCTATTTGTATCAAGTGTAAATGCACTGTACAATTTCCAGAAAAATGAATCTTAAAGGAATATCTGCAGAGTTACAATTAACCTATCCAATTCTACCCTAGTTCGTTGCCGCCTCGATACATCGAGCGAATCATCCCACTTCTGACACCATTTGTCACAAGATGGTCAAGGGTCGACAACTCACTAAAGTAGAATTGAACGCCGATGGTTGAATAAAACTATATGTTTAATTTACAGTTATGAAATATATACAATTTTAAGTAATCACTTCTTTCCTGACAAATCAAGAGGCTATAAACAAAAGAACTACTCACGCACTCTCATACACCCTCTCACCCCAGTCACTTAACTGTCCCATCACTTCCGTTACTGTACCCTGTATTTGGAATGTTCATACACGTTGTACTTCACATCCAACTGTATCCGCTTCCCGACTTCACCGAGTCGTTGTACTTATATTCATTGCGTCGCGTATATCCTTGGATTCCGGGATCGACAAGCCACACAACACTGTGGATATATGGTTCTACACGTCCTATGACGGCACTCCTCCTAATGTCCCCCGTTACGACGTCTTATTAAGTTGTGGACTGCGTCACACAAACTGGTTCTTCAAACTTCTACGTTTGGACCTTCGATTGTCTGCCAGACATAAAACGGCTAAAATTGTAATAAATAACCATGTCTTACAATAATATCAATAATGTTCCGTAAACCTAACAGCCTACCATGTTATACTCCTATGGTAGCTCATCTCTGTACTAATATCCTTTTACATTTCCCACTTCCATTCTTATCCTTTTCATACAAACATATCTTTCCCAATAACATAACACATTGTCTCGCTCCTAACGGACTCAATTTCTGTAAAAACCATTCACTTCGTGAACCAGAAATTCTCTAAACAATTAAATCATGTAATAATTATCTCAATCCCTACCATTGTAAATTTGCACAGATTCCATTCCTTAATTATGCCGAAAACCCCTTTGCACAATAACTAAGAATTTACATACCCATATGCCGTGTGAATTGGTCACATCAACTAACTCACTATAACGAGTGAAAACCATCTGGTAACTCCTGTGATACTGACGGTCAAAACAAATGTTTGAGTAAGTTATATAGCACCAATCAACCTCTGGGTCTCCTGATGACAGGCAAAATTCCCGTGCACATCGTAATTCACAATCAACAACTAGTTTCAATACAATTATAGGCCAAATGAAAATAGCAACATAGTTTAACGTAATTAACGTTTTTAAACCCGTCAATTCCTTAATTCTCAACGGATTTACATGAAATGAACTCTTAATATGCTTAATATCACTTATCACATATGTATATGATAATAACTTCATAAACAATGATCTCCCTGACAATCCTGCGATAAGTTAAAACCATACGTGACCAACCTGCACTGACTGACCGTCTTTTATTTAGGCCACGCCAAATCTATTTTGTTACAGTCAGTTAGAATTCCAGCTCAGCAAACATTGTTTCTGACGTTTTACAAAAGTCACTGTGACATGCGTCATTCGTCTTTCACCGATGGACTGTTTCCAAGCAACTGGCTACATTTCCACATAGTCTGTTGTACCCCCTTTGATGCAAGACGAATGGCACTTGTCACATTGAAAATTATATTGGCCTATCTGGGTTTCGAACTCAGAAACCCTGAATTGACAGTCTGCGTCGCTACCGACTTATATACTTAGGACATTAAATTTCCCTTTTACTGGCTGCGATGACTGATCAGACGGCACATTCCAATTGGGATCTCCATTGTTCTTTCATCTGTCATCCAGGCCTTAAAGGGATCGAGCCCGCGATTACTCAGTCGGTAACGACAAGGTGTCTGAATCCAAGGGTCGTGGAGTCGAACCCCAGTTCCGCTTAATTCATTTTGTCCGTTGACTGATAAAAGTCATTTTGTCTTTCGTTACTCATCTTTATCAATCTTCCACCAATGGGGTGAATAGTGTAAGTGTTCGGCCAGTTGCCTGTGGAGAATCTTGTGTCGAGTACTGGTACAAGAAAGCCACAGCAAACAACCTTGGTGTATTGGCCGACGATATAAACGGCGTTTAACTCCATTCAATCAATTAATCAATCAATTAATCAATCAATAAACATGCTTTAGATGGATTATAAGAATAATTTTCTGACCGGACTTCATTATGCTTGATTGGAACTTGTCCCTAACGCATACAGTGGAGTCGCTATTTTCTGGATTGGCTCGAATTTCATAATAAGAGAACTGAATTGAATATAAATACACTGATAAGTAAAACCCGCCGATAACTCGAGGAAATAGAACAGAACAGTACAGAGCATAATGCTATTTGCTATAAGTAATTACAACAACCTTTAGCATTTATACAATTATACACAAGAGAGGCAAAGAAGATAAAACAAAACAATTTTGATGTGCAATCAAATGAGATTGAGAAAGGTTCCCTTTAAGGTCCTACGTATATTCGCGTAATAAATATATTTTATCAAATTAGTTTTATTTTGCTGCAGGATGTCATTAAGTTTTCTAATTCTTTTAAAGTTGGCCATGTATAATATTATGATTTTTAATATTCTCTGCGTAAGTTTATAACAATGAGAACAGATCAGTAACAAATGATATTCGCTTTCATTAGTATTCATGTTGCAAAATTTGCATAGTCTATTGATTTGTGGGCTATTTGTATATCTACCCTTTTCAATTTCTATCTATTATATTTACTTGGTGACTTTTGACTTCAAGATATCACGAGACAAAGTTGTATTGCATGGTAGGTTTGGGTTTCTGAACTATGTCTCAATTTCTCTTTATTTTCTTCAATGGTTATATGTATGGTTACTAACACGTTTCTTTCTTAGTCTTTTACAACACCGAATTTGCTTGCAGATCTGGAAAGCTTGGCGAAAAATGTGTTGTAGACATAAGAGTAAAGCTACAACAACATCCGGAAGTTGTCCCGATTGCGTCCCCCTTAAAACACATTCAGATTCAACCCGAACTAAAACTTCGTCAACCGGAAATGACGTAGACCGATCTAATCTTTATAAAGCAGGTGATAGCCCGTTATATATCTTTGCTCGCCAAGTGATTAATTCTGTACGATTAGGGTAAAGGAATTCAATATGAGGATGTTATATATCTAATTAGTCGCCGATAGAAGCCGGCGCTAATATTGTTATTCGTTTTTCAGCTTTCACTTGGAAGGAAAAGTTGTTATTAGGATAAACTTAATGAAAATACCTCAAACATATTACGGTTGCGATAATTTAAAATTACGTAGTTGTTTTACATTTGAAAAGAAATTCATGTTTCCAATTTTGAGCTCATGGTGAGCTATTGTGATGGTCGGATGTCCGTCCTCCGTCACCAAGACGTCCAGACGTCCGTCGTAATCTATGACATCTCATCCGAAACATCTGCGTGAAGTTTGTCTTAATGTTGTAGAAATGATTCTTGGTTGATCCTCTTTCAAAGTTGGTCAAACATTTTAATTCCATGGCAGCCGAAATGAAAATTTTAGAAAACTTTTAATCTTTTCTTGTTTGAAACCGAAAGGCATACAGCTTAAAAATGTGTTGTGTAGCATTATCTAGTGGTCTTCTATCAAGATTGTTCAAATTATGCTCTTCCGGTTATAATTGGCCCATCCCTTGGTTCACCTGTTTATATATAGGGTAAAACTGTAAATTTTCTTCTCTTAAACTGAAAGGCCTAGAGCTTAGATAAGTTGGTGTGTAGCATTGTCTCGTGGTCTCATGGTCCTCTAGCAAAAAAATAAACTATGCGCCTGTTGTCACTTGTAACAACGAGATATATTGGGTAACTTGTTCAAGCTGTGTCAGATGGTAAAAGCAACATATTACCATAAAGGGCAGGGGGGTAGTTTTCACTATATTATCATAGTTGTCAATTTTAAGATCTGATAGCCATCTGTAAACCCCCCCACCCAGCCCCCCTCTCCCAGCAAGAGGTCAGATTCCCCAGATGAAAGCTCAACACTACTTGAGTAGGAGGCAATAATATAATATTCCTTTCCAATAATCATCATCATCTGTTTGCTCACCTCCTTTTCTCACTCCGGACCTAATGACATCCTTTTTGTTGCAGTGCCGTTAAATCCAACTCATTCATTCTCTAACAAACATATAGGTATACATATTTATGGTGAGCGAACCAGGGCCAACATGGCTCCCTTGTTAGCTCGTCTTTAGGAAAAACGAGAGTTATTGTCATGACCCTGGCGTCGTCGTCGTCGGCGGCGGCGGCGGTGCGTGGTCGTCCGGTTAAGGTTTTTTTGTTCAGCTCAGCTTTTTTTCTGTTTTCTATCAGTCGAGCGTCCGTGCCGTACGCGGTGCTCTTGTTTAAGTTTGCGTTTGATTAACTATTTCGTTTCTTTTCATGTTATTTATGAATGTTTACTCGTCCCTGAGTAGACTTGCTGTTGACTGATAATGTAATATTAATGTATCATTACAATATCAGCATAACCTTTCGTCGATTCCCTTGTTGATAGTAGCTCCACATTACAGAACGTTCTTTTACGGTTCAAAGAGATGTCTTGATTTGTGTAGATTTCATATATTGTTAAATCATTATCTCTAAAATAGTAAACTGACGGTACTGGGTCTTATCTAGACAATATTTAAGCAAAAATAAAAAAAAATCCATAAATGAAATTATCGTTTGTATACAATAGTTGATATATCGCTTATAACTTCTATTGCCACAATGTTAACAGAATTCAACTTCGTAAGACGACTATAAACACACAAGGCCCATAACGTCATCATTTAATTTTCTTGGAATTTGCCTTTTGTGACTTTTGTTTAGTTTTGCCATTATCCGATTAGCGATGGAATGAGCTTCCGGTGCTCTTGTTAAAATGTAGAATAATATGTCGAAAGAAAAAAATATATTCAAATTCAATTTGATGTCTTTTATTATAACGCAGACTTTAGACCTAAATGTGTGTTTACCTATCATGAAAGGCGTTTCACTTCACGTGATCAATATATTTATCCGTTCTTTTATACTCCAAATGGTATGCGTCACGGCATTAATTTGCATTTTCATTTCGATGTTTATATGTATATGATACTTTGCACGATGCACAATGTATGTAAGCACCTTTACACTATGTATGAAAGCGTTCAACGGATCGCGAAACTGTAACATGTAACGAGTACGCCCAGTTTATTTCAACAAAACATACTACGTTACGCTGAACGTTATTGCTTTTCACATTTATCGGTTCCCCGATAATTTGTCTTATGAATACAGGGTATGTGCAACTATAAATTGTAGCTCAGGTAACAAGCTATGTGTTCAACAGGACAGTGAAACACAGCTAGGGTAACAATCCATGTGTTCAGCGAGTCATTGAAACATAGCTAGGGTAACAAGCCATGTGTTCAGCGGGCCATTGAAACATATCTAGGGTAACAAGCCATATGTTTAACGGGCCAGTGAAACATAGCTAGGGTAACACGCCATGTGTTCAGCGGGCCATAGAAACATAGCTAGGGTAACACGCCATGTGTTCAGCGGGGCATATAAACATAGCTAGGGTTACAAGCCATGTGTTCAACGGGCCATTGAAACGTAGCTAGGGTAACACGCCATGTGTTCAGCGGGCCATAGAAACATAGCTAATACGACATGTGGTCAACGAGCCATTGACACGTAGCTAAGAGAGCAAGCCATGTGTTCAATGGGTCAGTGAATCAGAAAATGTTCAACGGAAATATAGTTTGTTTCAGTATGGTTGTTGTTGTTGTTGTTGTTTTCTTTCGCGAAAACCGGCTTCGTTTTGCTTGAACGATGTTGGTTTTCGTGTTGAACGTTACAGAACGTTATTGTTAAAGTGATTGTTATTGAATTCAGTTAATGTGTACACTTGAACTACTCTTTCTTGTTATAACGTCACATATTGCACGATTAACAAACTCCCTGGTATATAGATCGAGACGATATTTGGAGCGTAGTTACAGGGATAGGAGCATTTTCTACTATTCTCAAAAGGTTTTCTGAGACGTTTTCAAAGAAGACTACCTTTTAATCATCACATAGAGCCCCCTGGTGTATTGGAAGAGCGTCCGCCTCGGATGTCGGAGGTTGCAGGTTCGATCCCCGGCCCGGTAAAACCAACAGCTTTCAAAATGGTAGTAACGGCTGTCCTCCTTGGCGCTCTGGGTGTGGTGGTTTAGCATTACGACTGACAACCTGGTGTTTGGCTAAATGGACCAGTAGTATTATTTTACCAAAGAAATGCCGTGATATTACTTAAACATTGTTGAATGCGGCGTCAAACACCAGACAATCATAAATCATCACATTAGGCAAACGTTTTAAAGGTCACTAAGCTGGGTATAGCTACAATCATTCTTAATCCTTTTTCATCCGAGGACGCTTTCTGACACATATGTAGCAGACACGCGGGGTTTAAAAACTGTAGCAATAAAACATATTGCTCATACTGATCAATTTCTACTACTGCAACGACCCTTTATCAACTGTTTTGAAATATTCTACTTAACACTAAGAATGTTCGGTGTTTTACCCTGGAATTTTTCAAAGTCGTAGGCTTCAGATTTGTTGTATGAATTTCGCCTTAAATCTTAAATATATGTTTGAAAGTAAATGTATAAGCAAATCATGACGTTTCAACATGGAACATTTTTCGAAAACTGTGAAATGACTAGACTAGATAATTCACTGTCCATATGTAATCAAAGTCGACTCGCCATTACTCGAACATGTGAATATTCGAAATTTGTATATCTTACAACTAGAACAAAACTTGTATGTCGTTTAACTTGAACAAAACTTGTCTAACGTTAAACTCGAACAATACTTGTATAATGTTTAACTAGAACACAACTTGTTTATCGTTTAACTAGAACACAACTTGTATATCGTTTAACTCGAACAAAACTTGAATAGTGTTTAACTATAACAACACTTGTATATCGTTTAACTTGAACAAAACTTATATATCGTTTAACTTAAACAATTTCCTGGATTGTAAAAGTAGATATAATGGCTCATACGAGTTATCATTTAGCAAGAACAAAACTTGTATATTGTTTAACTCGAACACAATTTGTTTATCATTTAACTAGAACACAACTTGTATATCGTTTAACTCGAACACAACTTGAATAGTGTTTAACTATAACAACACTTGTATATCGTTTAACTTAAACAAAACTTATATATCGTTTCACTTAAACAATTTCCTGGAGTGTAAAATAAATTAGATATAATGGGTCATACGAGTTATCATTTAAATCGAACACAACTTGTATATAAGTAACTAGAACAAAGCTTGTTAAAAATATGTATATTGTTTAACTAGAACAACACCTGTACATCGTTTATCTCGTACACATCTTGTATATCGTTTAACTAGAACAAAACTTGTACATCGTTTATCTCGTACAAATCTTTTATATCGTTTATCTCGTACAAATCTTGTATATCGTTTAACTAGAACAAAACTTGTACATCGTTTATCTCGTACAAATCTTGTATATCGTTTAACTAGAACAAAACTTGTACATCGTTTAACTCGTACAAATCTTGTATATCGTTTAACTAGAACAAAACTTGTATATCGTTTAACTAGAACAGAACTTGTATATCGTTTAACTCGAATAAAACGTGTATATATCGTTTAACTCGAACAAAACTTGCACATTGTTTTACGAGAAAAAAACTTGTATATCGTTTATCTAGAACAAAACTTGTATATCGTTTAACCCGAACAAAACGTGTACATCGTTTAACTCGAACAAACTTGTTTATTGTTTAACTCGAACACAACTTGTTTATTGTTTAACTAGAACAAAACTGGTTTATCGTTTTAAGCTGGCATTACATAATAATAGCACTGGTATCTTAATCTGGAAACGACGCGATATAACTAAAAAATTGTTGCAATTGATTTTTAGCGTTTAATAGAGGGCTTACTTGATAATGTCGATAACTAAATAAGTGAACAATTTTAATCTTCACAAATTATATACCTGAAGTCATTTTAGTAATGAATCATGCTTTTCAAAGACTATTGTGAAACAGTATTTAACATTTTTAGAATTTGTGGGTAACTTTCGACTTCGAGTTATCGCGAGTCCACTGCTGCAATAAAAAAATAGTTGAACAATTTAAAGACAATCTTAACAGATCTCCAAATAAGGGACATACGTCTTGTTCTTAAATCCTTATTTGACATTCAAGCCTTGTATGTTGGTACTGAAAAGAATCGTCTCGGTGAGATGATTCTTTTGAGTACTCACAACAAAGGGTTTGGTTCAGTAATAATAGAGAAATTGAAGGGGATGGGAAACATTTTACTCGCCCTTATCCCGTCCTTTGAATCTACACGTGGGATTGTAACGGAACGGTCTCACTTGCATCCCTGTTTTTGATCAAACTCATTGTTTTTTTACCTGACGGGTTCATATATAATTTCTTTATTTCAGATCCGTAAAGCCTGGAAGAAACTCTGTTGTAAAATATCTGCAGGCAAAATGACGTCATCAGGTTCAGGAACTGACGTACCAAGTCGCAAAGCATCCGACGCCAACACCAACTTAACCACAGCCAACAGCTCAATCAGAAATAGTAAAAATAGTAACCATGAAAAACAACAAAAACATGCAGAATTTCAAAATATCGGTTATGAACAATAAATTGTGTTTATAGTTTATTTAAATGTGAGACAAATAGTAGGCCTATCATAGTGTATATTTGTTTATTATATATTTCACATTTTCCGAATACAACACGACGGATTTATAATGTACGGTTATGGTGCGTCACTGAAATATGATGTGACGTCATTGAAATATAATGTGACGTCATTGAATTATCATCTGACGTCTTTGAAATATAAAATCAGTTCGTTCAAAATGCGGTAGTTGGATGCGATTCACAAGTCATTCATAATGTCATTTGCTATGTAAATTGTGTTATTTCGTTATTGAATATATAGAAATGTTTATTATTTGTCTTTAGTATGTCTGAAATGTTATACTAAGTATATAATAAAAGGAATATTATGTTGCAGATGCCATACATGGATTTGTATTGTCTATGAGCAATTTCTTCTTTTGGCAAAATTTATTCTCAACTCGCTTATTACAGTTGCTTGAAGAATGCGTCTGCATGCGAGACAGGGTTATCATATGTTTGTGTATGTATCTCAATAAAATCACTCATATGTTTTTATATGTATCTCAATAAAATCCCTATTTTAATCAATAGTTTGGCCATATACGTATGCCTTCTTTGAACACGATATGTTTTGTCCATCTTTATTAATGGACACGAAGAGTCCATTGGTGAGGATTCCTAATGAAAATGAAATTCCATCGCTGATGATGCTCAGCATGAACGAAGAAAAAACTATCATCCATCTATATCAACCATGGCAAAATGTTTATAGGGTGATTTTATTGTGATACTTATATAATTCACGACGAAATAGAACTTTTAAATATGTTTTTTATAGTCTATCAAACTCATATGTGGCGAGAAAAAAGATAATATTGTGCATCAATTAAGACGAAATCTTAATTTAAACTAATTTTCTGAAGAATGTAGCGAATTATTCTTGTGTAAGTAACTGTTTTTGAATGTTTTTGCATTGTTTTAACACATTTTGTAGACCCTTTTTTAACTCCTACTTTTTGTAATAAAATTACACAATGTTCAACAAATCTCTGTTATTCATCGTTCCTTTAGATTGGCTATAGCACTTTTATTAGCCGCTGGTGGCTTGACATTTTGACATTATATAAGTATATTTCTAAGACGTTTTCTTACAGCAAATAATCGGTACACATGAGCCCTTCCACAAGGTAAAACAGCACTTAATATATATGAGCCGTCCCACGAGAAAACCAACATTGTGGACTCTGCGTAAAGCATCGACCCGGATAAGCGTAAGCATGCAACGGAGGCAAACCCGAACAGACTTTATTCGACTCCTTTTGATTTTCTGTTTCAGGAATCATTACTTAATACCTCTACCCCATCTCCCCCCACCCACCTCCCCCCCCCCCCCCCGCCCCTCCCGAGAATGGTGTCGGCCCGGATAAGCCTGCGCAGATTCCGCAGGCTGATCTAGGTCGATACATTACGCATATTCCATAATGTTGGTTTTCTCGAGGACATGTTTTAATATTAGTTAAATATTTTCGACATATACACGAAAACGTCTTCGATATATAAAGAACAGTCTATTCGTTCAACATTGAAATGGTAGTACATTGTACGTATAGATTACTTTCTTCCTTTGAATACTTGGAAAGAAAATTATTTCGACTATTATCGGAAGAGAACCTCAATATTGTAACAACGATCGAGAGCTCAATAACACCTTTGTTCAATGTGTAATATATTCCCTTCGGGTAGGTGCCGGTCATCAAGTATCTTTTAGTGTGTTCACACACCAGTGAGCAATATTTACCCTTCACCAGAATGTGTCATGCCATTTACTAAACATGTTTCATATGCAATCTGCTTCACATGTGTCATATGCAATCTGCGAAGAATCTGACATATGTAATATGCTATACATGTGACATATTTAATCTGCTAAACATGTGTCCATATGACTAATTAGTCAAATTCAATGAAGCTCTTCTTAGGAGAAAATGTATCTTTGTCTGTTCCCGGAGCTCTGTTATGTTTTTTAATTGCGTCGAGAGTTCGGAACTGCGCTTTTCTATTCAGCCACAGAGAACGAAACAGATTTGACAGGCACAGGAACCCGTGTCCATGCAATGCTGTTTCATCTTCTTCTTCTGCATCGTCTGATTGACATACTGACCTTAATTCATCTGCCGTATATTTATTTGCTGGATGTGTTGTAGTGGGAATATCGTCATTCTGATTGTGCTGGAAGATAGGTTGGTCACTAAAGTGTTCTGATTTAACTATCGACTGCAACTCATGTTGCTGTAACCCAATATCCTCTTCACTTTCTTCTGTTGTGTCCCTTGTGATTATGCTTGGGCTGTCTTCGTCCCTTTATGTATTGACTTCGATTAACGCGTAAATATTTGACATTTCATGTGTTTGTTCATTTACTGCGGCATGTTTATCCATACCTGTGTATCCATCTGTTTCACCTTTGTTATCAGTATCCTTCGACGGTGAATTTCGTCAACTTTGTTTTTACAGGATATTTAGGTACATCGCCAGTAACTTGAACAAAGTCATGTATGCATAATTCTTAAATCTCTCACTATTCAATCTTGGACGTCCAGGTTTCCAAGAAGAATGTCCAAAGGAATTTCACCTACATGTTGTGTCCAAAGATCTGATATATCTGTGCTAATGCCATGATCGTCCTCGTCAGCAGCCTCTTCGGCCGGGTTGAACTTTCTTTTCGATTGTTTGCATCCCTTGATCTTTTGATGAACATGCTCAATGCTATCATATAGGATAAACAATTTATAAGCTGTTAGTTTCATTCTTAACCCTTACCTTTGTTTCGTTTTGTAAAAACTTAAACATATATATGTTCTTAAAAGAATAAATAGTATTTTAAAAAAAAGCTATCATTTATAACATGTTCTGCAATCGATAAAAAAATGTATGTGCGGATCGTCGATCAAAAGGTTGCAATAATAACAATTGTATTCTTAATTGAGTTATCTTCTGGATTAATTCATTAATTGTTATGAAGTATACATGGTATCCTCATGGACGCACATTGTTCGATGTTAGCAGAAAACATATTTTTATTTCTAATTATTAAATATATATACAAAGTTATCACTTTCATAGATATCGAGAAAGCATATACAAATAGTGATAGATCTTTTCTGAGAGGACAATGGAGACATTTCATGGTTTTCACCTGACTACAGGGAACGGGTTTGAAATATATTAAGAGAGCGGGAAGACCTCGGAGACAGTAGACAGATATATCAGCAACAATCGAACATGATTACCGATACAGAAATTACAAGCCAATATTTCCTGAATCTCTTGATATTTAAATGATACAAATATTCAACGAACTTGAAAATGACTAAGTAAGCATACGAAAATGGATAAGATCATCGATACAACAAACCAACAGTCTGACCTTCTGAAATGGCTGACCTTAAAATCTATAGATGTAGAAGCCTGATCGAGACAACAAACAGCCTAATATTTCATGTTTCTGAGACAATCTAGGCGAAAATTGTTTCACCATGTTAAGAGATTTCGTTCCAAATAACCTTGACATTGACCCCGGTAAGCTTTACACAGCTCGAGAACACAAGGGCGTAGAAACCCCCAGAGCACCTCATCAAAAGAAACATTTGATGGCTAACTTCAGAGACAATTGCGATGTGGAAATGATCATAGGTCGTGCGTCTATGCTATACAATACGGATGTTTCCACTGTCTTGACTTTCCGAAGTCCTCATGGTGGTACTCTTCATGTTTATAGCTTCCAACATGGCATCATTTGTAAGTCGACATGTTCATCGCATTCAAAACGGACACAACATAATTTGTCACTGTCACTTACAACAAATCTGCAGCAGACGGATTTGAATTTATCTATGAAAAATACGAAAGTTCTCAATAACTGAAAGTACACTTATCGAATAGGGTTGAAAACATTGTGTCATAAAGAGACAATACTCACTTTCATCAATTTCTTCTGATGCTAAAATGTTTTAAAATGACGTATAATACAGATGCGTCTATAATTTGGAAAGGATTAAGTTATTGCTCGTCTGAAGATTAATTGAACGGTAGACTTTTGACGAGAATCTGGTAAAAGAATCAACTTTCTGAATTTGAGCTATTCAGCCAGAAAACCAACATTGTGGACTCTTCGTAAAGTATCGTTTCGGATCAGCATAAGCATGCCGCGCATGCTAATCCGGCCAGACACTTTACGCCTACTGTTGATGCTTTACCTCAGGAATCATTAATCTATACTTGTATCTCCCTGAGACGGAATGTGTCGGCCCTGATTAGCCAACGCGGACTGCGCTAGCTGATCTGGATCGATATATTGCGCAAAGTCCACAATGTTGGTTTTCTCATGGAACGGCTCATTTATTGTAGATAATGATTGTTTTTAACAGGGTAAATATGTTGTCTCCATAACAGATATTACTACTTCGTGTATTTTTGCAACAAATGGACTATCAATTTGTTAATAAATGGAAACAAACTTCAATCAAAAGTTGGCTGTCGTAAGTGAAAAGTTCTTTAACTGTCTGTCGGTCTGTCTGTCTGTCTGTCTGTCTGTCTGTCTGTCTGTCTGTCTTTCTCTCTCTGTCTGTCTGTCTGTCTGTCTGTCTTTCTCTCTTTCTCTCTTTCTCTTCTGTCTCTCTCTCTCTTTCTCTCTCTCTCTCTCTTTCTCTCTCACTCTTTCTCTCTCTCTTTCTCTCTCTCTCTCTCTCCCTCTCTTTCTGTCTCTCTCTTTCTCTTTCTCTATCTCTTTCTCTCTCTCTTTCTGTCTCTCTCTCTTTCTCTATCTCTTTCTCTCTCTCTTTCACTCTCTCTTTCCTTCTCTTTTCTCTTTCTCTCTATCTCTCTCTCTTTCTCTCTCTATGTATATCTGTCTTTCTATCTCTATGTATATCTGTCTTTCTCTCTCTATGTATATCTGTCTTCCTCTCTCTCTCACTTACTATTCCTTAAAATATTTAACTTCACATACAAAGGTTAGAAATTTAAAATTATGCTTAAATAGTGTTATTAAATCACAATTAACATTATAAAAAGATTTTCCCACCATGTGATAATTATGAAAGCGTGACAAGCTTCTCCTTCGCCTATTTGCAAAGGTATTTAAAATTCGTCAGAGTAAACAAAATAAAAAACACTCCCTTCACAGTATAAACCGAACACACAATATTGACTGTTCCATAAATATAAATTGTTATCTTTTCAAGGTCTTTATCTACGGTACAAAACAAACACTATATTTACTAAGGTTGTTTATGCTCGCCATATAATCAAATTCAAAATGATCACAAAGGTTGTTTTTGGCCGGGGCTTTAGCCCCTGGTCATAGAATTAATACCATTTTTTCGGAGTTGGCAGCCCGCCAATTGCTGTTAGCACCAAACAACGCATGAGAAACTGCGGGAGAAAAATACTTCATCATGGATTCAACAAAACTGCATTTAAAAGATTAGGATCTCCCCCATAAATATCATTTTAATGTTGTTGGAACATCAGTGAAAATTTAAGAAATGCTTTAGAAATGATAGCGCCGGAGGTCAAATATGGGCGCTTGTTAACATTATTAACATTCTCGAAGAGGAACGGAAAAAAAAGAAGTCACAGGGAAAATACCGTGGCGGATTAACAGGGGGGGGGGCGTAGGGCCCGTGCGTCGAAAACTTAAAGGTAAACAAAGAAAAAACGTGGCAAATGTAGTGGCGGATTTAGCGGGGAACCATAGGGTCCGTGCCCGACTCCCCCACCTCACGAAAGAAGTCACGTGAAATGTACAGTGGCGGATTAACCGGGGGTCCGTAGGGCCAGTACGTCGAAAAATCCAACCTTCCAGCAGCCCCTAGGTCATCAGTACTGCAGTGCTTTTATAATTCTATTCTTATAATAGGATTGACTTTTCACACTTTTCTTACGCTATCGTGTATTGCTTTGATAATACAAGCGTTTCAGGAATCATAACACTTTACCGCTATCCACTGAATGTTTCGGCCCGGATTAGCCCGTGCGGACTGCGCAGGCTGATCTGGGTCGATAATTACGCAGAGGCCATAACTGTTGGTTTTCACGTAGAACGACTCTAAGTGCTTAAATGGTAGTATTGAGATGTACGCTTATTCTTGTTTTTTCTTCTAAAGTTGCTATGCTAAATTTAACATTACGCGCGTTATTGACCCCCACTGTGTATTGCCTTGTTTTGATAATGCGCTCAAAAGCGAATTTGATCTGTTACAGTCGTCCAGATAAAAACTGTTTTTGAAACAATTCAAACATGCAATTGTGTTTTTATACAAATCTCGGAACACAACATGGACATATACATTGTTTGATGTTTTACGCCGCTTTCAACAATAGTGCAGTTATATCACGGCGTTTCATGGGTAATTTACCAGGACTACTGGTCCATCTATCTTGACACCAGCCAGTCAGTCGTAATGCTAAACCCGCATTCCCGAGCACCGAGGAGGGCAGCCATTATTAACATGATTTAAGTCTTTGGTATGACTCGGACAGGGATCGAACCTAGTACCTCTTGCACCAAAGGCCGACGCTCTACCACTACACCAAAGGTCGACGCTTTACCACTACACCAAAGGCCGACGCTCTACCATTGTACCAAAGGCCGACACTCCACCACTACACCAAAAGCCGACGCTCTACCACTTCACAAAAGGACACAGCTTTATCACTGCACCAAGGGACGACGCTCGACCACTACACCAAAGGCAGACGCTCTACCACTAGACAAAAGGCCGACGCTCTACCACTACACCAAAGGACGACGCACTACCACTACACCAAAGGACGACGCTCTACCACTAGACCAAAGGACGACGCTCTACCACTACACCAAAGGACGACGCTTTACCACTGCACCAAAGGCCGACGCTCTACCACTGCACCAAAGGCCGACGCTGTACCACTTCATCAAAGGACGACGCTCTACCACTTCAGCAAAGGACGACGCTATACCACTACACCAAAGGACGACATTCTACCAGTACACCAAAGGCCGACGCTCTACCACTTCTCCAAAGGCCGTCGATCTACCACTGCACCAAAGGCCGGCGCTCTACCACTGCACCAAAGGACGACGCTCTATCACTGCACCAAAGGACGACACTCTACCAATGAACAAAAGGACGACGCTCTATCACTGCACCAAAGGACGACGATCTAACACTTCACCAAAGGCCGACGCTCTACCACTACACAAAAGGCCGACGCTCTACCACTACACCAAAGGACGACGCACTACCACTACACCAAATGACGACGCTCTACCACTACACCAAAGGCCGACGCTCTACAACTACACCAAAGGCCGACGCTCTACCACTCCACCAAAGGCCGACGCTCAACCACTACACCAAAGGACGACGCACTACCACTACACCAAATGCCGACGCTCTACCACTACACCAAAGGCCGACGCTCTACAACTACACCAAAGGACGACGCTCTACCACTACACCAAATGCCGACGCTGTACCACTACACCAAAGGCAGACGCTCTACCACTACACCAAAGGCCGACGCTCAACCACTACACCAAAGGCCGACGCTCTACAACTACACCAAAGGACGACGCTCTACCACTACACCAAATGCCGACGCTCTACCACTGCACCAAGGGCCGACGCTCTACCACCACACAAAAAACCGACGCTCTACCACTACACCAAAGGACGACGCTCTACCACTGCACCAAAGGCCGACGCTCTACCACCACACAAAAAACCGACGCTCTACCACTACACCAAAGGACGACGCATTACCACTACACCAAAGGACGACGCTCTACCACTACACCAAAGGCTGACGCTCTACCACTACACCAAAGGCCGACGCTCTAACACTGCACCAAAGGACGACGCTCTACCACTGCACCAAAGGACGACGCTCTACCACTGCACCAAAGGACGACGCTCTACCACTACACCAAAGGACGACGCTCTACCACTACACCAAAGGACGACGCTCTACCACTGCACCAAAGGCCGACGCTCTACCACTGCACCACCAAGGCGGTGGGACGTGTAAAAGAGAGATAAAATGTAAAATGTGTCCTGAAGCAGTTTTCATCCCAACAACTATAACATGTTAAACTCAAAATCTATTCAACACGTGACTGTAAAAAAACCCGATAATTTATGAAAGTTTAAAAGAAAATCTTTTGAAATAAACACAACTATTCGAAAACATGACACTTTTTACTTATTTTCGATCCATTTGAAAAGTATCAGTCTATTATTTTTGCGAACATTTGTTAAAATTGTTAAAATTCCAAAATCACAACTCTATTTCAATTCAATTCGTTTATTATAAGACTTGAACATCAAGTGTTCCTCGTCATTTCATAGTTACGTGTGTTACAAACAATAGTCTACAACACAAGATAACAATCATTATTCGTAGGGTGTGTTCCTACTTTCCCAACCGCTGTTTTTTCCTATAGAAATTCAGATTTGGGTTTGGGGGAGTTTTGTCCGTTGGGACAATAGAGTTAAAAAAATAGGTAATATTACATAACACAATTGTGGCAGCTTGGTATGTCATAGCTCTTAAATCACGGGGGTCGATTTACAAAATTTAAATTGTTTATCCAAAATCAATCCGCCAAAATAGAGTGTTCGGGCTATACAGAGAATGGGATGTGTGTGTATATAGTTTTCCCAAACGCTAACGTAAAGACTACATTGTATTGCGGGTCTCACCTGAGTGAACGCAAAACCCATTTAAGTGTAAATTATTGATGACGAATAACTGATTTGTGTTGGAGATACTACATTTTTTGTGGGACGAATTTCGTCGTCTACGGGAACTACTGTTTATAAACTGTTATACTCTCTATTTAATCCAAGTAAGTGTTTATTTCGTTACTTTCAATCAAAGACCTTATCATACTGTATTACATGTAGTATGTCTATGTTTCAATCGAGTTACAGTGATAACGTCGAATTAATAAAACAGAGCAAAATGGGAGTGAAAACGTCGAAAAGGAAAATTAGATAATATAGTTATTTCAAAGTGTAACTAGTATAACTTTTAAACATTTTTTTGTAAAAATACAACACAATGTATAAGTATTAAGAATGTTTAAAAGTTTATAATATCTTATATAGTTATATAGGTTACGGGATGTTACGTACCGTTTATGTTCAAAGCTGCTAACCGGGGACTACTAAAACGCGTAGTCCCAGCTGCAACAAACAAGACAACATTAAAAATGGAGACGACAAAATTTAAGAACAACTATATCTAATAACACGTATGAAATAACATTTTTTTTTAAGAAGCAACAAACAAATTCATTATGCCTTCGCTTTATTATGATACAATGCATAATATTTAAACTTTATACAATTATATTTAGGCTATATATTTCCCTTTTGACGTTTTCACTCCCGTTTTGTTCTGTTTTATTAATTGGACGTTTTAGTCATTCGACGTTTTCAATCAACTATCCCCTTGTTTATTAGACTACATCTTTTATATTTGTTCACTGAACTAGAAAATCATTAACCGTTAACATAGAATGACATTTTTGGTGACCTCTGCTTCGAAACTACCCGTGGGAAAATATGTGACTTCTGTTAACCATTTCCCATTTGAAAACGCTTTTTGACACATCTACAGCAGACGACTTTTGACAAATTTCGAAATCATAGTGGCTAAGGGAGAAATTGTTCATATTGTCACATTGGTTTCAACTTTAATTATTAAATAATTATACATTCATCTAAAGAGATATTCTAGAGTTTACGAAGTCACTGCTGCATATTTGTCGTATGCGGGAAAGGATAACACGACGACTTTACTTTGGATACAAAGTTGAAAACACGGTGAGAAAATGAGAAACTGTTCATATTGAGTATTTGCTGTATTCCGCTTAACGACACAAGATATATGATGAGCCAGTTCATGACAAAAGATACAAGTTGGCTTATTGTGAACAGTGTAGATTCAGATCAGCATATGCACTTACACAATACAATCAAGATCTATGCTGTAAACATGTTAACTTGTTAAAATATTCTGTCAACTTATGTAGATTTTGATAAAACTGGACAGGTGGCTACATTGATTTCAACCGAAATGTCAACTTGTAGATTTTCGCACGCAAAATCTCAATTAACCCTTTCCCTCATACGACAATTAATGAGCAGACGACTTTAAACATATTTTGTCAAAAAGTAGAAAATCTCTATAATTGAATAGATATACTATGACTTCAAATGGATAACATTGTGGCAAAAGGAGAAATTTCTCGTTTTGAGCAATTTCTTCTTTTGTCACTATGTTTTCAAAAAGCCGTCCGAAAGCGTCTATATGAGGGAAAGGGTTAAGGTTGATTCAGAAGTTATTCATATCACGTATTAATGAACACGATGAATTAGAGCCCAACCTTCATACACGGAAGTTTTAATTATTGAAAGCAGACGAATTTTGAAACATTGTGAACAAAATTAGAAATGGCTCGTGATGAACAGCTTTTTATTTTGCTACAATGTTTTCAAATCTATGGAAAACTTTTACTCTCGTCTATTGATTTTTTTTTATATAATACAGATAATGCAGATTTGTTGTATGAGGGAATGTTTAATCACGCAAACCCCTGATTGTCAAAATGTCCGCTCTCTGAAACAAAACACGGGAGAAAAATAGATCCGCAAATACTGGAGAAAACAAAATCAACATATACACCAGTTATATGGAATCCGCTGTGGTCGAGTGGTTAGCGTCGGGGATTTCGAAACCGGGTGTCCAAGGTTCGATCCCCAGTCGCGGCACTACGGTCATGGTGGAGTGCCCTTGGGCAAGGCACATTTTCTAGCCTAGTACTGGATTGTTTACCCAGGGATCATGAATAAGTGAACTGTTGTCGTGATATAACTGAAATATTGTTAAAAGCGGCGTAAAACCCCAATCAATCTAAGTCCCTGATAAGTCCCTGCGATGACAGAAAGAATTTTGTCAACATCACAATTTATTTTAAATATATTTGCACATATTTTAAAACTGCTCAGAAATTTAGCCTACAACGTGAATGGCTAAATTTAGCCTATTACTGACAAGGGTTTTGTCACCACCATACATTCATTTCATGTACATGTACACCTATACACTGTTATAACTGTGCTCAGAAATTAAGCTGATGGCGGAAATGGTTTTGTTAACAACACGAGTTCAACTATACTGAGCAAATGGAGAAACGTCCCACTCTTTGAACAGTCATATCTTCGGCTATGTTTATGTTACACATTCAGTGAATGAACATGCGATACACTGGTAATTTGTAAATACACCTGTGTAAGATTGACACCAAATACAACACGTGAAAACCGTTCACCAACTGGAACCTTGATTTTCATTTAATGCACGTGCGCGTTTTACACGTGCTCGATAAATTAATTCAGTCAACGTCATACGATACTTGCGATACAGGCTAATCCAAATATTGAAAACAGTTATACCTTTTTACCGTTTTCATCATGCCACGCTTGTCTGAAGTTGAAAGAAATCATGCTTTTGCAATGCTTCAGGCTGGAATGACGGCCAGTGTCGTCGCCCGCAGTTTGGCTGCTGTCTGAAGGCCATACAGAGGCTTGCGACTCGGTACCAACAGACTTGGACTGTTCCCGATCGTCCCCGCCCTGGTCAACCCCGTGTCACCACCGCCAGAACTGATCGCTACATCACGTTAACGCACTTGCGTCAGCGTAGGTTGCCAGCCACCGTAACGGCTAGCAGATACGGCGTGTATTCGTGCAAATGGTGGCCACACACGATATTGATCATACTGGATAAAACTTGGACTTTTTTAGGGAGAGAAGTCATTAATCCCTAAACATTTTTAAAAAACATATTTTCTTCAGGTGTTTTATTTTGACCCCTAAAACTTCGCCATTATCTCACTCGAAAACTATTCATCCCAGCAAAATAAGGTCAACTATTATGGATTAACAAATGAATAAACTTCATTTTCTGTACAGGTCTTAGTACCACCAACCTTTTAGATTTCCGGCAATCTTTCTTTGAATATGGTGGGACGTTTCTACATTCGTTCAGTATATATGCACTTTTAAACCAGTGCTCGGAATCCGCTGTGGTCGAGTGGTTAACGTCGGGGATTTCGAAACCGGGTGTCTCGGGTTCGATCCCCAGTCGCGGCACTACGGTCATGGTGGAGTGCCCTTGGGCAAGGCACATTTTCTAGCCTAGTACTGGTTTGTTTACCCAGGGATCATGAATAAGTGAACTGTCGCCGTGATATAACTGGAATAATGTTGAAAGCGGCGTAAAACCTCAATAAAACAAATCAGAGGAAAGGGTAACGCCTATAACCCTGTATCAGATATCCATTGTGACCTTATGACTGTCACCGACACCTCGATAAAAACATTTGTAGTTCATGGTTGACCGTAATGGCCCAATTTAGATTATAGTCTGGGAGTTATACCCTTTCAATGCTGACTGTTTAAGATAAATTTTAGCTTTTGCATTAGGAACAGTCTTTAGCTAATTCAATGAATATCAAGATACAAATGTTGAGTTGAATAGCCAACAGTTTACATAGAGACTAGTCACATTGATTGATGTTTGGTGCTTTACGCCCCTTCCAACAATTTTTCAACAATATCATGGCGTTTCCTTGGTAAGTTACCAGTACTACTGGTCCATTTATCCTGGCACCAGCCAGTCAGTCGTCATGCTAGCCCCGCAACCCTGAGCACCATGGAAGGCAGCCAATACGACCACTTTGAAAGTCTTTGGTATTTCCCGACCGGGGATCGATTCGGGGATCGAACCTGCGATCTCCTGTACCCGAGGCGGACGCTCTAACACTACACCACATAGGCGGTGACTAGTCACAAGGCACGGTTTGGCCGGCTCGCCTATATCTATACTGGTGACATACAGGCTTTTACCAATCGTGTCCAGCAGGCAAAGGGTTAAACGTAAGTTGTATGATATAGATCAGTAACAATTGGTCAAATCGACATCTTGCTAACGGCTTTGACTTCACCGATCGTTGATCCTTTCCCAGTCATGAACGTATTCTGATGCGTCTGCATCACACTGCTTTTGAAAGCAGTGTTTGTTGCAAAAGGAGAAATGGCCAGTCATTCGTAATGCTATAACACCGCAACCCTGAGCGCCAAGTAAGGCAGCCAATAGTCCATTTTTTTTGGTACGACCCGACCGAGGCATCGACCATGCGACCTCCTGTACCCGTGGCGGACGCTCTACCACTACACTACATCGGCGGTGACTAGTCACAAGGCACGGTTTGGCCGGCTCGCCTATATCTATACTGGTTGCATACAGGCTTTCACCAATCGTGCCAAGCAGGCAAAGGGTAAAGCGTAAGTTGTATCATACCGTTAAGTAACAATTCGTCAAACCGTCCTCTTGCTAACGGCTTTGATTTCACCGATCTTTGATCCTTTCCCAGTCATGGACGCATTATGATGCGTCTGCAGCACACTACAGGGAGTTTCCAATAATGTTATTAACCCTGGTTCCCTCATACGACAATTCTGCAGCAGACGACTTTGAACATATTTTGTCAAAAGGTAGAAAATCTCTATAATTGAATGGATAACCTATGACTAAAAGTGAAAAACATTGTGTCAAAAGGAGAAATTGCTTGTTTTGAGCAATTTCTTCTTTTGTCACTATGTTTTCAAAAAGCCGTCTGCTGCAGAGGCGTCAGAAAGCGTCTGTATGAGTGAAAGGGTTAAATGTTTTTAAAACAAAGTCGTCTGCTACAGATTTCTTCTATGTCATTTCGGAAATTTAAAGATGGTACGGTATGAATGTAATCCGAGTTCGTTTACTTGATAACTTCAAGATGACCATTAGTATTGACCCTTTCTCACATACAGACGCTTTCCTACATTTACGCCTCTGCAGCAGACGACTTTTGAACAGATAGTCGGAAAAGGCGAAAATTGCTCATGATTTTTAGCTTGACTTTTGAAAAAAACGAGAGCTATTGTCATGACCCTGGCGTCATCCGCGGCGTGGTCGTCCGGTTAAGGTTTTATGTTGGCGGCGGCGGCGTGGTTGCCCGGTTAAGGTTTTTTGTTCAGCTCATTTTTTTTCTGTTTTCTCCCTATCAGTCGAGCGTCTGTGCCGTACGCGGTGCTCTTGTTTACTTTATGTCACAATGTTTCCAACTTTAATCGATAAGTGTTGTTTACTGTATAAAAAGTTTCCTCACTTCTGACGAAATGTCTTCAAAGTCGTCTGCTGCAGATGTGTTGTATGTCGTAAAAGGACGTTTAATGATGTAATCCAAGTACATTGACATGGTATATTTAACATCCTAATGTTAACGTATAAGGTTTGGTCTTTGTCAAATATATTTGAGCCGTCCCGCGAGAAAACCAACATTATGCGTAAAATATCGACCCGGATCAGCATAAGCATGCCGCGCTGGCTTATCCGGGCAGGCACTTTTGGCTTCCCCTGGATTTTCTGTATCAGGAAACGTTACTCTATACCTCTATCCCCCTTTGACGGAATGTGTAGGCACGGATTAGCCTGCGAGGAATGCGTTGGTTTTCTCGTGGAACGGCTCATTTGTTTGTTTTAGTATTACGATGTTGAACGCCACCTTCAACCCTTTTTAGCTGCACTGGTTGACTCGTTGATGCCAGGATACATGGACCAGTAGTACTGGCTGACTCGCTGATACCAGGATACATGGACCAGTAGTACTGGCTGACTCACTGATGTCAGGATACATGGACCAGTAGTACTGGCTGACTCGCTGATACCAGGATGCATGGACCAGTAGTACTGGCTGACTCACTGATACCGGGATACATGGACCTGTAGTACTGGCTGACTCGCTGATGCCAGGATACATGGACCAGTAGTACTGGCAGACTCGCTGATACCAGGATGCATGGACCAGTAGTACTGGCTGACTCACTGATACCAGGATACATGGACCAGTAGTACTGGCTGACTCGCTGCTGCCAGGATACATGGACCAGTAGTACTGGCTGACTCACTGATGCCAGGATACATGGACCAGTAGTACTGGCTGACTCGTTGATGCCAGGATACATGGACCAGTAGTACTGGCTGAATCACTGATGCCAGGATACATGGACCAGTAGTACTGGCTGACTCGCTGCTGCCAGGATACATGGACCAGTAGTACTGGCTGACTCACTGATGCCAGGATACATGGACCAGTAGTACTGGCTGACTCGTTGATGCCAGGATACATGGACCAGTAGTACTGGCTGACTCACTGATGCCAGGATACATGGACCAGTAGTACTGGAAACTTACCGAGGAAACATGGACCAGTAGTACTGGCTGACTCGCTGATGCCAGGATACATGGACCAGTAGTACTGGCTGACTCGCTGATGTCAGGATACATGGATCAGTAGTACTGGCTGACTCGTTGATGTCAGGATACATGGAGCAGTAGTACTGGCTGACTCACTGATGTCAGGATACATGGACCAGTAGTACTGGCTGACTCACTGATGCCAGGATACATGGACCAGTAGTACTGGCTGACTCACTGATGCCTGGATACATGGACCAGTAGTACTGGCTGACTCACTGATGTCAGGATACATGGACCAGTAGTACTGGCTGACTCACTGATGTCAGGATACATGGACCAGTAGTACTGGCTGACTCGCTGATGCCAGGGTACATGGACCAGTAGTACTGGCTGACTCACTGATACCAGGATACATGGACCAGTAGTACTGGCTGACTCGCTGATGCCAGGATACATGGACCAGTAGTACTGGCTGACTCACTGATGCCAGGATGCATGGACCAGTAGTACTGGCTGACTCACTGATACCAGGATACATGGACCAGTAGTACTGGCTGACTCACTGATGCCAGGATGCTCGGACCAGTAGTACTGGCTGACTCACCGATACCAGGATACACGGACCAGTAGTACTGGCTGACTCACTGATTCCTGGATACATGGACCAGTAGTACTGGCTGACTCGATGATGCCAGGATACATGGACCAGTAGTACTGGCTGACTCGCTGATGCCAAGATACATGGACCAGTAGTACTGGCTGACTCACTGATGCCAGGATACATGGACCAGTAGTACTGGCTGACTCACTGATGCCAGGATACATGGACCTGTAGTACTGGCTGACTCACTGATGTCAGGATACATGGACCAGTAGTACTGGCAGACTCGCTGATGTCAGGATACATGGACCAGTAGTACTGGCTGACTCACTGATACCAGGATACATGGACCAGTAGTACTGGCTGACTCACTGATGTCAGGATACATGGACCAGTAGTACTGGCTGACTCGCTGATGCCAGGGTACATGGACCAGTAGTACTGGCTGACTCACTGATACCAGGATACATGGACCAGTAGTACTGGCTGACTCGCTGATGCCAGGATACATGGACCAGTAGTACTGGCTGACTCACTGATGCCAGGATGCATGGACCAGTAGTACTGGCTGACTCACTGATACCAGGATACATGGACCAGTAGTACTGGCTGACTCACTGATGCCAGGATGCATGGACCAGTAGTACTGGCTGACTCACTGATACCAGGATACATGGACCAGTAGTACTGGCTGACTCACTGATTCCTGGATACATGGACCAGTAGTACTGGCTGACTCGATGATGCCAGGATACATGGACCAGTAGTACTGGCTGACTCGCTGATGCCAGGATACATGGACCAGTAGTACTGGCTGACTCACTGATGCCAGGATACATGGACCAGTAGTACTGGCTGACTCACTGATGCCAGGATACATGGACCTGTAGTACTGGCTGACTCACTGATGTCAGGATACATGGACCAGTAGTACTGGCAGACTCGCTGATGTCAGGATACATGGACCAGTAGTACTGGCTGACTCACTGATACCAGGATACATGGACCAGTAGTACTGGCTGACTCACTGATGTCAGGATACATGGACCAGTAGTACTGGCGTACTGGCTGACTCACTGATGCCAGGATACATGGACCAGTAGTACTGGCGTACTGGCTGACTCACTGATGTCAGGATACATGGACCAGTAGTATTGGCGTACTGGCTGACTCGTTGATGCCAGGATACATCGACCAGTAGTACTGGCTGACTCACTGATGCCAGGATACATGGACCAGTAGGACTGGCTGACTCACTGATACCAGGATACATGGACCAGTAGTACTGGCTGACTCGCTGATGCCAGGATACATGGACCAGTAGTACTGGCTGACTCGCTGATGTCAGGATACATGGACCAGTAGTACTGGCTGACTCACTGATGTCAGGATACATGGACCAGTAGTACTGGCTGACTAACTGATGCCAGGATACATGGACCAGTAGTACTGGCTGACTCACTGATGTCAGGATACATGGACCAGTAGTACTGGCTGACTCGCCGATGTCAGGGTACATGGACCAGTAGTACTGGCTGACTCACTGATGCCAGGATACATGGACCAGTAGTACTGGCTGACTCGCTGATGCCAGGATACATGGACCAGTAGTACTGGCAGACTCGCTGATGCCAGGATACATGGACCAGTAGTACTGGCAGACTCGCTGATGCCAGGATACATGGACCGGTAGTTCTGGCTGACTCGCTGATGCCAGGATACATGGACCAGTAGTACTGGCTGACTCACTGATGTCAGGATACATGGACCAGTAGTACTGGCTGACTCACTGATGCCAGGATACATGGACCAGTAGTACTGGCTGACTCACTGATGTCAGGATACATGGACCAGTAGTACTGGCTGACTCGCCGATGTCAGGGTACATGGACCAGTAGTACTGGCTGACTCGATGATGTCCGAGTACATGGACCAGTAGTACTGGCTGACTCACTGATGCCAGGATACATGGACCAGTAGTACTGGCTGACTCGCTGATGCCAGGATACATGGACCAGTAGTACTGGCAGACTCGCTGATGCCAGGATACATGGACCAGTAGTACTGGCAGACTCGCTGATGCCAGGATACATGGACCGGTAGTTCTGGCTGACTAGCTGATGTCAGGATACATGGACCAGTAGTACTGGCTAACTCGCTGATGCCAGGGTACATGGACCAGTAGTACTATAAACTTATCCAGGAAACGCCGTGATATAACCGAACAATTGCTGAAAGCATCGTAAAACACCATACAGACAAACGAATTAATCCGATTCTGCGATGTCCATGTTTACAATTATTCGTTCATTTATTTCCGTTAATGAAATACGAGACATGGTACATTGTAACGCTTTCCCACATACTGAGGCTTTCTTACACGCCTTTGCAGCAGACCACTTTTGAAAAAAAATTGACAAAAGGAGAAATTGCTCAAGACGAGCAATTTCTCCTTTTGCAACTATGATTTTGTTTTTTTTAAATTATACCTTCATTTATCGAGATATTCTATGTGTTTAACTATATGTTGTTCTAGTCGTCTGCTTCAGATCTGTTGAATATTAGAAAGGGGTAATACATATAGAAATAAAGAGATTACATATCAACACAGGTATGTTAAAAGGTGGATGCTGTAAAGGGTTGCAAATTCACATAGCATTGAATACAAGGACAAATAGGTTTTAAATGCACATTAGCATAATCTACATTCTGCCAGTGTCCGTACTCAAGGTTTTATCAAAACCGATGAGCCCTTTTTCCACATACAATCAATCTGCAGCTGACAACTTTTAACACATCTGGTAAAAGTATGGCAACCTTCTATCAATGTAAGAACAATTATTGAATAAACTTAAAAACACTGTGTGGCAAAAATAGAAATTGCTCATGATGGATAATTTTTCCTTTTTTTACAGTGTTTTTAAAGGTAATCTGTTGCATAGGCGTCAGAAAGTGCCTGTATGTGGGATAGGGTTAAATGGATGCATTGATGCATCCAGTATATAAAACGGTGATTTTAATGTGAGTCCCACCTGGCTATATCGGGTCTTAACCCTTAGCCTCATATAGACGCTTTCTGACGCCCCTGCAGCAGACAGCTTTTTGAAAACATAGAGACCAAAGAAGAAATTGCACAAAACGTGCAATTTCTCCTTTTGACACAATGTTTTCCACTTTAAGTCATAGGTTATCCATTCAATTATAGAGATTTTCTATGTTTTGACAAAATATGTTCAAAGTTGTCTGCTCCAGAAAAGGAAAGGGTTAAATACTCGCCGTAATGGGGTTATCATTATGTAAATTGGCCTTAAACTAACGAGTTACAGTTATATGTTTTTTGTTTGTTTAAATGTGTATCTAGGACTGAGTAACGTGTAGACGGACAGTGAAGACTCTGATGAGGCTGTGCTGATGCCCGGGCTCGCCTGAGATTTCACTGTATTAAGTCTTCTCATGGCTAGACGCGGCTGAGTTATACGATCTAATGTGGTTTCGAATTTTCCCCAGGTTTGGGTAACCAGTGACGTACCGTCTGTTCAAAACATAATATATAGGAAGCCGCGGTTAGCCTTGGGCATTCGGAACCGTACTTCGCGGGTTCGATCCCCAGTCGCTGCGCAACGGTTATGATGGAGTGCCCTTGGACATGGAACATCTTCTAGCATAGTGAAATAATGTGAAAAACGGCAAAAATCCCTAAAAAAAAAAAAAAAAAAATTCAAAACATAATAGGAAAATGGAAATAGTGCTGATAACGAGTATTCTTCTTTGATACTAAAGTGTGTTCAATATACTGTTTTTCTCGTTCAAACTTAAATTTAACTGTGTTATGCGTCATTCAACAACCACATTAAAGATATTTTAGTGTGAACATTTATGTCTCAAAAACCCCCTGTATTCTCGTAAAATGAACGTACTCGCAATAAAGACTTATACAATCAGATGTTTAGCTTTTAGGTTAATCATGTGGTCATTGCGGCAACGTTGAGTCCCGATAGCTCAGTCGGTAACGCCGTGGGTTGTTGATGAAGTGGTTGTTAGTTCGAATCGCAGCTCGGTCAACATTATTTTCGACGTTTTGACAAAAGTCAATGCGACAAGCTTCATTCGTAGTCCACCTATGGGATAAACGGTAATGTGAAAAAGTAGCCAGTTGCATGGAAAAAGTGGTGTACTGGTGTGAGATAGCAAGGGAACACATGGAAAGGTGAACTTGCCGCCGTGATATGACTGTAAAAATGTTTAAAATGGCGTTTAAACCAAAATCCTTCAATCTACTGCGAGTCACAAGTCTGTCGTCGCGTTCTGCCTGTCGCGGTGTTCTGCCTGTCGCGGCGTTCTGCCTGCCTCGGCGTTCTGCCTGTCGCAGCGTTCTGCCTGTCGCGGAGTTTTGCCTGTCGCGGCGTTCTTACTGTCGCGGCGTTCTTACTGTCGCGGCGTTCTTACTGTCGCGGCGTTCTGCCTTTCGCGGCGTTCTGCCTGTCGCGGAGTTCTGCCTGTCGCGGCGTTTTGCCTGTCGCGGCGTTCTTCCTGTCGCGGCGTTCTGCCTGTCGCGGCGTTCTGCCTGCTGCGGCGTTCTGTCTATCCATTTGTAGCCGCGTTCTGTCTGTCGCTTTCTGTCTGTCGCCGCGTTCTGTCCGTCGCTTCCTGTCTGTCGCCGCGTTCTGTCTGTCGCTTTCTGTATATCGCTTTCTGTCTGTCGCTTTCTGTCTGTCGCCGCGTTCTGTCCGTCGCTTTCTGTCTGTCGCTTTCTGTCTGTCGCCGCGTTCTGTCCATCGCTTCCTGTCTGTCGCCGCGTTCTGTCTGTCGCTTTCTGTCTGTCGCTTTCTGTCTGTCGCTTTCTGTCTGTCGCCGCGTTCTGTCCGTCGCTTTCTGTCTGTGTCCACGTTCTGTCTGTCTCTGTCGCTTTCTGTCTGTCTCTGTCGCTTTCTGTCTTTCGCCGCGTTCTGTCTGTCGCTTTCTGTCTGTCGCTTTTTGTCTGTCGCCGCGTTCTGTTCGTCGCTTTCTGTAAGCCATCGCGTCCTGTGAGTCGCTTTCTGTCTGTCGTCGCGTTCTGTCTGTCGCTTTATGTCTGTCGCCGCGTTATGTCCGTCTCTTTTTGTCTGCATGTTTGACTCATTATGTCTCTTCCTGTCTTTCTGTTTGTCTCTTTCTGTTTGACTGTCTGTATGTTTGACTTTTTCTGTCTGTATATTTGTGACCTTCTGTTAGTATGTCTGTCTCTTTCTGCCTATATGTATGTCTGTTTCCCTCTGTGTTTGGTTGTAACTATGCTACTGAAAGGATGTTGCGGATTTCCTGTTACAAATTGACTGGTTTTTCTTTTGCGTATACCATTACATTTATACTAGGAAACTAAGTTCTCCGAAACACAAAGACCCTTATTCATGATACGTATTTATTTCCATGTGCTCGTATTCCATTATTTTCTATGCGTTGTAGTTAGTTTAACTTAAAACGTATTTGTGTTTATCCCAATCCCTTAAACAACCTTCTTAATCCCTTCCCACGTACAGAAAATATGCACATGAAGAAATGTTTAAACAGTCAAGATAAAGATATGTAAACTTTCTACCAATGGAATTTTTAATTATTGAAAACATTTGAAAACATTTTAACAAAAGGAGAAATTGCTCATTTTAAGCAGTTTTTGTATTTTGCTACAATGTTTTCAAAAGCCGTCTCGTGCAGAGGCGTCGGAATGCTTCTGTATGTGGGAAAGGGTTAAGGTGCATTTGTAGCAGAGGAATTTTGGAAACATTGTAAGAAAAAGAGATGTAGGAGATAAAACCAGATCTGCAGTTAAGGTGCTTATATCATCTTCGTAAATATTCATTTGGCATTTGATCTATGGATTGATTTATTGTTTGATGTTTTTTGCTGCTTTCAAGAGTACAGATAAGATGAGTATTTCCAATACCCAAATCCTTATATAACCCTCAAACCCTATGTTGTGGGTACTCAAAAGAATCGTCTCAGTGAGACGATTCTTTTGAGTACCCACAACATTGGGTTTGGTTGAGTCCTTAGAGAGATATTGTTGGGAGAAGATCAGTTTACTCCCCCTTATCTAGTCCTCTGATAGTGTTATATCGCGGCATTTCCTGGGTAAGTTAACAGTACTACCGGTCCATTTATCCTGACACCAGCCAGTCAGTCAGTCGTAATGCTACAAATTACTTCCATTTGTAAAGTCTTTGGTGATTTGGCATTTTAACCCAATGTTGTGGGTACTATAAAGAATCGTCTAATTGAAACGATTATCTTAAGATATAACACACGATAGTGACCCGGTGATCTAGGGGTCAATCCAGAGGTCCGGGGTTCAAATACAGGCCCCCGGACTCTGGATTTCTCTGAGATGCTTTAAGTGTCTTCCACTCAACCAGAGGTCCATAACTGATCACTTTATAGGTAACATTCCTCGCCTACATAAACACGTCAGCCGAGCCCCGGTAGCCCAGTCGGTAGCGACGCGGGCTGTCAATCCAGGGGTTGTGAGTTCCAATCCCGGCTCGGCCAACTTTCTTTCCGAGGATTGACAAAAGTCAATGCGACATGCGTCATTCCTCTTCCACCAATGGGCTAAGCTTATGTGGAAAAGCAGCCAGTTGCTTGGGAAGATTGTTGTGTGAAGTACTGGTGTAAGAAAACCAGGAAATGCACGGGTAGGTGAACTGGCCGCCGTGATATAACTGAGAAATTGTTAAAAATGGCGTTAAACCCCAATCAATCAATCAATCAATGAGCATGTCAAAAAAGTTTTTTTTTTTTTTTTAAAAGCTAGAATATCGTACTCTGACTCCTTGGTAAATTTAACTATGTCTCTTGTTTCTGCGGATGTATTTGACAGACAGACAGATTATTTGATTTATGACATGTACTAGGTACATTGTCTCAAACATACATATTCAAACAATATACATGGCTGGAAATACGAACCATCATGATGAATTTAGAATTCGTATCTGACTCGTGATGTGGTGGTCACGGGTTCGATACCCGGTTGCGGCGACATTCTTTCGGGCGATGTTTTCCATTGCCTCTCACCTCTGATCTATGTGAGAAAGTAGTTGAATTATACTCTCTCACCATCTAAAAAAGTAATTTTTCAAAATTGTATTAATATGCTGTCATTCATGTATGTTAATCATAATTTGTCTAGTTTTCCCAACATAGATACATAATGGTATCTAACTTCATTATTTAAGGAATATTAAATAAAAAACATAATTATCAACAAATAAATGTATTTACTCTGTTTGAAAACTAATTAATCGAATGATTACTATTGTTATACCATGTATGTTAAAAATGTATGTTATGCACAATGAGCTTATATGCTTGTGTTGTAAATAAACTTATGTTCTGTTCTGTTCTGAGCAAATGAACGAACGAACAAATGAATAAATGAATGATCAATCAAAAAACCGTTTTCTCAGAAGAAATCATGATTCATTTAATGTATTTCTCAAAAATGACAACTTTAGAATTATTCCCTCCAGGGTACGATAATATCTGTTATAATAACATGTTCACATTGATACAAATCTTGTAATTAACCACGTTCCCTATTCAAGGATATTCTTACAAACCCTAAGGTTAAACACTCACTCTCATCAACAAATGAAATTAACCCTTGCCCACATATAGAAGCTTTCTAATTTCTCCACTTTACGCCAACGTTTTCAATTTTATTCAAAAAGTTGTACTTTCATTTTAAGAGAGTTTCCATATTTTTGACAATTTTTTTTTGGTACATGGGAAAGACGGCGACCTTTCACCACATTCGCGGATGCTTGTTCATAATATTGTTTATTCAGTTCTAAAAAAAAAAAAAAAAAAATAGACCCAACATCTCGGATGTTGCTTTTTGTTTCTGTGTATAGCGTATTGCTCCGCTTTCAACACCATTTCAGTTACAGTTATGTCCACGGCGTTTCATGGGTAAGTTACCAGTACTACAGGTCCATTTATCCTGACATTAGCGAGTCGGTCGTACTGCTAACTGTACCCTACAATACTTAGCGCAAATGAGAGAAAGTCATTACTACCATATTTAAAGTACTTGGTATGTCTCGACCGAGTATCGAATCCGCGACCTTCTACACCCAAGGCGGACGCTTTACCACTTCACAACTATTCAAATGTATCGTCTGCAAAGAGACGGCTAATGAGGTTATGAACATGTTAATCCTTTTCCACCTGCAGACGCTTTTTTAGCATACGACTGGTCAAAACATTGCGACAAAGGGCGAAATTCCACATAACGAGCAATGTCTCCTTTTGCCACAATATGTTCAACTCTTTTTTGATAATAATACTTTATCTCTTTATCTTGAGTTTTTTGAACAATTTTTTTTGCAAAACTCGTCTGCTTCAGATGTGTTGTATGTGGGGAAGGCGGTAAGATATATCGTATCATCGGCGATTCAATTCACTAGGTTTATAATATCTCACATACATAAATATAACTTTCTTAACCCTTTCTCTGCCAAAAGCAATACAAGGTTTTTGCAAACAATGTAGATTCAGGTGACACAGCACGTAACGGGCTGCCTCTCCTGAAATCTGCATTGTTTGCCACGTAGACATTAACTTTTATTTAATTTCCTGGTGGACGAAACATGGAGTGATCCAATGTTCAACACGAAAGAGTCGACTTTGTGAATTTCGTCGGTGAATGGGTTAATTATGCCTGCAGCTAATTTTTCCATTAAAGGATATGTATAGAGCATAACATTCCTTTCTTAGTTTGCTATTTTATTAATTGTGTTTTGAACAGAAGTTATTTAGATGTTTTTTCTAGTGCTTCGTTCGGATACTGAATGTATGTATATAGGCACATTATTAGGTAATGTGATACTTGAACATGTGATCATGAAACATATACAATATAATCACACAACATGATATATTTCATTGACTTATACAATATACATGTATCTTGGCATACACAGTATATGTATACATGAACTCAATCAGATCAAACACAGATACATCATACATAATTATTTATCAAGAAGATTGTTATTATGCAATGCCTACCATGCAAATTTACCATTATATACTTTAGGCACACTGTTAAGTAATGTGACATTTGAACATGTAATCATCAAATAAATACAATATAATAACACAACAGAATATATTTCATTGACTTATACAATATACATGTATCTTGGCATACACAATATATGTATACATGTATCTTGACATACACAATATTTGTATGCATGAATTATATCAAATCAAACACAGATACATCATACATATTTAGTAAGAATATTGTTATTTTCTTGTTTTCCCTTCAATAATTCCTAGAGTATAAACGACTATACATGCATGATATAACAGTAAATCATGTTCGATATGTTAACACACGGCCAGCCGGGCTTATAAGTCACCAAGATAACATTATACATATACGCAGGGACACTATATAACAATACTATAGTGTCTCTGATATACGTACGGAAAATATCTTAACCCTTTCCTACATACAACAAATCTACAGCTTCGACTTCGAATAAATCTTGGCAAGAATGTGTGAATCAAAGTTCAATTACAAAAAAAAAAAAATCAACAATTTCGTTATTTGTCACAAATGTATTCTGCTGTGGAGGAGTTTGGAAGCGGCTTCATGTGGGAAAATGTTAACATCAAATATATTGCTTTATTCTAAAGGTGTCGTAACTAACTCTTGTTCCACTGTGCAGTTACCCCTACTCTTAACCCTTTCCCTCATACGACAATTCCGCAGCAGACGATTTTGAACATATTTTGTCAAAACATAGAAAATCTCCATACTTGAATGGATAACCTATGACACAAAGTGGAAAACATTGTGGCCAAAGGAGAAATTGCACGTTTTGTGCAATTTCTTCTTTTGTCACTATGTTTTCAAAAAGCCGTCTGCTGCAGAGGCGTCAGAAAGCTTCTATATGAGGGAAAGGGTTAACTTAGCCATTGACTATAGGTTACAATACACCAAAACAAATCCTGCTTTGTTTCCATATAAATCGACCAATTTCAGTCCTCAATTGTCACACTTTCTTAAGCGTTTCTCATGTAGAACACCATATATCATTGAAAAGAGTTTACCTCCTAGCTTTAAAACAATCCAAAGGAGATTTGGGGGTCATACATTATGCAAGAAAGAATTCCCCAGGCGAAAATGGTAACCGTCATTTTGGACCAAATCGGGCCCGGACAAAACCGGTGTTTAGCATTCTCTACTTTCACTTTCAAACAAGGTCAAAATACTAAAGGTGATCAAATCAATCATTTCCAGTGCATCCTATACACATTCACAATGCATTTAAACTCAATGTCATATATTCAATACATTCTGGTGATGGTATACACTCATTTCTACGCAAACAAAGTTTTTTTAGGAACTATAGTACTCAGCAAGATCAGCAAGTCAGCGGATGTATTTAGCGTAATTTGACCTATAACAATATGTCAGGCGTATGATTTTTTTTTAAAGTTTTAAATCAAATACCGAATGGAACTGGATGGAAATATTTTACATTCGCAAAATATAGTAAGTTTAAATATATTATAAACGCTCTTCTTAAATGTTTATTCCATTTCATTAAACCCTTCTAATTATATTACTATTATAAATGAGTATTATGTTGCAACATAAGTTAAATGTCAAAAAAATGCGTCTTAGGTGTATAAGTGAATAACCCAACACCGCTTTAACTCTTACCTTCATTGAAGCGCGTCTTAGCTCATCTGTACTAGACAACTTTCTACAACATTGTTGCTAAAGTAGGCATTGCTTACAAAGAACACTATCTCCATTTGTCACACTTCAGTCAGCTCTTTTCAATATGAGCCGTTCCACGAGAAAACGAACATTGTCGACTCTGCGTAATATATCGACCCAGATCAGCATGCACATACCCCGCAGGCTAATCCGGGCCGGCACATTCCGTCTCATGGGATAAGAGGTATAGAGTAATGATTCCTGAATCCGAAAATCCACAGGAGGCGAAAAGTGTCGTCACGGGTTAGGCTGCGCGGCATGCTTAGGCTGATCCGGGTCGATACTTTACGCACAGTCCACAATGATGGTTTTCTCGCGGAACGATTCATATTTATACTTTCACCACAGCACGTTGTTCCTTTTGCTACAATGATTAAAAAAGTCGTCTGTGGAAAGGGTTTATAGTTCGACGAGAAAGTGCATTATTACACACACAAAACGAGGAACAGAGAATTCGACATATACATTTTAGTCGAAAGCAGATTCGACTGTATATTTAGTTTCAGTGTTACATGCTGGATGCATCATGATTATTGTATTTACCGACGAGTATCATTATATTTAATAATTAAGCGTTAATACTTTATAATTTATGTTATGAATTTCTAACGTACAATGTAGTTTTCCTAAAAAGGTTTCTCCCAGACTGTCGTTAATGAAGGAATTTGATAGATCGAAGCATATCATTGAACAACAAAAGCCGAACATATTTGTCCCATTGTGTTGCTTTGCCTGGAACATAATCTAACGCCAATAAGTGATTACATCATGAATCTCTTCAAGACACCTACCCTTCATGACACCTACCCATTGTTGGTTTATTGAAAGGAAATGTTTACCCCCCACCCCCCCCCCCCCCCTCCCCAATTCCTATACCCTTTCCCACATACAGGAAATCTGCAGCTGACAGCTTTGAAAATGTCTATAATTGTACAGGTATAATTACTGAAAAAAGTTGAAAACATTGTGGCAAAAGCAGAAATTGCTTGTTTGGCAATTTTTCCTTTTGTCACGATGTTGCGTCTGCTGTAGAGATGCGTCTAAGAAGGAAAGGCCTATACAACATATCTGCAGCAGACGACTTCGAGAACATATTGTTAAAAAAAAATCGAAGATCTCCACAAATGGGGTTTCATTATGAAATAGAGTTGAAAACAATGGGTTGATTGATTGGGGTTTAACGCCGTTTTTAACAATTTCTCAGTTATATCACGGCGGCTAATTCACCTACTCATGCATTTCCTGGTTTTCTCACACCAGTACTCCACACAACAATCTTCCCATGAAACTGACTGCTTTCCACATAGACTTAGCCCGTTGGTGGAAGACGAATGACGCATGTCGCATTGACTTTTGTCAATCCTAGGAAAGAAAGTTGGCCGAGCCGGGATTCGGACTTACAACCCTTGGATTGACAGCCCGCGTCGCTACCGACTGAGCTACCGGGGCAGCAATTGGACAACAGGGGGAAAATTGCTAACGATGAGCATTTTCCCCTTTTCCCAGAATGTTTGTCAAAAGTCTTCTGCTGCATAGGCGTCAGACAGTGTCTGTATGTGGGCAAGGGTACATCTATACTCTGACCTTGAGATTAACCTTGGTGTGACTGCCATTATATATATTTGAGATAATTGATTGATGGATTGATTGGGGTTTAACGCCGTTTTCAACAATTTTTCATATATATCTACTTCTACCTGCAAGAAATATTTTGTGTTCTGTTGTGTTATTGCTTACGCACATTAAAGATTCCATGAAATAACAAAAGGACCATGGACCTAAGAAACATCCATACCTCAAATTACCTATAATTCATTATTTTCTTGCTAACATACCATAAGATAGCAGAAATATTACTGAATTCAGAAACACCCATATCGATTTATTTAATGACCGCATACTGTTTAAGTATATTCAATACAGCGCTCTAGATATAAGGTGTGTATTTCGAATGACTAAATCCTTATTTGACGGTCATCGCCTATGTCGTGGGTACTCAAAAGAATCGTCTCATTGAGACGATTCTTTTTAGTACCCACAACATAGGGTTTGATTGAGTCATAAGAGAAATATAGGCGGGAAAAGAATATATACACGAACAGAATAAAGTCTGGAGAGTAGTCTTCTCACTTTATAACTAATAATTTATTTAAATCTTAATACATAATAATAATAATAATAATCATCTATTTTTTTCACAGAGATTAAAGGCGTATCCATGAGGTAATCAAGTGACCACAAACAACTGACGACTAAACCCAGTTATGTTTCGTGTAACACTGTATGTAGTGACAACGATTTCCTTCTGTGCGGCCGTGGTGGAAGGAGGTGAGTATAGACTTAAACATACCATCTACAGTGCATTCACGATAACTCGAACTCGAGTTATCGACGTGTTCGGATGATCAAATGATTTTAAAAATTTTCAGCTTCTTTATTCATGTGTGAAACGATTAACTTTCTACGTGTTTACATTTCTTTAGGCTTTCCTATCAACCAGTTCCAACAGTGCGAGGAAGGCTGGAAGTATTTCACGGAATTCGCCGGTAGTGCGTCGTGTTTCAAGGTCGTACAAACGCCGTTACCATGGCAACAAGCGCAGGAATATTGCGGAAAGAGTATCGCTCACCTTGTGAATCTGGATCCAATATCACAGTTTACATCCTTTATACTACAAACTGAGACACAAGAAAGTCTGACTGATTATTTATTCAAAGGTACATATATAGAGTTTAATTAACATTGTTTTCATGATACGGGATTTAAATCCCAAGTGGAAGAGATGCTTGCGATATAAAAACGAGTGCGCCATAGCGCACGAGTTTTTATATGCAAGAATCTCTTTCACAAGGGATTTAATTCCCAAATCGTGAAAACAATGTTTATTAAACTATATATTATATACTCGCAGATAATTTTCGTTTTCAAACGACAATACACCTGTGCAGCTCATTTATTTTTAGCTCAGAAGCGGAGAGATCTGAATGACGTAATCGGCCAGTTTTGCAGTGACGTCACTACGCACGCACCGACAAATGTGTACATTGATTGAATTAAATGTGTCATGTCGATTCAAGCTCTTATTTGCGGATTTAAAAGTGCAATTGTGCATTATTTAACTGTTCATCATGGAAATAAAGTAAAAATAAAATAAATTAAGTAGTGAAAACGGAGCTTAAAAGTGTTTTACGATGAATTTATTTTTAAAGAAAATTAAAAAATTAGAGATTAAAAAAAGTAGTACTGAAAATCCGGCTAGTGAGCTATATCGTACACTATGCGATATTGCTCAGTAGACAAAATGCATGTTATAGGTTTTCTCAAGTTGGGAAATCTCTATATTTTATCATTGAGTATATAATATAAACCTTTTCTTTAAGACTCGAGTGGTTACCGTTGGGGTTTTGTAAGCGGACTTCGATCCCCCGTCGCGGCGGTCATGATGGTGTGCCGTGTGGCAAGGCACATTTCGTTGCCTTGTACTGATACGTTTACCCACATATCATGATTAAGTGAATTGTCGCCGTCATATACTGAAATAATGCTGAAAACGGCGTCAAACCCTAATAAAACAAACACACATATAGACACAGGACATCATTACACTTGCAAAGTACTTTGACATTTGAATAAACAACACAACATTGAATTACGAAACTGCATACGGTGGTGTAGTGGTAGAACGTCCGAAACATATTCGGGAGGTCGCGGATTCGATCCCCGGTCGGGTCATACCAAGGACTTTTAAATGGTCGAACAGTAGTAATGGCTCCCCCCTTGGCGCTAAAGGTTACTAGGTTAGCATTACGGCTGACTCGCTTGTGTCGGGTAAAACATATCAGTAGTTCTGGTAACTTTCCCAAGAAACGCTGTGATACAACGAGCTCTCTCACCTGAAATCAGCATCGGTTGCATTGTAGTTATGTAAATAGTCCATAAGCAATTTAAAACATGAGAAATGGAATCACCTGATTTGTAAGATGGAATAATCTACTCGATGACATTCGGCATTGATGGAGTTAAGCTAATAAAAAAACGCCAGGCTTGATGCAACTATAAAGGCAATATCTCACCAATTTAATTTTAAAGCTGAATGAGATTAAAACTGCATATTTTTTTCATCATTTCATTGTTTATCTAATTAACTTTAAACTGTATATGTATTGCACGATTCTCGACTATATACTATGTACTTGTCTGATAACGTTTATGGTATGTTTATGTTATGTTATGTTATAATGGTACATGATGCATTATCTCTTTATTGGTTTTTGTTTGTTTTTTTTCAGAAACAAACGGAGAATTTTGGTCAGGGATGAATGTCCGATCCGGGCGATTGATGTGGGATTCCTATGGAGCCGAATTTGTAAAAAAAAAAATCGGAGTGTAAGAACATGCATGCAACCTATAATATGTAAATCTTAAACATCCGCATCGGCTGCATTGCGCTCTAAAACTATACAACTCTGAAAACGTTATGCAAGCTCAGAATACTAACTATAATCTATTCCACAAATAGGGCCTCCGATTGACCCATTTCGAGAATTAATTTACTTCTGACCAATCAAATACTCGAGCAGAAATTCTGAGCTTTTATATTTTCTGGGCATAATTTTGCGCCAAAACACCAACACAAGGCAAAGAGTAAATTTTAAAGTTTCGCGCCTCATTTTGTTCATCATTGCTAATTCTCCGGTTATGCATCATTCAACGTTACAGCACTTGTGACGTCTCCCGATTTTGAACAACGCTTAATATAGAGTAAAAAGCGAACACTCGAAATACACAGAAAATGTCTGTTTAGGTTAAGAGTTAATCTAGTTTCATTAACAAGTTTGTCCCATCCTTTATGTTTATATTGATCAGCAAATAGTGCATGTGCGGCTTTTATACGACGCAGTCCCTGAGAAGAGGTAAACATAGATTTTTCGAAAAAGTGCAGGTACAGATCAGCTTATCATCATGCTCAGCCTTGTTAGAATCTTCACACATTGACAGAAGCTTGAATTACAAGAAGCATGCAATACTTGAATCGTGTTGATCTTGATCAGACTGTGCGGATGCACATGTTGATCTGAATATAAACTGTTGTACGAAGCCAACTTGTTCCCTTTGTAGTATTGTATGATCATTATATCTATGTTGATTGATTGGGGTTTAACGCCGTTTTTAACAATTTCTCAGTTATATCACGGCGGCCAGTTCATCTACTCATGCATTTCCTGGTTTTCTCACACCAGTACTCCTCACAACAATCTTCCCAAGCAACTGGCTGCTTTTCCACATAGACTTAGCCCATTGGTGGAAGACGAATGACGCATGTCGCATTGACTTTTGTCAATCCTCAGAAAGAAAGTTGGCCGAGCCGGGATTCGAACTCACAACCCCTGGATTGACAGCCCGCTTCGCTACCGACAGAGCTACCGGGGCTCGGCTTATATCTATGTACATTACAGGCTCAAAACAAAACGCATCCCGTCTTTCAACCACTACCAACAACTGAGTTTCTTTTGCCGAACACAGGCTTTAGCCAGACCGCCTCGGTGGTGTAGTGGTACAACATCCGCCTCGGGAGCGAGAGGTTACGGGTTCGATCCCCTGACCCTGTACCAAAGACTTTCAAACATGTTATTACTGGCTACCCGCCCTGGCGCCCAGAATTTCGGGATAAGCATTACTACGGACGGACTGGTGTCTGGAAAAATGGTAACATACAAAGGAAACGCCGTGATATATCTGAACCTTGTTGAAAGCGGCATAAAACACAATTACAATCATACTATTTTAAAAAACGTTATAGCCAATACTAAACGACTTGGATGAGACTGTGTCTGCGCATTATTCCGTTAAAGGCTTTACTTTTTCATCTCATAAAGAGTCATTGGGGGTAATTTCTCCTTTCCCAACAATTATTTTGAAATACGTCTGCGCGTGGGAAAGGGTAGATTATCATTTTACCCTTTCACTGCTAAATATCACAAAGCCGACACTTCCATGTTGAACATTGGACCACTCAATTTTTCGTCCAAAAGGAAAAGTAGTAAAATGTATGTATAAGTGGCAAAAAATGCATATTTAACGAGCTGTCTCACCTAAATCTGCACTGTTTGCAAACATTTTAAACAGCCTTTGGCAGCGAAAGGGTTCAATAATAATTCTTTTTCACAATTTAGTTCCTGGAGTTGGGCCACGGGGCAACCGATATTGGACGGAACATCGGCTTGTGGTCACGTGATTCAAGGAAAGAGAACTATTCAGCCAACCACAAAATCACCTTTCGGAAGCGGAAGCGGAAGCGGTGAGACTCCGACTACCACAGTTACACCACGAACAACTACAGTTGTTTTTAATGGAACCAATGCTGTAAAGTTGTCTTCCTGTGAGAAAGAGTTGTCGTTCGTTTGTCAGAAGCCTGTGCTCCGTACGGAAGTCAAATTCAGTAAGTTATGTTTGAATAATCTGGAATTACCTGCCCCTACCATTCCGTTATGATCCGAAGGTCAGTTTTTGTGTGATTCGGTTAATATCATGGCGAATCATTTGTACTAATTAGAGTATTGCTTCACTTATGTTAGAATTGATAATTAAAGGTGAAACAAAATACTTCATTATCACAACTGGCAGGCTCTAAAACCCTGGTCCGGGAAGGTTGCGGGTTCGATCCCCGGTCGAGGCATACCAAACATTTTTAAACATGGTAGTAATGGCTTTCCCTCCTTGACAACGATTTGGTGGTAGGGGTAGCATTACGACTGATACATTGGTATCAGATTAGATGGACCATTAGTACTGGTAAACTATCCAGGAAACGCCGTGATATAATTTAAAATTGTTGAAAAGTGGCGTATAACACCATTAAAACAAACAAACAAAAGCTATAACCGTATACTCGTTGCTTAAACTTTGTGCGTAAGTAATTGGATGTTCAGAAGGAAGTCAATTCTCGAAATTGACTAATCAGAAGTCTTTATGCAGCACTGAGTTAATTTCTGAACACAGAGATAGTTTTAAACTTTGTGTGGGATGAATCGATCCGTGATAGCTAAGTTGGTAACGTCGACGGCTATCGATTCAATGGTTTCGAGTTGGAATCCCTTGTCGAATATTCACTCTTTTCCGATGATTGACAAATTCATTGTGATTAGTCATCCCACTTCCATAAATGAGCTGACAATGTATTCGGGAAGGTGGCCCAAGTACTTGGCAATACTGTAATGTGGAGTACTTGGTGGTGCGAGAGAGCCAGAATACACATGATTAGATGAGCAATCCCTAGCGAAAACCAACATTATAGACTCAGCGTAATGCATCGACCCAGATCAGCCTTCGCAGATCCGTGCAGGCTAATCCAGGCCGACACATTCCGTCTCAGGGGGGTATAGGTATAGAGTAATGTCTCCTGAAACGGAACATACACAGGAGGCGAATCTGTCTGTCCGGGTAAGCCTGATCTGCATTCCAAGGCTGATCAGGGTCGAAACTTTATGCAGAGCCCACAATGTTGGTTTTCTCGTGGGACGGGTCAGATACAATGACTGCAGTTAAATACTGTTGAAACTGGTGAGATCATGCAGTGGCGTCTAATGTTTTCTTTGACAACTGTCACAATTAATTTCTCAAGGTTAGACTAAATAGTTTAAAATGTTTAATAATATAGGTTAAACGTGAACACTCTGAATGAGACTGTGCGCCTGCATGGGATCACGTGATGGTGTGCTGATCGCAACAGCATCTACTTATAATTTTCGAATTGAATGATGTATGTGTATTGGTTTATGGTGCATCTACAGCTTTAGTCATTTAGCGGGCGTCAAAAGTAAAAAAAAGGCACCCATAGAAAAAAAAAATGCTGCCATGGAAATAAACTATATGATGTAGTAGACATTTAATTTCTCCCAACTGAACTAATTAACAGAAAAACTAAAGTATTAGGCGAATTATGTGGGTAAATTAAAGTGTTATTCTTTATTAACTATTAAGGTGAATTAACTCTGCATCAAGATAACATCTCATAATTGAATGTGGAAAAATAGCGAATATCCACATGTGATACCAACATGTTTGTAACTTTGACGCCAAGCCCCTATAGCTCAATCGGCACCGACGCTGGCTGTCAATCCAGGGATTATTAGTTCGATATCAGTACTGATATGGTAAAGCCGGGACATGCGAATGTGAACCGTCTGCCATGATATCACTGAAAAATTGTTGAAAACGGCGTTAAACCCGAACATATGAATCAATAAATCATTGTTGTATCTCATTTACAGCATCGTTCTGTCCGGATGGATGGCTTGGAAACCAGTTTCTTCCTTACTGCTTTCGAATTCTGAAGGATCCGATGCCGTTAGAACAAGCAATGGCTATTTGTGGGCAGACAAAAGGCGGGGAGATGTACCAGGCCTTACCTTACACCATGAACTATACCATGGCAACTAGGCTGTTACAGTTCTACGTAACTAATGACAAGTGTGAGTTATGTTGTTGTAAATAAAACGGGGGTAACGTTATTTCAATCTGTCGTTCTTTCATTCATCAGTTTGTTGGTTTGTTGTGTCACCTGCGTAGCATGGTAGGCACTTAGGGATTACTTTTTTTATGTCCGGCGTCTGTCTGTCTGTCGTCACACTTTTTCGTCACGTTTTCAAATAACTTTTTTTCTACTCAAAGGATAACATTGAAACTTCTGACAAATGTTTATATCAATGTGTGTGATTGGTTCACAAAAGGCAGATAATCCAAATATTTTTTATATCAGAGTTATTGCCCCTTTTCTGTCAAAAAATTTAATTTTCAAATTACTTTTTCAAATTTCTTTTTTTCTACTCAAAGGATTGGATTAAAACTTCTGACAAATGTTTATATCAATCTTTGTGATGGGTTCACAAAAGGGGGATAATCCAAATATTTTTATATCAGAGTTATTGCCCCTTTTCTGCCAAAAATTAAAATTTTCCGGCAGGTGACACACGTGCTCCGGGGAGCACTCCATTCTAGTTATTTATTTATTTTTCATTTACTTACCAATTAATCAATGAATTAATTACGTTATTAATTAGTTTATCTTTTTATTTTATTCATATTTTTTTTTCGTTTTTAGCTCCACTGGCTGAAAGCCAATCGAGCTTATGTCATGGTGAATTGTCCGACGTGCGTCCGTGCGTGCGTGCATAAACTTGTTTTGCTTCAAACGACTTCTTTTCCCTAACCACTTGGCAAATTGGGATGAAACTTGATATGAAGTATCCTCTCAATGTCTTCTCCTAGATTCCTTCATTTTATTTGGATCCATGCACAATTCTGGTTTCCATTGCAACCGAAAAAAGAAACAGGGGGCTTTTTTTTTTGCCTTATATGGCTATATTGAAAATTTAAAAATCTTCTCCTCCGAAAGTGATGAGTCGATTTCCAAATAATTTTGTAGAAATGTTCCTCGGGAGACTCTCTAACAGATTCATTAGATTCCTCTATGCCATGTTGGTTGATCAAAAAACATGCCGCCAGAGGGCGGGGCCATTTTGCCTTATATTGCTATATTGAAAACTTGAAACATCTTCTCCTCCGAAAGGGTCAGGCCGATTTTCAAATAATTTTGCAGAAATCAGATTCAACCAAGCCATGTTGATTGGTCTTAAAGTATAGCTGCCAGAGGTCGGGGTTGTTAGCCTTATATTGCCTTTAGTGAAGACTTTAACAATCTTCTCCTCCTAAACTATGTGGCCGATTTTCAAATTTTACAAACATGATTCTATGTTGACACTCTACGAGACTCCTTTAAGTCATGGTGATTGGTCAATAAACATGGCCACCAGGGAGCGGGGCTGGTTGGAGATTTGATTTTTGCCTAATGGCAGTGGAGCGATACTGTCCCTCTTGGGTTTCTTGTTTGTTCAATCTTTCGTTCATTAGTTTATTCACGCTATATTATAGTCCGTTATATTTCTTTCTCATCCTATACATACACCAAGCTGTTACTATGTTAACCTGGTTTGAAATAGATCCCCGTGCGGGTCATACCAACAGTGTTACTAATGGCTTTCACTACTTGGCGCCAAGGCGCCAAGGATTGTGGAGTTACTGTTACGACTGGTAACTTGCCAAGAAAACCGCTTGATATATCTGAATAATTACTGAAAGCGGCGAAACACACCATACAAACAAACAAAACAGATGCTAACCTATTTTGAAAAAGTAAGATCCAACCTGTGTTTAAAGACCACCCATGAGAAGAGACACATCTGGTCTTTGTTCACAAGTGGTCTTTTATTGCAGATAAATAGGGAAAACTGAAAGTGTGGTTGCTAATGACAGGGAATTTGAATAAAAGGGTAGTCTTTAGCACAAGGTTGACTGTATTTATTTTGTATATCGTCTTGTAGATTTTGAGGTGACACCCACGCCAAACGTTTGGATAGATGGAGGTCCGGTTATGAACGACGGCGGGGAAAATACTCGCCAGTGCTATGCGTTACAAGGTGCAATCGTGGATGAACAAAGCTTCCCCGTTGCACTGGACTGCGAGAAACCACTTCCATTTGTGTGTATTCGGCCTACTGAACTGCAAGGTAAGACTGGGTTACCCTTTCCTTCAGACAGCAAATCTGTAGCAAACGGCATTGGAAATATTTTGGTAAAAATATAAAAAACTGTCAATAAATTAAAGTTAAAACAAATAAAGTAGAAAACATTGCAATAAAATGAACCACACTATTTTTAAAAGTCGTCTGCTTCAGAGGTATCAAAAAGCATTTGCATGACGGTAAGGGTTAAAACCCATGTTGATCATTTCCCCACAAACTTCATAACTTCAAAAGTAAACTTTTTGTAAACCAGCTAACACATGTAAGCATATATACGTAAAATAAATAAAACACATTTGAAAATTATAAACTCTTTCCCACATAAAGAAGCATTTTGATGCATCTGCATTTTTGAAAATAATATGACAACAGACGAAATTGCTCAAAATAAGAAATTTCTTCTTTCGTAACATTGCTTTTAGCTATTCAATAACTGAATTAGTATTTATTGTTTGCCTAGTTGTTTTTTTCAATTACGTCTTTCCTAAATTATGTTTATGTGGGAAAAGGTTAATGTATATCAAGTTTAAATACTTGACGTCTGCAAAAGCAATCGATGTTTATAAGGCTCATTGCCTATGAAAACAATAAGGAAAATAGAGTTAGACCTTTTGTCCCATTGCATACACATTTGGCGAACTGGTGCAAGGGTCTCTCGAAACATTGTTGCAATATTTCAGGTTTAATGACAAATACCTTTATTAAAACAATTACATGGCAGATAACCCAGATGTATTTACTTCTTCAGAAAAAGCAATTAAAGTTGTAGTAGCGAGTCCCTTTTTCAACCAAGATGTGGTATCCAGTTATCGCCCTTTTACAATGTTGCCAATCTCCGTGAATTTTACAAGGGCGCCCAGTGATAACGAAATAATCTTTATCCATACTCCAACCAGAACGTTCAACTCGACGATGAGCTATTTCCAGGAAAGTGTCGGTTTCCCACGAAGTTTAAGTTTCAGATATAACGTGACACAATCTGATAAAACTGTTTCTCCGTACGAGGTTAACATCTGGTTACCGTCATATAGTCAAGGATTTGCTAGGAAAAAGAGGTCTTTGCATAAATTAGCCACAAGGGTTCATATTAACCATGTTAACGGTATTCAAGATGATGTAAAACGAACACATAGTGTTGTCAATGGACTAGAAAATAAAGCCGATAACAGTTTAATGATAACGTTACTGTCAAAGTTTATGTCAAGGAAACATGACAATACAAAAGAGGATACTTTTGACAAAATAAAACGAAAGCACAGAAAGCGGAATCAGAAACTATCTAAACGTGAAGAAACACACAAACGTGGGAACCATGGCGGACTACATGAACATGTACATGATATTAAACAAAGGAAAACACACGACAATTTACAGACGCTTATAGATGACAGTCTACATACCAACCTACATGACATAAACCACAACCATAAGAAAGCACATGACTTTCAACGTGATAAGAAACATAACATACAACATGATAATAAACACAGCAAACAACATAAGAAGAAACATAACGTACAACATGAAAAGAAACGTAGCAAACAACATAAGAAGAAATATAACTTGGGACATGAGACGAAACATGTCAATTACCTTGACACATACCATATGATAAATACTGACAAAGTGCATAGTGAGATATATAACACTAAACGTTATAACGAACATGGAACACAGAACGAAAGAACACACAGTTACACTCAACATAACACACGTGGAAACGATTTACGCGAGAAGAAACAGGAATTCTTGTCTAATAAACATTATAATGTTAAGTCAAACACTGACAATAATACTGAGGAAAAGCGGATCAGTCGAACCAAAAGAGGATGTAAGTATTGTTCTGCGTCTTCCTTCATCTGCCTTATTCTTTTTTTTCGTTTTCTTCTTCTTCTTTTTCTACTTCTTCTTTTTTTTTCTTCTTCTTCTTCTTATTCTTCTTCCTCTTCTTCTTTTTCTTTTTATTTTTCTTCTTCTTCTTTAACTTCTTTTATAATGTTAGTCAAACACTGACAATAATACTGAGGAAAAGCGGATCAGTCGAACCAAAAGAGGATGTAAGTATTGTTCTGCGTCTTTCTTCATCTGCCTTATTCTTTTTTTTTCTTTTCTTCTTCTTCTTTTTCTACTTCTTCTTTTTTTATTCTTCTTCTTCTTCTTTTTCTTTTTCTTCTTCTTCTTTTTCTTCTTCGTTTTCTTCTTTTTTTTCTTTTTCTTCTTCTTTTTCTTCTTTTTCCTCTTCTTCATCTTCATAGATTGAGACATCGCCGTTTCGATAACAAAATCCAAACAATATTAGTCAAGGCAGATTGAAGCGCCATACAGTGTGCGTTCCATAGAAAGGGCCGTTGATGGTGAATATGTGAACATAATGACGACTCAAAGGCGCCTGTGTTTATATTTGTAAATATTTGTAGTTGGTTCAAATGTCAGAGTCGCTAGATTTTATTGGTTTAACAGGGATCACGTGATGTGATTTTCTTATATATTTTATTGATTTATTGGTTGATTATGTTTTAATAACGGAGTTCACAGACACATGTGTTTTCACCGACTGCTTTTCCACACAAACGATAAGCCCGTTGGGGGAAGACGCATGACGCTGAACTAGGGTTCGAACTCACAACTCCTGATTGACTTGGAGCGTTGTATGCGACTAAGCTATCGTGCTCGAGTCGTCCCTATCGAGACGTCCACCCTATTACAAAATAGATAAGTACCGCCTCGGTAGTGCAGTGATAGAGCGGCCGCCTGGGTGCGGGGGTCATGGGTTCGATCCCTGGTCGGGTCATATCAAAGATTTAGAAAATGGTAGTAATGTCTGTCCTCCTTGGCGTTAAGGATTTTCGACTGACTGGTGGATGTCAGGATAAATAGTCCAGTTTGTACTGGTAACTTACCCAGGATACGCCGTGATATAACTGAAAATTCTTTGAAAGCGGCGAAAAATTACAGGCAATCAATCTATCAACCAATAACATAACTATATGTTATACAACAGGCCTTGTTATTTATTTGACAAGCACTCGAATAGCCGAGCATGCTGTGCCTTACAAAAGCTCTTGCTAAAATGATATTCAATCTGAAATCGGGCAAAAATGTCTGGTCACCAGATACATTTTAAAAGTAGCCAACACATGCGAGTATTAAACTTTTTCAGTTAATGAAGGAGGTATTCCAAACATTCTGGAGGACCTCGCCCAGAAGGTTGACTTTGAACAGCTGATGTACACGACTGGTTACTACAGTTTCGGTATATATACAGTAAACCCGCCTTCCTACACTGAAACCAAACCTGTGCTGATGCGGTTCGCAGGTGAGTTTCAACGCGACCATTTTGTCTCAAAACTCTGCAGGAGACAGCATTTGAAAACATTGACACAAAACGAGAAAATTGCTCGTTATGAGTAATTTATTCTTTTGCCACAACGAGTTGACTCCTGTTTAACCATTTTCTTATTTTTTAAGAAATGTTTTTATCTTTTGCTGCAGATATGTTGTCTGCGGGAAAGCGTTAATTACATTTTCCAATAATAAATTGTTTTTAAACCTTGAGGATCATTTTAAGTATGTATGTCAAGCCAAGACATTAGTAGGTCACGGTTTATGGTTGTGATATATTTTATCTCTTTAATTTTGTCAGGAACTTGTTAACAATGGTTCATTTTGTTTGTTGTTATAATCTGTTATTTAATTTACAACTATGAATCCATCTATACACTTAATTTGCAATAACAAAACTACATGTACAAATGATAGATAGGTAAATATCAAAAATATTCCAGACGAAGTCTAGTAATTTTTAAAATGAAATTCCCTATTTAAGAAGAAAGATAGTATTCCTTTAATTTATTTTGACACAACCTCATATAAAGGAACCTTTGTTAATTATATTTTAGAGGAAAGAACATGTATAGGTCACCTAAGCAATTGAGAATAAAAGTCTTCATATTTTTCACCCCATCCAATTAAACAATAGGGATATAAATGCAGGGTAACCGTTGCATTTGACCTTGACGTGTGACCACGACCCTGGCCTTTGTGATGTAAACCCCCATATGTTACGTTTTTTTACAGAGCCTGAATGGTATATTTATGTAGTAACCGTAGACATGATCCCAAGAGAACAATTTTTAAGCGACCAGGAAATAACCTCGTTCAAACTATATAAAGACGAATCATTCGTTGGCATCATTGAGGAGTATGCGGCAGGTGCTTTAGCAAGTACTCCTACCATCGGTAACCCAAAAATTGATATCAACCCCATCCGTTATTACAGAGCTCTTACCGAGGACATAGAGTAAGTACACCAGGGTTAAATACCCGCACCCAGCCTTTTTTAGCGCTAAGTAATATTTAAATACTTAAAAGCGTATTTCATCATTGTGTTTCCCAAATAAAAATTCCAAATGATTTCGTTTCTTAACAAGTATTGCTAGTCAGCAAGATGTCTATTTATGTCAACTTTCATCTTTAGAATAGTTCCACTACTAGCAAACAAACAGTATACACTGGTTGGCTTTTGTTGAACTGTTCCTGAACGGATGATTTAAACATCATCAATGACTCAATACATAACAGTTGTAACTAACTCTTCGGATGATACATGATTCACGTAAACACATTCCACTTGTTATGTTTTACAAAAAGAAGGGGAAACAAAAATGTTCAATTATCCTTTTAAGCATTTATGTTTTACTTCGCGCTAAGTAAGATTGGTGTTATTGGACAAGTACACCTGTCATTGGAAACCCAAAATCGATGTTAACCCCATCAGTTATTACAAAGCTCTTCCCGTGGACGTAGAGTAAGTACACATGTTATTAATAAATAGCGGTAGCTCAGTTGCTAGCAACGTGGCTGTCAATACAGGTGTTGTGAGTTCGAACCAAAGCTTGGCCAACATTCTTTCCGTCGTTTGACAGCTGGGACAAACGTTATCCGTCTTCCACAAATGGGCTAACAGTCTGTATGGAAAATCAGCCAGTTGCTTGGAAACACTTGAGAAAGACAGGAAAAGGTTGAGTAGGTGAACTGGCCGCTGTTATATGACTAAAATATGATTGAAAACGGCATTAAACTCCAATTAATCAATCAATTCATAAGGGTAACATATTCGTGTCACATCTAACCCTTTCGGGTCTTATACTCAGGGATCACGAATAAGTGTTCTTACGCATTGACATTGCTAAAATGAGGTTGATGCCGGCGTAAAACACAAAATAAACAATAAACAAACACTACCGAATTGATTCTACTGTAGAAGTATACATTTGTATGGTTAATTCGTATTGTAGATATCAGACATATTCACATACTTGTATGTCCGTTACATAGGCACGAATATCGACTTCAGCGTGTTCATCAATTTCAGCGTGTTCATCAATGTCTTCAGTCGTAGAAGCGATTCGGTCGACTTCGAACACACGTTGATCTATGTTATGTTATACAGTCCAACCTGTGTTTAAAGACCACCCATGGGAGAGACCATTCTGGTCTTTGTTCACAAGTGGTCTTTGATTACAGTATCATTTGTGCAGAAAATCAGTAATTGGGAAATTGAAAGTGTGGTTGCTATATACAAGGAATTGCTCAACAAAGGTGGTCTAAAGCATAGGTTTGCCTCTATATGAGTCGCTTCTGCCGATTGGTGGTCTTATTGTCTTTCCATAATAGCTCCATGTTAAGATAAATTGGCGTACATGTTCCAGTATTTTTATCAATCAAAACATATATCTCTATACGCAGCTTTTATAATGTATGTCCATTGCAGAGGAACAACGATCAAATTCCGCGTGTTCATCAACGTCTTAAACAGTAGAAGTTATTCGACCGACTTTGAGCAAACGTTGATACCCTTTGTAAAGGAACACTGGAAGTCCAGATTATCGGATGCAGGATTCTTACGGGACACCGTAGAAGTCAAGAGTACAGGTGAGCGGTTCTACGTGAAAATTAAACTCTGCGTAATTATTACACGTGAAGATAAACATTGTCATGATCGTTTGTACTAAGGCTTCAAAAATGAATGCTGTTTTACCGATTGGTGAACAGTGATCAGCTGAATCAGAATGCAAAGATGCGCTGGCTGATCTTGATCTACACTCTAAGAACATATGTTACGGTTGTTTTTCACAGGTTGCCATTCATGTCATAGTTATACCTAGAGAATCGAGATTCGGGGGGAGGGAGGGGGTTTACCCGTATAGTTCTTGTCTGTCTGTGTATCTGTATGTCTGTTACCAAAATCGCATTGTCCATAATGCTTTACTTGTTGATGAACAAGCCTTCATGATAGGCATGTGTATTTCAAAACTCATTAGAATCACAACATACTAACTCGCGGTATGTATATCAGATCTGAGGACATCTCATAAAAGGTCGTCGCATATTGGCCCTATACATTTAAATACTATTGAACCGGTGCCCGTTTATCTGACCGATGAAATCGCCAGATGTAACCATCGATCGGTTCTGCTATCAAAATGGGTAACTAAACAATCGGAACACTCGGCCATCACTGCTTCTATATCTAGCGAAGTTTGAAGGAGATTGTTTTTTTCCCTGTGATAAAACTTCTCTAGTAATAGTAAAATTATTGATCTAGATAACTTGGTTGCCATTCAGAGACATTGGTTTACCATACAAGTAGTGTATGCTTGTTTATTGTATATGCAGTTTGATAAAGATTTGTTTTTAAGTCGAAATAACAATTTGAGCCACGCACTCTCAACCCACCTAATTCGGTTTTTAAATAAACAGGTTGTTAATCTTTTATCATATATTATTTGACACAATCGTTCGCTATAGATTTCCACTATGCTTTTAATTATAAGGTAGTGAACATGAAGTAACTGTTCGACTACAATGAAGCGTATGTTGATATGGCGATTCACTGGATAAACGTTTCACATTTATTTTCAGTAGATGTTAAACTTTTGTAATAAACATAGAATACTTATATGGTAAACATTAAAATGAAGATTTAATCGTTTAGTACAGTTGTAAACATTGTTTCAAAAGGAGATATTGCTCATTATGAACCTGAAACATATACATAATTTATCATGATTATTATCAGTAGTATTATTATCTATTTATTGTTTTATACATATTTGTTTTAAAATATTTATCCTCATGATAAAAATAACCCTCCTCCTCCTCCTCCTCCTCCTCCTCCTCCTCCTTCCCTTCACCCTTCTCCTCATCCTCACTCTCCTCCTCCTCCTCCTATTCACCAATGGTAAACATGTTTATTATTATTATTAATGTTATAATCATTATCATCAGCATTATTATAAGAAATTACTGTTATAATCGAATTATTATTATTTCAGTTGCGTGCCCATTGGTGAAAGAGACTGTAAATGGTAGTACGGTAACTTTCCCGTATACCCCTGCAGGAGAAATCGGTTACACCTGGGAAAGATGTATCGGGGGTAATCTTATTTATATTATTATTTTCTTACTACCAGTGCCGCACCCTGTGGCCTGTCTTTACAATATGATCGGCTTTAAGACCGTCTGAACTAGGACTGATATTTACGACGGCATTTTTTATTGAAAATAAGATTTTATCACCACCATGGTCATAACAAAGACCGATTTAGGTCGGTCGTAGTACGTTTCAGTACACTACGGCCTAGTAGAAAGTAAACTGCCGATCATATTTGCTACCGTCAAAGTCGTATATTGAAGGACTTGTGTTAACTAAGACCGGACTTAAGACTTTTGATAAAATGAGCATCTGTCGTGTCGGGCAAAAACTAATCTTCTGCACTTTTGTATATTAACTGTTTTTTCTGAAGGATTATGAAAGTTTCATATCGCAATTGCATCTCTGTTTCAATTTATGCAACCACGTTGTTTTGGGCATTTCTCTTTTTTGTTTTCCCCAAGGTGTCCACAAAAAAGGTCGTGCCGTGTCGTCCACTTCATGTGCAGGAGGTTGCAGGTTCGTTCACCGACTGGTCATATCAAATACCTTAACAATAATAGTAGTTATTTTCTCTACTTGGCGATCAGGTATGGGGATTAACATAACGACTGGCATGCTAATGTCAGGATAAATCTTACAGTACTACTAGTAAGCTAGACAGAAAACATCGCTGAACACTGTTGCAAAGGAATAAAACGACGTACAAATAAACAAACAAGTGTTCGCACCGGCGTGTAATGGCGTAACACAACTTTTCCACTTTCGTCTAATTTCTGCTGTCTTTTCTGTCTGAACCCTGCTTAACCCCGTAAGCTTAGTCGGTTACGACGCGGGCTGGTAAGCCTGGGTGTGTGACTTCAAACCTCAGTTAACATTCATTTCGACGTTATAAAAAAAGTCAATGCAACAAACATCATTCGCCTTTCACCAATGCGCTATCAGTATTTGAGGAACAGCAGCCAGTTGCATTGAACAACTGTTGTGTGGAGTTCTGGTTTATGAACTCCAGGAAACACATGGGTAAGAGCTTGTGTTGAAAACGGCGTTAAGCCCAAATCAATTTGAAGGGCTACCTAGTTTCATTTAGCCGTTACATAGCTCTTTCATCACCCATGTTGTTTTTGTCCGTTCCCATTAAAGTTTTCCCAGAGATGTCCAAAAAACATGGTTGTCATCACTGAAGAGATATAGTCATTTCAAAGATGTATTACCAAATTAGGTCCGTGTGTTATTATTTAACCCTTTTGCACGTGCAGAATTTTGAAACCACTGTGGTAAAGGAGGTTATTGCTCATAATAAGCAATGTATCGTTTTTGCCACAATGTTTTCAAATCTATTCAAACAATTGAATGTTGTTCATATGTTTGCTTAGATGTTTTCAAAGACGTCTGCTGCATATCTGTTGTATGTGGGAAAGGGTTAAAAATCTGGTCATATCTTCTAGATGACTATTAATAAGTAGGAGTTTATATGCAATTTTCTTAGTTAGTTTAAACATATTTTATTGCCATATAAATAATATATAAGATGACATACACCATTCATTTGTGCATATAACAGAAGGGATAGACAGCAGGTTCTAACAACTTAGATTCGGTATTTCACTGTAAATTATATACTGTCTTCAACATTACAAAAACTTACAGGCAGTATATATTAATTTAAAAAGACACTGTTCATACTGGAGTTGCCAAGACAAAATAATAACTTATTTCCTTAACTAAGTGGATGATGAACTTAAAAAACACACCGAATCATTTATGAAGAAGAAAGTACCTTAAAAGTATGATACGTTTAAAGTATAATAGTATACATGTAGTAGTGTGATGTTTTGGTATGGACAATATAATGGGGAAAAGCAGGACATTTTCTTGGTTAATAGATGAGTATTATCCTTCTGGGATTCCATGTATTGGAGATTGACAACTATTCTTGGTAACTTTCTTTCGTTTGGCAGTCATTGTATTTTCGTTTGAACAAAGGAAACGGGTAAAAGCAGGACATTTTCTTGGTTAACAGATGAGTATTATCCTTCTGGGATTCCGTGTATTGGAAATTGACAACTATTCTTGGTAACTTTCTGTCGTTTGGCAGTCATTGTATTTCGTTTGGACAAAAGAAACGGGTAAAAGCAGGACATTTTCTTGGTAGCCTGCTGAACGACCGAAAGTTAACAGATGAGTATTATCCTTCTGGGATTCCGTGTGTGGGAGATTGACCACCATTCTTGCTAACTTTCGGTCGTTCAGCAGGCTCAGGTCCAATACCACTGACGAATAACACATGTGTGTTTTTAGAGTGCATCGATGTTTGTAAAATTGCAATGCAACCATGTTTCAGTTTAAGATCTAAAGTGCTTACCCTGGTATGTCGAGATTAATTTTTATATTTGGCTCTAAATTTCTAAACTGACCTTTGGCTAAATATCAAAATATGACCTTCGGCTAAAAATCTAAATATGACATTTGGCTTAATATCAAATTTGGCAAAGAAGCCAGTTGCAGGAAAATACTGTTAAGCGGATAGTGGAGTGCGAAAACCAGGGAACACACATTGGTAGTAGAACATGTCGCCGTGATATGACTGACAAAAAATGTTGAAAAACGGCGCTAATCCGAAATTAATAGTTTAAATAATTAATTTCAGGGGAGGGTGCCTTCGCCTCCAGGAAGTGTCTGGGTGGATACGACGATGGTGTAAGGTGGGGTCGCTTGACATATAATCCCGGATGTGAGGAGTTCCCGGATCTACCCCAGTCTAACAGTTCTACTGACCTAAAAATATTGTCAGAGGTATTACTTGATCGAATTATACTCGACTATCTTAATGTTATTTCAACAGAGCTCTAGATAAGGGGCGTTTTGCATGATCTAAAATACTTATTTGACATTCAAAGCCTATGTTCCGGGTACTCAAATGAATTGTCTCAGTGAGACGGTTCTTTCGAGTACCCACATTATAGGTTTTAATGAGTTATAACATAGATATCGTGGAAGCAAGAACCTTTTAGTCTTCCTTATCTAGCCCTCTGTCTCAATATCAGGAATCTAGACATTCCTGATATCTCGATATGTTTGTGATGTCCCAAACTAATTATGTAAAAATGTGTCAAAATTCTTAATTGAAACGAGCGCATATCTCGATGTTTATCTCGATGTACAAAGATGACAAAATTCTTAATTGAAACGAGTGTTTACATGTATATCAATGTAAATTGAAACGAGCGTTAACATGTATCTCGATGTAAAAAGATGGCAACATTCTTAATTGAAACGAGCGTTAACATATATCTCGATGTAAAAAGATGGCAACATTCTTAATTGAAACTAGCATTTACATATATCTCGATGTAAACAGATGGCAACATTCTTAATTGAAACGAGCGTTAACATATATCTCGATGTAAAAAGATGGCAACATTTTTAATTGAAACGAGCGTTTACATGTATCTCGATGTAAAAAGATGGCAACATTCTTAATCGAAACGAGCGTTAACATATATCTCGATGTAAAAAGATGGCAACATTCTTATTTGAAACGAGCGTTAACATATATCTCGATGTAAAAAGATGGCAACATTCTTAATTGCAACGAGCGTTTACATATATCTCGATGTAAAAAGATGGCAACATTCTAAATTGAAACGAGCGTTAACATGTATCTCGATGTAAAAAGATGGCAACATTCTTAATTGAAACGAGCGTTAACATATATCTCGATGTAAAAAGATGGCAACATTCTTAATTGAAACGAGCGTTAACATATATCTCGATGTAAAAAGATGACAACATTCTTAATTGAAACGAGCGTTAACATATATCTTGATGTAAAAAGGTGGCAACATTCTTAATTGAAACGAGCGTTTACATGTATCTAGATGTAAAAAGATGGCAACATTCTTAATTGAAACGAGCGTTTGAAAGTATCTCGATGTAACAAAATGGCAACATTCTTAATTGAAACGAGCGTTAACATATATCTCGATGTAAAAAGATGGCAACATTCTTAATTGAAACGAGCGTTAACATATATCTCGATGTAAAAAGATGGCAACATTCTTAATTGAAACTAGCGTTAACATATATCTCGATGTAAAAAGGTGCCAACATTCTTAATTGAAACGAGCGTTTACATGTATCTAGATGTAAAAAGATGGCAACATTCTTAATTGAAATGAGCGTGTACATGTATCTCGATGTAACAAGATGGCAACATTCTTAATTGAAACGAGCGTTAACATGTATCTCGATGTATAAAGATGGCAACATTCTTAATTGCAACGAGCGTTTACATATATCTCGATGTAAAAAGATGGCAACATTCTTAATTGAAACGAGCGTTAACATATATCTCGATGTAAAAAGATGGCAACATTCTTAATTGAAACGAGCGTTAACATATATCTCGATGTAAAAAGATGGCAACATTCTTAATTGAAAAAAGCGTTAACATATATCTCGATGTAAAAAGGTGGCAACATTCTTAATTGAAACGAGCGTTAACATATATCTCGATGTAAAAAGATGGCAACATTTTTAATTGGAACGAGCGTTTACATGTATCTCGATGTAAAAAGATGGCTAAATTCTTAATTGGAACGAGCGTTTACCTCGATGTAAAAAGGTGGCTAAATTCTTAATTGGAACGAGCGTTTATCTCGATGTAAAAAGGTGACTTAATTCTTAATTGGAACGAGTGTTTATCTCGATGGAAAAAGATGGCTAAATTCTTAATTGGAACGAGCGTTTATCTCGATGTAAAAAGTTGGCTAAATTCTTAATTGGAACGAACGTTTATCTCGATGTAAAAAGGTGGCTAAATTCCTAATTGGAACGAGCGTATATCTCGATGTAAAAAGGTGGCTAAATTCTTAATTGAAACGAGCGTTTATCTCGATGTAAAAAGGTGGCTAAATTCTTATTTAGAACGAGAATATATATCGATATAAAAAAGGTGAGTACTACCTCGGTGTTGTTGTGGTAGGGCCTCCGCATCGGGTGCGGTAGGTCGTGGGTCCGATCCCCGGTCGGGTCTTTTCAGTACAAGAAGTTGATTCAAACCTAAATTGAAACAAGTGCATGTCTCTTTACAAAAATGTGTAATCTGATCCCAACGTTGTCACAAAGATACATGTGTTATGACGGACAAGTTTTTTTTCATAACAGTTGTGATTTGTTACACGAAAATACACAGTGTGCGAGTTCCAGTAAAGTCTCCAGGAAGCTGACATTGAGCGTGATTAATTTATGCTCAAAGCTCGTACGAAATCGATGTAAAATAAAAAAAATAATAAACTTAACTATGCGCCTTGTCTTTCAGGTTATTTTGAAGGTAGATAATATTATTGATGTGCTCAACAACACGATAGATCTGACAAGCCCGGCAATTAACCTCACAGAGGCTGATATCATATATACGGCTGAAATTCTCTATAATTTCTGGAAATTCGATGGCATTTTAGATCGAAAAGTAAGTTGTTTTCTTTCCAACGTTAGACAATTTCAAAAATCAATCGGACAAACTTCGTTCGTCTTCCACCAAATGGCTAACAGTATATGTGGAAAAGCAGCCAGTTGTTTTGAAATACTTTTGTATGAATAACTAGTGTGAGAAAAACCAGGACACACATGGGTAGGTGAATTGGCCATCAGGATATGACAATTTGTTGCATTTCAAATAGTACTGGTTAAGTATCCAGGAGGCATACATTGAGCGTGATAAATAGAAGCTGAAAGCTTGTTTCGCAATTGTTTTACAATATATAAGTTTAGATTAATTTAAACATACTATAGCTAAACCTTATTGTAGATCTAATATTGTGGGGGATTTGAAACCGGGCATCCCCCGCTCGCGGTGGTCGTGGCAAGTCAATATAAAGAAACTGCAAATACTTAAAACATCCGAATATTTACTTCATTTTAGATATGTCATAACGTAATGTTTTTAAACAAACGCAATTATAATATGTTCAATTTATTTAAATTAGTTGTTTTCTAATAATACCTCGTCCTCCCATGTCATTTCTGAAAAGCTATTAAAAAAATAAGTCGCAGGCATCGGTCCGGCGACTAATAATGCAGCGTAATATAAGTGATGTGACGTCATGTGTTGATAATCTCCAATAATAATTATTTCCTTCTAGGAAGTTAGATCCGGATTTTTGTTTTCTTATCCTTTTACATATTTCAATAATTCTATAAATCTTTGTATTATTTATGTATGGTATATATGAGCCGTTCCACGAGAAAACAAACATTGTGAAACGTTTCGCCTGCTGTGGATTTTCTGTTTCAGGAATCATTATGCTATACATCTATCCCCCTGGGACGAAATGTGTTGACCCGGATTAGACTACTCGGAGTGTGCAGGCTGATCTTGGTCGATACTTTACGCTCGTGGAACGGCTCATATTTCTATAAATCTTCGAATTAATTATGTATGATATGTATCACTTCTTTTAAAAAAAAATCTTTTACATGTTTCTACCATGGGTTCTCTCAAAATTTTAGATAGTGGATAACATATATGATGTAGCTAACAACGTTCTTGAACGATATCCAAACATCATTGATGCAGCTCAGAGAGTCACGAACGCTGCTAACAGGTATGTACATATTTGATTGAATGACTTTCAATTGATTGATTTACAGTTTCGAATGTTGCTAACAGGTTTGTAAATGTTTGATCGAACGGTGTGAAATGCCTTTATAAAACGGGTTTGAGAAAATCGGGTTGTACCAAAGACTGAAAAAAAGGGTAGTAATGGCTTTCCCTGTCTGGTACTCGGGGTTGTGGTGTTATCATTATGACTGACTCGCCGGTGTCATGGCAGGATAAATGGACCAGTAGTACTGATATAACTGAAACATTGATGAAAGCGGAGTAAAACACAATACATACACATAACATGAGCCATTTACCAAGAAAGCCAACTGTATGGACTCTGCGTCATAATCGACCTACATTAGCCTGCGCAGTCCGCGCAGGCTAATCCTGGCCGACACATTCCGTCTGAGATAGAGGTAAAAAGAAACAGAAAGCGTCCTGAAACAGAAAATCCACAGGAGGCGAAAAGTGGCTGTCCGTGTTAGCCCGCGCTGCATGCTTAGGCTGATTCGGGTCGATACTTTCCGCAAAGTCCACAATGTTGGTTTTCTCGCGGAACGGCATATATGACCTTACATGTGTTAAATTGGGTGTTATACCTCTATACAATGATAACTCTGCCCCATATGTTGACGCATAGTAGCTGAATCTGCTCTTTAAAACATAATCATTAAACGAAGAAATTGCTTGTAATGAGCGATGTCTACTTTTCCACAATTGGCAATTTCTCCTTTGCCACAATTGGCAATTTCTCCTTTGCCACAATTGGCAATTTCTCCTTTGCCACATTTTGCAATTTGTTTTCGATAATTATACCCTCATACGAGAGGTTAGAATGCCTTCACATTCAAAAATAGTTACTGTATATGGAAGCGATTAAAGGTATTTATAATAATTTACAACAAAACTTAATTTGACGATCAACTGGTATCTAATTGGATTTACTGTATCTACTGGTATCTAATGGTGACTTCTGGTATTTAATGGTTTCTACTGGTGACTTCTGGTAATGAATGTTTTGTTCTGGTGACTTCTGGTATTTAATGGTTTCTACTGGTATCTACAAGTATATAATGGTATTTCCTGGTATCTATTTGTATATTCTCGTATATATTGGTTTATACTGGGGTTAACTTTCACATAGCCTTTGAAAGTTAACAAACCAACACAACTTATATTCCCTTTTAAAGTAACTAAATGTATTATTCTATCCACAGAATCATTGAATCTGTTGAAGAAATCACATCCAATGCCGACTTGTTTAGTGGAAAAACACTACGAATTGTCAAGAGTTTTCTCGCCACTGAAATCTGGGACCAAGACGGCGATGGTACTATCATCATTGGTCTCCAACTACACCAAGAAGGAGACACGAGTAGTAACACTCTCAACGCCACTGATCTACTAACGGTGGAACAGCCGGATGAAACTGATGTTAACATTACAGACACTGCTATCTATCTTGACGAACAACTCTTAACAGGTAGTAACACCTTTCTTCATTATTGATTTATTGATTGATTGATTTATTGTTTGATTTATTGATTTATTGAGGTTCAACCTTGTCCACATAAGAACAATCTGCAGCAGGCGATTTTGAAAACATCTACCTAAACCAGGGACGTTCCTAAAAATGAAAATATAATTGTTGGATAGTGTTGAAAGCCTTGTGGCAAATAGATAAATTGCTCCAAATATCTCCTTTTGTCACAATGTTTTAAAAAGTCGCCTGCTAGTGGGAAAGGCTTAACGGCCTTTTCAACACCATTTCAGTCATATAACGGTGACTAGTCCACCTTCCCTTCTGTTTCTTGTCTTCCTCCTCACACCAGTGCTCTATACAATATAGTGTAGTTTTCAAAGCAACGCACGCACTACTCTTACACGTGGAGTGTTAGCGCATTGTTGTAAGACGAATGACGCTTGTCTCCCATTGACTTTTGTTAAAGACAGAACTAATATTTGCCGAGCTGGTGTTCAAACTCACAACCCCAGAATTGACTTCCGACTAAGATACCGGGGCTCAACTCATGAAAATGAAAACCTTTCCCACATATCATAAATCTGCACCAGACCTTAACAACATCCTTAAGTAAAAATTGCTCAATGTTTTCACAAGTAGTCTGTTGCAGATGTGGCACACACTGTCTGCTTGCTCTATAAAGATTGAGAACACTGATCATTACCATGAATGATGATGCTCTTCTTAACATGGAACAGCCCACCCAATACTGCTATCAAATACAAACACAAATAAACAATGAGCCGTTCCACGAGAAAAACAATATTATGGACTCTGCGCAATGTATCGACCCAGATCAGCCTGCGCTGTCCGCGCAGGCTAATCCAGGCCGACACGTTCCGTCTCAGGGGTATAGAGGTATAGAGTAATGATTCCTGAAACAGAAAATCCACAGGAGGTGAACATAGTCTGCCCGGATTAGCCTGCGCGTTATGCTTAGACTGATACGGCTATACTTTACGCAGAGTCCATAATGTTGGTTTTCTCGTGGAACTGCTTAAATGTTTTATACCGTATTGTAGACCTGCGACCCATTAAACATAACTTACATGAGCATTATAAATTTATATACTATTATCAATCTAATTCGACAAAACCACAAACATGGATATCTTATATTCAAATTATAGGACAGAAGACAAGAACGGCGTTTCAGATTTACAGCAAGACCAATTTGTTTACGGTCGTCAACTCGAATCGATTTGAACTCATCAGTAAGGTAGCTGCTGCCCGGCTTGAAATCGATGGGATCAGGGTCACGGAGCTTGGAACAAATAATGTGACAATAATCTTCAAACCTCAAAAGGTAGGTAACGTATGCAGTACCAAACTGCAATTGATCTGTCAGCCTCCGGCTGCTCTGCACCCAATTTCCACCAACCCTACAAATATTTAAAATCTTAAATAAGGTTGGAACACACTTTCATCATTCATATTTTACAAAATACTTAAGTATGTGAATGAGTTGATATTTATAGTTTCTGACAGTGCTTGTGATGCAATGAAATCTGTTGACATAATTATTAGGGAAACAAAAATGATAAAATATGCTTTTAAGTATTTAAGAATTTCTTATCAGTAAATTTCAGTAAAGGTTACTTGGAATTAATTGATTGAAACTACAACAGTTAACCATGTTCTCCGAATTAGTGCTGAAGTATCTGAACGGTCAGAGGTAAACTTATTCTCGAAATTGACCAATCGGAAGTCTTATTCGTAGCATATACAGTGAACTCGGCAGTTCCGGGTCAGTGACCAAACCAAGAAGCTTGTCTCTTAGAAAGGAAAGTTGAGAGAAACAAAACTACATAAAATATTCAATAACTACATTTTCGACAACATGATTTCATTAAAAAATTGTATAAATTTGTTAAAATGTTTCTTTAGTGTCTGCAATTGCAAGCTGTAAATTTGACAGTTGAGGGTCGAACTTGCCATTTCCGGGTCACGTAACAAATGTTTCCTCAAGAGCTGTCACAAGAATGTGACAAATGCCTTCAGCTTGGCCAGATATCGAAGTTATAATCTATATTAAACAAAATTAGAAAACAATTTGAGTTAAACAAATTGGCGCCCCACGGATACGCCTCTCATGCGTCAGTCAAATCTTGCCAGTGATGTGGTAAACTTTACTGTACACACTTTCATGCACGAACACTGTTGCATTTCAACAAACTAATAAGTCATATTTGATAAAAAAAAAAGGCAAACTTATGGGAGTGAAATTGATTCAATAACAAACTTTTAACATTGATGTATCTCCATAAGCATTAAATTATTCTTAAAAATTTACCAAAATAGTTTTACTAATAAATTCATAATTTTGAGAATATCCCTTTGGCTGACCCGAAAGTGCCGTATGTGAACTATGTCAAATTATCTGCTAGTTTGGCATAAACAACTTTGACAAGTCAATACATTTTATAAATATCGTTCAGTGGTAAATAACCTACACATTTATGTATTACTAAAAGTATGGCTACATTCAGCAATATTCGCTATGACAGGTAAACAAACATATTAAGAGTTTGCCTTCGTGGGAATCGATGCAGTCAAACGTTTCATGATAACGACATCCGTTCTTGAATTGACAACGTCCTAAATCGAAGTTAAACTAGCCAAGATAATGGGAAATATGACTTTTTAATCAAATTGTCTAAATACTGTATCATTCTCTAAAACTAAACATTTTTTTCCAAATGTGTCCCGGAATTGTCGATGATCCGGAACTGTCGAGTTCACAGTAGTCTTATGTTTAGAGTTAGACTGCACGAACTGATAGCTGTAACATGTATTCCTACTTTGAAGATTGCGTTTATAGTTGACATATACATTGTGTTCCACCGTTTTAACAACTTGGGAGATTGGTATGAACTTGTCACATATATTGTGTTATACCTAAGTAGCAACATGGCAGATTGCGTTTATAGTTGACACATATAGGATCCATCATGAGTTTTCTTTGGAGATCAAGATTTCTTAAATGAGTCTAGAAAAAGACGGTTATTAACCGAGCCTCTTGGCGAGGTTAATTACTCTCTTTTTCGAGACGAATTTAAGAAATCTTCTCCAAAGAAAAACGAGTGATGGATTATTTTTATTACCTAAACAGTGTGTTTTAATGAAAAATATTGACAACATCAAAACAAAGACCGAATAAACTATTCTTCATGAGAGCTTGTGATTCACCGCATAAAAAAGTAGTCCTCATCATTTTTGAATAAGAAGAAAAAAAACAACAATGTTTTAAACAATTAAGACTCGTTATTTATTCAAAATAACGTATTATTGCATTTTTCAATGTGTTAAACTTAACAACTTAACAATAAACATAATAAAGATAAAGGTCAAAATGACGTCATCAGTAGTCGCGTGTATGACGTGTTTTTGTTATCACACATGTTGGATATCGTTGTTCCGTGATTTGTTCTCAACTTGAAAATAAGGGTATTTATGTGATAAATATAAAGTTTGTTTACTGGCTTACTCGCGACAGGACTTAACAAACCATTACTCTCAGGTTACTGGCTGCCTTCTCATATCAACTGTCTATCTCAATGATGGAAGATGAATGACGTTTTATATATTTTAAGAGTCGTATTTGTTCTAAGTATTTGACAAGAACAGTAGTGACGCCTCTCGTAAACATTGTGACATAAGGAGAATTTTTTTCACAACGAGCGATATCAATATGAGCGTCTAGGTGTTTTTGATGTCGTCTGTTGCAGATTTGTTGTATGTGGGAAAGGGTTAAACAAGAGGTTTAGGTAATAGGATTAAACTGGTCATTTTCAATAATTATATATATTTTAACTTTACCAAACTCTATGTTGTGGGTACTCAAAAGAATTGTCTGACTTAGACGATTCTTTTGAGTACCCAAAACATATGGTTTGAGTGTCAAATAAGTGCATATCTGGTTAAACATGTCTGTATATTAAATCAGGATGATGAAAGAACGGTGTGTGCATTCTGGGATTACGCTGCCAACGAGGATGCAGGAGGCTGGGTAACCGATGGCTGTACCACCAAACTGATGACAGATAAACGAATTGTCTGTATTTGTAATCATCTCACCAACTTTGCTGTTCTGGTCGTACGTATTATTTACTTTACTGTTGTCGTCGTATGTGTATTTACTTTGCCGTTCTCGACGTATGTATTATTTACTTTACTGTTGTCGTCGTATGTGTATTTACTTTGCCGTTCTGGTCGTATGTATTATTTACTTTACTGTTGTCGTCGTATGTGTATTTACTTTGCCGTTCTGGTCGTATGTATTATTTACTTTACTGTTGTCGTCGTATGTGTATTTACTTTGCCGTTCTGGTCGTACGTATTATTTACTTTAATGGTGGCGTCGTATGTTTATTTACTTTGCCGTTCTGGTCGTACGTATTATTTACTTTACTGTTGTCGTCGTATGTGTATTTACTTTGCCGTTTTCGACGTATGTGTGTTTACTTTACTGTTGTCGTCGTATGTGTATTTACTTTACTGTTCTGGTCGTACGTATTATTTACTTTAATGTTGTCGTCGTATGTTTATTTACTTTGCCGTTTATATTTACTTTACTGTTGTCGTCGTATGTGTATTTACTTTGCCGTTTTCGATGTATGTGTATTTACTTTACTGTTGTCGTCGTATGTGTATTTACTTTACTGTTCTGGTCGTACGTATTATTTACTTTACTGTTGCCGTCGTATGTGTATTTACTTTACTGTTGTCGTCGTATGTATTATTTACTTTACTGTTGTCGTCGTATGTATATTTACTTTGCCGTTCTGGTCGTACGTATTATTTACTTTACTGTTGTCGTCGTATGTGTATTTACTTTGCCGTTCTGGTCGTACGTATTATTTACTTTAATGGTGGCGTCGTATGTTTATTTACTTTGCCGTTCTGGTCGTACGTATTATTTACTTTACTGTTGTCGTCGTATGTGTATTTACTTTGCCGTTTTCGACGTATGTGTGTTTACTTTACTGTTGTCGTCGTATGTGTATTTACTTTACTGTTCTGGTCGTACGTATTATTTACTTTACTGTTGTCGTCGTATGTGTATTTACTTTGCCGTTCTGGTCGTATGTATTATTTACTTTAATGTTGTCGTCGTATGTTTATTTACTTTGCCGTTCTGGTCGTACGTATTATTTACTTTACTGTTGTCGTCGTATGTGTATTTACTTTGCCGTTTTCGACGTATGTGTATTTACTTTACTGTTGTCGTCGTATGTGTATTTACTTTACTGTTCTGGTCGTACGAATTATTTACTTTACTGTTGTCGTCGTATGTGTATTTACTTTACTGTTGTCGTCGTATGTATTATTTACTTTACTGTTGTCGTCGTATGTGTATTTACTTTGCCGTTCTGGTCGTACGTATTATTTACTTTACTGTTGTCGTCGTATGTGTATTTACTTTGCCGTTCTGGTCGCACGTATTATTTACTTCATTGTTGTTGTCGTAGGTGTATTTACTTTACTGTTGTCGTCGTATGTATTATTTACTTTACTGTTGTCGTCGTATGTGTATTTACTTTGCCGTTCTGGTCGTACGTATTATTTACTTTACTGTTGTCGTCGTATGTTTATTTACTTTGCCGTTCTGGTCGTACGTATTATTTACTTTACTGTTGTCGTCGTATGTGTATTTACTTTGCCGTTATGGTCGTATGTATTATTTACTTTACTGTTGTCGTCGTATGTGTATTTACTTTGCCGTTCTCGACGTATGTATTATTTACTTTACTGTTGTCGTCGTATGTGTATTTACTTTGCCGTTCTGGTCGTATGTATTATTTACTTTACTGTTTGTCGTCGTATGTTTATTTACTTTGCCGTTCTGGTCGTATGTATTATTTACTTTACTGTTGTCGTCGTATGTGTATTTACTTTACTGTTGTCGTCGTATGTGTATTTACTTTGCCGTTCTCGACGTATGCGGACGGTTTTGGCGGGCGGGCGGCGTCCAGTATTTTGTTAGCTAAAAAACTTGAGAAGCCCATCATCACCAAATTTGGTCAGAATGTGTATTGGTATAATATCTTGGACAAGTTCGATAACTAGCCATATCGCTTTAATCAATCGAGAGTTATTGCCCTTTAATTATAGAAGATACCTAAAATTGTTCTTGTCAGCCCAATAACTTAAGAAGCTTTATTTCAATCATCACCAAATTTTTCAGAATGTGTATTGGCATAATATCTTGGACAAGTTTGATAACTAGCCATATCGCTCTACTCAATCGAGAGTTATCGCCCTTTAATTATAGAAGTTACCTAAAATTGGTCTTGTAAGCCCAATAACTTAAGAAGCCTTTGTCCAATCATCACCAAAATTGGTCAGATAGTGAATTGGCATAAAATATTGGATAACTAGTCAATCAAGAGTTATCGCCCTTTAATTATAGAAGTTATCTTTAATTGGTCTTGTCAGCGCAATCACTTAAGAAGCCCTTGTCCAATCCTCACCAAATTTTGTCAACATGTTAATTGGCATAATATCTTGGACAAGTTCGATAACAACTCATATCGCTATAGTCACTCTAAAGTTATTGGCCTTTAATTATAGAAATTACCTAAAATTGATATTGTCTGCTCAATAACTTTAGAAGCCTTTATCCAATCATCACCAAATTTAGTCAGAATGTGTATGGGCATAGTATCTCAAACAATTTCTACAACCAGCCATGTACTTGTGGTATATAAACATACTTTTTTGCCTTTCTTGTGGTATGTATATTTATGTTACCGTTCTTTTACTATTAATATATGCCTTTACTGTTCTTATCGTTTTTATTTTACTTAATTTATATTTAGTTTGTCGTATTTGTTGTCCCACATGAGTATTCACTGCCCATTTATATATTATTTATTATTTAGTCTAAAATGCATCCTTTGACAAAAGAAGAGAAATGTAGCTTCACTGATTTTACGACCATGTATCTTTCACTATTGCGACACCATAGACTAAACAACACCTGAATCGCCAGAAGCGGCGCATATAGTTTCGTCAACTTTAAATGTCTGTCATCCATTTTCAATACAAAGAAATAAGATAAAATAATTGATTGAATGGTGTTTAACGCCGCTTTCCACAATGTTTCAGATATTTCACGGCGTGTCCTGGGTTAGTTACCAGTCCTACTCGTCCATTTATCCTGACACCAGCCAGTCCCTGAACGCTAAGGAGGGCAGCCATTACTACCATTTTTGAAGTTTTTGGTATGACCCTAAGATAAGATAAAACAAACCACAGATAAAACGAGTGGTTTGGAAATAAATATGTTCATCAGAAATACATTTCTGATATCCTAAACATTATTACTCTATTTTGCAGGACCTTGAAGCCGACACAATTTCTGATACAAATAAATTGATTCTAGAAATTGTGACGAAAATCGGGCTGAGTGTCTCTATCATCGGACTTAGCCTTACAATCTTGACCTTTTTAGTATTCAGGTAAGTTCCCTTCTTAGTGTACATACATATGAGCATTGTCCATCGATAATCAAGTGTAAGGTATTTGCGACCGGTGTAGATCCAGATTGGCCAGCTCATTCGCGCAGTCAGATCTTACTAATAACTGTTCGCCAATTTGCCTTAGAATGTTTTAAGAAACTTTTGTGAAGCAGAATCTATTGAGATCCTTAGCGTGAATGCACATGCAGGTCAACTTACACAGGCGGGGTTAGCATTACGACTGACTGACTGATGAATGACCAGTTGTACTGGTAACTTACCAAGGCTACGCCTTGATATAACTGAATTTAAAAAAAGCGGCGTTAAACACCAAAACAACAATAAACATGTAAAAATACATACAAACACTTTTTCCATTTACATAAGCCCCGGTATTTTAGTCGATAGCGATTCGGATTGTCAATCAATGTGTTAGGAGGTCGAACGCCAGCTTGGCCAATATTATTTCCAACGTTTGACAAACGTCAATGCTGGAAACTTCAATCGTCTTCCACCACTTGAGTACTGGTGTGAGAAATGGAAAAAGTGCACTGACCGCCTTGATATGACTGAAACAATGTTGAAAACACTGCGTTTAACCCCAATCAATCAACCGAAAGGTTTGTCTGTTACAAAAGATTTAACAACTCATATGTTTGGAGGGACATGTTTAAATCCATACATTTAAAGACATATTTCACATCTATTTACAGACATTTACGGAACGGGCGTGGCCAACAGGTCCTTATTAACCTAGCAGTGGCAATGCTATGCTCCGCCCTAATCTTCCTTATTGGGATGGACAGAACGGAAAGTAAGGTGGGGTGTAAAGTGGTTGCCGCCCTCTTGCATTACTTCATCCTGGTGTCCTTCATGTGGATGCTCGTCGAGGGCATCCTGCAGTACCTGAGATTCGTCAAAGTGCTTGGAACGTACATCCCCAAGTTTATGATCAAGACCATGATTCCGGCATGGGGTAAGTTAATCGCATTGATACCACCTCATTGATGTCATTGACGAGCGACCAGCCCGGATGCGGGTGATCCGCGTGTTTGATTCCCGACCTGATCATACTCTCTATCTCGTTTAAGTGTTTGGGTCATAACGAAACCATACGATTTTTGCAGGCGAAACTTTTGTAGAGATCTCATTTTTGAAAGGCGAAATCTTTGTGTAGATCTGATTTTAACGAGATTGTGGTAGAAGTTATCTGTGAAAACCTGATTATGTTTACGGAATGTATCGATATACTTGGCATTGAGCAAATCTCACATATAACGAACTTACAGCAAACAACATTGTAAAACCCAAGTATATATGGGTATCATTAATGAATAGAGGTGAAAACATTATGGCAAAAAGAGCAATGTACATTTTGTCGACACTTCGTAAAAAGTCGTCTTCTGGTATGTTGGGAAAGGATAAGCGCCTTTTTGACCATACATCAGTCGTAAAACGTTGATCTACATTGTAATGGTGACGCCTATTCTTACTGCGTGAAAAGAGTAGTTGATAATGGCTTTAAATGTGTTTTTTAACAGTATTTCGGTCATATTACGTAAGATGACCATCGCGCTCCACTCCAATCCTCTTCAACAATTTGCCGAGCCCCAGAAGCTCAGTCGGTAGCGAAGCGCGCGGGCTGTAAATCTAGTGGTTGTGAGAACGAACCCCATCTCGGCCAACATTCTTTCCGACGTTTGATTAAAGTCACTGTGACAAGCGTCATTCGACTTCCACAACTGGGCTTACAGTCTATGGAGAAAAGCAGCCAGTTGCTTGGAAAGAATGTTGTGTGGAGTACTGGTGTGAGAAAGCCAGGTTACAGATGAGTAGGTGAACTGGCCGCCGTGATACGACTGAAAGATTGTTAAAAATGGCGTTAAACCCCAATCAATCAATCATTTTACAACAATTAAGTAAGTTTTAACAAAAATATTTGTATCGGCTAAAGATGGATGAAGATAGATTAACGGTGACATAGGTGTTGCCAATCGTCAGAGAGAGCCAGGACTCGAACTCGGGATCTCTTCCTTGACATTTTCCCACACACAGACGCTTTCCGACGAATCTACAGCAGGCGACTTTTGAAAATATTGTGGCAGAAGAAAATATTGCTCATTATGAGCAATTTCTTCTTTTGCCAAAGTGTTGTCAACTTTGTTCAGTAATAATACGTTCATTTATAGAAATTTCCCATAGCTTTCTCTAGGTGTTTTCAAAGTCGTCTGCTCCAGATTTATTTTATGCGGCAAAGAAATACGGGACCCGCCATAATAGTCGAATCTATTGGGCCTCATTGTAACAATCGCCAAAACAACTTGATATGCTTTCCTGAGCTCAAATGGTTGGAAGCAAATTCATTCTAGAAATTGACCAATCAGAATTCTTATTTGAAGCATTAAATGATATGGCTGTTCGCTAGGCGTTAAGTCGCAAATATCGGTTTGTGATTTGCTTACTTTATTTCACACAAATTTATTTTCTTTTAACAGGAATTCCCATCATCCCTGTAGTGGCCGTGGCAGCAATTGATCACGAATTATATTATGGCGGAAAAGGATAGTAAGTTTTGTTTTATTTGTTTTATTGTTTCACTTATTCATGTAACCTGGATAAACATGCCAGTACTTGGCTAGGAAATGTGCCTTGTCCAAGGGCATAACAACTTCACCGCCGCGACTGTGGAACCCGAGACGACCGGTTCCAAATCCCCGACACTTATCAATCAATCTGCAACGGCGGATTCCTTTAACCCTTTCTCACATGTAGACGCTTTTTGGTGCCTTTGCAGCAGAATATTTTTTTAAACATGGTTGCAAAAGAAGATATTGCTGAAAATGTACTTTCCTTTACTGATATATTGCATTTTTTTTTTTTTTTAAAAATGTTTTCTTAGTCGACTGCTGCAGATTTTGATGATATGGGAAAGTGATAAGGATAGTAAGGAAAATCATTTTGTCTTCGTCACAGAACGATCATAGGCTCTTGATTATATTAAATTCAATGTAAACAATTCTATTAGTTTGAACTGAATTTTAATCTTGGTTCGTTTAGCATGTTATCTAACAAATTGCCAAACGACCGAAATTAAAATAAATTGAGTGTTAATAAAATAACTGAATACTGAATTGTGTTAAGCGCATGCTTCTTTAATATTCCCGTCATATGTATCTGTCGGACCCCGATCAGGATTGATAGTCGGAATCCAAGTGAGGTCGTCGTACATATACACCATTGAGTGCGTATGAGCACGATTTGTACATTGACATTTACCACAATTATTGTAAAAAATGTCTGCGACTTCTGCAGATACGTAAAGCAGATAGGCTATGTATACCATGCATTATCTTTTCATTTTGGTAGAGCCTCTGGCTCTCGTGCCAAGGATTTAGTTTCGAATCACACGATTAGCGGATTCTGCCTTTGGGATTTCTCCAATCAAAACGGCGCGAGTACTGGTTATTAATCCAAGAAGCAGACAGCGAACGTGATTAATATAAGCTGAAATCTTGTTTCGCAACCGATGTATAATAAATAAGTTTGAGCTTGTCATTATTTTTCGGTTCTTGGTAAGTGCGTTACCATGTTAGCCGGCTTCATTATCCCAGTACCGGTTATCTTTAAGAGTATCTTAATTGACGCATTTTGAAGCATCTTCGGCAGACGATTTTTGGAAATACTGGCAAATAGAGGGAGTGCCCATCATGAAGAACGTCTCCCTTTAACACAGTGTATACGATATAATACAATAATTATATTTTACTTTATACAGAAATTAACCAAAAACGTAAATCATCTTTTCAGTTGCTGGCTGGACCGCGATGCAATGTTATACGGCTTCATCATCCCAGTTGCGGTAATCCTGTTTGCAAACATTATCGTGTTCTGTCTGGTGCTGTGTAGTTTATTCAGACGACGAACACGTGGCATGAAATCCAACCAATCAGAAAGGAAGATGGCATTTCTCCATTTTCAAGCGGCCGTGTCAATATTTGTGATATTAGGTGAGAAGAGTCACATAAAAACCGACAAACGGATATTTTGAATTTAACTCTATCTTAAATGTACATGATAAATTTTACGCTTCTCTAGGAGATGACTTTTGAAAATATTGTGGCCAAAGGAGAAATTGAACATCATGAGCAATTTTCCCCTGCTATAATGTTTTCAATTCTTTCCAATAATTAAGTTTTCCTTTATAGAGCATTTCTATAGTTTCACTTAATTAGTTCCTATGTCGTCTGCTGCTGTTTGTTGGCATGTGGGCAAGAGTTAATGGCACTTACGATCCTTGTATAGACGTTTCTGGTCATAGTCAATCTCCTTCGACTACCCGGCCATTATATCACACACTTTTCTTATCGTGTAGTGTATCCTCTTCTAAATTCAAAAGAAACTCTCTTTCTGACTGGCTAAACGATTATGGTTTAGCCAATCAAAAAATGAAATAATAATAATAATAATGACGGGTCTTGAGTTCTTGTGCACTTTGCAACAAACTTACGAAAAATGAAGGACTTTACAATACAACAAGCAGGCAACAATTCATTGATATATTGTTTGGTGTTTTTACGTAGCTTTCAACAAGTTTTCAGTTATATCACGGCGTTTCCTGTGTAAGTTACCTTAACTTGTCCATGTATAATGACATCAGCTAATCAGTCGTAATGCTTACGTCGTTTAACTAAACATGCACATTTTGTTTCAGGTTTGACATGGATTTTCGGGTTTCTTGCCATCGATGGAGCCAGAGTTATCTTCCATTACTTGTTTGCGATTCTCAATGCATTCCAAGGTTTCTTCATCTTCCTTTTGTTTACAGCCAGGGAAAAACAGGTAAAATAATACAGCTGATCTGACCCCGAAAATATATCACTATGAAAACGTTTTCTGTGCTAAGAAATGTTCGAAAAAAGGCTTCTAATTGGTCAATTTTAAGAATTAATTTGCTTCTGACCAATCAGATACAAACATTCAAGGTTCAGAGTACAAGTTTATTGTTATGTAGCTGGGCTGTGTACGACAGCCACTCCAACCATACGTTAACCGACTTCGTCCAAGCGTAAACGAAGTCGATTTTCACGAATAGACATCCTGAGTTTCTGTAAAACATGTTTCTTGTTGTTCTGTCTAATTAAGGAATCCGCTGTGGTCGAGTGGTTAGCGTCAGGGATTTCGAAACCGGGTGTCCCGGGTTCGATCCACAGTCGCCACTCCGGTCATGGTGGAGTGCCCTTGGGCAAGGCACATGTTCTAGCCTAGTACTGGTTTGTTTACCCAGGGATCATGAATAATTAAATTTAATTGCGCGCTAAATGACCTTAGCTGTCGATGCGCCATAAAACAATATACATTCATTCTGTCTAATAAACGTAGGCTAACAAAAACAGGTAACAACAACTAATGTAAATTATGTGGATTTATTTCAAAAACCAACGCTCTTAAACTTTACCATTTGTCACGAAAATACACTTAAACATAATAAGTTCCCACGAAACTGGTAACTGGTTTCTGTTCTAGTATCCATTGAACATAGGCAAGATAAAAATAAAAAATAGCAGAAAAATAACAATCTGGAAATATAATTTAAAATGTTTGGAATGTGTTCAACAGCACACACTATAACAGAGTACAATTAAGCACTAAAACCTACTTCATTCAGGCAAAACGTCATCGGTTTCCATGAAAATAATTTGGAACGTACCGAGTTTTCACGAAACACAGGAATGTCGATTGTCTATTGAACTTATTATAACATTTTTTGAATTCCACTTCAATCCGTCATTATGTAAATTCACAGAATATGATTTCCAATTGCAGTAGCATTTATGCGCATCTGCAGCTGACAATTTTTAAACCATTGTAGCAAAAGAGAAATTTCTCACATTATACAACTTTATTCAACGAGAAAACCAACATTATGGACTCTGCGTAATATATCGACCCAGATCAGCTTGCGCAGTTCGCGCAGGGTATAGAGTTATGATTCCTGACACAGAAATTCCACTGAACGCAAAAAGTGTCTGTCCGGGTAGGCATGCGCGGTAGCTTATGCTGATCCGGGTCGATACTTTACGCAGAGTTCACAATGTTGGTTTTCTCGCGAAACGGCTCATTTGTATTGGGTAGAGTGCATGGGTACACTATTTACTACTCATTATGTTACTCCTTTGAGGTAGTTACACACCTTTGGAGATAAATGGATGACATTATTCAATATCCCTCAAAATTGACATACGGGTTCTCTGACGTCTAGGCTTTCAAAAGGCAAGATGAATATCGAATGTGAATACTCTTTATATTGATGTCAAACTGGTATATCTCCGAATTGTGAATACCGATTTTCATAATATAACTCACCTCGGCAACATTGTTATTATTCACCATCATTAACTTCATCAACAGACAAGAGTACATATCACTGTCAAGTGTTTTTTTGTAAGAATTAAGGCCCTTTATCGACTTGGAATTTTGTTTCAGATTTTTGTACCAATTCACTTTTTAGCTCGATCTTTTGATGAAAAGGCTAGCTATAACAACTTGTTTACTATCATTTCCGTCATCAAAAGACAAGAGTACATAACTCTGTTAAGCTTTTTGTCTCGCCCACGATAGTGGAGTGAGACATAGCAGTCACTCTCCGGCGACGGCGACGGCGGCCGCTTTAACAAATAGCTATATCTCGGCAACCCCTGCTTGAATTTTTCTGAAACTTTGTTAGCTGTATTGTTTGGCCATGAGACATCTGTCAACGTCAAAATGTTTAGGGTCAAGGTCATAATTGTGCAGAACTTGACCTTTGTTAGGTAACTTAACCTCAAAACTTAACCATTCTTATATCTCAGCAACCTCTTCTTGAATTTTTCTGAAACTTTGTCAGATGTATTGTTTGGTCATGGGACATCTGTCAACGTCAAAATTTCAGGATCAAGATCATAATTGTGCAGAACTTGACCTTTGTTATGTAACTTAACCTCAAAACGTAACCTTTCTTATATCTCAGCAACCTCTGCTTGAATTTTTCTGAAACTTTGTCAGATGTATTGTTTGGTCATGGGATATCTGTCAACGTCAAAAGTTTTAGAGTCAAGGTCATAATTGTGCAGAACTTGACCTTTGTTAGGTAACTTAACCTCCAAACTTAAACTTTCTTATATCTCAGCAACCCCTGCTTGAATTTTTCTGAAACGTTGTCAGATGTATTGTTCGGTCATGATACACCTGTCAACGTCAACATTTTCAGGGTCAAGGTCATAATTGTGCAGAACTTGACCCTTTCTTATATCTCAGCAACCCCTGCCGGAATTTTTCTGAAACTTAACCTCAAAACTTAACCTTTCTTATATCTCAGCAACCCCTGCTTTAATTTTTCTGAAACTTTGTTAGATGTATTGTTTGGTCATAGGACATCTGTCAACATCAACATTTTCAGGGTCAAGGTCATAATTGTGCAGAACTTGACCTTTGTTAGGTAACTTAACCTCAAAACTTAACCTTTCTTATATCTCAGCAACCCCTGCTTTAATTTTTCTGAAACTTTGTCAGATGTATTGTTTGGTCATGGGACATCTGTCAACGTCATAATTTTCAGGGTCAAGGTCATAATTGTGCAGAACTTGACCCTTTCTTATATCTTAGCATCCCCTGCCGGAATTTTTCTGAAACCTTGTCAGATGTATTGTTTGGTCATGGGACATCCATCAACGTCAACATTTTCATGGTCAAGGTCATAATTGTGCAGAACTTGACCTTTGTTAGATAACTTAACCTCAAAACTTAACCTTTCTTATATCTCAGCAACCCTTGCTGGAATTTGAATCTTTGTCAGATGTATTGTTTAGTCATGGGACATCCGTGTAAACATCAAAATGTTCAGGGTCGAGGTCATAAATGTGCAGAACTTGACCTTTGTTAGGTAACTTAACCTCAAAACTTAAACTTTCTTATATCTCAGCAATCCCTGCTGGAATTTTTCTGAAACTTTTTCAAATGTATTGTTCGATCATGGGACATCCGTCAACGTCAAGATTTTCCGGTTCAATACCATTTAATATCTTGTTTTCTTAGAAGGACCTCAGCCCGATGTCTTGTTGTAAGAATAATGGCCCTTTTTCGACTTAGAAAAAAGTTTTTCTTACCAATTCACTTTTTGTCAAAACCTTAAAAGATATTGCTTTAAAACTGACAACACTTGTTCACCATTATTACTTCAATCAACAGACAAGAATACAAAACTATGTCTATGTTTTTGTAAGAATTATGGTTCTTTTTCGACTTAAAATATTAGTTAAGTTTTTTGTAACACCTCACTTTTTTTCAAAATCATTAGAGATATTGCTTTGAAACTTTCAACACGTGTTCCCCATCATGACTTCCATCAACAGACAAGAGTAATTAGCTCTGTCAAGGTTTTTGTAAGAATTATTGCCCTTTTTCGACTTAGAATTTTAGTTAAGTTTTTCGTACCACGCCACTTTTTTCAAAACCGTTAGAGATATTGCTTATACACTTACAATACTTATTTACCATCATAACCTCCATCAACAGACAAGAGAACATAACTCGTTTATTTTAAGAATTATGGCCCTTTTTTTGTTAAGGCTGTTCTTATTGTTAGTCACATTTCTCAAGCATCTTATACATACAGAGCATATGATAAAGTACTTGGTTATGTTTTCTGTACAACCCAAAAAAGTTTTGTTTTATTGGCAAGCACAACAAAGTCGAGCATGCTATCCTCCGACAGCTCTTGTTTCAAAGCCATTAGATATATAACAACTTTCATCACTTGTTTCCCGTCATTACTTTCATCAACAGACAAGAGTACATAACTCTGTAAAAGGTTTTTGTAAGAATTTTGGCCCTTTTTAGAACTTGAAATTTGTTTAAGTTTTTCGTACCATCTCCCTTTTTTTCAATTTCAACACTTGCTCCCCGTGACAGAAAACTGTCAAGAAAACATAACTCTGTCAAGGTTTTTGTAAGAATTATGGCCTGTTTTTACCTAGAATTTTGGTTAAGTCTTTTGTATAACCCCACTTTTTGTTCAAAACCATTAGAGATAAAGCTTTTACACTTACACTACTTATATACCATCATGACCCCCATCAACAGACAAGAGTACATACCTCTGTCAAGGTTATTAAGATCACCAGAGCAGAAGGCTCAAGGTGATCTATTCTGATTGATCACTCTGTCAACAATTTGTTTTTAATACCCTCCTCATAGGGTTTGGTTGGAGAATAAGAGAAACATTGTGTGGAGAAGAGCTGTATTCCCCTCATTATCTTGGCCGTTGGTAAAATTGTGTATCAGTTTGTGTGTTTTTCTTTTTCAGTATAATATTTATACATTAACGAATGGGAATTAGTGCAAAATGTTTAAACTCAGTTATCGTGGCAAATTACACCAATCCACTTATTTTCCGTATGAGATATCTCGAAAGTGATCATAGCAATCAATCCAATATTATACACGATAAGCAAAATATATCATAAGTGATTCTCACAAAAAAGTGAGAAAATCGGTACGCACCAGGAAAACACCCAACGTAATACATGCCTTTTGTTACATTATCTTATGTAACTTATCAGATTATGAGATAGACATAGAAAACAATTTATTTTTTATAATAACACACGATTGTGTCCTAACAGTTAATACAATTTCAGAAAGGTCGACAGCAGGTCTGTAGGGTCGAGTGATATCATTTAATATATTTCTAACAATTTCTTTATTAACGGTTTAATTGCTGCGGTAATGATTTTAGTCATCTGTTTTCAACCTTTTCCCCTATACAGACACTTTTAGACGCCTCTGCAGCAGACGCCATTTTAAAATATTGTGGCAAAAGGAAAAAATGCTCATATTGAGCAATTTCTTCTTTTGTCACATGGTTTTCAAGTCTATTCAATATATTCATTTATAAAGTGTTTCCATATGTTGTCTAGATGCTTTTAAAGCCGTGTGCTGTAGAATTGTTTAAAAAGGGAAAGGGGGGGGGGTTAAAAATTACGAAACAAAGATATGTATTTCTCAAAACAATGGATGACTCTTTTCGATACGTCGAGCTTTGGAAAACCTGATACAATGTTCTCTGTGCGTACAGATTTTTCAAAAGTGGTTTGCTTCTTATTCTGGATCATACCAGAGACTTAAACTATTGTAGTAATGGCAACCCTCCTCTGCGCTCAGGTTTGCGTGGTTAGCATTACGACTGACTAGCTGGTGTCAGGATAAATGGACTAGTAGTACTGGTAACCTTTTCAGCAAACACAATGATATAACTGAACAAATGTTGAAAGCGGTGTAAAACACCAAACAATCAATCAAAGTGATTTGCTACTTATTCATATTCTCTCAGAACTGAGCATAAGAGTACAAGTTATTTAGCAATGAAGATTCAGATACACCTCGTGTTATCAGAATCTGTACACATTGGCAGACGCTTCTAACACGCTTATGTGAGAAATATGTAAACTTTGCAGATCTTGATAAGACTGAGTGCATGCCCAGACCGATCTGGATCTACACCGTTTACAAAAGTAAACTTGTACATTTTAAAATGGACGGACTCCATTGTACCTCTCACTCCTCATTCCTTAAAATTATTGATAAGTTGTGCAAAACCCTAACTGTTAGCTTATAATGACCTATTAATGAAGACTCTTGTATAATCTGTTTGTTTGGACTGCTGCCGAGACCCGGTAGCTCAGGCGGTGGCGACGCGGGCTGTCAATCCAGGGGTTGTCAGTTAGAATTCCAGCTCAGCAAACATTGTTTCTGACATTTTATAAAAGTCAGTGTGACATGCGTCTTTCGTCTTTCACCGATGGACTGTTTCCAAGCAACTGGCTACATTTCCACATAGTCTGTTGTACCCCCTTTGATGCAAGACCAATGGCGCTTGTCACATTTCATTTTGTCAAACGTCGAAAATTATATTGGCCGATCTGGGTTTCGAACTCAGAACCCCTGAATTGACAGTCTTGCGTCGCTACCGACTGTTATACTGAGGACATTAAATTTCCCTTTTACTGGCTGCGTTGGCTGATCAGACTGAACATTCCAATTGGGATCTCCATTGTTCTTTCATCTGTCATCCAGGCCTTAAAGGGATCGAGCCCTCGATCACTCAGTCGGTAACGACAAGGTCTATGAATCCAAGGGTCATGGAGTCGAACCTCAGCTCCGAATAATTCATTTTGTCCGTTGACTGATAAAAGTCATTTTGTCTTTCGTCACTCATGTTCATCAATCTTCCACCAATGGGGTGAATAGTGTAAGTGTTCGGCTAGTTGCCTGTGGAGAATCTTGTGTCGAGTACTGGTACAAGAAAGCCACAGAAAACAACCTTGATGTATTGGCCGACGATGTAAACGGCGTTTAACTCCAATCAATCAATTAATCAATCAATTAATCAATGAATAAACATGCTTTAGATGGATTATAAGAATAATTGTCTGACCGGACTTCATTATGCTTGATTGGAACTTGTCCCTAACGCATACAGTGGATTCGCTGTTTTCTGGATTGGCTCGAATTTTATTAAAAGAGAACTGACAATACATAAACAATTGAATTGAATATATACTCACACGAAAAAGAAAGTGTGCACTTTTAAATTGGGCATAACTGTTTTGTTACAAAGTTTAGATATACGGATTTATCATCATGAGTGAAGAAAATACTTGCTCTCCGGACATGAATCCCATTGAACATTTATGGGATTTGCTTGGTCGGACAGCAAGGAAAGACCATGTTATCAACAATATCAATGACTTGTCTGCAGCCTTAATTCATGAATGGAACGCCATTCCCGCCAACGTCATAAGACGTTACATCAGGTCCATGCGATCTAGAATACTTGAAATCTTGCGTTGATCCGTAGACGAGGAGGCCACAACAGATACTGATAAATTGTCACGTAACTTGACAAATATCCGAAGACAAAAAAACAGTTACAAAACATTACAAATATGCAACTTTTACTTTTCACCCCTACGTTATTCACACGTAAAACAATGTTCTGATAATTATCAAATTAATTAAAAGTAAAACATCGTATAACCAATACATTTTTGCACATTTTGATACCAAATTTGCCTATATTTTGCTTCTATAAGTATAAAAAAATCCCTCTAACCAAGTGCACACTTTCTTTTTCGTGTCAGTATATATACACTGATAAGAAAAACCCGCCGATAACTCGAGTAAATAGAACAGAACAGTACAGAGCATAATGCTATTTGCTATAAGTAATTACAACAACTTTTAGCAATTATACAATTATACACAAGAGAGGCAAAGAAGATAAAACAAAACAATTTTGATATGCTGTCAAATAAGATTGAGAAAGGTTCCCTTTAAGGTCCTACGTATATTCGCGTAATAAATATATTTCATTAAATTAGTTTTATTTTGCTGCAGGGTGTCATTAAGTTCTCGAATTATTTTAAAGTTGGCCATGTATAATATTATGATTTTTAAAATTCTTTGCGTAAGTCTATAACAATGAGAATAGATCAGTAAAAAATGATATTCGCTTTCATTAGTTTTTATGTTGCAAAATTTGCATAGTCTATTGATTTGTGGGCTATTTGTATATCTACCCTTTTCAATTTCTATTTATTATATTTACTTGGTGACTTTTGACCTCAATATATCACGAGACAAAGTTGTATTGCATGGTAGGTTTGGGTTTCTGAACTATGTCTCAATTTCTCTTTATTTTCTTCAATGGTTATATGTATGGTTACAAACACGTTTCTTTCTTAGCGAATTTGCTTGCAGATACGGAAAGCTTGGCGAAAAATGTGTTGTAGACGTAAGGGTAAAGCTACAACAACATCCGGAAGTGGTCCCGATAGCGTCCCCCTTAAAACACATTCAGATTCAACCGGAACTAAAACTTTGTCAACCGGAAATGACGTAGCACGATCTAAACTTTATAAAGCAGGTGATAGCCCGTTATATATCTTTGCTCGCCAAAATATTTATTCTGTACGATAAGGGTAAACGAATTCAATATGAGGATGTTATATATCTAACTAGTCGCCGATAGAAGCCGGCGACAATATTGTTAATCGTTTTTCAGCTTTCACATGGGAGGAAAAGTTGTTATTAGGATAAACTTAATAAAAATACCTCGAACATATTACGGTTGCGATTATTTAAAAACACGTAGTTGTTTTACATTTGAAAAGAAATTCATGTTTTCAATTTTGAGCTCATGGTGAGCTATTTTGATGGTCTGATGTCCGTCCTCCGTCGTCAAGACGTCCGCCGTAAACTACATCTCCGAAACATCTGCGCGGAGTTTGTCTTAATTTGGTAGAAATGATCCTTGGTTGATTCTCTTTCAAAGTGGTTCAAACATTTTAATTCCATGGCAGCCAAAATGAAAATTATAGAAAACTTTTAATGTTTTCTTGTTTGAAACCGAAATGCCTACAGCTTAAATAGTTGGTGTGTAGCATTATCTAGTGGTCTTCTATCAAGATTTTTAAAAGTATGCTCTTCCGGTTATAATTGGCCCACCCCTTGGGTCACTGGTTTTATATTTAGGGTACAACCTTTTAAATTTTCTTCTCTTAAACTGAAAGGCCTAGAGCTTAGATAATTTGGTGTGTAGCATTGTCTCATGGTCTCATGGTCCTCTAGCAAAAAAAATCAAACTATGCGCATGGGGTCAATTGTTACAACGAGATATATCGGGAACTTGTTCAAGCTGTGTCAGATGGTAAAAACAACATATTCCAGGGCCTACATGGCTCTCTTGTTTAAGTTTGCGTTTGATTAACTTCGTATTTCATTTCATGTTATTTATAAATGTTTACTCGTCCCTAAGTAGACTTGCTGTTGACTGATAATGTAATGTTAACGTATCATTACAATATCAGCATTCAATTTCGTCGATTTCACTTTTTGATAGTAACTCCACATTACAGAACGTTCCTTTAAGGTTCAAAGAGATGTCTTGATTTGTGTAGATTTCATATTGTTAAATCATGTATCTCTGCAATAGTAAACTGACGGTACTGGGTCTAATCTAGTTCCTGATATTTCCGTTTAACCCTATTCTAAATAAAAACGAATCTAGTGTGTATGAATTTGAAAATATATATGCAAAAATAAAAAATAAATCCATAAATGAAATTATCGTTTGTATAAAATAGTTGATACATCGCTTATTACTTCTATTACCACAATGTTAAAGGAATTCAACTTCGTAAGATGACTATAAACCTACAAGGCCCATAACTTCATCATTTAATTTTTTGGAATTTGCCCTTTGTGACTTTTGTTTAGTTTTGCCATTATCCGACTAGCGATGGAATGAGCTTCCGGTGCTCTTGTTAAATTGTAGAATAATATGTCAAAAGAAAAAAAAATATTCAAATTGAATTCGATGGTTTTTATTATAACGCAGACTTTAGACCTAAATGTGTCTTTACCTATCACGAAAGGCGTTTCACTTCGGTCACGTGATCAATATATTTATTCGTTCTTTTATACTCCAAAATGGTATGCGTCACGGCATTAATTTGCATTTTCATTTCGATGTTTATATGCATGTGATACTTTGCACGATGCACACTGTATTTAAAGCACCTTTACACTATGTATGAAAGCGTTCAACCGATCGCGAAACTGTAACATGTAACGAGTACGCCCAGTTTATTTCAACAAAACATACTACGTTTCGCTAAAAGTAATTGCTTTTCACATTTATCGGTTCCCCGATAATTTGTCTTATGAATACAGGGTATGTGCAACTATAAATCGTAGCTCGGGTAACAAGCCATGTGTTCAACGGGCCAGTGAAACATAGCTAGGGTAACAAGCCATGCGTTTAACGGGCCACTGAAACATAGCTAGGGTAACAAGCCATATGTTTAACGGGCCAGTGAAACATAGCTAGGGTAACAAGCCATGTGTTTAACGGGCCAGTGAAACATAGCTAGGTTTACAAGCCATGTGTTCAATGGGCCATTGAAACATAGCTAGGGTAACACGCCATGTGGCCAACGAGCCATTGACACGTATCTAAGAGAGCAGGCCATTTGTTCAATGGGTCAGTGAATCTGAAAATGTTCCACGAAAACAGTTTGTTTCAGTATGGTTATTGTTGTTGTTGTTGTTTTTCCTTCGCGAAAACCGGCCTCGTTTTGCTTTAACGATGTTGGTTTTCGTGTTGAACGTTACAGAACGTTATAATTTAAGTGATTGTTATTGAACGCAGTTAATGTGAACACTTGAACTCCTCTTTCTTGTTATAACGTCACATATTGCACGATTAACAAACTCCCTGGATTATAGATGGAGACGATATTTGGTGCGTAGTTTAAACGTTACAGGGAAAGGAGCATTTTCTACTATTCCCAAAATGTTTTCAACTTGATATATTAACTTTAATTCCAAATGTTAAAATGTTTCACTGATTTACTGAGACGTTTACAAAGAAGACTACCTTTTAATCATACAGCCCCCTGGTGTAGTGGAAGAGCGTCCGCCTCGGCTTTGGGAGGTTGCGGGTTCGATCCCCGGCCCGGTCAAATCAAAAGCTTTCAAAATGGTAGTAACGGCTGTCCTCCTTGGCGCTCTGGGTGTGGGGGTTTAGCAGTACGACTGACTACCTGGTGTCTGGCTAGATGGACCAGTAGTATTAACTTACCTAAGAAATGCCGTGATATACCCTAAACATTGTTGAATGCGGCGTAAAACATCAGACAATCATATATCATCACATTAGGCAAACGTTTTAAAAGGTCAATAAGCTGGGTATATCTACAATCAGTGTTAACCCTTTTTCACCCGAGGACAAATTCTGACGCATCTGTAGCAAACACGCGGGGTTTAAAAACTGTAGCAATAAAACATATTGCTCATAATGATCAATTGCTTCTACTGCAACGACCCTTCATCCACTGTTTTGAATTATTCTACTTTAACACTAAGAATGTTCTGTTTTTTATCCTGGAATCTTTCAAAGTCGTAGGCTTCAGATTTGTTGTATGAATTTCGCCTTAAACCTTAAATAAATGTTTTAAAGTAAATGTATAAGCAAATCGAGACGTTTCAACATGGAACTTTATTCGAAAACTGTGAAATGACTAGACTAGATCATTTACTGTCCATATGTAATCAAAGTTGACTCGCCATCACTCGAACATGTGAATATTCGAAAACGTGTATATCTTACAACTAGAACAAAACAGGTATATCTTACAACTAGAACAAAACGTGTATATCGTTTAACTTGAACAAAACTTGTCTATCGTTAAACTGGAACATAATTTGTATATCGTTTAACTCGAACAAAACTTGTATAATGTTTAACTAGAACACAGCTTGTTTATCATTTAACTAGAACACAACCTGTATATCGTTTGACTCGAACAAAACTTGTCTATCGTTAGACTCGAACAATACTTGTATAATGTTTAACTAGAACACAACTTGTTTATCATTTAACTAGAACACAACATGTATATCGTTTAACTCGAACAAAACTTGTCTATCGCTAAACTCGAACAATACTTGTATAATGTTTAACTAGAACACAACTTGTTTATCATTTAACTAGAACACAACCTGTATATCGTTTAACTCGAATAAAACTTGAATAATGTTTAACTATAACAACACTTGTATATCGTTTAACCTGAACAAAACTTGTATATTAGTAACGAACAAAGCTTGTATATCGTTTAACTCGAACACAACTTGTATATAAGTAACTCGAACAAAGCTTGTATATCGTTTAACTCGAACACATCTTGTATATTAGTAACGAACAAAGCTTGTATATCGTTTTATTCGAACACAACTTGTATATTAGTAAATCGAATAGAGCTTGTATATCGTTTAACTCGAACACAACTTGTATATTAGTAACGAACAATGCTTGTATATCGTTTAACTCTAACAAAGCTTGTATATCGTTTAACTCTAACAAAGCGTGTACATCGTTTAACTCTAACAAAGCTTGTATATCGTTTAACTCTAACAAAGCTTGTATATCGTTTAACTCGAACACAACTTGTATATTAGTAACGAACAAAGCTTGTATATCGTTTAATTCGAACACAACTTGTATATCGTTTAATTCGAACGCAACTTGTATATTAGTAACTCGAACAAAGCTTGTATATCGTTTAATTCGAAAAAAAAATGTATATTGTTTAACTGGATAAAACTTGTATATCGTTTAACTCGAACAAAACTTGAATATCGTTTAACTAGAACAAATATTGTATATCGTTTAACTCGAACACAACATGTATATCGTTTAACTCGAACACAACTTGTATATATCGTTTCACTCGAACAAAACTTGTATATTGTTTTACGAGAACAAACCTTGTATATCGTTTAACTAGAACAAAACTTGTACATCGTTTAACTCGAACAAACATGTGTATCGTTTTAATCTGGCATAATAATAGCACTGGTATCTTAATCAGGAAACGAGGTAATATAGCTCAAACATTGTTGCAATTGATTTTTAGCGTTTAATAGACGGCTTACTTTAAAATGTCGATAACTAAATAGTTACACAGATTATACATCTGAAGTCATTTTAGTAATGTTAGAATGTGTGGGTAACTTTCGACTTCGAGTTATCACGAGTCCACTGCAGCAATCAATTTTTTTTTGAACAATTTAAGACAATCTTGACAGATCTCCAAATAAGGGGCATACGTCTTGTTCTTAAATCATTATATGACACTCAAGCCTTTTTTGTTGGGTCTGAAAAGAATCGTCTCGGTGAGTACCCACAACAAAGGGTTTGGTTCAGTAATAAGAGAGAAATTCAAGGGGATGGGAAACATTTTACTCCCCCTTATCTCGTCCTTTGAATCTACACGTGGGATTGTAACGGAACTGGTTTTACTTGCATCCCCGTTTTTGATAAAACTCATTTCTTTTTTACTTGACGGGTTCATATATAATTTCTTTATTTCAGATCCGTAAAGCCTGGAAGAAACTCTGTTGTAAAGGATCTGCAGGCAAAATGCCGTCATCAAGTTCAGGAACTGACGTACAAAGGCGCAAAGCATCCGACGCAAACACCAACTCAACCACAGCCAACAGCTCAATCAGAAACAGTAACAATGGTAACCATGAAAACAAACAAAATCATGCAGAATTTCAAAATATCGGTTATGAGCCATAAATTGTGTTTATAGTTTATTTAAATGTGAGACAAATAGTAGGCCTATCCTAGTGTATATTTGTTTATTATATAATTCACCCTTTCCGGCGCTAAATCGTGCAGATTGATGCGCACGAATACAACACGACGGATTTATAATGTAAGGTATTGACGCATCACTGAAATATGATGTGACGTCATTGAAATGTAATGTGACATCATTGAATTATCATCTAAGGTCATTGAAATATAAAATCAGTTCGTTCAAAATGCGGTTGTTGGATGCGATTCACAAGTCATTCATAATGTCATTTGCTATGTAACTTGCGTTATTTTGTTATTGAATATATAGAAATGTTTATTATTTGTCTTTAGTATGTCTTAAAAGTTATACTAAGTATATAACAAAAGGAATATTATGTCGCAGTTGCCATACATGGATTTGTATTGTCTATGAGCAATTTCTTCTTTTGACCAAATTTATTCTCAACTCGCTTATTGCATTTGCTTGAATAATGCGTCTGCATGCGGGAGAGGGTTATCATATGTTTTTATATGTATCTCAATAAAATCCCTATTTTAATCAATGGTTTGGCCATATACGTATGCCTTCTTTGAACATATTACATTTAACAAATATCTAAGGATATGTTGTGTCCATCTTGATTAGTGAACTTGAAGACTCCATTGGTGAAGATTCCAAATGAAAATGAAATTCAATCGCTGATCATGTTCAGCATGAACGAAGAAAACACTATCATCAAATCATATCAACCATGGCCAAACTATTGATTTATAAAGTGATTTGATTGTGAAACTTATATAATTGACGACGGAATAGAGCTTTTATAAATGTTTTTTATAGTTTTATCAAATTGTAAGTGGCGAGAAAACAGATGATATTGTCCATCAATTAAGACGAAATTTTAATTCAATAGGTTTTCTGAAAAAATGTAGCGAATTATTGTCATGTCAGTAATTGTTTTATGAATGTTTTTGAAATGTTTTGCACATTTGTTGACCTTTTTTCCTTCTACTTTTGTAATTAAATCAAATAATGTTCAACAAATCTCTGTTATTCATCGTTCCTTTAGATTGGCTATAGCAATTTTATTAGACGCTGGTGGCCTGACATGTTGACATTATATAAGTATATTTTTGAGACGTTTTCTCTTACAGCAAATTGTCGGTACACATGATCCGTTCCACAATGGTAATTACATGTCTGTAGAGTCGTGGGATATCACTTAATATATATGAGCCGTCCCACGAGAAAACCAACATTGTGAACTCTGCGTAATGTATCGACCCGGATAAGCGTAAGCATGCAACGCAGGAAAACCCAAACATACTTTATTCGACTCCTTTTGATTTTTTGTTTCAGGACTCATTACTTAACACCTGCTTCACATGTGTCATATACAATCTGCGAAGCATCTGACATATGATATATGCTATGCATGTGACATATCTAATCTGCTAAACATGTGTCCATAGGACTAATTAGTCAAATTCAATGAAGCCCTTCTTAGGAGAAAGTGCAGGCTTTGTCTCTTCCCGGAGCTCTTTATGTTTTTTAATTGCGTCGAGAGTTCGGAACTGCGCTTTCCTATTCAGCCCCAGAGAACGAAACAGATTTGACAGGCACAGGGACCCGTGTCCATGCAATACTGTTTCATCTTCTTCTTCCGCATCGTCTAATTGACATACTGACCTTAATTCATCTGCTGTATATTTATTTGCTGGATGTGTTGTACTGGGAATATCGTCATTCTGAATGTGCTGGTAGATAAGTTGGTCACTAATGTGTTCTGATTTGACTATCGACTGTAGCTCATGTTGCTGTAACCCAATATCCTCATCACTCTCTGCTGTTGTGTCCTTCGTGGTTATGCTGTCTTCATCCCTATATGTATTGACTTCGATTAACGCGTAAATGTTTGTCATTTTATGTTTTTTTTCATTTACTGCGGCATGTTTATCCATACCTGTGTATCCTTTTGTTTCACCTTTGTTATCAGTATCCTTCGACGGTGAATTTCGTCAACTTTTTCTTACAGGATATTTAGGTTCATCGCCAGTAACTTGAACAAAGTCACTTATGCTTAATTCTCAAATCTCTCGTTATTCAATCTTGGACGTCCAAGTTTTCCAAGAGGAATGTCCACAGGACTTTTATCTATATGTTGTGTCCAAAGATCTGATATATCTGTGCTAGTGCCATGCTCGTCCTCGTCAGCAGCATCTTCGGCTGGGTTTAACTTTCTTTTCGATTATATGCATCCCTTGATCTTTTGATCAACATACTCAACGCTATCATCTAGGATAAACAATTATTTGTAAGCTGTTAGTTTCATTATTAACCCTACCACTTGTTTCGTTTTGTAAAAACGTAAACATATATATGTTATTAAAAGAATAAATAGTATTTATAAAAAAGCTATCATGTATAACATGTTCTGCAATCGATTGAAAAATATATGTGTGGACCGTCGATTAAAAAAAAGGGTTGCAATAATAACAAGTGTTTTCTTAATTGACTGATCTTCTGGATTAATTCATTAATTGATATGAGGTTTACATGGTATCCTCATGGACGCACATCGTTCGGTGTTAGCAGAAAACATATTTTTATTTCTAATTATTAAATATATATACAACGTTATCACATTCATAGATATCGAGAAAGCATATACAAATAGTTATATATCTTTTCTGAGAGGACCATGGCGACATTTCATGGTTTTAACCTAACAACAAGGAATGGGTTTGAACTATTAAGAGAGCGGGAACCTCGGAGACCATAGACAGATATCTCAGCAACAATCGAACAAACATGATTACCAATACCGAAATTACAAGGCAATACCTTATGAATCTCTTGATATTTAAATATTCAACGAACAAAGAAATGACTAAGTAATCATACGCCGCAATTTGTTTACATTTGAGAAGGTTATAAGTGGAGTGCATGAGAAAATGGATCAGATTATCGATACAACTAACCAACAGTCTGACCTTCTAAACTGGCTGGCCTTAAAATCTATAGATGTAAAAGCCTGATCGAGACAACAAACAGTCTAATATTTCATGCTTCTGAGAAAATCTAGGTGAAAATTGTTTTACCATGTTAAGAGATTTCCTTACAAATCACCTAGATATTGACCCCGGTAAGTTTTACATAGGTCTAGAACACATACTAGGGCGTATAAACTCCCAGAGCACCTCCTCAACAGAAACATTTGATGGCTAACTTCAGAGACAATTGTGATGTGTAAATGATCATTAGTCGTGCGTCTATAATGCGCAATACGGATTTTTCCACTGGTTTGACTTTCCGGGGTCCTCATGGCGGTCTTCATGTTTATAGCTTCCAAAATGGCATCATTTGTAAGTCGACATGTTCATGGCTTTCAAAACGGACGCAACATAATTTGTCACTGTCACTTACAACAAATCTGCAGCATACGGCATTGAAATTATCTATGCAAAAATACGAAAATTCTCAATAAATGAAAGTACACTTATCAAATAGTGTTGAAAACACATTGTGTCATAAAGAAAAATACTCACTTAGAGCAATTTCTTTTGTTGCTAAAATGTATTTAAATGACGTATACTACAGATGATGCGTCAATAATTTGGAAAGAGTTAAGTTATTTTGCGTACCTGAATGCTCGTCTGAAGGACCGGTGTTTATCTTCATATTTTCAATTAAGGGAACGGTAGACTTCTGATGAGAATCTGGTAATAAAATCAACGTTCTTAATTTGAGCCATTCAGCAAGAAAACCAACATTGTGTACTGGGTAAAGTATCGACCTGGATCGGCATAAGCATGCTGCGCAGACTAATCCGGCAGGACACTTTACGCCTCCTGTGGATGTTCTACCTCAGGAATCATTACTCTATACTTCTATCCCCCTGAGACGGAATGTGTCGGCCCGGATAGCCAGCGCAGAGTCCACAATGTTGGTTTTCTCGTGAAACGGCTCATTTCGTGTAGATAAGTATGGTCTTTAAGAGAGTAAATATGTTGTCTCCATAACATATATTACTTCTTCCTGGATTTTGGCAACAAATGGATTATCAATTTGTTAAAAAATGGAAACAAACTGCAATCAAAAGTATGCTGTCGTCAGTGAAAAGTTCTTTAACTACGGAAAATAAAAAAGGCTACTCTTCCCAGTCAATTATATTAGTATCTCATTACAAAATATAAGATAACTCCATTTCGATTAAGAATATGTATCATTATTTATTTTAAATAATCCTTTTGTTTATGTGTGTTAATTATAATTTGTGTATATATTATAAACATGACAAGCAATAGTTTACGTCAATATCAGTATTGTCTTATGTTAACAACAATATAACTTTCACGGTTTATGTAATCAACTATTTAATTTTAAGGTTTATGTAATTAAATATCTAAACTGCACGGTCTTTGTAATCAACATATTAACTTTGTAATTTGCATGGTTTATGTAATCAACTATCTAAATTGGACGGTTTATGTAATCAACTATCTAAGTTGCACGGTTTATATAATCAACTATCTAAGTTGCACGGTTTATATACATGTAATTAACTATTTAAATTACATGGTTTATGTAATTATCTATCTAAGTGACACGGTTTATATAATTAACTATTTAAATTACACGGCTTATGTAATTAACTATTTAAATTACACGGTTTATGTAATTAACTATTTAAATTACACTGTTTATGTAATTAAGTATTTAAATTACACGGTTTATGTAATTAACTATCTTAGTTACGCGGTTTATGTAATCAACTTTCTAATTTAGACGGTTTATGTAATCAACTATCTGAAATTATACCGTTAATGGATGACTCCAGTTCGTATCCCTTTAATGCTTGTTTGTTTGGTTTTAACTTAGGAGGATATCTTCCGAACAGAACAGAACAGAACTTTAATACATCTCTCGGTACATATAGTACAACATGAGGAAATGGTATTACTTACAAGAAATCTACTCTGCTTATAAGAGGCAGGATATTTATAGCTAATTGTGTACAAAAATACAATTTGGAATTGGGGTTTCCATTGGATAGAAAATAACATGCAATAAGGACAATTCTTTAATTTCGGAGAGAAAAGAGAAAGAAAAGAAAAACGTCATATACATGTAGTTAAATTTGTCTCCTTTTCCAATGCCTTTCATTATATCTAGAGAAGAAGAATAAAAGTAATAAAAACGTTGTTTAGGTTTTAAATACTTTTCCATTTGTTTTCTATTGGGAAGAGTCATTTAAATTGCTATTAAAATTACATCAGCAGGGGAAAAGTTATATGTACATAGATACAAGTAGAAACCTATGCTCATGAATAATAACATTCTAGTATACAGATACAACAAAAATATTAATCATTTAAATGTCGAGCAGTTCTAATTTAAAACATAAAACTTGTTTGTTAAAAACATAACAGAGTTTGATTTCTAACTCGATTCGCAATGTTGGCTTCCCAGTCCTAAACTAAGCATGCATATGGTCAAAAGGAAGCAATTCGGATTGGAGTGCCGGGCAGACAATGTTTTCCAGGGAATTTCAGATGAATTCATAAGACGGAAGTGGTCTCCCATTGGACAATAATGACTTTGTTGAAAGTTGAAAGTGTTTTTTGATCAAGTTTGTTTACTTTTAGCTTTATTTAAAGCTTAGGAGCCTTTTTCAGAACAACATGTATTTTCTGAAATTGAAAGTAAAATTCACTGCGGAATAAGGGTGACCTTTGATTTGACGTCATAGCTAAACAAACAAAAATGTTTTGTTGTGTAATTTCGGTAGTTTTGATATTGAACTTTAATTGAATATAGGTTTCTGGGTTATTTCGGCTGTTGGGAAAGAGCCATAGTCCAAAACGTTATAATGGTCGCCAATGGAAAATAAATTGCTTCCATCTGACCAAAAGTAAGAATTCAGTTTCAGTCTTATTTTTATTATTGCTGGTACTTTTTGGTGATGTAGACTAGCATATTGCAGACGAAACTTTCAGACAAGCTCATTTAACCTGACAGCAATAAATTGCTAGGTAAGATGACAGAAACCAACCCACGAAAAGCTCCCAGAGGCTCAGATGAAGAAAGTAGGGCTTCAATCAATGTTATTGTTGTTGTTGTTGTCTGTCAGGCTGGGGTTAGAACGCTAGAATGATTACCTGGGACTCTTGGGATGTCAACCCAGCCACATATTCAGCCACATATTTGCCAGGTACTTAATCTTTCTCTCACATACATGTAATTATTTCTTGCACCTCCAGCAGATCACCTGTCAATTCGGGCAATATTTCCTTGTTCGCATTGTTTTATTTTTTAATAAAACCCAGTATTAAATTTAGTCTCTTTTGAACATCGCCTTAGTTAGAAGTGATGGAAACACATACAAATGAATCTTTAAACAACTTCAGTCTATCATAAAGAGTGCTGTAAATCCCAAAAAGCTTCAGTTTTTGTACGTAGACACAAATACCTTTGGAGTAACCTCCCTTTAATTTGAATTGAAAACCATAATAATCAAATGTTTTTCATTTAATTGTAGCATTATGATGTCACATTGAACTCTTGTCAAGCGGAAATGCCTCACATGTTATTTCTTGTGATTATTACGAACATTGTTTGTGAACTGCTGTGGCAGTACAAAAGGGGCTTTCGGACATCCGCGACAAATCTGGATCCACGGATGTGTTCATTTTGATCAAAATCTGTACCCTTTCAAATCCTTGGTACCATTTCATTGACTGCGAATGATTGAGTGCCCCGTCAGGCAATAGAAATGCACAAGATCCACACAATGTGCATCTATCCAACGACCCCGTTGCTCGTGTCGTTGCAGCAAAGACGACCAGAAATAAGTGTTGTAGCCCTAATTTCTCCAAGAAAAAGGGTTTTGTTCCTGTATTTCTGTGTTTCAAATGCTTTAATTTTGCATCCTTTAATTTCATAGAATAGACAGCATAAATGTTTTGAGTACTCTATATATCGAATATTTCAGTGTTATTTAGTACCATGAAACAGTTCAACTTCTTTGTGAATCATTCAAAAACAGCATTTTAAGAGAGAACTATCATCTAATTTGTGGGTTTTTTAAGCGAAAAAAGGAGGTCAGTCTTTAAAAAGTAATTAAAATTAGATATATTTCATTTTTGTATAATATGTACACATTGACATGTTGAATAAACTTGTTTAAAGGGAAAACCATTATAAAATACTTGTTCAGGATGATAAAACAAGACACAAATTAAACACTGAAACCATTCAAACATAAACACAGGAAGCTAGCAATATGTCAGCAAAGAACACAGTACAGGGTAAAGAGTAATTGCTATATTTTACTAACCGTTGAACGAAATCAACCGGAAACTTCGAACAATTATCCACATTAGTCATTAGTATACTAAAATGGTTTCGTAAGGGGTTGGTCGGAAAAAAACCGTTGACATTGAATCAAAAAGTTTAAACTGTCAACCACAGGAAAATACCCAAACTGTTTCTGAACGCTGAAACGGTCCAAATAGCCTTAGATGCTTGTTTTCCTAGGTTCTTTTCGTCAATATCCAGCTGAGTTTTGGTGTGAAAAAAACATCTAAGTACTTAAAGTAAGTGACAACTTTAAATTGTATATTTTTATAGTACTATTTTTCGTATTCGCATAATTTCCCGCCATTTCTAAAAATAACTTTCGATTCATCAGTTTTATGTTGACTCCCAGTGTCATTACAAAAAATTGATTTCTTGTATTTGCTTCTATATATTTATACATGTATCGGCAACATTTGACACTTCATCAGCGAACATAAGAGCGCATAATTCACCAGTCCTTTCGTTCAAATATATTCCTTGATTCTTTTTAAATATTCAATCAAATCATTGATAAACAGTGAAAAGATTATTGGAGACAATGAGCATCCTTGTTTGGTACCGATCCTACACTGGAAACCGTCTGTCATTCCACCATTCACTTTAATACATGATTTAAATTGTCCATACATAGACTGAAACATTAACAAACAATTTCCGTTTACACCATTTCTCGATAAGCAATGTATGAGCATTTCATGTAGGCAACTTTCAAATGCTTTTAGGAAGTCAATATAGAAAACATAAAATATACCACGTTGACGTGAAATGTACTTTGTATAAGCGCTTTTAAACTAAAAATAGTGTCGATAGTAGAGTAGTTTCTCCTTAATCTTGCCTGCACTTCATTTATAATATTTTCTTTTCACACAAATTGGTTCGTCTTTTGGTCATTGCTCTGAAAGTGTTAGGGTTAGACAATGAACCCTTTTTATGTATAGGGGAGATAATGTTTTCGCGCCGCTTACTAGGAAAACTACCACTGTTATAGACTTGGTTAAAAAGTGTTTTAAATATGGTAGTATAATAACAACAGTGAATTTAAACATTTGGATGGTAATACTATCTACTACCGGAAAATTATTTCCCTTTAAAGACGTTATACTGGTTCCTATTTCCTCTCATGTGAATGGATAGTTCAAACAGTCTGAATTAACTAAGCCCGATTGATCTCGTGACGTTATATCGGAAACGTTAACGCCGTTGGTAATTGCCTTTAGCGACAACAGTTCTTTGAAGTAGGACAACCTTTGATCACTTGATAAAGGATTTTCTCCTGTACGTTTCACTCTCGCGCGTTTAAATTTATCCCATAACAATTTTGTTCCCCTATTTTTAATCAGATGATCCCGACGTTTACATTGAAGAACATGTCGTTATTATTTCTGTGTTCAATATACACTGAATAGTCACATTGTGAATTTGTGAAGCAAAAATTCAGTAAACTTTTATATTTAAACGTTTTAAACGACCACACTCGTCATCCCACCACTCTGTCTGGATTATTGATGAGCTGCGTTTTCCAGCATACTGTTTCTTCATACACGACTATGTTCATAAACTCGTTCAATTTATGAGCCACATTTAAATCTGTTTACACAACAGTCATCAAAGTTATCATACAACCGTACAGAGTGATAAGCTAGCCAATCTTTGTCAAAAATTACAACACCGCCCGACCCTCTTTTATTTTTACTTTGTCTGTGTACATCGAATGTTGCAAATCCATTTAGGAACGTATCGTATTCGTCATGGTTTGTTTGCCATGTTTCACACAATCCTATGATGTCATATTGGCCACAAAACACCCCAAACTGTATATTGTTTTTTTAATTTCTTCAAATCTTGTATATTTAGTGAACATATTTTTTATTTCTATAGAGTTTACATTGTAATTATAATTATAGCATTCTGAGCTTTGACCGCTGGTCTATTTACACACCATAACGGGCTTGTTTTCAATTGGATCGTACATTTATTCCTGCCAAACAACAATCAGTTTATCAAGTTTATAATGCGCTTTTTTTCTTTCTTCGACACTTCGCTTGAGGAGAGAAAGTAACGCAGTTCTGGCTTTGAATGTCGACTCTGGGAAATGTTTTACTATTCTTCCTTCAATGTTAACTCCTTTACTAGTATTGACCGAACTCCTGTTTCATTAAATCTGTACATGTCATTAAATTCCATTTGTTTGCTATATAAACCAAGTGTGTCGGTAATGTATGTCCGTACTATTTTTCTGTTTGTTCTGATGTTTCTTCATCTGGACCCGATGACGCTCATATTTTTAAGTTCTTTCTACGTTGATATATCTCAAGTTTTTCTTGTCTTGAATTTGTGTTTGTAAATTGCTGTTTTACCGAAGTTAAATCTCTGTTAAGTGATTCCAAAGTTTCAGTCAATTTTGCATTTTGTTCTTTATTTTATTTCCTTGTTTTCTTGCTTAATTTCGTTCACTTCTTTTTCCATACCGTCACATTTGCTGTTAAGATTGTTAACATCAGAACATATTTCTAACAGAATAGAAGGCATGTATATAGCCTCGAAGTTCGGGGCCGGTTTTTTAGCTCTGGCTAGTTTTCAAAAACGTGATGATGATTTTGTCCCTGTTGAGTTATTAACTATATAAATATGTTTGACTTGATATTATTGACAGCTTAGGAGCCATTTTCAGAGCAACATGTATTTTCTGAAATTGAAAGTAAAATTCACTGCGGAATAAGGGTCACTTTTGAGTTTTGTTGTGCTTATTTGGTAGTTTTGATATTAAACTTTAATTGAATATAGGTTTCTGGGTTATTTCGGCTGTTGGGAAAGAGCCATAGCCTAACACGCTATATGGTCGCCGATGTCGGGTGACGTCATTGCTAACTGTGTTGGACTATACAGCCAATTAGAGCACAGCTTTGCGTTGGGCCAGTTAACACATGATAATGTGAATTGGATCTGACATTTATGTGTAGAGATCTAGTAAGTTTAATTGTCTATAAGTAAGACTTATGGTTATTTACGGGTTTCTCTGAGTATTATTGAAACGAATTCGGCATTTGGAATAAGTATATCACGTTCAGTTTCATTCAGAATTCGGTTAATGTTGCTTATCACGTGTTTTACAGACAGGACATAGTTTCTGTTGTTAGAGAAATGAATACAGGAAAACAAATAATGCATTTCGTTGCCCAATTCACTTAATGTACATAATTTACATTTCCTTTCCAGGAGCGGCGTCCCATCCCATCTCCCAGACTCGACGAATAACCTGTGGTTAGCTATTCTAAATAGAAACATATTATTTGCTAAAGATGAAGGGAGAGTGGACAGGTAAAGCTCAACTATTATATCAGTTTTAAAGGTGTTATAAGTTCTCCTTTGTTGAGATTGTTTGTTTCCTTTGACCATTTTTTTTTAAACTGATCAGTCAGATTCTGTCTGAATAATATATATATTGTTTTTACTTTGTTACGATTTTGTGTAGCCCAGATTATTCCATTACCAGTTTTGTATACATGTTACCCATATTGCTTATTTGTTTCGTTTAAGAAGAAATTGTAGATTGGTCTTGATATTTTATCATTGTTGTTAGTACATATTATTCTATTCCAGAAGTTTTATCATCCTAGATTGAATAGTAAGTGTTAATGGATATCGACCTAATTCACCATAGAGCATATATCTTGGTGTTGATTTTTTAGCTTTGGTTATTTTTTTTAAAAAGTTTAAATGTACTTATTCTAGGTGCTCCTGTGATTGGTAAGACTTTCGGATCAAAAACCTTCAGCTGTAAATCTATGGTGAGATTAAGGGAACGTGATTGGACTAAGACGAAATGTACTGCTATTTAAGCTTGTTCTGCAAGATATTTGCGAACTGAGAGAAATGAGCATTTGCTAGAGAAAATGAGGCCAATGTATTTATAATTATTATTTCTCTCTATTGATTCTTTGTTATATGTGAAATTAAATTTAGATATGTTTTTCGCTCCAAAAATGACAATTTTGCTTTTTGTAAGATTTACTTTTAGCTTCAATTGTTCACAATATTCATGGAAGTGATTTATTGTATTTTGCAAATCATTTGCATTTCCTGCTTAAAGGATAGTATCATCTGCATATAGAAGAACAAGGACTTACAACCACAATTGTTCATCAATATCAGAGTGTAAAGAAATACCATTGATATTTTGGAAAATCAGGTGAGATTCAAGATCATTTATGAGCATTAAGAATAAAATAGGTGATAAGTATTCGCCTTGACGGACTCCGGTATCACATGCAACAAAAGCGACTGTTGTCCTTTTAGTGATACACATGATTAAATGTTTTGATACATTTGGTAAATGACTTTGAATACGTTTCCATTAATACCTGTTGTTAGATGTTTAGACCACAAACCAATTCTCAAGACTTTATCAAAGGCTTGCGAAAAGTCAACACGCAACACCATAGTTTGTGCTTTTATTCCCTTATAAGACAAATTAGTGCAAACATGTGTTCAGAGCAAGAATAATGTTTACTAAATCCAGCTTGGTTTTCCTTTAGAAGATTATTTTCCTCTATGAAATGATTAATCCAGTTGTTTAATATTGCAGTGAAGACTTTTCCAAGACAAGACACTAAGGTTATTTATATATAAGTATTTAGATGGGATGGGGGACCTTTATGTTTGTAGATAGGGTTATTGTTCCAATTTACCAAGAGTCTGGCATATGTCTTGTATCCAGGATTGAATTGAAAAGGAATATATAGGCAGGTAATATTATTTCTTTAGTGCTTTTTAAATATTCATTTATTATGTTGTCTGATTCTCTTGGAGCCTTTGAATTTTTAAGTTGTGTTCATTTAATGATTTCCATGGCAGTAATTGGTGTATTCAAACTTGAGTTGTCTAGGCCAGTTGATGTATTGCTAAAGGCTTGTTTTAATTCGCTGTTTTCTACATTATTTCCTTAAAATGCTGAAAAATATCTTATATGCTAGGCTTTGATGTTTTTTTATTTTGTTTTAAGATTTTCCTAAAATCTTTAGAGTTTTTTGTTTTCATTTCTCTGAGTTGTTTTGGTTTTACTGATTCATATTTGTGTTTGTTTATGTAATAGTTCATTGATTTCTTATATTCTTTACTGGCTGCATTTAACTGATTTCTATTACAAGTATTTTTATCTTTAGCATTGTCGGTTTTTGCTGTGTGATACTTTTTGCGTGCTTTTTTACAGTTTTTACCAAACCATGTTTTATTTCTACCGTTTAGAGATCAAAACATTATTTTAGAATTTTCAATGTGAAGAATCATTTAATAAATTTGTTCTCCACGAAGTGACTGTATCTATGGTATCTGGTGACGGGGCAAGATTAAGAGTTTTGTTAAGAATTTCATTCAACTAATTTTTATCAATGTTATTTCTATACATGTTCTTAAAATTTTCTTGCAATTTAATTCATTTTTTTCGATTTTTTCCTTCATCTTCACCAAAAACATAATCAGGTGGGATGGTATTAATGGAGCTTAAATTCCACTTGAGCAAAGAGTGACCATCAGAGAACGGTCTGTCTGTCTCTTCCACAGCAAACTCATATAAAAGTGGAAAACAGTCAACAGAGAATAGAACATAGATAATAAGAGATTTGTTCCTAAAGGTAAGCTGTTCTTCATGCTTATCTGATCCATAGCGCTCATTTAGAACAAACAAGTCATTATTTGTGCAGATATCTAAAAGAGTAAAGCCTAGTGCATTTGGTCATTTTGTTAGCACCGTCTCCAAAATCCAAGAAAATAAGCGAAAAGCCGGAGCGGTCAAAATATTTGTTCACTCGATTCGATCACGTGACTATTTTGCCAAGTTCTCTCTGCCTTTATAGTCAGGTGATAATCTTTGTAAATGTAATGAACCTACTCCAAGACAATTGGCCAATTGGATGTGTTACGGTGTTTTATTAATTTTCGGTGTGTTTCAATTAGTACTAATATAGGAGAATATAATTGGATTATCATGGTGTTTTATTATCTGTTGGTGTGTTTTAATTAGTATTATTACCTGATGCACTATATAAATGTTTATTAACCTTTTTACAATGTTTTAAACTATTGCCTACGCGTGCGTTAACGTCATTGGTTACGTCATGTGTAATGTTTGTATTATTTTGTGTAAACACATTGAATAACATTCACTTTTTAAGAGTAAATAAACAGTCTTTTATCCTTTTTAAGCAATGAAAGTGAATCAGGTAATAAAGCAGTTATTTAATGTCTTCCCAGACACCGAGGGACAACAGTTCTGACTGTTACACAAATACTCATTATATCACTGTATATTGTTTTTGGTCTGTATATATTCATGTTTTCCTCCGTGAGCAAGGTTTTAGGTCAGTTTATACTCATGTATCCCTCCATGGGTTTTGATTTGGGTTAGTAAATATTCTTATTATACCTCACGTTACTTTGTAATCTAAACTTCTCATATAATCATAATGGGGTATTTATTACTGTCTCATACTAGGAGTACGGTTTTGACCGGTAAACAGTATACTGCTACATGGCACGCGCGTCTAAAATGTTGGTCATGCACGTACGTGACGTCATTTAAAACAGTAACGTCACCGTTATAATTCACCAAACAGAACGTTAATCAAACAGTTTCGGACACATTTGGAGGACAGAAAACGCCAACTTCGAGGAGCTGAAGCATGTGTTGAATAGTCATTTCCATGGAATATAAGACTGTTAGAGGTGACATATTCATTTCAACATACAAAGAACTGCGATTTGGTGTTTAATTCTCACGTGCATGACGTCATTTAAAACAATGGCGTCTACATTATAATGCTTGTTTACATTATACTTAATATTGTCTTTGGTACAGAATAAATTGAATTAACTTGTAATTGTGTTCGGTTTAATAACATAAATATCGCATGTCTTCCAGTGGGACAGTCGAGGATGACATTTACCCCAAAAAACACTGAAATAACTGTATAATATAATTGGATTATCATGGTGTGTTTTTTTAGCTTTTAGCGCGTCTCAATTATTACTAGTATACTGCAATATAATTGGATTATCACCGTGTTTTGTTACCTTTCAGTGTTTTTGTTAGCTTTAGCGCATTTCAACAAGTACTAGTATTGGATGAATCATGGTATTTTTGTTAGCTTCAATGCGTTTCAGCAAGTCCTAGTATTGGATAAAGCAAGGTGTTTTTGTTAGCTTCAACGCATTTCATCAATCACTAGTATTGGATGTATCACGGTTGTTCTGTTAGCTTCAATGCGTTTCATTAATCACTAGTATTGGATGAATCATGGTGTTTTTGTTAGCTTTAGCGCGTTTCAGCAAGAACTAGTATTGGATGTATCACGGTGGTTTTGTTAGCTTCAATGCGTTTGAATATGACCTAGTATTGGATGTATCATGGTGTTTTTGTTAGCTTCAATGCGTTTCAGCAAGGCCTAGTATTGGATAGAGCAAGGTGTATTTGTTAGCTTCAATGCGTTTCTTCAAGCACTAGTATTGGATGTATCACGGTTATTTTGTATGCTTCACGTTTCAGTAAGCACTGGTATCGGACGTATCAAGGCGTTTGTGTTAGCTTCAATGCGTTTCAGCAAGCACTAGTATAGTATGCATCACGGTGTTACTGTTAGCTTCAAAGCGTTTCAGCATGCACTAGTATCGAATGTATCACGGTGTTCTTGTAAGCTTCGATGCGTTTTGTCAACCACTAGTATCGGATGTATCACGACCCGTTAGTTAGCTTCAATGCGTTTCATCAAGCACTAGTATCTGGTGTATCAGGGTGTTCTTGTTAGCTTCTATGTGTTTGATTAAGTACTAGTATTTCATGAACCATTGTGTTTTTGTTTGCTTAAATGTGTTTCAGAAAGTTCTAGTATTGGATGTATCACGGTTAGTTTGTTAGCTTCAATGCGTTTCAGCTAGCACTAACCATTTGCTTTGAGCACAACATCACAAAAAGCTACAGAAATTAGTTTAACAATGCTTCCGGCTTTAGTCAGAAAACTAGACTAGACAGACAAGTTCGACTTTAAAAGCACAGAAACTCATCCATTCACGTGTATGGTTAGTGGATCCACCTCCTGCGGGAAGACATATTTTGTGACCCAGTTATTTCAGTGATAAGATACAACCATCGCCACAACGAATACTATGGCAATACAAAATATGCCAGACATCATACGACGTCTTACAACGAACTGTGTATCCCAGGGTAGAATTTATACAAGGAATTACGCACCACTTGGAGTATGATGCCTATTTAAACCCCGCTGTGACCAATCTTATTATTTTGACGACCTCATGTCAACGGCAAACAAAGACCCGAGGTTAACCGACCTCTTTACGGAGGCTCACCATAGAAATATATCCGTCATGGCACTGAAACAAAATTTGTAGTTTAGGATCCAACCCAGAGAAGAAACTGCAGCAACCTGTCATGACTTTAGCGCGACAAATATATCCCGGAAAGACGGGCCATGTTATGAGTCATTTTAAAGAAGCTACGCATCAACCAACCTAACGGTTACCTTCTTGTCGATTTGAAGCTAGACACTCCAGAATTTTATCGTTTAAGAGATCCGATTCGAAACAATTAGTTTGAACATACCAATATTATAAGAGAAACCAATCCAAAACATTCCAATAAGGCACATCCCGGTAGAGTACATAGAGAGTGATTCCAGCCTCAAGTATGTTAACAGTCTAGACATGTCCGATTGCGATGATTGTAGAATCATGTTTGGGGACGTTAATTCTTTACAGAATCACGTCAAACGGTGGTATAATAAGCGTTCTGCAGTGGAGGATCACACGGAAACGCCTCCTTTAAAACGTTTGATTTTCTACGACCAGAGCGAAGAAGATATAGAAAATAAAGACAGTGACGAGCACAAAGTGTTTGACGCCATGTTCCGTAAAGCTACGGCCAATAATTAAGAATTGTGGAGACCGAAAGTTGAAAAAAATGAGCGCGATGGAATGTCCATTGACGTCCCCAATAAAAGGGCAGAATCAAAATTGGAATAGTTATATAGACAACTGCTTCTCCACACGTTCAAATTAGAACACGGAGTCTTTCACCTACACGTCATGGAAGATGTGCGCGAACTCGTGTCTGAGGGAATGATACTAGAACAGGCCATAAAGTCCGCTGTAAAGAAACACCAGTATTAAATAGATGGCATATTGAAGTCAGAGGACGATGACAGTAACGAAAGCAATGCCGAAGAATGGTTATAAGGTGAGAGAATAATCTACAATAATTACTACACACAGAAAATGGACAAAGTAGAAATGTGGACACATCATTTTCAGCGGAAAGCCGAAGGGAAACTGAAACCTAATCATAAAGGACAATACATCGTGGAACAAATACGGTCGGGTGGCAGGTCTAAAGAACCTGCCATCAACTTTGTGACACCCGTGACTCAAGCTGTCGAATTAGCTAAGTCAGAGGTAGCCAGGACAATATAACGAGATTGGAATGGACCTGCGAGAAAGGTACCTAGAATGTACGAACCACCGGGAACCGTTACCAAAATACCGGGATAGAAAAGGCCAGGGGAGCCCTCAATTAACCACGTTTACAATGTAACGGAACGGTGGACAATCATTCATAGACGTGAATACTGAGTAAAATAAATAGTGCTTATTAGTTTGATACTGCGAACTACAATACTTGATTATAAAATATAACTATAGAAATTGTATTAATTTCTTTTTTTTTTTTTCTTTTAACCAATGTGCTGTGCAAGATTATTCAGATCGGTTCCCAGATTCAGAACTAAGGAAGTTACAGGCATTTCAATCTTTTGAGTCAGTCATTCAAATGTTGAGCCAGCGTGAGTAACGGAACACGTGACCCAAACATTAAATGCTTATAATTAGAGAACCGTTATTCGTAGGTCCATAATTTGTTCAGCTCTGAAAAGGACTTGACGAGATCTTTCCAGAGATATATCTTACATGAGGATTTTTGGATTTTTGGGGTTTAAATATCGCTCATATTACATAAATAAAACGGTCGAAAATTGAACCGACAACCCCTGGTTTAAATGAAAGATTTGTGTGTCCTCTACCATTTGGTAGCATCAAGCGAAAAAGTTTAAGCGTAAACGGTTGCACAAATCTTCAAAAACTGATTGTACAGGCTTATTTCCCACGTATATTTAAATCTGATCAGATTGATAAAATCGTGCATAACTACAGTGATATATGTAAAAATGTCGACAGATCTATGCAAAGCTATATATAAAATGTCACAAGAAAATACATTGCAATTTGGCTATTTACACAGCCGTTTTTGCAATTTTTACAATACGCCTTTGTTCGGGCATTTACATAGAGCTTTGTTCTACCACCTGGTCACGTATGAATAGACCATTCTTCCAAAATACCTTTTTTTGTTACTCACTTCGCTCGACTATACTACATACAAAAGGGATATATCGTGCCGTATGGATATCGCATGTACGATGTTCAGAAACGATGAAGCAAAGGTTCAGTATAATTTTTCCGCCTTTAGATTCGAGGGATCCAACAATATAATGCCCGCTAGAATCTATTTGTAGAAGGCTTGAGACAAATCGTTAGTGGTCTCGCCCGAATAGTGCTTCAGAGTCAATCGTTATATCATTTAATTCTAAAAATTAGACTCGCGGTGTCATATACAATTTCCGGATGTTACGCAACACATAAATGGCCGTCGTTTTTTATGCAAATGAGTTAGATTCTAGGTCCACAAAATGGTGCCCGCGCATGCGCAGCCTTGCCCCTAAGAGAAATTACTACTCATAAAGTGATTTGGACACCAGCACTCATTTAACAATAATATCCAAACAAGTTCAAAAATAAATCATTATTTTTAACTTTAGTACTTTTTTTATTATTGAGTTAAACAAACAATATGCAAAATATAGCAAAAATGCAAACAAATATATGTATGTTTACGAAAGAAAATTAATATATTTATTAACTTCGTGCAACTAGATTACATATCAACCTTAAGATTTAGGAAGGCAACTAGCCACAGTGCTTGCTTTACAACTCAATTTTAAATTTTAAATACTCAATTAATATTTGATAATTTTGTAATGAAAATAATATTCTAGACAATGTGGCAATCAGTGCCATTTGAAAACACAGCACGTATATGAAGAAAAGTTGTTATCTCTTTATCTCTCTCTCCCTCCCCTCCGTCTCTCTTTGTCTCTGCCTGTCCCTGTATCTTTCTCTATTTGTCTCTGTCTCTGTCTCTGTATTTACCTCTGTATCTCTGTCTCTCTCTGTCTCTGTCTCTCCCTGTCTCCCTCTGTCTCTATATATATGTCTCTCTCTATGTGTGTCTCTGTCTGTCTGTCTGTCTGTCTGTATGTCTGTCTGTCTCTCTCTCTGTCTCTCTCTCTCTCTCTCTCTCTCTCTCTCTCTCTCTCTCTCTCTCTGTCTCTCTCTCTCTGCTCTCTCTCTCTCTCTCTCTCTCTCTCTCTCTCTCTCTCTCTCTCTCTCTCTCTCTCTCTCTCTCTCTCTCTCTCTCTCTCTATCTCACTCTTCTCCTTCGCCTATTTTCGCAGGTATTAAAAATTCGTCAGAGTAAGCAAAATACAAAACACTTCTTTAATAGTATAATCCGGACACACAACTCTGGCTGTTCCATAAATAGAAATTGTTACATTTTCAAGGTCATTATCTACGGTACAAAACAATCACTATATATACAAAGGTTGTTTATGCTCGCCAAATGATCAAATTCCAAAATCCAAACGTTGTTTTTCTATTCTTATCATTTTACACTTTACTTACGCAATCGTGTATTGTTTTGATAATACAAGCATATTCGAATAGGTGTGCATTACGGGGCACTTGAAATGGTTAATAAATTGATCTTAGTTATATAGTTTTATAAAATATTCAATATAAAACATAAACAACTTTTTAATCCTAGTTTATAGTTCTAACGTTTTAAGAATGTCTCGGCCCTTTTTCAAAAATACATTTCAATCAATCAGATTGATACTGTAAAATTATATTTGATTCGAACAATTTTTTTGCAATTGTCTAAATTTTGGAAGTTTTTGAATACACAATTGACGCGTAATACAGCTCAAAAAAGAAAAACAATATTTTGATAAAAGAATAATATAACTTATCATAATTATGATAACAAAAATCAAAAAAAATGATATAAAGTCCATATTAATTAGATTGCCCTCTTTAAAGGCCCAATTATCTCCAAATTTGACGAAGTAAGAATTAAATTCAGTAGGCGTTCCGGAAACAAACCAGTGGACATTACATAAACATAATAAATATATTTATATTATTAAATATATAATATTATATAAATATTATTCGATACTATTTACATTATCCTAAGCATTATCTTCAGTATAAAACACAGATGAATCATACTTAAGGTGTTTAAATTGTAATATTGAGATGTACTCATGTTCCCCTTCCAATGTTGTTATGATATAGTTGATATTTCACGCGTTATTGGCTCCCACTGTGTATTTTCATGTTTTGATAATGCGATCAAAAGCAATTTTGATCTATAACAGTCGTCAAAATGAAACTGTTTTTGAAACCATTCAAAACTACAATAATGTTTATATACAAAGCTAGGAACACATGGACATAAATATTGATTGATCGTTTGATATTTTACGACGCATTCAACAATTATTTATGTTATATCACGGCATTTCATTTATCCTGACACAAGCCAGTCAGTCGTAATGCTTACCCCGCATCCCTGAGTGCCAAGAAGGGCAGCCATTACTAACACTTTTAAGTCTTTGGTATGACCCGGCCGGGGATTGAACCAACTACCTCCCGCAGCCATGACAGACGCTCTTACACTACACCACAAAGGCGATGGGACATAGATAAGAGGATACGTTAGACACATTCATCCTAAACCATTTTTCATCACAACAAATGTAACATGTTAAACTCAAAATCTATTTAACACGTGAATGTAAAAAAAAGATATTTTATGAAAGTCTAAACATTGTTCTATTATAATACATTACTCTTTCTATTTATATGTTATCCTTTTGAAAAATATAATTCTATAATTTTTCCGATATTTTTTTTAAATTCCAAAAATCACATACTATTTCAAATCAATAAGTATTCTTATCTAGTATACGTTCCTTACCATATACACAATTGTGGCAGCTTGGTATGACATTGGTAACATAATTCTTAAATCACGGGAGTCGAATATTTAAATTGTTTAAATTATCTACAATAAATCAGCCAAAAATGAGTCTTCGGGCTATAAAGAGATTTGGATTTGTTTTGTATATAGTTTGTAAAGGGTTTTTTCCCAATCGCTTACGAAAAAACTACATTGTATTGCGGGTCTCGACTGAGTAAACGCAAAACCCATTTTAGAGGAAATTATTGAGATATTACATTTCAGTGGAACGATGTTTTCGTCTACGGGAACTACTGTTTATAAACCTTTATTCTCTCTATATAATCCAAGTAAGTGTTATAACGTTACTTTCAATAAAATACAAAAAAATACTGTTTTATTAGGTCTTTGTTTCAATCAACAATCTCGTCGGGTATTTGGCTATACAGTGTATCTGTTGTATTTGTTCACTGAAAATGAAAACATTAACCGTTAATCTAGCAGCTTCCAAACTGCCCGTGTTAAAATATGTTAGTGTTAGCCCTTTCACAATCGCAGACACATTTTGTCACATCTGTGGCAGACGACTTTTGAAAACATTTGGGCAAATAGACAAAAAGCTCAAAATGAGCAATTTTTTAGACATTTGTCCATTTGCCACAATGTTTCCACCTCTGTTTGATAATTACACTTTGATTTATGTAGATTTTTCTTAAAATTTGTAGTATGTTATATCATAACATAACATAACATATTTTAATTGGCATACAATAAACACATATTCGTAGCCAAAATTACTGATATACAATTAGAAAGAAAAATAAACATACAAAAATTGCCAGGTGGTGTAGGAAAATAGACCTGACATATGAAAATGTGAAGTTTACAGAGAAGTGTCAATAAATTGAATAATTATCATTTATTATTTAATCATATTATAGACTTGTCGTATGTGTGAACGGATTACTCGATGTTTACAACTCGAATACAGAGTTGAAAACATTGTGAGAAAACGAGAAATGTTCATTTTCAGTATATCTCCCCTTCCTTCAATGTTGTCAAAAGTCGTTTGCTGCAAATGAGAACACAGACACTCCAAGAAAAACACTCCAAGAAAGACACTCCAAGAATGGACACTCCGAGAACGGACACTCCAGGAAAGACACTCCAAGAAAGACAAACCAAGAACGGACACATCAGGAAAATCCAAATACAGACACTCCAAGAAAGTCACTCCAAGAATAGACACTCCAAGAAAGGACACTTCAGGAAAGAAAAAACAAGGACGGACAAACCAAGAACGGACACATCAGGAAAATCCAAATGCAGACACTCCAAGAAAGACACTCCAAGAACGGACTCTCCAAGAAAGGACACTTCAGGAAAGAAAAAACAAGGACGGACAAACCAAGAACGGACACATGAAGAAAATCCAAATACGGACACTCCAAGAAAGACGCTCCAAGAACGGACACTCCAAGAAAGGACACTTCAAGAAAGACAAATCACAACAGGAAAATCCAAATACGGACACTCCAAGAACGGACACTCTACCCTTTGGGAAAATGTTTGAAAACACTTCTTCAATGATTTCTGCGCAGGAGTCGCATGGAGCTGAAATCAATTGAAATCAATCGAGATTTATTCCGAAATGAAAACGCACCTATTAACTGATATCATTTTGCACTGAATTTTTGGCGGGAAAAATCGAAGGTTTGAGCGGAGTCCAGTTTACGCGTTCTCGGTGTCGTCAAATTATATGTTTTGCAGGTTTGGGTTTCATGACGTGACGGGCATCTTTTTGATGGCAAAGTCTGTCACCCTGAGCAATACGAATATTTGCAACCCGTTTGAGGTGTCGCATCTGAAGTGGAGATAACCTAAAGTGGTAGATTTAAAAGAACACGTCTACGGGGTTTCAATTGTATTGTATTGTATATATTGTATTGTGTATATATATTGCGCATTCAACAAGAGAACATTGCAGTTATATAACATATGATAACACAAGTTTAAACTTATTTATTTTAAATCGATTGCGAAACAAGCTTTAAGCTTATATTAATCACGCTCGATGTCTGCTTCCTGGATACTTAACCAGTACTCGCGCCGATTGTGTGGAAAAATCCCAAAGTCAGGACCCGCTCATCACGGGACTCGAACCAGGGACCTTTGATGTGAGAGGCCGACGCTCTACCTCTGCACCACTGTCTTCCACAAAAATAACACAAGTATCACCGACATACGGCAAAAGTACAGCTGCATAAGGTATGCTCCAACTAAGGGGGCACAAACGGTATATACAAAATCATAGCACGAAAAGATATACAATACTTTTCAAGAAGAAAACAATCACATTGCTAGAAACGTCTCTCTCGTAGTTCAGAAATGAAATTGATTTTCTTTCCTAAAGTGTCCTTTCTTGGAGTGTCCGTTCTTGGAGTGTCTTTCATGGAGTGTCTGCATTTGGATTTTCCTGATGTGTCCGTTCTTGGTTTGTCCGTCCTTGTTTTTTCTTTCCTGATGTGTCCTTTCTTGGAGAGTCCGTTCTTGGAGTGTCTTTCTTGGAGTGTCTGCATTTGGATTTTCCTGATGTGTCCGTTCTTGGTTTGTCCGTCTTTGTTTTTTCTTTCCTGAAGTGTCCTTTCTTGGAGAGTCCGTTCATGGAGTGTCTTTCTTGGAGTGTCCGCATTTGGATTTTCCTGATGTGTCCGTTCTTGGTTTGTCTTTCTTGGAGTGTCTTTCTTGGAGTGTCCGTTCTTGGAGTGTCCGTTCTTGGAGTGTCTTTCTTGGAGTGTCTTTCTTGGAGTGTCTGGTTTACCCTGCAAATGTGTCTGTAGCGTAGAAAGGGTTATTGTGTTTACTGAACTCTTTTTATTTCTCATGTTTAGCTCTTTGCCTGCCATGTTGTTAAAATACACACCACCCACCCCCCCCCCCCCCCTTTCCCCATGTGTACAATCATATTGAACTGTAGGCGACATAAGTAAACATTGCGCGGCATCTTGAAAGTTTTCTCGTTTTTGTCGTTTTAATATAGATTTTTCTTTTCAGACAAGAGTTCGATATATGTTTATACTAAGTCTATTTAGCTAATTTTATACGGACTGTGAAATTTTAGGTCAATTATTAACAAATATTCTCTACTCTTTCTGATATTTTGAAACTACAACATCACACATTCTGTGTATTTTGGTATTTGAACTGTATGTCATATCATCCATCTTTATCATATATTTATTTTGCATTAAATAGTCCATACTTATAGCCAATATACATATAAACATTTAACATTATAAAAGGTTTTGTGTAATATCAGTAAGTTGAGGTTGGAATATATGGAATGTAATAAGTCGTTTTTGAATCCAAGTTTTAAAAGTTTTGAAAAGATTAGGAAAAGTTAAAGCATATGAAATGGATTATGATGTACAAAAGTGGGTTTGGAGATATGCGGATATGTTTGTTTTACAACTGCATAAGGGTCTTATTACCTGGGTAAAAAGAGCAATAATTTAGTTCAAATTATATATCTGATAAGAAACCATTTACCCCGTATGCTATTTTTAGAGTCTGTCAGTTTGTAACGATCTAGACCAGAATTATAATATTGGATCTGGTTCGAAAAGATCGCCGGCAAATGAGATACCATTCATTTCGATCGGTTTCTCATTTCCTTTAAAGTATTTAAGTTAAACATTCGTATATAAGTTAGCAATAGTACGTATCAGGTAAAGGCTTAAATCTCTAGACAAATGTTAATGACTAGAAACGCTTGACCTGAACGAAAGGTAATATTTATGTAAAACAATATAACAACTAGTATATGGACACACATTTTTTAAGTTATCCCAACAATAAATGTGATAAAAACTCCTGACAAAAAGTATGCGTGGACATGTGGATCCTGTCTGGATCACAAAAAACTGTATTGTGTTCTAAACTTTTTTTTTTTTGAAAAAATAATAATCATAAAACCTAATATCAATTTTGCATTTCTGGCATGTTCTTTCATTTATTGATATACCCTTTTGTCTACCTATTTCAATTTGGAGATCATGGGATGAAAGTCTAAATGTTGTTAATGCTATTTTATATTTATTAATGTATAGTTGATGTTAACATAGTTCAACCTCAAAATGTTGTTTATATGTACTGAACATATATTATCTGTTTGAGTTATTTATATTATAGAGCCATGTCTGTTTGTAAACGTCTACACTTCTTTGTTTGATCGTATCTAGTTAGCTATCCCAGTCATGGTAATGCAACTATAATTGCTGTATTCCTAAATCATTTAGTGATACTTTGATCCTATGCACATGATTGCAATTAAAATATTTTGTATTGTACTATATTTTGCCTTGACGTTTAATTGGTCGTCTGCTGCCTATTAGTGTGTATGTTCGAGAGGATTAACTCATATTCTACGTTAAAAAACCCTTTAAAATTAGTTCAACTACTGCAATTGACATAACGAAAAATTGCAGATAAAGGGGATATGCTCGTCATTTGATACCTCTCATTTCTTTTTCTATTCAAATTGTTATAGAAATTCGTCTGCTAAAGAAACACAAGTTATCGTAAACGTCTTTGAAAGGAATGGGCTATCGAAATGCTTTCAATATGATCTTTATAATCAATTCGAAATGTTTAAAAGGGATAGCGATACGATACAGATATACATGTACAATGTCTATTGAAACATTATTCATATCACGTATTACCGCCTCGATGATGTAGTGGTAGAGCGTCCGACTAGGGTGCGGGAGGTCGTGGGTTTGATCCCTGGCCGGGTCATACCAAAGGCTTTACAAATGATAGTAATGGATACCCTCCTTGGCGTTCAGGGTTGCGGGGTTAGCATTACGACTGACTGGCTGGTGTCAGGATGAATGGACCAGGAGTACTAGTAACTTACCCAGAAAACGCTGTGATATAATTGAAAACATGCTGAATGTGGCGTAAATCGACAAACAATAAATCATATCTTTCTATTTACTCTTTCCGCATACATACACATTATGACGCCTATTAAGCGTACGAGTTTTGAAATCAGTGTGGCCAAAGTAGAAATTGTTCATAATGTCACATTGGTTTCAAATATATTCAATAATTAATTAATTATTTATTAATTTAAAGATATATTTTAAAGTTAACCAAATTGCTGCTGAAATTTTGTTGTATGCGGGAAAGGGTAAAACGGGGACTTTACTTTGGAGACAAAGTTGAAAACATTATGAAAAATGCGAAACTGTTCATTAAGATACATTATTTTCAACTTGTACAAAATAAATACATCGTTGTTACAAATACAAATACAAATTCAATTTCAATTTCATATCGTGACACATATACCAGTTAAACATATGATAGTTAATATTTTGAAGAGTATACACTTTGCTACATATATATATTATATTCGTTATTGGAGAAAAAGTGAAAAGAAATGATGTAGAGAAAATGTTTCCTGTTTATGTTATCGTGTAAAACCGAACGGAGGAATGTGACTATTTCTTTCTTCAAAAGCATATTTCATGAATTTAAAAAGTTGAATAATTTGGCTGGATTTTCAATTTTCATTAGATGTATAAACTTTTGCATGCTTGGCTTGACATAATAGTAACGTTTAATGTTTAACGAAGATTCTGATGGCAAGGGAATTCGATAATAATGTGATATTCGTCGTCCATAGTTTGCAAATTACAGCTAATAAACACTATTTTATTTCTCGGAATTCTTACTCGCCCTTGTTTATCGGTTTGTATACGTAAATTATGAGAAGAGCTGCATTACAAGTTGATTGTTTAACTCCTAATATGTTTTTACCAAATTGCAAATGGATTCATTCTAACTGTTTAGACTTGCTGAAACCCCATGTTTGACTCCCATAATTCAAAATTGGTTTTACAAATGCGTCATAAAGTTGCAGCGAGTCTTTTGTATGAACATTGTGTTTAAATATATTGCTTACTAAAACATACATAGATTTAAGTGATTTACCTACCATATGTTGATTATATTTAATGCAAAAGTACATGTATAATTAATCAAAGTACCGAAGGCAGTGTAGTGACGATCGTGTAGAAAATCCTGCTAAGTGACAAGCAGTATCTCGGTGGAGGCCAGGCAATTTGCATTCTGGTGTAGGTAAGTTTGAGAAAAGAGCATCTTTTTACAATAGAATAATGTTAGTTTGTCAGAATGTTTGTCTTGGTGATATTTAAGTTACGTTCTAAAATGGGTCATCATGTGTTCAAAATAAGGCCATACCAAAAATAGCTGGCACTCGATAGACGTTCGTTTTACCTCAAGAACGATGAAACTTTATTATGTTTGTATTGGTTATGTGTAAGCTAAATGTATTGGGTTATCACACATTCATCACCGGGTCGCTAGGCCATATTTAAATCAAATTTGTTGTACACTTTAGAGGACACATTTTCGAATTAAGAATGTTGAAACCCTGTGTCAAAATATTTGACTTGATGACATCTGGGCTATGTCCAAAATAGGTTATGTCACTTCCAGAACAGAAATCCTTCGTTGCCGAATAATTGTTGGGGATTTCAAACTGGATGTCGTGGGTTTGATCATCAGTCATGTGGAAGGTATTGATGCAGTTATACAGGCGAACGATACAGGTCCAACTTGGCCATCTTTAATACACCTTTGCTAATGGATGAACTTTCCCTGTGAGTTGTGATGCCTCTGCAGCACAGATATTTTAGAAAACGACCAAACTGAAGTTCCTCCATTCCCCATGTTTGCAACTCTATGAAGATTTTTCTACCAATTTCTCAGATGCAACATCTTTTTTCTCTTATTTTTTTTTTTTAGAAAAAATGACTTAATTATCATAGAAGGGAAAGACAGCTAAAGCATCCATTAGTTTGGTGGTTGTTTTAAATGATGTCTGATATTGAACAGGTCTGTTCAATTCCATGTAGTTCCCTCAATGAGGGTTTTCTCCCTAGAAAAATCAAACTGCTTTGAAAACATTGTGAGCAAAAACAAACACAAATTGCTCATAATGAACACCTTATCTATTTTCCAAAATGTTAAATTGATACAAATATAGTCATATATGATAATATTCGATCTCTAACTCAATTGCGCTACACTTTCATTATTGATTGTTAATTCACGCTGGAACGTACAGTGATGGTTGCACTGAGGTAACTCAGTGATGCACAAACATATATGCATCACTGAGTCATCTCATTGTGAAAATGTTCAACAGTACAGGTTTATCATGTGATCTCAAATTGTAAACTCACAATTGAACACAATGTTTATTATCAAAAGAGGGACGTGTACTGAATTTTCATCATGGTTTAATCATTTAAATACAAAATGTGTCAGAATAAAAGTACATGTATCAAGTACATGTATCCACATGCAGATATTAAAATCGACAGGACCATGATAATCCTTATTATATCAACTTCAATCACCTAAGTGATGGCATAGTAGTTAATGGGTCCAGAAAACTTAAATGAAGTGAAAGCTTTTGATTCTTTCAAGCAAAGTGTGTCAACAAACCCCTAAATTGTTAACAATGTTCAAATGTTTTATATTTTCATCAATGCAACAGCTGGCAATTTTCCAAGAATTCGATATATTGGCTGTCATGAGTGAATATATTAATATATTGCTCTGTAGAACATATTAATTGACTTGTTGACTACATGCTTATGCTTCGAATTACGTTTACAATTGCAGAATTTGTTTTCACAGCTGCCATCATTACCTCATCATGGTGAACATGTGTGCCCAGTAACTTGGGAATCCTATGATAAATGATTTCTCACTTTGACATTTGACCTCTAGGTGTGACCTTGACTAGGTACAGGCCTGTTCCTGTGCACGACACTTTACCGGGTGATCCTCGTGTTTGAGCCCCGGCTTTATACTAAATGCTTTAAATCATGTGTAGTAATGGCACTCAGTATCTTGGGGTTAGCTTTACGACAGACTTGCTCAGGTGGCAGCACAAATGGACCAGAAGCAATTACCAAGATAAGAGAAATAACTAAACAATGTTTGAAAGCGGCGTGATAACATACAAATGATACAAACAAACAATTTCATTGAAATCACACCAAAATGCCTTGGCGTATGAATATTAGATCTGACGACACAGCATAAAAGGTCGTCTCGATTTGTCTCTACATTGTAATAGTATTTATAATTGAAACACTCGACAATCACCGCCTCTCTATCTAGTGTATGTGTATGTGCCATCTTCCCTGTTGATATCCAACGATCTTTGAAGGCGAAAATTTTGTTTTGCTAAATCTGAAACGACCTGCAGTAGACAATTTACATCCAAACGAGTGCTTGCTATTGCAGCGAAGTATATCTGATTTTAATGAGATTGTGGTGGAAGTTATCTGTGAAAACCTGCTTAATATTACGGAACGTAACGATAGACTGGGTATTGAAAAAAGTCCCACATACAACGAATTTACTGTAAGAGACATTGAAAACATAAAGGCATAATATGTAAAATTAAAGTATAATTTAAAGGGTATCATTAATAAATAGAGTTTAAAGTGTTGTGGCAAAAGGCGCAATGTACAATTTGTCGAAATTTCTTCATCAAAATTCGTCTGTATGTGGCGAAAGAAAACGATACGTCAGTCGTAAAATTGTTTCGCTTATTCTTACGGCGTGAATAGTGTAGTTGATTAGAGGTTTAGAGGGTATTTTGTAACAATGATTTAAATGATATTACGTAAGATGACTATTGCGCCACACGGCAATCGTCTACACCAACTTGCTACGTTTTAACAAAAGGATTTGTATCGGCTAACGATGGAGGAAGATTAGTTTACGTTGACATAAGTGTTGCCAATCGTCAGAAAGAGCCAGGATTCGAACTTGGAAATCATTCCTTAATCCTTTCCGACACAAATACATTTATGACGCCTCTGCAGCAAACGACCTTTGAAAATATTGCGTCAAAAGAACTAAACGGCTCATAAAGTGAATTTTCTCCTTTTTTAACAATGTTGTCAGCATTGTTCAGTAATTATAAAAAAAATTCGTGAAATTTACCATAGTTTTCCTAGGTGTTTTCAAAGTCGTCTGGTCCAGAGTTCCTGTATGCGGGAAAGGAATAAGGGACCCGCCATGATAGTCGAATCTATTGGGCCTCACTACAATCGCCAAAACAACAGGATATGACTTAAATTCACATGTCTGTGCTCAAATGATTGGTCAAAAGCAAACTAACTCTCGATATTGACCAATCCTAATTCTTATTTGGAGCATTAAATGATATGGCTGTTCGCCGGGCGTTAAGTTTCGCGGTTTGCGATTTGCTTACTTTTATTTAACAGGAATTCCCATCATCCCTGTAGTGGCCGTGGCAGCAATTGATCACGAATTATATTATAGCGGAAAAGAATAGTAAGTTTTGATTTATTTTGTTTTATTGGGGTCTCATGTCGTGTTCAACATCATTTCAGCTTTATCGCGTCGACATTTCACTTATTCGTGTTACCTGGATAAACAAATCCCAGACACTTTTCACTCGGCAACGGCTGATTACTTTAACTCTTTCTATTATGTAAACGCTTTTTGGTGCCTTTGCAGCGGACGATTTTTTAAAACATGATTGGACTTTCATTTACTGATATGTCGCATGTTTATTTTCAAAGAATGTTTTCTTAGTCGCCTGCTCATATTTGAAGTATATGGTAAAGTGATAAGGATAGTAAGTGAAAAAAAAACGATTTTGTCTTCGTTACAGAACGATCATAGGCTCTTGATTATATTTAAATTAAATAAAGAACATTCTTTTAGTTTAAACTGAATTTTAATCTTGGTTCGTTTGGCATGTTATATAACAAATTACCAAACGACTCAAAACTAAAAAAAAAATCAGTGTTAATAAAAGAATATATATACTGAATCTTAATTTTAATTTATTTTGTTAAGCACATGCTCCTTTAGTATTTACGTCGGATGTATCTCTCTGACCCGATCAGGACTGATAATCGGAATACAAGTAAGGTAGTGCTACTTATACACCATTGAGCGCATATGAGCACGATTTTGACATTGACATATACGACAATTATTGTAGAAATCATCTGCTACTTCTGCAGAAACGTCAAGTTAATAAGCCATGTATACCTTGCATTATGTTCCATAGTGGTAGCGCCTCGGGCTCTCGTGCCAATGGTCACATGATTAGCAGGTTCCACCGTTTGGATTTCTCCACACAAACGGCGCGCGAGTACTGGTTATTAATCCAGGAAGCAGACATCGAACGTGATTAATATAAGCTGAAATCTTGTTTCACACCCGATGTAAAATTTACCATATTAGCCAGCTTCATCAACCCCGTTCCTGTTATCTTTAAGAGTAGCTAATTTCCGAGAAAGCAGACGCATTTTGAAGCATCTTCGGCAGACGATTTTTGAAAACACAGGCAAATAGAGGGCGTGCCCAACATGAAGAATTTCTCCCTTTACCACAACATTATCCAATAATTATATTTATTTTATCCTCATTTTTCAGTTGCTGGCTGCACCGCGATGCCATGTTATACGGCTTCATCAACCCAGTTGCGGTAATCCTGTTTGCAAACATTATCGTGTTCTGTCTGGTGCTGTGTAGTTTATTCAGACGACGAACAAGTGGCATGGTATCCAACCAATCAGAAAGGAAGATGGCATGTCTCCATTTTCAAGCGGCCGTGTCAATATTTGTGATATTAGGTGAGAAGAGTCACATGAAAACCGACATACGGATATTTTGAATTTAACTCTTTCTTAAATGTACACGATAAATTTTACGCCTCTGCAGGAGATGACTTTTGAAAACATTGTGGCCAAAGGAGAAATTGCTCATCATGAGCAATTTTCCCCTTTGCTACAAGGTTTTCAATTCTTTCCAATAATTAAGCTTTCCTTTATAGAGCATTTCTATAGTTTCATAAGTCGTCTGCTGCTGTTTGTTGGCATGTGGGCAAGAGTTAATGGCACTTACGATCCTTGTATAAACGTGTCTGGTCATAGTCGGTCTCCATTGACTACTAGGCCCTCATTCACAAACGTTTCTTATCGTCTTTTAATGCTCAATGGATGTGTAGTGTATCCTATTCTAAATTCCAAAGAATCCCTCTTTCTGACTGGCTAAATGATTATGATTTAGCCAATCATAATTGATGTCACTTAAAGAAATAAGAATAATAGTGAGAATTATATTTAAAATGATTGATGATGGGTTCAGGGTACTTGTGCACTGTGCATCTAAATTACGAACAATGCAGAACTTTATAAGGAGGCAACAATTGATTGATTGCTTTTTTGTGTTTTACGCGGCTTTCAACAATGCTTTTAGTTATATCACTGCATTTCCTGGGTTAGTTACCAGAACTACTGGTCTGTTTATACTTACACCAGCAAGTCAGACGTAATGCTAACCCCTCAACCCTGAGCGCCAAGAGGGTAGTCATTACTACCTTTTTCAGAGGCGAACACTCTACCACTACTCAACCGAGGCAATGGATGGAGGTAACATGCTGATCCTGTTGTTTAAAATCCGATGTGTTTTTTGTGTGAATAATTTACCTCAATTATACATTTTTTAGCAAATATGTTTTCAAAATATTTTGCTTCAGATTTGTTGTATGGGGTAAACGGTTAAAACAAATATTCCTCTCTAGTACCAACAGTTCAGAGTTTGAATCCCGTGATGAGCAGTTTCTGCCTTTGTTTTTTCCACCACTCAAATGGCGTGATAAGGGAAACGGTTAAAACTATTGTCCTACTCTCGTACCAAAAATCCCGAGTTCGTTCAAACAGTTCGAGTAATTAGTTAAGTCTCCAGGAAGCAGACATCGAGCTTGTTTTCCTATCGATGTAAAATAAATAAGTTTTAACATTTTGTTTCAGGTCTGACATGGATTTTCGGGTTTCTTGCAATCGATGGAGCCAGAGTTATCTTCCATTACGTGTTTGCTTTTCTCAATGCATTCCAGGGTTTCTTCATCTTCCTTTTGTTTACAGCGAGGGAAAAAAAGGTAAACTAATATAGCGCACCTGACCCCGAAACTATAAAACAATGAAAACGTTCTCTGTGCCAAGAAATGATTGGTCAATTTTAAGAATTTATTTGCTTCTGACCATTCAGATACTTCAGATGCTGCGACCGACAATCACTCCAACCATACGGTAACCAACTTCGTCCACGCGAAAACGAAGTCGATTTTTACGAGAATACACTGAGAAATCCTGAGTTTCTGTAAAACATGTTCTTATTTGTTGTGTCTAATGAACGTAGCATAACAAAAACAGGTAAACTAATGTTAATTATGTAGACTGTCTTCAATGGTCAACTCTCTATAACTGTCCCATTTGTCACGAAAATACACTGAAACATAATAAGTTCCCACGAAAAAGGTGTCGGTTCTAGTATATATTGAACATAGGCAAGATAAAAATAACAAAGCAGCAAAATAACAAAAATCAGGAAATATAATTTAAAAAGTTTGGAATGTGTTCAATAGCACACTACAACAGAGTACAATTAAGCACATTAAGTCATTAACCCACTTCGTTCAAACAAAACGTCATCGATTTCCGTGAACATAATTTAAAACACACGGAGTTATCAAGAAACATGGAAATGTTGAATTGTACATTGAACTTACTGTTACATATTTCACATTCTATGTCAATCCATCATTATTGAAATTCACTGAATAGAATTTCCCGATTGCAATAGCATCTGCAGCAGACAATGTTTAATAACATTGTGGCAAAAGATAAAGTCCTCACAGTATACTAATTTATTCAATAATTTAATGTATAGAGATTTGAAATATTTCTGCCAATATGCTTTCAACGTTATCTATCGCAGAATGGTCGTATGTGGGAAAGGGTTAAATGCACAATAATTCACACACATTTCGTAGTAGACATGTGGCACTATATATATATGCAACCGTACACTACTAATTATTCCCAATGATATCGCTATAACTCTTTCCCACATGCAGACGCATTTTCTGCAATAGATGTCTCTTTCACAATTTCTCCTTATGACACGATGTTTATAAGTCCATCCAATAACTTGACTTTCAGTCATTTAAAGAATATCATTATTTTTTTTGTATTTTGGCCTAGGTGTTTACATTGTCGTCCGCTGCAGATTTCTTTTTATAAGTCGCCGGGCAGAAGCCAGCGACTTTTATTTTTAATAGGTTTTCGGAAATGACATGGGAGGGAGGATTATTATTAGAAAGAAACACATTTAGATGTCTTGAACATATTACAATTGTGTTTGTTTAAAAACACTAAGTAATGACACATCTAAAATGAAATAAATATTCCGATGTTTTAGGTATTTTCAGTTTCTTTATTTTGACTCGCATTTATGTTTTTTGGTTTTATTTACGAAGACAAAACAGTCCCTATTAGCTAGACTGGTATACTTTATTTTACACTATATACATGTAATCAAAAGGCGATAACTACAAACCTTTACGTCGCTCAGTCTAATTTATTTGTTTACATACTCGCGAATACCAACTGCGTAGATCAATCTCCTTTGCAGAGAGCCGCTTTTTACACTCACTTACAAATAGTAAATCATAGGTGATTTAAAATGTTTATTTGGATCGAAACAAATGAAGAAAAGAACAAACCGAGATAAAACTGGTTTTAATAGAAAAATTACTTTTAACGAACACTCTCTGCCTATAAAGAGAGTTTCAAGAACGACACCTCTGCGAATAAGAAAGAATCGGGTCTTTCGTACAAAATTATTTCGTCCTTGACAATTTTAAATGTGTCATTTAATTACCTAAAGGCATATTGCTTCCGATCTGCATATTGTTATGCATCATTGACACAAGGGCGCTCATTATAATATAATTTTAAAACATGAGTAGTTTGTTATTTTCATTATAAAAAAGGAAGGAAAGAATTAAAATAAATTAACATGTTGTAGGGCTCAGTTTATGTTCGAAATTAAGTTTAAATTATACAACAATTTCAATGAGATTTAACTGTTTAGTTGATATTATATTTCGAAGGTGGTCTAATTTATAAATATTGGACTACATTTCATCATTTGTTAAAGTATGATATAATTAGGATGCCAAGCTAATATCATTTTGAGAAAAGGAGAAACTCATGTCTTCAGCGATTTAACCCTTATCTCATTGTTTTAAAAGTAGATTGCTGCAAAGGTGTCCACTGTTGACTTTAATAGAGGAAAGGTAAAATGACGTGCTATTGCATGCAAATCCTAAATTGTCTGTTTTGTGGTTTTATTGAAAAATGATAGAATTCAAATATTCTGACAAACATCTTGAAAAGTGTATGTGGAATTCATAAATCTTATAATTATTCCTTAATGAAAGCACTGTATACATACTAAGACTAATGATTGGCAAGATTACTCATTTCCATTACTGTTTATGATCAATAATTAGTTGGTTGTGTGTATGGTCAACCTACTTTGGAATGGAGATTGATCATAAACAATGAAAGGCTTCAATTATCATTCACTTCGTTGACAAAACAATGCAAGTTATGATACATTTTCACTTGACCCCACCCCTGATGTTCCAATATGCCCCTCAGTTGATAACTGTTTATTCAACTACTATAATGTTAGTGTTATGCATAACTGCACTATGGATATCCGGCGACATTGATGCGTTGCATCAACTTTCTCTTGTTGGGTATTGTATTCACATACTATTCAAAGATGCGTAGCATTACATATGTTTTGGGTAGAGTGCATGGGTACACTATTTACTACTCATCATGTCCCTCTTTTGAGGTAGTTACACACATTTGAAGATAAATTTATGACATTATTCAATATCCTTCAACATTGACATACGGGTGCTCTGAGATCTAGGCTTTCCAAATGCAAGATGCATATCGAATGAATACTCGTGATATTGACGTCAAATGGGTATATATGGGTATTGTAAATACCGATTTTTATTTTTTAACTTTCCATTTTAAGGCAAATTCCTGTCCTTATTGTTAATCACATGTTTCAAGTATTTTATAAATAAAGAGCTTATATATTTAACGATATTGCAATCTTTAAATGTTTAACGTCAAATTGTTCAACTCCCTTAATTGAATATCTGACGTTTGTTCTAAAAAAAATAGTTTGATGACCCTACCTGAATTTGAATATCGAGGGCTTGGCGTGAAACGGTTGTAACTTAAATTGGTATTTTTTGACCATGGTTAATCACCTCGCCATAAAGTCTTAATAAGCGTTAAATCATTTTACTTGGAAAACAATGGAAATTTAGGTGCCATTGCTCGTTCTGAGCAATGGCACCTAAATTTGCATTGTTTACAAAGGGGTCAGAATTGCTCCTAAACCAGGGTTTTCAAAATAGCTTTTTAGTTACAACCGTTTCACACCAATCCCTCGATATGTTCGTCTCGAAATATTTTGGCTTAGATTTAGAAATGTTCATTTAATAACTCTCTAAAAAATACAAACATATTGATTTTTTGTTTAACCTTTTCCCACATACAGGAAATCTGCAACAGACGACTTTGAAAACAGCTAGGCAAAAAAGTATGGAAAATCTCTACAAATGATGATATAGTTATTGAATAGAGTTGAAAACATTGTGTCAAATGAAGAAGTTGCTAATTATGAGAAATTTCCCCATCTCCCACATTATTTTCAAAAAGTCGTCTACGGCAGATGCGTTGAAACGCGTCTGCAAGTGGGAAAGGTTTAAACACCGCAATTCAGGCAGCATTAGAAAAGGGTCAAAATTACAAAATTTAAAACTACATTCTTGTGAAATTATTTGTTTGATTTCAAGATGATTTAGCAGAACTGTTTATTCAGTGACCCTCTACATGTTTTGAAGTTTTATTGATTGTTTGAGAGTCATAAAAACCTTATCCACTGGACAAAAATAAAGGAATGGTTTTTTTGGCGGTTCTTTTCTTAACCATGTTCAAAGATATATGTATAACTCTGTTTATCAGAAAGGGAGTAAAATGCCAAATATTTAAAATTATTCTCCTCTAAATTTGGTTGTCCGATTCCAAGCTTATTAAATAGAAATGTTCCTTAAGTGACTGTCAACGAAAACTGTTCAAGCTATATTAATTGGTTGAAAAAAAAGGCAGCGAGGCGGCATCAGAAAAGGACAAAATGACAAAATTTTAAAACTCCATTCTTCTGAAAAGGCTTTTCTGATTTGCTCCTTATGATTCTTTAAACCATATTGACAGGTTGAAAGACATAGTTACCAGGCTTATCAGAAAATGTGTATATCGAACTTTTAGCTTCAAAAGACTTCACAGGAATGTTCGTTCCTTTGATGGTCCTCTTTCAAATGCGTTCAAAGATATACATTTTAAACACAACGTATGTCATAACGAATGTCCATTATTGATCCGACTGATCCGAGCCGACACTTTCTGTCTCAGGGGGATAGAGGTATAGAGTAATGATTCCTGAAACAGAAAATCCACAGGATTCGAAAAGTGTCTATCCGGGTAAGCCTTCTTGGCATGCTTAGGTTGATTCGGGTCGATACTTTACGCAGAGTCCACACTGTTGGTTTTCTCGCGATTCCCTTCGAGACGGTGCCGGTCAACAGGTATATATGTGTTTGTTCACACACTAGTGAGCAATATTCACCTTTCACCAGAATGTGCCGTACCATCTACTAAACATGTGTCATGTGCAATCTGCTTCACATGTGTCATATGCAATCTGCTAAGCATATGGCATATATACAATATGTGACATATGTAATCTACTAAACATGTATAAATAGGACTATTTATTCAAATTCAATGAAGCTCTTCTTAGGAGAAACTGGAGGCTTTGTCTCTTCCCGGGGTTCTGAGAGTTGTTTTAATTGCGCCGAGAGTTCGGAACTACATACAGATCTGCATTTTTTAGCGAACTGCACTTTCCTATTCATCACCGAGAACGATTCAGATTTGACACGCATTTGACTCTCTTCAGCCGGCGAACCCGCGTGGCCGTGAAATACTGTTTCATCGTCTTCTTCTGCATCATCTGATTGACACATTGACCTTAATTCATCTACCGTACATTTAGTTGTTGGATGTATTGTACTGGGAATATTGTCATTCTGATAGTGCTGGTCGATTAGTTGGTCACAAACATGTTCTGATTTGATTATCGGCTGCAGCTTATTTTGCTGTAACCCAATAGCCTCATCACTCTTTTCTTGTTTCTCACTCCTAATTATGCTCGGTCTGTCTTCATCAATTTGCGTATTGACTTCGATTAACGAGTCAATGTTTGTCGTTTCATTTGTTCGTTCATTTTCTACGGCATGTTTATCCATATATGTGTTATTGCCATCGGTTTCTCCTTTGTTATCATTATCCTTCGACGAGGAATATTGTTCACTTTCTTTTACAGGATATGTAGGTACATCGCCAGTAACTTGACCAAAGTCACTCATGCTTAATTCGTCTAACCTCTCACTATACAATCGTGGACGTCCAGGTTTTCCGAAAAGACTGTCCACAGGAATTTCTCCTACAGGTTGTGTCCAAAGATCTGACATATCTGTGCTAATGCCATGCTCGTCCTCGTCATCAGCATCTTCGGCTGGGTTTAACATTATTTTCGATTCTTTTAGTCTCTTGGTCGTGTGATCAACATGCTCAACGTTATCATCTAGAATGAAAAATATATAAGCTGTTAGTTTCATTCTTAACCCTATGATTTGTTAAGTTTTGTAAAAACTTAAACATGTATTTGTTATTAAAAGAATAAATATTGTTTTAAAGAATTCTATCATTTATAACATGTTCTGCAATCGATAGAAAAAATAAATATGAGAATAAAGGGTTGCAATAATGACAATGTTATTCTTAATTTACGGATGTTCAGGCAGTCTGCATTTAAATTGAAGTGTGCTGTTGTCAAACGAATATGATATATAGTTCGGGATTTGATTGGAATATATACCTTAGTTCGTGAAACCAAACATTTTGATTTTAACTAGTTTGTTAAGCAACTCAGGAACAATACTTTTATGTCATTTTGAACGAGTTGAACTATAACTGGTGTCGAGTTATCTGAGGATTTGTAGCGGCTTGTCTCATAATTTGGGTAAGGTTGTTTAAATATCTGGATGTCCCAATATTTAGGGCGAATTGTTGTATACTTTGAATTAAGGGCCGATTGTCCTAAAACATTGAGCGAGATCTCTTATAATTGTTTGTAAGTTGCATTACTTGTTGAAACAAGTTGTCCTATAATCGGCTGTGATTTTTCGTACAACTTGGTATGAATTATACTATTTTTAGGTACTACTTGCTACGTCTATGATTTAAATGAACCAGGGCGCCTGCTTATATTGCTTTCGTTTCATTTCATCACGTTTTAATGTGAGCCCACCTTTTAGTACTTTGAGAACTTTGATAGTGTAGTGTATTGAGGTTTTAACTAATCTTAATTGTTTTGTATGGTGTTTACGCTGATATTTAGCTAGTTAGTTTTTCGAAGATAAAACGTCGGATTATTTTGATACCCTTGGCGTCGTCGTCGTATGCGTCGTCGTATTGTGCGTGTGCTTCGTCGTGTGCCTCGTCGTATTGTGCGTGTGCATCGTCGTGTGCGTCGTCGTCGTGTGCGTCGTCGTCTGCGGCGTCCCAAATCTAAAACCGTACCTCATAACTCAAAAACCGTTCAACATTTTCAAATTAAACTTGGTACACTAACATTAAATTTGGCTAAACCAACTCTTCAATAGAGCCCGTTTTGCGACTCAGAAGAAAGCAGACGAGCGTTGGTGTTCGCTTGCGGCGCACTTGTTTCAGTTATATAACAAAGGTTCCTGGGTGAGTAACAAGTTGTATTAGTCCTTTTATCCTGCCACCAGCGAGTAAGCCGTGTTGCTAACTCCACACTACTGAGCGCCAAAGAGAGGAGGCCATCACTACCATTTTAAAAGTCTTTAGTATAAGTCAGCCGGGTATTGAATCCGCAATCTCCCGCACCCAGGGAAGGACCCTCTAACACTATTAACACAGTCGGTCTAATATTATCTTTAAATCACACATACCTTGAATCAGGCGCAAGGTGATACTTTTCTTTTTCCTCTTTGATGTCTGATTCGTAGAATCTTTAATTCCATGGCTCAGTGAAGAAGAGGCACCCCGGATTGATGATGCTTTACGTGTAAATAGACAATATATTTGAAACGTTCCACGAGAACACCAACAACAATATGGTCTCTAATGGGATAGAGGCTAATCTAGGTCGATATTTTACGCAGAGTCCACAATGTTGGTTTCCTCGTGGAATGGCTCATTTATGAATTGCGCACTACGAAAGTAGACATTGTTGCAATTTCGTTTATGCATCACACAAATCGCATTCCCACATACCACACATCTACAGCAGACAGTGAAAACGGTTCAGGAAAATACAAATGAATATCTCTGTAAATGAAAGAGTGATTTCATATCAACAAAGTATGATTTTTAATTGTTGGAGCAAAATGCCGCACTGTTTTTATACGTTTCCATGCAGCAGATGCGTCAAAATGTGTCTAGATGTGGAGAGGGTGAAAGATGTATACGTCTGGATAAAAATTTAGCAAAAATAAATTTACATTCATTTCTTCCAAGGTGAATCGAACCCACATTGGATTATTTGATTCGATTTACGTACCTTCATGTACGTTATTTTAAAACTCTTCAGCGCCGAATTGTCTAAAATAGCTTCTTCCATGTTCACAACAGGGGAACTCTATTATTCATATTATAAGAGTTCTTTAAAAATCTAATTAGGAAACAGAAAACAATGCTGCTTTCAGGTGAGACGGGGCTCGTTACGAGCTGACTTACCTGAATCTGTATCGTTTGTAAAACCTCGATATTGCCATTGGCGCTGACAGAGTTAACAGGGCGTTTAGGACTTTTAACAAGAAGGATTGGAATCTTGGCACTTTTCGATGTTAGCAGAAAACATATTTGTATATCTAATTATTAAATATATATACAAAACTATCACTTTTATAGATATCGAGAACACATATATAAATAGTTAACGATCTTTTCTGAGAGGACAATGGATATTTTTGATGGTTTTAACCTGACTACAAGGAATCGGTTTGACATATTATGACAGCAAGTAAACATCGAAGTCAATGGAAAGAGATCTCAGCAACAATCGAATCTGACTACCGATACTGATATTACATAAAGGATCTGACATGAGTTGTCATTTCATATAAAGTGTTATTAAACGAGTTCAAGAAATGTTTTATTAAGCGAGCCTTCGGCGAGCTTAAAAACACATTTATTGGACAAGTTTGATAATACTTTATGAAATGACAACGAATGTCAGATTCTTTTTATCACATGACGAAACACAAAAAGAAAATCTAGTTTTCGTGGTCAGAAAATAGTCTTAACATGTAATACTTAATAGCTTGTTAACTAATCACACAAAAATATATTTTTATAACCGATAATGGTCCCTTTACCTTGTCCATCTATCATGACGTGTGTGGTTACCTAATACACGTTCTAAGCCATTTTGTTATTATTCGCGGATGCATAAATAGTGATTCGGTCATGTTATATTACACATGTTCCTTGAATAAGTAAAGATTGTAAGTGCTATGCTCCCATAATATTGTTATGTTACCTTGTCTATCTATCGTGACGTTTTAGTTTACCAGATACACTTTCTCATTCATTGTGTAAACAGTCACGGATGAATACAAAAATAATGCTTCGGTCATGTTATATTACACATGTAACATATAAAGAAATACGTAATGGGTATATAAGATCTGATACAAGCATTGTCATCTGATAAAAGGCAATGTGTTATAAATCTCTTGATTTTAAATTGATACAAATATCCAACGAACTTAAATTGATTAGAAATGGCAAAGTTATCCGCATACGCCGCAGTTTGGTTTCATTTGAGAAGGCTATGGGAGGTGTACATAAAAAAATTGGTATCATCGATACAACTTACAAACAGTCTGATCTTCTGAAATGGCTTGCCTTAAACATTATAGATAAGCCGTCCAGCGAGAAAACCAACATTGTCGACTATGCGACTCGGATCAGCCTAAGCATGCCGCGTAGGCTCACCCGGACTAACAATTTTCGCCTCCTGTGGATTTTCTGTTTCTGGAGTCATTACGCTTAACCTCTATTGGGAAGAGCTTAACCTCTATGGGGAAGACGGAATGTGTCGGCCCTGATTTGAGTCGATACATTACACAGAGGCCATAACGTTGGTTTTCTCACGTAATAGATGTAGACGCCCCTTCGAGGAGAAACAACCTAATATTTCGTGTTTCTGAGAAAATGAAAGCGAAAATCGTTTCACCATGTTAAGTGATATCCTTACAAATCACCTAGATATTGAACCTAGTAGGATCTACATAGTTCGAGCACACATACTAGCCCTTTCCCTTATGTAGACGCAAAGGCAGCAGACGGTTTTTTAAAACATTGGCGAAATAAAGAAGAAATTGTTCCAAAACAAGCTATTTCTCCTTTTTTTACCTTTTTTTTTTTTAACTGTATTCAATTATTGTACCTTCCTTTAAAGGGAATTTCTAAAAATAAATCGGGTTTGTTTTCAAAGTTGTCTGCTGCAGAGTTGTCGTATGAGTAGAAACCCACAGGGCACCGCATCAAAAGAGACATTTAATGGCTAACTTCAGAGACAATTGGGATGAGGAAATGATCATAAGTCGTGCGTCTATAATGCGCAATACGAATTGTTTCATTCTTTTGACTTTCCGAAGTCCTCATGTCAGTCTTCAGGTTTATAGCTTCCAACATGGCATTATTTGTAAGTCAACATGTTCATGGCTTTCAAAACGGACACAACATATTGTGTCACTGTCACTTACAACAAATCTGCTGCAGACGGCATTGAAATGATCTATGCAAAAATACAAATATTCTCAATAAATGAAACTACACTTATTAAATAGGCTTGCAAACATTGTGTCATAAAGAAAAAATACTCACTTTGAGCAATTTCTTCTTGCTAAAATGTTTTTAAATGACGTTTTCTACAGATGCGTCAATAATTTTGAAAATGTTAACTCTTTCCCGACTGCAGACGAATTTTGACACAATAGCAGCAGACGTCTTTTGAAATCATTGTGGTCAAAGGTGTAATTGCTCATCATGAGCAATTTCTCCTTGGTCGCAATGTGTTCAACTTTATTTAACAATTTAGCTGCTAGCTTTTATGGAGACTTTTTCATATTTTTGTCCTATGTTTTCAAAGTCGTCTGCTGCAGATTGGTTGTATGTGGAAAAGGGTTAAGTTTTGTTGTGTACCTGAATGTTCGTCTGAAAGACCGGAGTTCATCTCCATCTCTTCAATTAAGGGAACGGTAGCCTTCTGAGGAGAATCTGGTAAAAGAATCATCTTTCTTAATTTGAGCCGTTCAGCCAAAATAACATTGTGGTGTCTGTGTAAAGTATCGACCCGGATGAGTCTTAGCATGCCGCGCAAGCTACTCCGTCCAGACACGTTTCGCCTTCTGTGGATGTTTTACCTCAGGAATCACATTGATTCACAGGCAGGTTTGTATCCACATATGTAATAGCTAAGTGTTTGATGTTTGTCGCAGATCAATGCTCCTTTATCATACAATGGAAATCGATGAAGTCATATTATTGGCAGCATCGATTTCTGCTAACCCTTTCCCACATACTACAATTCTGCAGCAGACGTCATATGGATAAACATACGGTAAACCTCTTGAATTGAAAGTTTTAGTATTGAATAGAGTTCAATGTGTGGCAAAAGTAGAAATTGCTCTAGATATAAGCAATTTCTTCTTAAGCGTCAATTTTTTTCAAAAGATGTCTGCTGCAGATGCGTCAAAATATACGCCTGTATGTGAGCAAGGGTGTATCTACAATAACTAGTACAACAGTATATCTAGTTTTACCTAGAAAGGAATAGCAATTAAATATGAACAAATTAATGCAACAATTCAAACTCAGTTTTCATAGTAAATTAACCCCATATACCTCAAAAATGGTCATAGCATGCACACCAATAGTATGCATGTGTAACGACAATACATCAATAGTAATTCTCTAAAAAAAATGAGAAAATCGGAATGCACCAGGAAATAAAAAAGATTGATAAGAAACCCCCTTCTCTTACGTTTAATACAGGGTTTGATACAGGATATCACATGAACAGCCGGTGTATCTTTACGTCTAAGTTTTGATCGCTGAAAATACAGAACAAAAACAAAAACAAAATTAAGTTTTCTAACTTGCAAACTCAATTTGACGCATTCACAGCAGCTGAGATTTGAAAACACTGTGAAATGGTACTTTAATTATATTTAATCGTTTGCAGAAGACGAAAATATTGTTGCAAAAGGAAGAATAGATCATAGTGAGCAATTAATGATTTACCACAATATTTTCAACTCATTTGAATAATAACTATTTCATTAATAGAATTGTTATAGTGTCATCATGACGTTTTCAAAGTCGACTGCTGCATTTTGATGCATGTTGGAAATATTTAAAAAGAATGAGGTTTGAGTTTGATCAATAGAACAGACATTTATCAAGCTACACTATATTTGTTCAGTAATGTACATGTAGGCCACTGGCCCATAAATCAGCATAAGCTATAGGTATTTATTATATACATGCATATTTTCCAGCGCAAAAACATGCAGATGAGCATGCACGGTTCAAACACGACAGATTCAAATTTCGTTTAAGACTAGGTCAAATACGGTACCAAATATGGTAATGGCACGTCACTGAGATATGATATGACGTCTTTTAAATATGCTTTTACGTCATACAACATGTGGTGTTTTTATTTGGCGTTGTACACATGGCAATAATAAATTGTATTGTATGTGTAAATGATGTGTAAATGATGTTATTCCTATATTTTGAATATAGAAATGTGAATATCTTTCTTTATTTTGTCTTAAAAGTTATACATGGTATATTGAATAAGAAAAAGATAAACGGCGATCGATGTGAGAAAACACTAAGAAATGGATCATGCGCATTATTATTTGACTTGAATATCAGAAAGGTTCTATGCGTTTACCAAAGCCTACTTTGCCATCTCCTACCAGCTCCAGTTTCTATAAATAGATTATCAATGCCGAGAATACGCCACATGACTGGAGATTACGCGAGACTCCCATTAGGTATATAAGTTTCAATTGAGTATAAATAACTTAAAACTTATCATGTTTCAAAAATAATTAATATGTTGATCTTAAATATATTTTTTCATACGTTTTCACCGATTTTTATCACTGAAATTTATTTGAATTTATTTATGCAGAAAATTTCATTTTAAAACTTCATTTCATTAGTGACACTCGTAGGATCGCCAACTTAACTATGAACCAATCAAAACGTTTCATTTCCTTTATTTCTTCGACATTATTCATTAAATACCACATTTGAATAGTCTACAATCTAGAACATTTGTTAACATCTAGGTGAAAACTGAGGTTAAACAGCTATCGCCGAAAGAAAGGAACAGTATGTTGCAGTAGCGATACAGGTTTTAGTCTACTTAGGGCGTGGTTAATGGGAGACATCCGTCAGTTATCTCCCTTTAATACTCTCTACATCTAGCTAGGTCCTATCATTTGGTTTCCTCTGTTTTTATCATTGGTTTCTTTGCACTGGATGGTGCACTTATAATTGCATTTTCTTGGCCAACTGTTATTAGATTGAAACAGTAATTCCACATTTGTTTTCTTTAAACACTGCTATGTAAATTTTCGCTTTTGAATCATCACTTTAATTAACACATTTATGATTAATGTGTACAGAGTAATTGCAATATCTCATTGCGAAATAGCGATAAAGACAAAGGATTCCAACCAAACGGACCTACCAACTATTTGGTCTTCCTTGGTCTTTATCTGACAAGGGAGATAATATAATTATCATTAATGTCCCTAATTTGACGCCTCTCTCGACCTTCGGTCTCGCGAGATATCAATTGTCCACGTCCCTCGCAGTATTAACACTAAAACCTGAATCGCTACTGTAACATAACATTCCATATGTACAACATAGCTTGATGAAATACGATATAACACGTGTAATAAAGCTGAGTTAATTGATGATTAATTAAGATTTTGAAAGAGTTTCGCTTCTTAATTTGAAAGTGCACTGATTTTTTTCAATATTGTAGACCTTAGATGAGATGCATTTTATATTCTGTAAACTTTATCTAAAGTCCTAATGTAAATCCAGTATACATTAAAGTAAATGTCGCTTAAATCATCATAGGTAGAACATTCGAAACAGAAGTGAAACTCATCTTCAATGAAGTACATACTTGAGCCGTCCCGCGAGAAAACCAACATTATGGACTCTGCGTAAAGTATCGACCCGGATCAGCTTAAGCTTGTCGCGCAGGCTTAACCGGAGAGACACGTTTCGCCTATTGTGGATTTTCTGTTTCAGGAATCATTACTCAATACCTACTTCCCCCTGAGACGGAATGTGTCGGCCTAGATCAGTCTGTGCGGACTGCACAGGCTGATCTGGGTCGATACATTACGCAAAGGCCATAATGTTGGTTTTCTCGCGGGATGGCTCATATTTCCATTCACTATGTTGACTTTATATAAAGTACTATTCAGTTTAACCTTCGAAGAGGTATTAGTCTCACAATCGATTGTTAGTGGGAATGAAAGAATCAGCGATCATAAGTCTATAACAGATCATGGACACAGGAAATCAAATCTGCTCTTTAGTGTTATTACGCTTTCGTTTATGAAAGTCAAGATTTTCTTACCCTTTCTTTTGATTGTTTTTGCTGCTGTACGTTTTCTTGATCAGCTATTGGATGAAATAAAGAAAATAAACACGTGTTAATAAATGTGCATACATTTGATTTACTAAGGTCTATCAATTCTGGTGAAATGTTTTAAACCAATAAATACAGAATTATTTATCAAATTTTTCTCAAAAATTGAAGAACTTTCTTTATTACAGATTATTGCATCTTGTGATTGTTTAAATCTTGTCCCAGCTTTGTAAATTTAGAATTCGAATTTAAGTGATGTAAAGAGGGAAAAAGATAAATCTGAGCGCTTTCGTTCATAAATATGCAACTAAAATCTTATAAGAGCAGAGTAGTTACCCCACCCTCGGTCCGTCGTTTGCTTGGTTTAAACTAAAAAAATATTTTGTAAAAACGATATAAAACGGCTAATTTGCAAATTTAAACGAAATAATTCAGCGTAATGGCACATAACACAAAACCCTGATGGATGTCACTACATACACACTAAAATACATAACCTATCATACGTATCAGACTGTCTGGGGTGAGGAAGGTCGCCGGTTTGATCCCCGGCAGAATCATACCAAATATTTTAAAAATGGTAGTAATGGCTGCCCTCCTTGGCGCTCAGGATTGCGGGGTTAGCATTACGACTGACTACCGACTGGTGTCATGATAAATGGACCAGTTATACTGGTAATTCAAACAGAAAACGACGTAATATAACTGAAAATTCTGGAAAACGGCGTAAAACATCAAACAATATACGTAGCAGACTGGCATTACCCTGTACACTGCTATAATTAGTAACATGATTATGAAGGTAACTTCAATCAACGTAGCAGACTGTCATAACTCTGTAAACTGCTATAATAAGATACATGATTATGAATGTAACTTCAGACGCCTGTCATTCTTACAGTCTGTATCGTGATCGTTGTATCGCAGTGCTCGATAAGGCGTGTGTTCCGATGTGTATCCTGTGTCGTGACTGTTCCTTTGGCTGCTTATTCCGATTGATATCTTAGTTTCTGTGATAAAGGGTGTTTATGTAAATTAGCCGTTCCACAAGAAAAAATCAACATTCTAGACTCTGCGCAAAGTATCGACCCCGTATCAGCCTAAGCACGCCGCGAAGGCTAACACGGATTGACACTTTACGCCTCCTCTGGATTTTTTGTGTGTTTCAGGAATCATTACTCTATACGTCTTTTCCCCTGAGACGGAATGTGTCGGCCCGGATCCCGGATCTGGGTCGATACATTGCGAAGAGTCCATTATGTTGGTTTTCTCATGGAACGGTTCATTAATGAACAAGTGCGTGAGAAAATGTATGAGCTGACTTTTATGCCTCCGCAAAGTCTTTTCAAGATATACACTGTTCACATATTGATTTTGCAATTTTGTAAGATTTTCTTTTCTTTTGCAAGGATTTTGTCAAACGTCAGAAAGAATGTTTGTTGGCCGAGCTTTGGTTCGAACTTACAAGGCCTGCATTTACAGTAGTACACGGCGCTACCGACTGAGCTTTCGGAGCGCGGTTCTTTCCATTTAAAGGAGCTTATTATGTGTGTGACTTTGTGGTAAGCATTACGATTGACCTGCAGGTGTCAGTATGAAAAGACCAGTTATACTGGTAACATACCGAGGAAATTCCGTGATATAACTGACAAATTGTTTGAAGCGGATTAAAACAGGATGCAAGGCAAACAATTCTAACACTATTGACAATTTCTCTTCTACACACAAATAAGGATTTGAGCGTGATCTAAATGCAGTATATCACTCTACATTTCCGGAACTATTTTTGTCTGTTGAAATTCCCTAACGCGTATTTTTCATACAACGTTTCTTAGTGCGCATGCGTTACTACGTTGTGCTTGACATGTTATGAATGAAGTCACGAGCTTTTGTTGTAAATGCCGTTTGGAAATTTTAATTGTAACGATGACGTAACTGTTTTAAATGACGTCAAGCATGTGCTTTACCAACATTTTTGACGCGGTCGAAAACATTGTGTTAGAATGAGACAGTAACAAATTGCGCATGATGATTTAAAGAACAATTGAAAAAGGTATAATAAAAATAAAATGTTCATAGACTGTTAATAAAACTGATTTCAAAATGTTTTGTTAGTTGAACAAATCGAATATTTCCAAAACAAATACAATGGGGAGTAAAGATAGAATAGCCTACACGTGATGTTATCAAGGGAAACAACGTCATGTCAAAACCTAGTCCCCCCCCTTTATGTGTATCCCTTTAAGTTATAAACAAGTGCTAGAATTAAAATAGATCTCATTTTGAGCCGGTATATCACTCAAAATGAGATCTATTTCCCAAGTATATATCGTGATCCGAGAACTTCAACCAAACAAATAAACTAAACAGAACTTACTTTTCACAGATTGTTGTAACGTCTTCAAATGATGCTGTAACAAAAAAATTATTTGTTTTTCATTTCCTTTTCAACCCTAAGTTTTTTACATTTTCTCCAACGCTTATAACGGTAGAACAACCTATATCATTTGAAAGAGTTACCTCTTAACATTTTAAAAAGAAAAAAAATGAAAAAAAATGTGGGGATTATGTATCACGCAGAAATCACTCCGTGAAGATGGTTCCCGTCATTTTGCACGCAATTGGGCTGGGCCAAAACTGGTATTTTCAGTATAAGAAAATGTCAACAGAAATAGAGGATATTTCAGGAGTGTTTATTTATATTCACTTTACTCGCGAGTAACACAGTGTAACTTTGTTAAGGGGGGTGTTTTTACCTTCACATACCCCAAGAACATTCTATAATCATTTGCAGTGAAAATCGAAACAAGTATCAATAGATCCAAGAGGCAAACCCCTTATAAGTGGTATTTTCTTTCCCAAGATGAGCGTTTCATTTCCTTTATTTCTTCGACATTATTCATAAAAAACAACATTTGATTGGTCTACAATCTAGATCATTTGTTTAACATATAGATCAAAACTGAGGTTAAACAGCTATCGCCGAAAAAGAAAACTGTTAGCCGATAAATGTTAAATAACATTAATACAGATCAACAGTTGACTCGCAGTAACTGGAGCATGCCATTATTTGAAATCCCCGTTTAATTCGAACTAATTCAAGAAATGAATAAATCATTTGAAAACGTCGTCGCAGTTCTGATTTCTTAGGCTAGCAATCAGAACTGCTTCGCTACTGCCGTTTAATATATAGAGTTTAATTAACATTGTTTTCATGATACGGGATTTAAATCCCAAGTGGAAGAGATTCTTGCAATATAAAAACGAGTGCAAGAGTTTGTATATGCAATAATCTCTTTCACGAGGGATTTACTGCCCAAATCATGAAAACAATGTTTATTAAACTATATATTATATACTCGGCGATAATTTTCGTTTTTTAACGACAATACCCCTGTGCAGCTCATTTATTTTTAGCTCAGAAGCGGAGAGATCTGAATGACGAAATCTGCCAGTTTTGCAGTTACGTGACTACACGCGCACGGACAAATGTGTACATTGATTGAAATAAATGTGTCATGTCGATTCAAGTTCTTATATGCGGATTTAAAAGTGCAATTGTCGATTATTTAACTGTTCATCATGGAAATAAAGTGTTAAGTAGTGAAAACGGAGCTTAAAAGTGTTTAACGATGAGTTTATTTTTATCTTTATTTTTAATTAGAGATTAAAAAAGTAGTTCCGAAAATCCGGCTAGTGAGCTATATCGCACACTCGGCGATATTGCTCAGTAGATAGAAGGCAGTTTATGGGTTTTCTCAAGTTGGGAAATCTCTATATTTTATAATTGAGTATATACTATAATCAACTCTAACCCGAAAGAAGCATGTTTGATATTTCGTAACATTCAGTTAATATGCATTAGATTTTGTTAAGCTTTGGTTCAAAATGATTTACTTCTATATTCAATAGTGTGGTGTTTTATGTAGTTCATAAAGTAAGTCCGTGGTATAGTGTTAAGAGTACCCTAGGAGCAGTAGACTAGTGTTCGATCTCCTGCTCGTTCACATCACATATGGTAGTTATGGCATCTCACGATGGCGCTCAAGCTTGCGGGGAGAGCATTACGACTGGTGCGTCCGTGTCAGGAAATATAATACCGGTATTACTGGTAAATTACAAAGATAACGCCGTAATATAACTGAAATACTGTTGTAAGCGAAGTGAAGCACCATTCAAACAAAACAAATTGTTCTTTATCAATCGTGTGTGTGTAATTGCCGCCAATTTCTGACGGCGCCGTTTACTAAACACTTAAAAAACGTCAATATATTGCAACGTTATATTGTACCTCTAGTTGCTCCGTTAATGTGTTCCAGTTTAATGTTGGTACCTGATTTTCAAACCTGAGTTCCTCCTCTATTAAAATCTGGAATACAATTATAATAATAATATTAAATAATAATAATAATTTTAATAATTATAATAATAATAATAATAACAGCTGTCCGTGGGGAAAAATACAAGTTGGTATTTCTGAACAGTGTAGGTTCAGGCTTCAAAACTCTATTGTTCTCCTCATTGACAAATAAGGAGACCAATTTAGAGCATAGGATTTATTTCGGAGCGCAATGAACTTTTTCAGAGTGTCATAGTTAAACAACAGTATAATCCTGTATATCTGCTCTTCTCATCATTATCTACCCAACTGGACGGAAGCTTTTAACAGGCTTATGCCAATTATATGTGAACATTGTAGATCTTTATCAGATTGTTTGGATGCAAAAGCTGGTATAGATCTACACTCTACACTAAAGCCAACTTGTAACTATCAGTTTGTATAACTGTCAAATAAGCTCTAAGGTTGGCTTTTATTGGTCACAACACATATGTATCCTTTTAGAAATGTCAAGGTTAGGTTGAACACATAGTACGTTTGTGCGAATTAATCATTTTGTATGATTCATATATCAGATATATAAAATAAGACGCAGTGTTTTAGTCAATCAGAAAATCGATATGTTCCGTCAGGTACAATCGATTGCCGAACACGGTATCTGCATTGCAAACATATGCAATGTTATGCATGAGAACTGGGTAGTTTTTAACAATAACATTTTGGTTTGTTTGTGATGCATGACGCTGTGCATGGCTAAAGTATCATCTCGAATCAATGAATTGTCAAAGCGACTCTGAGATGAGTTTTCATATGTCTCGATTAATATATGTGTCAGTGAATGAGAGAAGGTACAAGTTGGCTTTTATTATCTGTATAGGTCCAGGCCAACATTGTTCACATTGTACTTACATACTATCGTTAGAAGATTCTGTCAACATGACTAGTTTCTGATAATTCTGAGCAGATGGACCAGATAATCTCAACCTACACTGTTCAGAAATGCAAACTTGAGCATTTTCTCGTTCATTAGTTCGATTATATATACATAACATAAGCCGTCCCGCAAGAAAACCAACATTGTGGAATCTGCGTAAAGTATCGACCCGGATCAGCCTAAGCATGCCGCACAGGCTAACCCGGACATACACTTTTCGCCTCCTGTGGATTTTTTGTTTCAGGAATCATTACTTTACACCTCTATTACCCCCCCCCCCCCCCTCCATTAGCATGCGCGGACTGCAGAGGCTGATCTGGCTCGAAACATTACGCAGAGGCCATAATGTTGGTTTTCTCGGCGGGACGGCTCATATATATGGCACCAAAGGTAAGCGTATATAACTGTATTGTCCTGAAACAGCGATCACCGTGACAAGTGCTTGCCGAACCAACCAATCAATTTACAGCGTTTTAATAGCACTCGCGAAGCGCTCGACGTGTTAGAACAAGCTGAGCAGGCCCTGGTTAACCCTTTCCCATGTACAAGGAAATTTATATGAATGATTGATCAACTTTTGAATGAAGTTGACATCATTGTTCTTTTAGCTAATTTGTTTTCAAAAGTCGTCTGCTGCAGAGGTTTCAGAAATAGTTGTGTGGGACATGGTTAACCTGTATCGAATAGTGCCTACCTCTTCTTGGCCAATTTTCCCAGTTACAGTACAAAACCCTCGGTCTATGGAGGTCTCTGGGTCGAAGAATGCAAACGTTGTGTGCTCTCCTTCCCACATGTTGTATGGAAAAAACGATGGCACTGTTACAATGGAAAAGTAAACAAGAATTACTAGGGAAATAACGTATACGTACCAATCGAAAAAGAGCCAGTCTTATTGTTTAATGGGGTAAAAACGTTGACACTATTATAATAATAAGAAAACAAGAATCACTTGGGAAATAAAAGATCTGATTAAATCGAAAAGGAGCCGGTCTTATTGTCGATTTAAAAGAATATGACAATATTACAAATAATAAAAAAACAAGAATAACTAGGCAAATAAAGGATCTGATTAAATCGAAAAGGAGCCGGTCTTATTTTCGAAACCGAATTGAAAGGATATGACACTATTACAAATAAAAGAAAACAAGAATAACTAGAGATTGTAACTGTAGCAACAGTTACGAACGATTTCCTTGCCATTTTATTGACCAATGGGAGATTACTTTGCAACAAAGTTGCCCGGAGTTATAATTCTTGCAAGCTGCACAACGTCACATTGCCATCTATCTATGTTCCAAGTTTCAATACTATCTGACCATTCGTTCACAAGATATCGCTCGGACAACGGTTGATTAAAATATTGAACAATGGGAGATAACTTTGCAACAAAGTGGCCCAGAGTTATAATTTTTGCATGTTGCACAACTTCACATTGCCATCTATCTATGTTCCAAGTTTCAATATTATCTGACCATTCGTTCACAAGAAATTGCTCGGACAAGGATTTGGATAGAAGAAAAAAAAGAAAGAAAGAAAGAAAGAAATAATAAAAAACAGTAGAAAAACAATACGATTCCCAACCAAAGGTTGGGGAATCGTAATTAGGCAAATAAAGGCTTTGGTTCAATCAAAAAGGAGCCGTCCTTACTGCCGAATTGAAATAATATGTCACAATTTCAAAGGAAGAGAAAATAAGAATTACTGGGAAAATAAAGGTTGTGATTAAATCGAAATATAACCATTGCTAGGCAATTTGCGATGCCTATCTGATTGCAGCGACTGGGGATTGAATCTGGAACACCTTGTTTTAAATCCAAGACGCTAACCACTCGGCCATAATTAAGACAAATTATCTGAGTATAATAATTGAATATATTTAAAGACATTTATTGTAGGACAGATTGCTTACAGGACAGACACTATATAATACCAATTACATTAAAGTACATTAAGTATCTTTATATCAATGCTGCGATACTGTAAAACTTACACTATATAAAACAAAATACATTACACTTACCATGTATCTTTAAATCAAGGCTGTGATACTGTAAAACTTACACTATATAAAACCAAATACATTACACTTACCATGTATCTTTAAATCAAGGCTGTGATACTGTAAAACTTACACTATATAATACTAATTACATTAAACTAACCTTGTATATTTATACCAATGCTGTGATACTGTAAAACTTACACTATATAAAACAAAATACATTACACTTACCATGTATCTTTAAATCAAGGCTGTGATACTGTAAAACTTACACTATATAAAACCAAATACATTACACTTACCATGTATCTTTAAATCAAGGCTGTGATACTGTAAAACTTACACTATATAATACTAATTACATTAAACTAACCTTGTATATTTATACCAATGCTGTGATACTGTAAAACTTACACTATATAAAACAAAATACATTACACTTACCATGTATCTTTAAAGCAAGGCTGTTATACTGTAAAACGTACACTATATAAAACCAAAAACATTAAACTAACCTTGTATCACAATATATCAATTATGTGATACTGTACAACTTACACTATTAAAAACCAAATAAATTTCACTAAAATTGTATTTTTAAATCAATGTCGTGCCACTGTAAAACTTACACTATATAAAACCAAATACATTAAACTAACATTGTATATCTGTATCTATGTAGTGCCAGTGTAGTACACTATATAAAACCAAATACATTAAACTAACTTTGTATCTTTATATCAATGCCGTGATTCTGTAAAACTTACACTAAAAAAAACAATTACATTAAACTAACCTTGTATCTTTATATCAATGCCGTGAATGGCCCGTGATACTATATAAAACCCAATAAATCAAACAAACCTTTTATCGTTATATCAATGCCGTCATACTGTAAAACTTAAACTATATTTATAAAACGAATTACATCAAACTAACCTTTTATCTTTATATCTATATCGTGTCACTGTAGAACTAACAATATATAAAGCTCAATACATCAAACTAACCTTGTATCTTTATATCAATGCCGTGAATGGCCCGTGATACTGTATGAAACCAATTACTTTAAACAAACCTTGTAATTTTAAAGCAATGCTGTGATACTGTAAAATGTACACTATATAAAACCAATAACGTTAAACTAACGTTGTATCTGTATATCAATGTTGTGATACTGTGAAACTTACACTATATAAAACCCAATAAATCAAACTGACATTTTATCTTTATATCAATGCCGCCATACTCTAAAACTTAAACTGTATAATACCAATTACATTAATAACTAACCTTTTATCTTTATATCAATGCCGTGAAACTGTAAAACTTACACTATATAAAACCAAAAACATTAAACTAACCTTGTATCTTTATACTGTAAAACTTACAATATATAAAAACCAATTACAATAAACTAACCTTGTATCTTTATAGCATTGCTGTGATACTCTGAACTTTACACTATATAAAACCAAATACATTAAACTAACATTGTATCTTTATACTGTAAAACATACAATATATAAAACCCAATAAATCAAACTAACCTTGTATCTTTATACTGTAAAACGTACAATATATAAAACCAAATACATTCAACTAACATTGTATCTTTATACTGTAAAACATACAATATATAAAACCCAATAAATCAAACTAACCTTGTATCTTTATACTGTAAAACGTAACATATATAAAACCAAATACATTCAACTAACATTGTATCTTTATACTGTAAAACATACACTATATAAAACCCAATAAATCAAACTAACCTTGTATCTTTATAACAATGCCGTGATACTGTAAGAACTTGCACTATATAAAAACAAATACATCAAAGTAACCATGTATCTTTATATCTATATCGTGCCACTGTAAAACTTACACTATATAAAACCCAATAAATCAAACTAACCTTATATCTTTATATCAAAGCCTTGATACTGTAAAACTTACTCTATATATAAAACCTATTACATCAAACTAACCTTTTATCTTTATATCTATATCGTGCCACTGTAGAACTTACAATATATGAAACTCAATACATCAAACTAACCTTGTATCTCTATATCAATGCCATGCTATTGTTTGATAGACATTTTATAAAACTCAGTGCATCAAACTAACATTGCATTCATATCGATAACTTGAAAGCATGTGTATTTATATCGAAACCTTAAAATGGCAAATGTATAATACCCCAAAAAACTTACATGTATATTTATATCGAAACATTGCCATGGACAAAGTAAAATACCCAATACAACTTTCGTGTGTATGTATATCGAAACCTTGCCACGGACAATGTATAATACTCAATAAAACTTACATGTACATGTATATTTATATCGATGCCTTGCAATGGACAAAGTATAATACCCAATACAACTTCCATGTGTATTTATATCGAAACCTTACCATGTACATGTATATTTATATCGATACCTTGTTCATGGACAAAGTATGATACCCAATACTACTTTCATGTGTATGTATATCGAAACCTTACCACGGACAATGTATAATACCCCATAAAACTTACATGTACATGTATATTTATATCGATGCCTTGCCATGGACAAAGTATAATACCCAATACAACTTGCATGTGTATTTATATCGATGCCTTGCCATGGACAAAGTATAATACCCAATCAAACTTACATATACATTGTATATTTATATCGATGCCTTGCCATGGACAAAGTATGATACCCAATACAACTTTCATGTGTATTTATATCGAAACCTTACCACGGACAATGTATAATACCCAATACAACTTTCATGTGTATTTATATCGAAACCTTACCATGGACAATGAATAATAACCAAATAAAGCAAACTTACATTGTGTCGTTATGTCTATGCCTTGCCATGGACAAAGTATGATACCCAATACAACTGCCATGTGTATTTATATCGAAACCTTACCACGGATAATGTATAATACCCAATAAAACTTACATATACATTGTATATTTATATCGATGCATTGCCATGCCAAAGTATGATACCCAATACAACTTTCATGTGTATTTATATCGAAACCTTGCCATGGACAAAGTATAATACCCAATTCAACTTTCAATTGTATTTATATCGAAACCTTACCACGGACAATGTATAATAATACAATAAAGCAAACTTACATTGTGTTTTTATGTCTATGCCGTGCCACTGGAGGACGGGCTTGTTTAGTATGCTGTACAGTTTGGAGAAGCTCGGATCCTTGCTGGTGATTACTAACTGGACCACTATGATACCCTTGCATTCTATCAAACCCGGTATGATTTTACCGTACAGTTTGCTGACCGTGGTGAAGTAACAGCTCAGTGTAACGTCAAACTTGCTTTTCCAATCTTCCGTGAACTGCCGTTGCTTCTAGATATATACGAAATAAGGAAATGAATCAACGTGTTAAGGCCTAAAAAAAATAGTCTTGTTTCTAGTCACCCTACCGACCCTCCATTTTAATCCCCGACTGCTTTTTTTTCATTTATTTTTTTAGCACGAAGTATATTTTTTGTCACGCAAAACTCGCGTGCGCAGTACCAGAGCCGAAAGAAAATGTTCTTAAGGTTTTTTTGTTCATTGTTGATATATGTTTTGATAATAAATTTAATAAAATTGGTAATTTTAGGCATCAAAAGTGTCCTCATTAGGAAAAGGGGTTTAAAAAAAAAAAAAAAAAAAAATATCCCAACCTCCCGACCCTGTTGATTTTGAGACCCGTGTCCAGAAACAAGACTATTTTTTTGTTTAGGCCTATGGTAAAAAGATAAGTAAACGAGCCATTTTCGTGCTCCCTCGTAGAGGAAGAATTAAGTCCCCACATGTTTTGTCCGGCCTGTTGGCTGAAATTCAATGACAAAACACCTTGTGAAGTATAAGTACAAGATATGAGAATTGTTTTCTGCTCATTCAGCACCGATATTTTAGTGCTCTTTACACTTTTATCTCTTTGAATGTTGGAACCAATTTTGTGAACAATGTGTCTCAAGTATGGAATCTAGGCGAGCTGCAACCTTTATCAGTTCCTTTCTGGTGACTTATTTACATCAAGCGAACACAGTATAAGCAGGGGTGGGTCAGATATTATAAGCACAATATAAGCTGGTTTATTTAGACATTTTTTATGTGTTTGTTTTCCGATAAAGAAGATTGTTGAAGATTCTTCAGCTGGTTCGGTAGATACCTCGGGCAAGTAGTTAACACCTATGTATCATTGATGTTCATTACACTTCATAAGGAGCAATTCCCCCTTTTGTTGCCATGTTTTCAAGTGGGAGACGTCTACGACAGATGTGTCAAAATACGTATGCACGTTGGAAAGCGTTAACACAGTGTCTTAAACATTAAGTATAAAGTTGTCATTTATCATTAATCTCAGCCTGTTCATGAAATATTGAATAAAACAGGGAAAACCAAGATCACGAGATCTTGCAAAATAAGCAAACAATACTAATCTATTTAACCAGAATATATATGTGACGTGGATCCGAAATGTAATTATGTATAGCCGTCCCGCGAGAAAACCAACATTGTGGAGTAAAGTATCCACCCAGATCAGCCTAAGCGTGCCGCGCAGGCTAGCCCGGACAGACACTTTTCGCCTGCTGTGGATTTTCTATTTCAGGAATCATTCATCTATACCTCTATCCCCCTGAGACGGAATATGTCGGCCCTGATTAGCCTGCGCGCACTGCGCAGTCTGATCTCGGTCGATACATTAAGCAGCGGCCATAATGTTGATTTTCTCGCGGGACGGCTCAATTATAGCCGTCGTAAAATAAGATGAATAATAGAGATTTTTATGTTTAAGTGTGATGTTTAGAAAGAATAGAATTCTGGAAAGGCAAAAAATATCCAAATACCTAAAAATTGAATTACAAACGTTTTAATGTCAATATAAATCTCGCAACAGAGTTAAGTTGCGCCTAGTTTTGAATTTGACGTTTTAGCACAAACCAACCATGGTCGTTTGTGACCAGTTTAGATAGCTGTAATGCTTTTCCTCAAATGCTACATTATCGTTTCATCAAGTTGTAGAAGACAGTGTGGTAGAGCATCGTCCTCTCGTACCACACACATGTCTCGGGTTCGAGTACCGTTATGACCGTGTTCTGCATTGAAATGTCCACGCCAATGACGCGAGTACTTGTTCAGTCTCTAGGAAGCCATGATCGAGAGTGATTAATATATATATAGGATCTGACATGAGTTGTCATTTCATATTATACAATTAAGGACTTTTCAGCTGTGCGATATGATGTGATATGCACCAGTAAAATCAATATTTAAGTTTTTCTGGTGCAGATCACATCATATCGCACAGCTGAAAAGTCCATAACTGTTTTATTATATAAACTATAAATAAAATCACGCAGATAAAATTACGATTGTATATAGTATTAACTTTTATTCATTTTACTTTTTATAATTGATAAACAACGGTAAACAGTAAAAAAAAAAATATCATCTTTGTTACTAAAGTCATCTTCAGACAGCGACGCAAATCGCTTATGGTCGGCCATCTTGTAATTCGCTACATTCGGAACTCTCAGTTTTTACCGTCATATTCAATCGACAGCTGGAATTTCCAACGACTATTTTTAGTACTCATGAATCGCTATACTTAAAAACTATTCAATATCGTAATTTTATGAACAGTTTTCCAAAAAAGTGTTCAATATCAAATAGTATTTTGTTCAATGAGTGGTATTGTGAAATAGTTAATTTATAGTTCATATCATAAAAAGTTATTAAACGAGTTCAAGATTTTTTGTTATTAAGCGAGCCTGTGGCGAGCTTAATAACAAATATCTTGGACGAGTTTAATAAAACTGTTTATGAAATGACAACGAATGTCAGATTCTTTTTATCACATGACGAAACACACAAAGACAATCGGGTTTTCCAAAGCTATTTTAATTTCGTCAGTAAACCGTATAACAATGCCACAACTAATTATGCCGAGGTTATATTCAGCTTAGTTTATTAAAAGTAATAATAAATAACACTCATGAGATATTATATATATCACATAAAGTGACTTATAAGGCGTATTTCGATAAGAATGTATTTAAAGTTTACAATATTTCTAGATGAAATTTACGGATTTTGGCACCAAAATGACTGACGTGACGTAATTATCCTAGTATTATGTCATGTTATATTACACACGTTATATATAAAGAAATACGTAATGGGTATATTACATCGGATACAAGCATTGTCATGTGATAAAAGGTGATAGGTTGTTTCGCAATCGATGTAAGATGAATAAGTTGTCACTTACCTTTAATTCAACTATGCCTTCAGGAATCTTTGGACTCTGCACTCTGGGAATCTCTGAAACATTACCAAAGGATGACATCAATACCCCCTTTGAGTGAGTATTCATTTTCGTTAACTCTTTCAGCACCAAAAACATTACGTTATTGTTCAAATCGGCCTTTAAAATTAATAAGCAAAAGTTGTTAAAAATATATTATTAACATTTAACTCTTTCAGCGCCAAAGGCAATATTGGGGTTTGTGCAAAGACTGAAGATTCGGGGGAGACAGCTCGTTACACCTGAAATCAGCATAGTTTGCCTTTTAGTTCCAAAACTATTATTTCATTATAAATGGAGACGTCCAAGTGTGAACATGGTATAGTCTACTGCAAAAAGTACGCGTGTGTGTCACAATTGTTAGCACAAAGGTCATAACCGGGTCAATAATGTCCAGGAGTAGCATCTGATGCAACACTTTCTTTCGGTTTCTTATCGCCTCGGTACGGGATGTTGGGGTTCGATCCCCGGCCGGGTTATACCAAACACTTTAAAAATGGTAGTACTTGCTGCACTTCTTGGCGCTCAGGGTTGCGGAGATAGCATTATGACTGACCGGCTTGTGTCAGGATAAATGGACCAGTAGGACCGGTAATTTAATGAGGAAATGCAGTGATATAATGAACAATTGTTGAAAGAGGCATACAACGTCAACAATCAATGTAATTCAAAGATATTTCAAGTAAATCATTACAAATCAAACTTATTTACAGGTCATATTAAGCCAAATACATACGCTGACATGCTGATATACATCCAAATAGTCCCTAAAAAAAATTTGTCTGCGTTGAAATGAATGTATTAAATTGAGTTTAAAACTTTTGCAAATGTGTATAGGATGCACTCGAAATGATCCATTTGATCACTTTTAGTACTTTGACCTTCTTTATGAGTGAAAGTAGAGAATGCTAAACACCGGTTTTTTTGACCGGGCCCGATTTGGTCCAAAATGACTTTAACAAATTTCGTCTGGTGAAATATTCTTGCATAATGCATGATAACCCCCCCCCCCCCCCCCCCCCCCCCCCCCCCCCCACCACCACCCTCCCCCTTTTCTTTGGATTGTTTTAAAGCTTAGAGGTAACTGTTTTCAATAATATATGGTGTTCTACATGAGAAACGCTGAGAAAGTGTGACAATTGAGGACTGAAACTTTTCGTAATGTATCGACCAAGATTAGCCTGTGCAGTCCGCGCAGGCTAATCAAGGCCGACATATTTCGTCACAGGGGGATAAAGGTATAGAGTAATACTTCCTGAAACAGAAAACTCCACAAGAGCCGAAAAGTGTCTGTTCGGGTTGACCTGCGCGGGATGCTTAGGCTGATCCGGGTCGATACTTTACGCAGAGTCCACAATGTTGTTTTTCTCACGGATCGGATCATATGATAGACCCGGGCTATAGGAAAGTACCCCAAGATTCATGATAGTATGTTTTAAAAAAAACGTGAATAGAGCACTTAGGGAACCAATTAGTGGCGTAGGCTTCGATTTAGATAACCTCATGCACGTTCTACACGGAAAAGTGAGTACTTGTTTCTTGAGAGAATATAGTAAGATTTCATAGCGCTTAGGGTCAAAGGGAAGTAAATCGGATCGGCTTGCCGGGCAGACAATCTTGTTTCAGATGAAAGTTGAAAGTGATTTGTATAAAGTTGAATAACCTCTGACTGATTTATAACCTAAATAGTGTATTGATATTCTAATAGCCATTTTCATAACATCCTGCCTGTATTTTCTGAAATTGAAAGTAAAATTCAGTGCGAGATAAAGGTGACCTTCTATTTGACCTTATAACACGAAAGATTGTGCGTCAACCTGTATGTTTTCTTTGCTATTTTGGTAGTTCTTATATTGAACTTTATTTTGAGACAAGTTTCCTTGTAGTTTCAGTTGTTGGGAACGAACCATAACCCATCATGCTATAATTGACGTCTATGGAAAATGAATTACTTCCCTTTGACCTAAAAAACAGTAGCTTATCTCTTTAATAAACAGGTATGTGGATGGCGTTACCATGGCAATGTGTGCTTACAACCGGTATTGACAATCACATTCTGACAAAAAGCTTACATATCGATGGATAGTTATTGCTGATGAAATGTTGACTTTACCCTTTCCCACATACAATAAATCTGTAGCAGACGCCTGACTTTGAAAACAGCAATATCAAAATATGGAATATCTCTATAATTGTAAGTATAATTAGTGAATAGAGTTGGAAACATTGTGGCGAAAGGTGGAATTGCTCATCATGAGCAATTTCTCCTTTTGCCACAGTGTTTCCAAACGTCGTCTGCCTGCAGAGGCGTCAGAAAGCGTCTTCATGTGGGAAAGGGTTAACTTTGTTTTTCAGACGTAATGCCAATACATCTATACATTTTCGTTATTTTTAAAATTGTTAAAAATAATACATTTTTTGATAAGTGATGATATAAATGAAAACATTAATCAAAATGTTCGGGCCATCGTGCTATTTATTAAAGAATTCATCAAACATCCCCAGGGCATTCTACCATAACCGCTGCGACTGGGGATCGAACTCAGGACTCCCCGTTACAAATCCCCGACGCTAAATAACCACTCGACCTCGGTGGATTCCCGCTGCAGTTGTTTGTAAATTACTCATATCATCAGGGAAGTATTTCAGTCTGAATTCAATGACATTTGGTAAACTATGTAATTATCACTGAACTGATTGACTGTAAATCACCTGCGAAAAATACCGTAAGCACATGTTTATTGCCTGAAACCTGAAACCTTTCCCACATACCAGAAATCTGCAGCAGACTAATTTGAAAACATCGAGGCGGAATTATGGAAACTATTTACAAATGAATGTGTAATTATTGAAAATAATGGAAAAACATTGCGGTAAAAGGTGAATTTTGCTCCTTAGAAGCTGAGCGAGTTATCCTTTTGTAGAATACCGCTTCACTCTCACAGCACCAATGGCAATATTATAGATTACAGATTACAAATTACAGACTACATCCCTTCTCATATGCAATAAATATGCTGCGGACTACAGCTGAACCTATTCTAAAGACCACTTTTGGGAATAGCAATCCCCTGTCTATGGCGCCATACTCATGTACTTTTTACATAATTTACCCAGCAAATAAAGACCACCTGTGAACAAAAACAAGAGTGTTGTGTTTCAATGGGTGGGTCTTTATAACACGAGTCCCCACTGTTCTTTGGAATAATCTCGAAAAGAAAAGAACGATAGAAAATCTTTACAGAAATGATTATTATTATTGAATATATTTCCTACGTTTCAATAATCGTCTGCTTCTGAGGGGGGCAAATGTGGTCAGAATCAGTATATGAGTGTAAGTATCATTGATGACTCGGTGTTTTACGCCGCTTTCAACATTTGTTCAGTTACACCACGGCGTTTCCTGGATAATTTACAAAGTACTACTGGTCCATTTATCCTGACATCAGCCAGTCAGTCATAATATAATGCTCACTCCGCGACCCTGAGCGCCAAGGAAGGCAGCCATTACTACCACTTTTAAATTCTTTGGTATGACCAGATCGATGATCGTACCCGCGACCTCCCGCACCCGATGCGGTCATGTTTTGATATTAACCCTTTCCCTCATATAGACGCTTTCTGACGCCTCTGCAGTAGACGGCTTTTTGAAAACTCAGTGACAAAAGAAGAAATTGCTCAAGACGAGCAATTTCTCCTTTTGCCACAATGTTTTCCACTTTAAGTCATAGGTTATCCATTCAATTATAGAGTTTTTCTATTTGTTGACACAATATGTTCAAAGTCGACTGCTGCAGAATTGTCGTATGAGGGAAAGGGTTAAACATACCTTTAGCGCAAGAAGATCCCATTATCCCAAAACGGTTGTGTTAGAGGGTATACAATAATCACTCGCACTATATCACGTTAACCCCTTCCACTGCTTAGTACCAAACGCGTACCGTAGCACACAAACACACAAAAGCAAATCGGATTTTAAAATGAAATAATCGCAGTCCCTTTATATAGCGACGGTAAACCAACGCGAAGCTAATTTCTGATTGGCTGTTCATGAACCCCGGCTAACAATCCTACTGTCATGGTTACCATTTAGACCTATGGAGGCTGGCAATATATTCTGTTATCGCGCCAGGACAAAATATGTCATCAGTGAAGAGCAATAAAATACAATGCACTTTTTTGTACATAAAGGCCAACAACAGCCCATCATACATGCGTAAAAGTATAAATTCTTTTATTTTAAAGAGTTGTCACATATAACTATTAAAGCGACTGAACTCCAGATACCCGACTGTCGAAAAAAGATAAAATTTTCCAATTTTAAGAAAATAAGTGTTATTTTTGTATTTGGGGCATTAAAATATGATAACTGACATACTACATACCCGTATAAACGGTGAGATTTTCTTGTTTTCGATACTTTTTCCATCGCAAATTCTACCCTGTGAGTAACGGGGTAAGTATTTTTAAATAGGAAACCAACCCCTTCATCGGGACAATTGAAAACGACTCAAGTTCACTTTATTGATAAAAAACGATACATTTTCTACCCTGGTTTTACTTGGATAACATAAAGAATAACATTTAGGGCGAATTCGATTTTTTTTTTGTTCGTGCCATTTGGATTTCAGTCGCTTTAAGTATATATTTCTTTTGTTGGCAAATGTAAGACACTTTCATGTTCATGACGGCGGTTTACGTGTTCGATAATACAGCTGTAGAATTACGCAACATCGTGGACTTGGTAAAGTATCGATCCGGATCAGCCTAAGCATGCCGCGCAGGCTAACCCGGACAGACATTTTTCGCCTCATGTGGCTTTTCTGTTTCAGGAATCATTACTCTATACCTCTATCCCCCCTGATACGGAATGTGTCCTCCCGGATCAGTTTGCGCGAATTACGCAGACTGATCTGGGTCGATACATTAAGCAGAGGTCATAATGTTGGTTTTCTCACGGGACGACTCATCTATAGTATTACGAGTCAACTCTTTCCACTCAAATGTCAATATTGAGGCTTTTGCAAACAATACAGATTACGGTGAGTCAGCTCATAACCAGTTGTTTCGACTAAAATCACGAATCCGCTGTGGTCGAGGAATCAGGTACGTACTAGGATGGCAGTTATGCTTTACATTAAATAATTAAAGCGCCAATGGCACTGTAGTGGCGATCGTATGGAAACAAGCAGTATATCGGTGTAGGGCTTGCGATGACTCTGGTGCGGGTAAATTTGAGAATGTATCAACCCTGCATCCTTTGACAGTAGAATAAAGTTAGTTTGGCAGATTGTTGTCTTGGTGATTTTTTAGTTACGTTCTGAAATTGGTCATGATGTGTTCAAAATTAGGCCATTCCAAAGTTATGAAAAATCTAGTTGCTATTCGATACACTACCGTTTTAGCTCATTAGAATAGCTATTTGTAATCTAAATTGTGCGGGTAATCACATGTTCATCACCAGGTCGCTAGGCCATATTAAGACAAAATATCTTTTACTCTTTAGAAATGACTAAATTATCAAGAAAGGAGAGAAAACAGTATCCATTAGTTTGGTGTTTGTTTCAATGATGTCCGATATTAAACAGGTCTGTTCAATTTAGTCCCTTCACATTGCATAATTGAATTTTGTCAGAGACATATAAACACAGTGTATTTATATGTCTCTGAGGTTGTTAAACTGCTTCGAATAATGTCAGTGCAAAAACAAACACAAAACATGCTCAAAAAGCACAATTTCACTATTTGCCAAACTGTTCAATTTATAAAAATATAGGCATATATTATAAGGCTCGATCTCCAAACTAAATTAGGCTACACTTTCAGCATTGATTACTAACTGACTCTAGAACGTGCAGACGTGTATACATAACGTGTGTACACACTGACATCGTGTGTCCTTTAAACCTTTGTAAACCAGTCTTATCATCTAGACGCTTTCATATATATATTTAAACAACTACACAATAAAGCGTTTATAATATTGAGATAACCAGTTGTTGTTGTTGTTGTTGTTGTTTCTTGTAGTTCTCGCGAGCTATTTATAGAACCTTTTGGAATTTCCAGATTTCAGTATCATCAGTTATTTGCAAGGCAGATAGAACGCGCAATGATATTTATTATCTGCCCAATCATGACGAAGATAATATTAACATATTTTAACTCTATGTAGATAATGTCTCGATAAAACTCAAATATTAGTAACAATCCGGTACCAAAGTAGCACTGACATAATTATGATTAATCTCTTTTCTGCATCAATGATGGAACTATAACGGATGTGAGTAAATTAGTTTGCAGTAAGGAAAAAAAATATCAACCGATTGTTCAAAACCGACTATGTAAATATTTTTCGTTGTTGTTGTTTCTGTTAGCATTGTGGCGATTGTCAAACCAATCGCCACAACAACTCCTTTAAGTCATGCTTCACAATCATGCGCGGCGTCTTTGATGCTTTGCATCAAAATTCTTCTTGTATTGTGTTGTAATGGTCCGATGGCCTCTAATCAAATGCAACTTTATATCTTGTATCTATATAGTATCATTGCAGCAAGAACGTGTTTTGACGATTAACATTTGACCACCTGCGGTGTATCGATCTCTCTTCCTCGGAACAATTTTTGTGACTGATTCCTTTAACATGTCTGCTTATTTCAAATATATTCTAGATGAATGTAAAAACAGTGTTAACAGTTATTGTAAAGTACATCACAAGGCTTATTTATAATAAATACTGAATATTACGTTGCGGGAGCGATAAAAGGGTTTGTATTGCACTACAAGTAGCTTGGAAAAATCGATATGGATTTTCCTACGCTACGAGTCGTGCAATACAAACACATTTATCGCTCCCACAACGTAATATTCCTTTTATTATATACCTACGATCTATGAAGAGCGTAAAAACTAACAAATATACAGATTCAATATATTTTTTATTGGGGATGCAATTTTATAATCTTGAAATGAAAAGCGAATGGCGGATGAATATTTACTACAATACTTAGGCCACGCCCCTAGAAAGTATACTAATACGTAGGTCCCGCCCAATAACATTATCAAATTAAATTTCCATTGTTTTGTGGGAGAAAATGACAACATAATCTTTACTTGCGGTGGGGGTTTATTAAATTTGACGCTAGGTTTTCGATACATACAATAGAAACACTTTTCCTAAATAGTACTGTTTGTCTGCATATTTTAATACGTAGCGCAGATTCAAAACGGGAACCTCGCTGAAAGTAGTCCGCGCACTGTCTGACGTCACAATCTTGTATTTTCACCGCGTGTAGATACGGAAATTTAATCCGTCGTGTCTGAACTGCGCATGTCTACTGCATGTATTTCCACCGGAAAAGGTACAGGCATATAATAATATTTTATATCATACTGTGCAAATCATACACTGATTTTCTGTGCATTTGTAGCTGTAAACTCCTGGAAAGGAATTAGTATAAGCAATAACATAACTTACCCTGGGTTTCCAGTCTATTTCAACTTAATAGTGTTGTACTGTCATTTTTTTTTTAAATATAAACTGAATACAATGTGTTTAAACTAACTATATAGTATACGATATAGAGTAAATTGGGTTTTCTTATATCTTTTTGTTTATCTTTACAAAGTGTGTTTATTTATTTTATGTTTACGCCACTTTCCAAAATAGTTTCAGTTATACCACGGATATTGCTCGATACGTTACCAGTACAACTGATCCATTCATCCTGCCGTTGGTATATTCTGGTCGGGAAGAATCGAACCTGCGTCCATCCGCACCCGAGGCGGACACTTTCAATAGCAAGAAAAGATTCGTAGGTATGCTCGTAAAGAGTTGATGATTGCCTATAACAAGTCGCTTTATATTGACGTTTGCGTCAGTCAATAGACTTGTGGCCTTAAAGAAAAAAAGGCATTAACAGTGGAGATACAATTCAGTTATCGTTACAATTCGTAATAATTCATCTCTATTACTTCTTTCTGAATACCAAAACAACAATCGCGCCGAGTGTTTGGTGTTGGAAGGTCAAACAGTGTTAACCTAATTCGAATGGAATCGAACCTTGGACCTCGGGATCAGGGCCTCGACGATTCTTTATTTTGTCAATGTCTCAACAAAAAAACTATTTGAACTGTTCGGGAAGGTGAAGGGATGTGAGGAGTGGATATGCGTTATAAGGCGCGAGAAACAGTCAATGGTGATAAGCACCATGCGGATTAACCCTTTCCCAAATACAAAAAATCTGCAGCAGACGACTTTTTAAACATAGTGACATAAACCTGAAAAATCTCCATAAAATATAGCTTAAATTGTTAAGTAAAGTTGAATAAATTGTGGTCAAAGGAGAAATTTCACCTTTGTACACAATAATTTCAAAAGTGGTCTGCTGCTATTGCGTCAAAATCATCTGAGGTGGGAAGTGGTTAAATTCAATCAATAAAATGAAGCACTCGTGTATTTTTCCGCGATGTGAAGCCTGGTTGCGGTCCTGTGGAGATTGGTTATCACGCTATCTCATACAGACTGCATTATACTTTAAAATAGAAACCTGTCTTGCGAAAACAAATATAGGTGACAGGTGACTTATAGGCCCAAAGGGCCGGTTGTGGTCAATTTTGTTTTTTTATATCATACTGTTAACCAAAATATGTTTCACACATGTCACTTTAATAAACAATTTCTTATCTTATCTTATCTTATCTTATAGGGATCGGTATAGGCTTATCAAAACGGGCATAATTCAGCATTCTCGAAAACACGGCTGTGATTAAATAGGATAGCTTCGCGATCCTTCGCTCAACAGCAGGGGGTAACAACAAGATGGGGATATAGCAGCTATTCGGTGGGAAAAACACGGCGTTGTTTGTTTTTCTATTGCTTATTCATCGCAAAGTTGTTAATATGTTTAGTTGTTTCTATTCTTCAGGGGTATCTCTCAACAGATAATTGAATTTACATGCATCCATAAGGCCGATGCACGAGGTAGGGTCTAAAACAAGTTTTAAGAATGTTTTCGTAACCCTTTCCCACTTATAGACGCTTTCTGCAGTAGACGACTTTTGAAAACATTGTTGCCAATGGAAACATTTCTAAAAATAAGCAAGTTCTCTGTATTCCACAATGTTTTCAACTCTATTTAATAGTTGTTCTTTCCTTTATAGTGGGTTTCCATAAGGCTATATGAAAAAAAAGTCATCTACTGTTGAGTTGTTGATTGTGGAAATATAGGATCTGACATGAGTTTTCATTTTGTATCAAGTTTTATTAAACAAGTTCAGGACATTTGTAATCAAGCCAGCCTTGGCGAGCTTAATAACAAATTTCTTGGACGAGTTTAATAACACTTTATGAAATTACAACGAATGTCAGATTATTTTTATCACATGACCAAACACAAAAAGAAAATCAGATTTTACGCATTCACACTATAACGACGGGTACCAGACTACCGCAGAGTCCACTTTAGATCCAATTCTTCGTCAACTTGAATATTTTAAACAGGAAACCAGCACAGCTGGATTAAAATCACACTACTGATGCTTTGAAATAATGATGAAAACGGTGTAAAACCCGAATAAAACAAAAACTGATGCTTACATCCCTTTATGTTTAAGGACCGTGTTAAGAATGCGCAGGCTGATCTTGGTCGATACATTACGCAGAGTGCATACTGTTGGTTTTCTCGTGGAACTGCTCATATGGTGAGATGAACGACACGTGTTTTTCATTGTTAAGAAAGAATATGTCCGCAATGATAATATGTAAGAATTCCGAGAAATGAGACAGTGTGTATTCACTGTAATTTACAAACTATCGACGACGAATACCACTTTATTATCGAATGCCTTTGTCACCAGAATCTTCGAGAAATATACATTAAACGTTACTATTACGCCAAGCCAAGCATGCAAAAGTGTTTACATCTAATGAAAATTGAAAATCCAGCCACATTATTAAATCTATGTAAATTCATAAAATATGCTTTTGAAGAAAGAAATAGTCACATTCCTCCTCCATGAGGTTTTACACGATAACATACACAGAAAGATATCTTTATTAAATCATATATTTTCCATATTTTCTCGAGTAACATTCTATAGAATCCTATTGTAGTATATATATCACGATATGAAATTTAAATTGAATTTGTATTTGTATTTGTATATGAAATTGAATTTGTATTTGTAACAATGATGTACTTATTTTGTACAAGTTGAAAATAAAGTATCTATCTATCTATCCATTATCACAAACTTCAGGTCAGCTTTATCGAGTTATAAATATGTAAATTTATATTTTAGTAGATATTCGATAGAACCAATTTTTAAGTCCAAATACATGTACAATGTTTATAGTCTGGAGTTACCTACCCTTACCATTACATTACCAGGTCAAGCATACACAAATAATGGAGGCGGCCTTTCGACAATCATATCCAACTACGAGAATCAGCGACCGTCAAAAATCGATAACTAAAATTACATGGAGTTATAGAGCAACTTTTTAGTTTTTACTCAATAACAATTTCATTTTGCAAAAATTTAAAAAGGCACTTATCAAGTTTTCAAGAAGAATATCTCCTGAATATAAATATATTTTTTTATTTGTTTTACATTAATAATATTTAGGTCCTTTTAAACTTTGAATACAGTCACCTAATTTCCCTCGGTTGAGCAAGCAAAGGGCTAATAGAGACAACTTTTTTGAGGACCAAACCGATTTAACCTGTCAAACTCCCAAAGTAAATTTCTACATTATACTTATATTGATTCCAAACATCAAGTTGTGTTTGGTCAGTTTTAGTGTTTACGAAAGTCCCTATATATATAGGATCTGACATGAGTTGTCATTTCATATGAAGTTTTATTAAACGAGTTCAAGGAATTTGTTATTAAGCGAGTGTCAGATTCTTTTTATCCCATGACGAAACACAAAAAAGGTTTTTCGATGTCAGAAAATAGTCCCAACATGTATAAACTGGTAACTAATCACAAAACAAAATATTTTTATGACCGATAATGGTGTCCCTTTACCTCGTCCATCAATCGTAACGTTTGTGTTTACCGGATACACGTTCTCTGCCATTTTGTAAACATTTGTGGATGAATACAAAAATAGTGATTCGGTCATGTTATATTACACGTGTGAAATATAAAGAAATACGTAATGGGTATATTAGATCGGATACAAGCATTGTCATGTGAAAACTAATTATATATGAATTTTCTGTACTGTTGCGTTTTGAAAAACTGTAGGTCGTTGTTTTCTAAACGCTTTCATTGATTTTAGTTTGACACCGTTTTCAAAAAATTTCGGCCAGGCAATATATCCAAGTGGTTCCTGGCTTTCTTCCACCAGTTCTCAGCACAACAGTTTTTCCAAGCAACTGGTTGTTTTTCACATATAAAGTAAGCCCATTGTGGGAAGATGAATGACGTTCGACGCGTTGAGTTTGCCAAATGTCGGAAGAAATGTTGACCTAGCTGAGGTTCGAACTCACAACCACCGATGTTACAGTCCCCGTAGCTACCGACTGAGCTCCCGGGGCTGGTCTATTTTGATGAGATGAAGATTAACACAACAATCAGCTTTCTGCAACAAATCTGCATCTGACGACTTTGAAAGCTTCTAGGGGGATTTTTGGAAATTGTTCATACATTTACGTTTAGAAATTTAAAAATATATTATTGTTGAAAAGTTGTTGCAAAAGGAGAAATTGTTCATTTTGTAATAAAAAAACACACCATATTAACCCTTTCCCACTTGCAGACGCATTCCGACGCATATGCAGCAGACGTCTTTTGAAAACATAGTGACAAAAGAAGAAATTGCACAAAACGTGCAATTTCTCCTTTTGCCACAATGTTTTCCACTTTTAGACATAGGTTATCCATTCAATTATTGAGATTTTTTATGTTTTGACAAAATACGTTCAAAGTCGTCTGCTGCAGAATTGTCGTATGTGGGAAAGGGTTAACAAATAAACACGCCTAACCTACTCCTACAATGTGATAATAAAGGTCGATATTGTAAATGACTAACATGGCTCAAACCACTGATTGACTCGACCAACAAGGAGAAATAACTGTGAAATAAAGGAACAAGGTAGATAACGTGATCTTTAGTGTATATTTAAGTCTAGCATTTGGAATCCCCTGTTGTTGTAACCAACAATTAAACTCTACGATGATTAAACCAACATTGTGGACACTGTTCGCCTCCTGTGGATTTTCTGTTTCAGGAATCATTACTCTATACCTCTATACAAACCAGAACTAAGCTAGTAAATGTGCCTTGTCGAAGGGCACTCCATTATGACCACTGGGTAAACAAACCAGAACTAAGCTAGTAAATGTGCCATGTCGAAAGGCACTCCAACATGACCGCAGGGTAAACAAACCAGAACTAAGCTAGTAAATATGCCATGTCGAAAGGCACTCCAACATGACCGCAGGGTAAACAAACCAGAACTAATCTAGTAAATATGCCATGTCGAAAGGCACTCCAACATGACCGCAGGGTAAACAAACCAGAACTAATCTAGTAAATATGCCTTGTCGAAGGGCACTCCAACATGACCGCAGGGTAAACAAACCAGAACTTAACTAGTAAATGTGCCTTGTCGAAGTGCACTCCATTATGACCGCTGGGTAAAAAAAACAGAACTAAGCTAGTAAATATGCCTTGTCGAAGGGCACTCCATTATGACTGCAGGGTAAACAAACCAGAACTAAGCTAGTAAATATGCCTTGTCGAAGTGCACTCCATTATGACCGCAGGGTATACAAACCAGAACTAAGCTAGTAAATATGCATTGTCGAAGGGCACTCCATTATGACCGCAGGGTAAACAAACCAGAACTAAGCTTGTAAATGTGCCTTGTCGAAGGGCACTCCATTATGACCGCATGGTAAACAAACCAGAACTAATCTAGTAAATGTGCCTTGTCGAAGGGCAATCCAACATGACTGCATGGTAAACAAAGCAGAACTAATCTAGTAAATATGCCTTGTCAAAGGGCAATCCAACATGACCGCAGGGTAAACAAAGCAGAACTAAGCTTGTAAATATGCCTTGTCGGAGGGCACTCCATTATGACCGCTGGGTAAACAAACCAGAACTAATCTAGTAAATGTGCCTTGTCGAAGGGCACTCCAACATGACCGCAGGGTAAACAAACCAGAACTAAGCTAGTAAATATGCCTTGTCGAACGGCGCTCCAACATGACCGCAGGGTAAACAAACCAGAACTAACCTAGTAAATATGCCTTGTCGAACGGCGCTCCAACATGACCGCAGGGTAAACAAACCAGAACTAAGCTAGTAAATATGCCTTGTCGAAGGGCGCTCCAACATGACCGCAGGGTAAACAAACCAGAACTAAGCTAGTAAAAATGACTTGTCGAAGGGCACTCCAACATGACTGCATTGTAAACAAACCAGAACTAATCTAGTAAATATGCCTTGTCGAAGGGCACTCCAACATGACTGCATAGTAAACAAAGCAGAACTAATCTAGTAAATATGCCTTGTCGAAGGGCACTCCAACATGACCGCAGGGTAAACAAAGCAGAACTAAGCTTGTACATGTGCCTTGTCGAAGGGCACTCCATTATGACCGCTGGGTAAACAAACCAGAACTAATCTAGTAAATGTGCCTTGTCGAGGGCACTCCAACATGACCGCAGGGTAAACAAACCAGAACTAAGCTAGTAAATATGCCTTGTCGAACGGCGCTCCAACATGACCGCAGGGTAAAGAAACCAGAACTAAGCTAGTAAATATGCCTTGTCGAAGGGCACTCCAACATGACCGCAGGGTAAACAAACCAGAACTAAGCTACTAAATATGCCTTGTCGAAGGGCACTCCAACATGACCGCAGGGTAAACAAACCAGAACTAAGCTAGTAAGTATGCCTTGTCGAACGGCGCTCCAACATGACCGCAGGGTAAACAAAGCAGAACTAAGCTGGTAAATGTGCCTTGTCGAAGGGCACTCCATTATGACCGCAGGGTAAACAAACCAGAACTGAGCTAGTAAATGTGCCTTGTCGAAGGGCACTCCAACATGACCGCAGGGTAAACAAACCAGAACTAAGCTAGTAAATATGCCTTGTCGAAGGGCACTCCAACATGACTGCATGGTAAACAAACCAGAACTAAGCTAGTAAATGTGCCTTGTCGAAGGGCACTCCATTATGACCACTGGGTAAACAAACCAGAACTAAGCTAATAAATGTGCCTTGTCGCAGTGCACTCCATTACGACCGCAGGGTAAACAAACCAGAACTAAGCTTGTAAATATGCCTTGTCGAAGGGCACTCCAACATGACCGCAGGGTAAACAAACCAGAACTAATCTAGTAAATATGCCTTGTCGAAAGGCACTCCAACATGACCGCAGGGTAAACAAACCAGAACTAATCTAGTAAATATGCCTTGTCGAAGGGCACTCCAACATGACCGCAGGGTAAACAAACCAGAACTAATCTAGTAAATATGCCTTGTCGAAGGGCACTCCAACATGACCGCAGGGTTAACAAACCAGAACTAAACTAGTAAATGTGCCTTGTCGAAGTGCACTCCATTATGACCGCTGGGTAAACAAACCAGAACTAAGCTAGTAAATATGCCTTGTCGAAGGGCACTCCATCATGACTGCAGGGTAAACAAACCAGACTTAAGCTAGTAAATATGCCTTGTCGAAGTGCACTTCATTATGACCGCAGGGTAAACAAACCAGAACTAAGCTAGTAAATATGCCTTGTCGAAGGGCACTCCATTATGACTGCAGGGTAAACAAACCAGAACTAAGCTTGTAAATGTGCCTTGTCGAAGGGCACTCCATTATGACCGCATGGTAAACAAACCAGAACTAATCTTGTAAATATGCCTTGTCGAACGGCGTTCCAACATGACCGCAGGGTAAACAAACCAGAACTGAGCTTGTAAATGTGCCTTGTCGAAGGGCACTCCAACATGACTGCATGGTAAACAAACTAGAACTAAGCTAGTAAATGTGCCTTGTCGAAGTGCACTCCATTATGACCGCTGGGTAAACAATCCAGAACTAAGCTAGTAAATATGACTTGTCGAAGGGCACTCCAACATGACTGCATGGTAAACAAACCAGAACTAATCTAGTAAATATGCCTTGTCGAAGGACACTCCAACATGACTGCATTGTAAACAAAGCAGAACTAATCTAGTAAATATGCCTTGTCGAAGGGCACTCCAACATGACCGCAGGGTAAACAAAGCAGAACTAAGCTTGTAAATGTGCCTTGTCGAAGGGCACTCCATTATGACCGCTGGGTAAACAAACCAGAACTAACCTAGTAAATGTGCCTTGTCGAAGGGCACTCCAACATGACTGCAGGGTAAACAAACCAGAACTAAGCTAGTAAATATGCCTTGTCGAACGGCGCTCCAACATGACCGCAGGGTAAACAAAGCAGAACTTAGATGGTAAATGTGCCTTGTCGAAGGGCACTCCATTATGACCGCAGGGTAAACAAATCAGAACTGAGCTAGTAAATGTGCCTTGTCGAAGGGCACTCCAACATGACCGCAGGGTAAACAAACCAGAACTAAGCTAGTAAATATGCCTTGTCGAAGGGCACTCCAACATGACTGCATGGTAAACAAACCAGAACTAAGCTAGTAAATGTGCCTTGTCGAAGGGCACTCCATTATGACCACTGGGTAAACAAACCAGAACTAAGCTAGTAAATGTGCCTTGTCGCAGTGCACTCCATTATGACCGCAGGGTAAACAAACCAGAACTAAGCTAGTAAATATGCCTTGTCGAAGGGCACTCCAACATGACCGCAGGGTAAACAAACCAGAACTAATCTAGTAAATATGCCTTGTCGAAAGGAACTCCAACATGACCGCAGGGTAAACAAACCAGAACTAATCTAGTAAATATGACTTGTCGAAGGGCACTTCAACATGACCGCAGGGTAAACAAAGCAGAACTAATCTAGTAAATATGCCTTGTCGAAGGGCACTCCAACATGACCGCAGGGTAAACAAACCAGAACTAAACTAGTAAATGTGCCTTGTCGAAGTGCACTCCATTATGACCGCTGGGTAAACAAACCAGAACTAAGCTAGTAAATATGCCTTGTCGAAGGGCAATCCATTATGACTGCAGGGTTAACAAACCAGAACTAAGCTTGTAAATATGCCTTGTCGAAGGGCACTCCATTATGACTGCAGGGTAAACAAACCAGAACTAAGCTTGTTAATGTGCCTTGTCGAAGGGGCCTCCTTTATGACCGCATGGTAAACAGAGCAGAACTAATCTTGTAAATATGCCTTGTGGAACGGCGCTCCAACATGACCACAGGGTAAACAAACCAGAACTGAGCTTGTAAATGTGCCTTGTCGAAGGGCACTCCAACATCACTGCATGGTAAACAAACCAGAACTAAGCTAGTAAATGTGCCTTGTCGAAGTGTACTCCATTATGACCGCTGGGTAAACAATCCAGAATTAAGCTAGTAAATATGACTTGTCGAAGGGCACTCCAACATGACTGCATGGTAAACAAACCAGAACTAATCTAGTAAATATGCCTTGTCGAAGGACACTCCAACATGACTGCATGATAAACAAAGCAAAACTAAGCTATTAAATATGCCTTGTCGAAGGGCACTCCAACATGACCGCAGGGTAAACAAAGCAGAACTAAGCTTGTAAATGTGCCTTGTCGAAGGGCACTCCATTATGACCGCTGGGTAAAAAAACCAGAACTAACCTAGTAAATGTGCCTTGTCGAAGGGCACTCCAATATGACCGCAGGGTAAACAAACCAGAACTAAGCTAGTAAATATGCCTTGTCGAACGGCGCTCCAACATGACCGCAGGGTAAACAAACCAGAACTAAGCTAGTAAATATGCCTTGTCGAACAGCGCTCCAACATGACCGCAGGGTAAACAAACCAGAACTAAGCTAGTAAATATGCCTTGTCGAAGGGCACTCCAACATGACCGCATGGTAAACAAACCAGAACTAAGCTACTAAATATGCCTTGTCGAAGGGCACTCCAACATGACCGCAGGGTAAACAAACCAGAACTAAGCTAGTAAATATGCCTTGTCGAACGGCGCTCCAGCATGACCGCAGGGTAAACAAACCAGAACTGAGCTTGTAAATGTGCCTTGTCGAAGGGCACTCCAACATGACTGCATGGTAAACAAACCAGAACTAAGCTAGTAAATGTGCCTTGTCGAAGGGCACTCCGTTATGACCGCAGGGTAAACAATCCAGAACTAAGCTATTAAATATGACTTGTCGAAGGGCACTCCAGCATGACTGCATGGTAAACAAACCAGAACTAATCTAGTCAATATGCCTTGTCGAAGGGCACTCCAACATGACTGCATGGTAAACAAAGCAGAACTAATCTAGTAAATATGCCTTGTCGATGGGCACTCCAACATGACTGCATGGTAAACAAAGCAGAACTAATCTAGTAAATATGCCTTGTCGAAGGGCACTCCAACCTGACCGCAGGGTAAACAAAGCAGAACTAAGCTTGTAAATGTGCCTTGTCGAAGGGCACTCTGTTATGACCGCTGGGTAAACAAACCAGAACTAAGCTATTAAATGTGCCTTGTCGAAGGGCACTCTTTTATGACCGCTGGGTAAACAAACCAGAACTAAGCTATTAAATGTGCCTTGTCGAAGGGCACTCCATTATGACAGCAGGGTAAACAAACCAGAACTAAGCTATTAAATATGCCTTGTCGAAGGGCACTCCATTATGACCGCAGGGTAAACAAACCAGAACTAAGCTAGTAAATGTGCCTTGTCGAAGGGCACTCCAACATGACTGCATGGTAAACAAACCCGAACTAAGCCAGTCAATGTGCCTTGTCGAAAGGCACTTCATCATGACCGCATGGTAATCAAACCAGAACTAAGGCAGTAAATGTGCCTTGTCGAAGGGCACACTATCATGACCGCTGGGTAAACAAACCAGAACTAAACTAGTAACTGTGCCTTGTCTGTCCAAGGGCACTTCAGCGTGACAACGGCGAATATTAATCAAACTCGGGACGACCGGTTACGAATCCTCGACGACGACCGGTTACGAATCCTCGACGCTAATCACTCGGCATCAGCGGATTCCTGATAATGACTTATTTCCTGTTCTCCTGAAAAGGGTAATGGACAAGCCCTCTCCAGTTTCCTCTCTTTATAGCTTTTTTTACTGCATCCGTTCATGTTTAGTAATCCAGATATGTCCTTCCTCCGTTCTTTAGTTTTTCGCCAGGTTTCTTTTGGACGCCCCTTTTTCTCATCTGCCTTCCCGTTTCCATGTGAGAGTCTGTTTGCCATGCCTGTTGTTGTCCATCCTGATTACATGACCAGATCATGTCCATCTTCGTCTTTGTCGATTGTACCAGAGACTTATGTGTTTATATGTCTCTGATTGTACTGATCATTGCAATTCAAGCTCTATCCCCTACTTCATTGTTTTGTTACCCTTTGTTACAATACCTTGGTTAACATTACCAGTTACTTGACTTAGTTCCTTTTCTCCTTTAGTGGAATAGGGCCGTGAGCAAGTCCTGTCCATTTGACCTCTGATGCTGCATCAGTCTTTGTTTTGTAACTTACATGTTTCATTTCTCTTTCTTTGGCCTCCGCCGTGTTTCTTTGGGACGTCTTCTCTTTCGCCTGCACTCCGGTGTCGAGGTGACAGCACGTGTTGCAGGCCTGTTATTGTCAATCCTGATTTAATAATCAAGCCATTTCCATCTGTTATAATCAGTTCCATTCTAGCTATTTCCCTTAATTCCTAGTATGTAACCTTTTGTGAGCAGTACATCTTGAAAAAGTCCAAGGAGGATTTTCAAAATTATTAGTACTACCGGTAACTGTTTTCTTGACACGGATGCGTCAGTCCTTATGATATCCTTTAAAACTTAGGCGGCTTACTATCATGGAGTTTGTGGTATGGTCCCATTGGAAATCGAGTCATAGTTATTTCCGTTGAAAGCGGCCATTCCACAAACTACGTCACAACGGAGAATGTAAGGATTCTTTTTTACAAAATAACAGGTATTAGCTTTGAAACGAGTACAGTTTTATTTTTGTTCATGATCAACTACTAATCAAGACACGTGCCCATTGTAATTCATTATACCAATTGTCAGCCTTTTTGTAATCGATTTTTTTTAGATTAAACTATTTTTTATAATTGAGCGGCGTTCTTCGAAAACCAGCCGTAGTGTTTTATGCGAGATGTAAAGACCCTTAGCATAAATGCGCGCGCGTGTCTTTTTTCTGCCCGTTCAACGCCAAATGCAATATTGAGTATTTTTGCAAATAATGCAGATTCAGGTGAGTCAGCTTGTTCCGAGCTGTCTCACATGAAATCAGCATCATTTGTTTGCCTTTTATTTATCAAAATATTCCAAGATTTCTTTAAGATGGAAAAAATGGAATTGCTCGGACATGGACATGGAGGCGTCTGCTTTAAGAAATTCGGCGCTAGAGGATGTATGGTTGGCTTTCCTCGACCACTACGCATTTATTAGATAGAAGTCAGAATTATTTTTATAAAAAACTAGAATTTAGACTTATAGTAAGCTACATCACACGAAAACCGACAGTTATGCAGTGATAGCTCAATGGCCTTTCGTATCAAAGGTGCCGGGATCGAAACCCGTGATAAACGCGTTCTGTTAATGGAACTGCTAATCTTTTCGCCGATGTTCTGACGATGTCCTGACGATGTACTATCGTTCTAAGCGATGTGATACCGTTGCGCTGCCGTACTAGTACCGATCCCCGAAAATCTTGTGCTCCGGTATAGCTCCGGCGAGCCAAATCGGCTAGGTCTGACAGGCCCTTTAAACATTTGGCATAGACGCATTCTTTAAAACACTAGAACTGTAAACCCAATTAGTTTTACGCCGATATCAAATTTGTGTGATCCCTTTACGGTTAATCAGAAGGAACACCAACTCAGCATACACTCTTTTGTGTTCCTACACGACACAACTGTTTTAGAGCAATGTTCATTGCCATATGGCTGGTGAATTCAGTCGATCGTTTTGGATTGCACGGGAGCTTTTGGTTACTTTTCTTGTAGTACAATAGGCACAATGTCTTGACGTTTCGTATCGTTGTACATATGTGAGCCGTCCCGCTAGAAAAAAACAGTGTGGGCTCTGCGTAAAGTATCGACCCGGATCAGCCTACGCATGCCGCGCAGTGTATCGACCCGGACAGACACGTTTCGCCTGATCTGGTTCGATACATTACGCAGAGTCCATAATGTTTGTTTTCTCGCGGGACGGCTCATATCAGCAGTAGTGTCAGCAACCTGACCTTGAGAAATTAGAATATTACATTATCGATAATAGAAGACATTTTGAACTAATAAAATCTAGCTTAATCTAAACAAGTAGGCCTTTGCATCAGCCAATCAAAGTGTTGCCTACAAAAAACGTTAGGTATAAAACAGGGGCATAAACATGCAGAATCAATCTCATTAAAACCAGACGTTATGTGCGCTCGCTAGTATATAGATCCTTTCAAGTTCTGATCACTGCCTCATACAGGTTGCCTCAGATAGGCCTTTGCGTCAGCCAATTAAAGTTGTCTAAAAAAAAATGGTAGATATAAAACAGAGTCCATAGCCCATATAATTAACGATATATAGAAACGGTGATTTTTCCGTTTGCTTATAACCGAGCGTTGGTGTTATCGTGTTTTTCATTGGACAACAAAAACGAGCACCTGCTCATAAACATTCAATCGTATGACGTCAATTTTTATGCGATGTAGTCAGATCAAATATACGTTCCGCGAAGTATTTTGGTCTGATCTTAATGATATTTGTATAAAACCGTTCTTATACATTTAGTGTTTGAAAAATTATCTCTAAATCTGTAAAGCGGTCAGTTTATTGTTCAAGTAGCTTTCTATAACATTAAAAAAAAATCAGTTTGTAGCTACTTTATAGTAGCTTTAATTTGATTGGCTGATTTTGTTTTCTTCCATAAACTATGTAACATTTATCTTAACCCTTTCCAACATACAACACATTGAAAATATATTGACAATCATGATATAGCCGTTCTGCGTCAGGCGATGTTTGATATATATGACTCTCTGGATCACATACATGTATGTGAATATTTATTTAATGCTAAACGATGAGATACTGAGTTCTATCAGTGAGATATAATCCATATCACCCACACTGTGGGTGATATAGGTATGACGTCATTTTCCTAGTTTCCGGTCATGTTATACTACACACGTTATAGATATAAAGAAATACGTAATGGGTATATTATTAGATCGGATACAAGCATTGCCATGTGATAAAAACCTTATCTTATCTATATCCATGTATAAAATTCACCATTTAGTGAATGCTAAACTACAAGTCAAGTATATCGGTTAACCATTTAGTGAATGCTAACATCAAGTCAAGTATATAGGTTAACCAGTTAGTGATTGCTATAATCAAGTTAAGTATATAGGTTAACCATTTAGTGATTGCTAAAATCAAGTTAAGTATATAGGTTAACCATTTAGTGATTGCTAAAATCAAGTTAAGTATATAGGTTAACCAGTTAGTAATTGCTATAATCAAGTTAAGTATATACGTTAACCATTTAGTGACTGCTAACATCAAGTCAAGTATATAGGTTAACCATTTAGTGACTGCTCGAATCAAGTCAAGTTTATAGGTTAACCATTTAGTGAATGCTAAAATCAGGTTGACTGTTTTACAGAGCTGACCCCTATCACTAATTTGACTGTATTTTCATTCATAGAAATTTTAATGTTTTACAAACATATTTTCAATGTTTTACAAACATATTTTCAAAGTTTTACAAACATATTTTCAATGTTTTACATTTTCAATGTCTTACACACATATTTTCAAATTATTCCGATGCAGATTCGATATATGTGGGAAAGGGTTAACCTTTTTGTCATATCATTATACATTAAAAACGTTGCTTCACTTTATCAAAAAATACAAATTAAGATAAAACATAATTGAACTAGCATTACATATTATGTCGTATGACACACAAAAAGTGCAATATACAATCAAACCTCTGCTAAAGACCACATTGGAATAGCAATTCCCTGTTTCTATCAACCACAATGTTACTTTCCAAATGACTCATTTGTGGCATAAATAACACTGCAATTAAAGACCACCTGTGAATAAAGACCAAATTGGTCTCTTCCCATAAGTGGTCTTTAAACACAGGTTTCGCTGTACTATAGTTCTTTGAAGAGGAACAGAGAAAACGCAATCTTGATATTCTATTAATCATAAGAAAGCTTAACCCTTTCCCTCATAAAGACGCTGTCTGACGCCTCTGCACCAGACGGCTTTTTGATAACATATTGACAAAAGAAGAAATTGCTCAAAACGAGCAATTTCACCTTTTGCCACAATGTTTTCCACTCTTAGTCATAGGTTATCCATTCAATTTTAGAGATTTTTTATTTTTTGACAAAATATGTTCAAAGTCGTCTGCTGCAAATTTGCTGTATGAGGAAAAGGGTCAATGTACTATTTAGGTAGAATTACACCAAATGCATCCGCAGAAAAAAACATTGTTTGCATAGAAATGAGTACACGTAAATCCTGACGAGAATGCATTAAATATGTGACAATGAGATTTAATATTATAGGATGGGTTGATTTCATCATTTTTGATAGGTTCACTTTGTCTAACAGTGAAAATAGAGTATGTGGGAACCCAGTGTTGGTCCAACCCGATTATGTGCAAAATACGGGAACCATATACGCGGAGTGATTGCTTTATTGCCTAGCACAAGACCCACCATTTTGGGACTGACCATTTGTTTCGGCAATAACTGTTTAACCTCAGTGTTGACCTAGGTGTTAAACAAATGATCTAGATTGTAGACCAATCAAATGTTGTTTTTAATGAATAATGTCGAAGAAATAAAGGAAATGAAACGTTTTGATTGGTTCATAGTTAAGTTGGAGAGGCACTAATAAGTTGAAGTTTTAAAATGAAATGTTCTGCATACTAATCTTTAATTGTTTTCCTTAAGAAATAAAATCAGTGAAAACGTATGAAATATAATATTTAAGAGAAAAATATTAATTATTTTTGAAACATGATACGTTTTCAGTTATTTATTGTCAATTGAAACTTATACACCTCTTGGGAGCCTCGCGGAATCTCCAGTCATGTGACATATTCTCGGCCTTGATAATTTATTTATAGAAACTGAAGCTGGATGGAGATGGCCGATTAGCCTTTGGTAAACAAATAGATTGTATGCGCATGTTCCATTTCTTCCTGTTTTCTCATATTGAATCGCCGTTTATTTCTTGTTAGATAGCTGAGATATTACTTCCTTCATTGATAAAGGGTGTCCTACCTGTAAAACTTCAAGAAAGTGTGACAATTGAGGGTTGAAACTTGATGTCTTACAACGAAAGAATTGAATTGGTGTAATCTGACCTATATATGTGTAACTAACTGTTTTGTCGCACGATAACAATTAATCCCTTTAAAACTAGAGCTAAACTTCGCTGTAGTAGCAAACGCTCGTGTCGATGATCTGATGACTGCCTATTAAACGTCATCTCAGATTGACCTTTGCGTCAGCCAATCTAATGTGTCCCCTACAGAATGGGGAGATAACCCAGCCAGACAGAAATACTTCGCTGTACGAGCATTATGAGCTGTCTCACCTGTAATCAGCATTGATCGCCGTTCAGTTATCAAAGTATTCCAAAAACCCTTGTAACATAAAAAATGGAATCGCCCGATATGAGGAAAATCAGCGCTGAAAGAGTATATGATATTGTATTGAAGTGTTACCTCATTCGTCTATATATTGCGCTATGATAGGGTTGAGAGTGCATGCCCTCTAGGAATAAAACTGTACATTTTTCTGTGTTGATGGTGCAAGCATCTACATGTCAGAAGCACAAAACAATAATCGCCAGAGTTTGCGAGACAAATGTAATTGACGTATTCTGACCACCTTATAAAACGATATTTTACAAGTATAAGATCACTCGGGTCCAAATCGGCAATGAACGAATAAATATCTCGGGAAATCTAGAGCTCTACAGAAATGTGCAGGAAACAAATGGCCTTTAGCGCTGTTGACCTCATTTGTTCCAAGGCTTTTGAGTCAAACCAAAGCTCGAATACTATCAGAGTTGAGTCACTTTATCCTCTCTTGTTGATGTTTTTCTTGAGTGTTTCTTCATCTTCAGATACTCCTCTTTGGGCGCTTTATTCTGTTGCTGCAAGAATGATTACAGAAATGTAAGATATGCAACGCCTTAGTGATCGACGATGAATTCCATGCATTTTTTATATTTGAAAATTTAAGATTAGAAGAGTTTTGTATCTAATGAATACGTGGTTTAATGCTATACCAAGGTCACATAATTGTTATTTTCGCCCTCAAAATGAAAATGCAGTAGTTATATAAAAATGAAATAGCCCTTTATGTTTCAAGGCTTAATGAAGAAATTTGATTTTGCACATTACTACATTGTAAGGTGAAAGTAATAGTATATGTATGTATTGTATTGAATTGTATCGTAAATAAGAAAATATATACTATATACAGTGAACCTGCTATTACTAAAACACATGAGAGTCCAAAAGTGACTTCGAGTTATCAACGAGTTCGAGTGATATCTGGATTTATGTTAGATTCATGTATGTGTTGACAGCTTCGTCATTCACTTATTTGTAATTGTATTTTATGGAGGAAAAAACAAGCAAATAAAATTATGTCAAGAAAACAGCACAGCAGCAGTTCTGATTGCTTGTATGAGCAACCGAACAGCTCCTACACTGTTTTCAATAGAAAGATCCTTTCCTGGAAATGTTTCCACGATATATTCGAATGTTCGAGTGATGGCAATTTCACCCTACATCGGCCAGTAAACCTTGTAGAAAGTTTGACTAAGACGCTTGCTGGCGCCTCTGCAGCAGACCACATTTGAAAACATTGTGGCAAATGGAGAAAACACTCGTAATAAACCAAACTATGCTGTTACCTTAGTTAAAATTGTCATGATGTTTGTGAGTGAGTCTTCGGTATGGTACGGTTGTCCCAATTAAGGTAAGATATACGTATACCATTCTGCGAGCATCCGGGTATGTGTAATTATTATTATTATAATTATTTATTTCAGTTAATAAAAAACATGATATGGCACATTTAATACGCATACTCTGATAGTACCAGGACAAGCATTCACCAGTTAGTGATAACACAAACAAAATGGAAAATTAATTCTCTTGTTTCAATTGTGGTCCTTGATTTTTGACTGCAGTACCCTGCTTTGCACACCTAAATTTCCTTGATTTTTGACTGCAGTACCCTGCTTTGAACACCTAAATTTCCTTGATTTTTGACTGCAGTACCCTGTTTTGCACACCTAAATTAAAAATTACTATTTTTTCAATTACATAATATGGTATCACGGTGAATATTATCCGTTTATTACCAAAACAGTTTTAAGAAGCAACTTTGAATGTGTGCTTTTAATGTCGGCAGGTAATTCATAACGCAGACACCAACCATTGTAGGATCTAAATTCAAACCAGACCTAATCTCTTCGCTGCAGAAACAATCGCTCTAACACATCTGACGACTGCCTGTTACAGGTCGTCTGAGACTGACCTTTTCGTCAGCCAATTGAATTGTCGCCTACATAATGACTAGTTATCAATGGAGGAGATTACCAATATAGATGTATGTACATTTTTAAAGCAGAACCGAGCGTTGATTGTATCGTGCGAATTCATTGTTCAAACAAACCAAGCACCTGTGCATAAGTATTAGAGACGACCTTTTATGGGGTGTCGTCAGATTCAGTATGTACGTACATTAAAGTATTTTGGCATGATTGCAATGATATTGAACCTATAATTATAATAAAAAAAATCTACCTTTTTACTTATTTTACCAAGAACATCGGAAAGAGGAATGAAGACGCCATGTTTGTCTTTGCAGTAGAAATAGCGTTTACCGCGATAAAAACCGTCGTGGTTTCCAACTGAAAAATAAGATCATTCATTAACCTATAAGTAAATAATATCCCCTTGTTATTGTTGTAGTAATACTTTAAAGATGGTTGCAATTTCCTGCCCTCCTTCGCGCTCAGGGTTGCGAGCTTAGCATTACTACTGCCTTGTGTCCGGATAAATGGACCAGTAGTACCAGATAATACATAATCAATCAATTAAAGAAATTGTTTCATTTACAGGCGTCTTAGAATAAATTGTGAAATAGTGATTTAGTTATAAGCTAACAACACGCTATACTTGCACACTTCTTGGTAGGGGATTTAATATAATTCTAATTCCTTTTATACAAGGTAGGCATACTCTTATTTATTATATACCTGTACATTTTACGGCGCAAATACATGCAGATTATCATGCGCAGTTTAGACACGACAGATTAACGTAGTGTAATACGGATTTGTGACGTCAGACAGTGCGCGGACTATTTTCAGCGAGGTTCCCGTTTTGAATCCGCGCTACGTAGTAAAATATGCAGACAACCAGTTCTAATTAGCAAAATCGTTTCTATTTTATGTATCGAAAATCTACAGTCAAATTTAATAAAAATCCGCATTTAAAGATTGTGTTGTCATTTTCTTCCCCCAAACAATGAAAATTTAATTTGATGTTATTGGGCGGGACCTACGATACTAGAATGCTTTCTAGGGGCGTTGCCTTAGTATTGTAGTAATATTCATCCGCCATTCAATAATCATTTCATGATTAAAAACTCATAGCTCTTCAAAGAGTGTGATATATAAAAAAAGAAACATTACGTTGCGTAATATTCCGTAAATATGGTACTGTTTAATATACTTTTCTTAATCATAAAACAGACAGTAATCCCTAAATACGTTTAAATGCCATACCTGGTTCATCAGTTTCAAGTCCAATGAAAAGTGAGTTCGTTTGATTGGTTAATTTATCCACGTGACCAATATACCGAATGTATCCGTTCTTGTAATTCTTCGTAGTCACGTGGTCCCCGACCTGAACTTGCAGCTTACTACTGAAATAAATGATGGTATCCAGAATGTGTCCAGTATGATTGTTTGTTCGGTGTTTTACGACATTTAAAACAGTATTTCAGTCATATCACGGCGATCCCTGCGTAAATTACCAGGACTGTTGATAGGCTTATTCTCACGCATGCGCATCAGTCGTAATGCTAGCTATCCCCGCAAATCCGAGCGACAAGGAGGGTAGCGATTATTACAACTGTGTAAGTCTTTGGTGTGACGCGAACGGGGATTGTACCATGGTCTCCCGCCCCCATGGCGGTCAAGCTTACCAATACACAATGGAGACAGCTTGTTTCAAGTAAGTTTGCGATGACACTACACAAATAGCATTCTTGAATTCTATCCATACTAAAACCATTAATCCTCTCAAGGCTGAATTTTACAAGATAATTGGCTGATGCAAAGGTCAATCTGTGATGACCTGTAGTCGTCATATCTATAAAAACTTTTACTACTGCAGCGTAGTCGAGGTATGGTGTTATTATTTCCTGAGTTCATCAAGAAACTTTGATGCATATGAGCCGTTCAACGAGAAAACCAACGTGATTGTCTCTGCGTAATGTATCGATCCAGATCAGCCTGCGCACTCCACGCAGGCTAATTTGAGCCTAGACATTCCAGCACAGGGGGATCGAGGTATAGAGTAATGATTCCTGAAACAGAAAAATGACAGGAGGCTAAAAGAGTATGTCCGGGTTAGCCTGTGCGGCATGCTAAGGCTGATCCGGGTCGATACTTTACGCAGAGTCCACAATGTTGGTTTTCTCGTGGAACGGCTAATATAGAAGCTCCATTTATACGAGCGGAAGAGTTATACCTCAAGATTTTAATAAAGAAGAAAAGTTTTAAAGGTGCTGAACTCCAGATTACAGACAGTATAGTTAAAGTTTTAAAACTGTTCAAACGTTGTCTTTAAATAATATAATCATAACTCTGAGATAAAATTAGATTAATAATGTTCACTTTTCAGTACAATAAACATCTAAATATTGATCGTTTATGCTTCATTTTTACTGGGTAGACATACCCAGTAAGCTAACTTTTGTACATTTCCATTGACTTTCAATTGACTGTTTTTCAACATTTACTGCCAAAAAGAATAAGAACAATGTATTACTTACTTTGTTGTCACTATTAGCAACATTTGAAAAAAGTTTCAACATTTCAAACTTTTGATCTCCATCTTTCATCTCCTTTAAGATCAAATAGCTGTAGGTGGGTATTTTATGATTATCAGAATGTTGCTGACGTGCCATGAGTCGACAAAACGATTAAAAATGTAATCAGTTAACTCTTTCAGCGCCATAGGCAATTTTGAGGTTTTTGCAAACAATGCAGATTCAGGTGAGTCAGCTCGTAACGAGCTGTCTCACCTGAAATCAGCATTGTTTGCCTTTTAGTTATTGAAATAGTTCAAACTTTTATAAAATGAGACATGGAGACACCCGCTTTTGAACATGGTAGAGTCTACTTTAAACAATTCGGCGCTGAAAGAGTTAAAAGCTTTTCATTTCTTACTTAACGGCGTATCGTGTGGGTTCTTCCAGGTAGTGATCACAATAATGGGAAAGATCATCCTCGCTGCCCATGGCTTCTTGGCAACCCGAACATTTACAGCTTGACAGAGGACCTGTGTACGATATCGGCGTGGTGGCTGGTCGCTTCGGACTCTTCAGTAGTCCGCTGAAATGATAAACAGGGATATATGATCGATGTTTAAAATGGATTGATTGATTGATTGGTTAGGTTTTAACTTAGTTTCTCCATCGAAGCATGGCGGCCAGTCTCGTGTGTTTTGGCTCTCGTAGCCCTGTTGGCAACACAACAGTCTTTCCAAACTACTAGCTGCTGCTTTTCCACATACATAGCCCAATGATGAAAGAGAAAGTAACGATTGTCGCATCGACTTGTGTTAAAGATCGGAAAGAATGTTGGCTGAGTTGGGGTTCGAACTCACAACTCCTGAATGGACAGCGTAACCGTGGCTCGGCTCGGTGTTCAAAAACAAAAGCGGCTTTAGGGCTTTTATGAGCGAATGAGTTATGAATCGACTATCAGTCGACACAAGCAAAAGAAATTTAAAAAACATAGCATCACACGTATTAGGTAGTACAGTTTCTCATATGGAGTTGGTGAAACTTGGAACAAGATGCCAGAAGAAGTTATTCTAGCTTAAACAATAAATGATTTTAAGAGCTTGCTTTATAAAACGTTTGATATATCCCAAATCTAAATTCATGCCCAATTTGTATTAACCGGGTGCTGAAACATTAACCCTTATGAAGCAGGAACAGAGAGCCCATTTGCCTGTAAACAGATCTCATCTGCATTGAATGCTACTTAGACATTACAATATGGAAGAGTCGACCTTGTGAAATTCGGCAGTGTAAGAGTTAATGCGTCCATAAACCTTTTACACCTTCCAGCGACTTATGAGCCGTCCACAAGAAAACCAACATTGTGGACTCTGCGTAAAGTATCGACCCGGATCAACCTTAGCATGCAGCGCAGGCTTACCAGGACAGACACTTTTCGCCTCCTGTTGATTTTTCTGTGTCGGGAATCATTATTCTATACATCTATCCCCCTGAGACGGAATGTGTCGGCCCGGATTAGCCTGCACAGACTGCGCAGGCTGATCTGAGTCGATACATTACGCATATGTCCATAATGTTGGTTTACACAGAGCTATTACGCCCACTCCATAGTATTAGCTATGTTTGTTTACTTCACCTTTAATAGTCTGTGCTAATATATCGAGGGCTTGGCGTGAAAGGGTTGTAACTAAAAACCTATTTTGAAAACCCTAGTTTAGGGGAAATTTTGACCCCTTTGTAAACAATGCAAATTTAGGTGCCATTGCTCAAAACGAGCAATGGCACCTAAATTTCTATTATTTACCAAGAAAAGATGATTTAACGCTTATAAAAGACTTTATGGCGAGGTGATTAACCGTGGTAAAAAAAATACAAATTTCAGTTACAATCGTTTCACGCCAAGCCCTCGATATGAGCCTTTCCACGGGAAAACCAATATTGTGGACTCTGCGTAAAATATCGACCCGGATCTGGCTTAGCATGCCGCGCAGACTAACCCGGACGAACACTTTTCGCTTCTTGTGGATTTTCTGTTTCAGCAATCATTACTCTATACTTCTATCGCCCTTAGACGGAATGTGTCGGCCCGGATTAGCCTGCACGAGTTGCGCAGGTTCGATCTTGGTCGATATATAATGGAGGGGTTTTCTGGTGGAACGGCTCATATTGCTATGGCATTTACGGTTACCAGTTTATAACAGGTGTTTTAGCCAATTTTGCTTTTACTTCATATTTAACGTTCCAAGCTTTTTGTGTCCATACTTGAAACTTCAAGTTCAAAACTCTTCATGAACTTTTCTTTTAAAGCAATATTAGCTTAGTTACTTCATGTCATTTCACAATTTCAGCAATTTATGCACATGCATATAATAAGTTTATAATATGACATGCACCAATATTGCATTGAATTGACTGTTCATGTCTTTTTTTAATATTGCCATTTCATGCTTCGACATTGCAACATATAAATTCATTATCCCATATTACGTTGAGTTGACTTTTCATGTCTCTTTTTATATTGCAATTTCACGTTTCGGCATTGCAACATATAAATTCATTACCCCATATTGCGTTGAGTTGACTTTTCTTGTCATTTATATATCTATTTAAGGTTTGGAGATAAAACATATAAATTCACTTCCCCATATTGCGTTGAGTTGACTTTTCTTGTCATTTATATATCTATTTCAGGTTTGGAAATAAAACATATAAATTCACTGCCCTATTGCGTTGATTTTACTTTTCTTGTCATTTATTTTAAATTTTCATTTCAAGTTTGGAGATAAAACATATACATTCACTTCCCCATATTGCGTTGAGTTGACTTTTCTTGTTATTTATTTTAAATTGACATATCACGTTTCGAGATAAAAACATATAAATGCACTTCCTCATAACGCGTTGAGTTGGCTTTTCTTGTCAATTATTTTAAATTGACATTTCACGTATCTAGCTATATATGGACACTCATATAATACCCCTTTCACGCTTTGCCCTGAGTTGCCCTTTCATGTTGTTTGTTTCATATCGAAACACTTTATCCCTTTCCCTCATACGACAATTCTGCAGCAGACGACTTTGAACTTATTTTGTCAAAACATAGAAAAATCTCCATAGTTGAATGGATAACCTATGACAAAAAACAAAAAACATTGTGGCAAAAGGAGAAATTGCACGTTTTGTGCAATTCCTTCTTTTGTTACTATGTTTTCAAAAAGCCGTTTGCTGCAGAGGCGTTAGAAAGCGTCTATATGAGGGAAAGGGTTAAGTACTATTTAGGTACATATATTTTTAATTTAACATTACGGTCATATACCCTGCATCTGTTCACATCGACAATTCACCTTCATCCTGTCCCACTTACAACCAGACGAGTCCCGGTAGCTCAGTCGGTAGCGACGCGGGCTGTCAATCCAGGGGTTGTGAGTTCGAAGCGCGGCTCGCCGCCAACTTTCTTTCCGACGTTTGACAAAAGTCAATGCGACATGCGTCATTCGTCTTCCACCAATGGGCTAAGTCTATGTAGAAAAGCAGCCAGTTTTTTGGGAAGATTGTTGTGTGGAGTACTGGTGTGAGAAAACCAGGAAGCATATGAGTGATATGACTGAGAAAATGTCTAATTACGGCTTTAAACCCCAATCAACAGCTTTAAAAAACAGCTAGGTAAAAATATATGGAATCTCTAAAAACGAAAGAAAGATTATCTAGTTGAAAACATTGCGACATTTTGGAGAAATCCCCTTTAGTTACAATGTTTTCGGACGTTTTGTGAAAGGGTTAAGATCTATTACCTTGACTTTTCATGTTCAGAGCTATTCCTTGATGTCCGATTACTTCCGGTGTAGTATCCATTGTCGTCTGCATTTTTATCATCATCGCCAAAGCTGCTGAAGGTCTTAGGAATCGCACCTGGGGCCTGGAACGAAAAGTCAGTTGTTATTGAATAAGATTTCACACGACAGTCTCAACGATATTTCGGTCATATCATGGAGACCAGTTCACCATATGTTTCATCTTGGGCCTGGAACGATGACTCAGTTGTTATTGATTTTGACTTTTAGTCATGTTCAACAATTGTTCAGTCATAGCTAGGCGGCCAGTTCACAAATCAAGTTCACCTATAGTTTTCCTGGCTTCTCAACACCAGTTCTCCACACTTTTCAAGCAACTGACTGCTTATACACATAGACTCTTAGCCAATTGGTGGAAGGTAAATGAAGGTTGTCGCATTAATTTGTGTTAAACGTGGGAGAAAGTGTTGGTCGAGCTGCGGTTCGAACCCAAAACCGCTGGCTTGACAGCCCGCGTCGCTACCGGCTGGTCTACAGGGACTCGGCGAACGATAAGTCCATGACGAATCGTTCACATCAACCATCAATATACATATTTGAGCCGTCTCGCGAGAAAACCAATATTGTGGACTCTGCGTAAAGCATCGACCCGGATCAGACTAAGCATGTCGCGCATGCTTATCCGGACATACATTTTTCGCCTCCTGTTCATTTTACGTTTCAAGAATAATTACTCTATGCCTCTATTCACACGAGACGAAATGTGTCGGACCGGATCAGTCTGCGCGGACTTCGCAGGCTGATCTAGGTCGATACATAACGCAGAGGCCATAATGTTGGGTTTTTCTCGAGAGACGGCTCAATGTTTAGCTAAATAGAGGACAATCAACTGTATTCGAGTAATATACGAAATATGTCTCGAGAATGGGGACTTGTATGGTCTAAAGACAAGTTCGAAAACCGGGTTTTTATAATTGGATAATGTACTTATTAAACCTTTTTTATTTTTAAACATATGCATTTGATTGTTCTATTTATTTTATAATCCCTGTAGATTTATAGTGCAAGGGATAAACCAGAGACATATAAACACGACAAAACAAGTGTTACGGCATCACTTCAAGGTGGTAAAACACGACAAAACAAGTGTTCCGGCATCACTCCAAGGGGGTAAAAATCACTTGTTGATGATATTTTCTATAAAAAACATAAACAATAACAATCCCAGTATTTCATTAATCGAATTTTAAGCATCATCATGCATCACCCAAAAACACAAAAATCGATATTGGGGATTTACGCTGTTTTCATCATTATTTCAGTTATTCCGCTATTGGGAATCGAACCCGGGACGCCCGGTTTCAACTCTGAGACGCTATCCAATCGGCTACGGTGTTTTATTAAATATGCAGTTATAAGACCTGATACGCTCTTTCAGCGCCAAAGGCAATATTGAGGTTTTGGCAAACAATACAGATTCAGGTGAGTCAGCTCGTAACGAGCTGTCTCCACCTGAAATCAGCATTGTTTGCCTTTTGGTTATCAAAAAAGTCCGAACTTTTATTACATGAGAGATGGAGACGCCCGATTTTGAACATGGAAGAGTCTACTTTAAACAATTCGGCGCTTGAAAGATTTAAAGATGACCAAGTATTAACCGCTGAAATGAATGCATGTGTTATTGTTTTTTTTTTTCTATTAATGTATGTTTATATAAACGCATCAGGCGATTTGGGGGGTAATCTAGACTCTCCTATTTGGCATCGTTTATAACTAATGTTGTCGTTCAACAAGTGGACCTACACTGTTCACAGACACAACAAGACTCAAAATCGCATGGCATGATTTATATGTATTTTATATATAATATATCTAGATATTTTAACCTTTTCAGATACGACTTTTTTTTCCCTACAATTCCTGATTTATTATGAAGATCTTAACCACGAACTTGTCACACAGACACCGATGTATGAGGTTCCTAAGCATGCAACTATTCTCATCCATGATCCTGATTTACACCAACTTCTATATATACATAACCTTTTTACACGTTTCCCGCTGTGCGTCACTTTAAGTAAAGAATTACATACTCCGTAATGCCCGACAATCTACATATTTTGCAAAAACATTAAGACCAAGATCAGCCTATATATTTGTGCAGTCTAAATTTGCTCTCCATTGTTCACAACTGATGTATCAAAATGTACAAGTTCAAGGTTTCATTAAACTTTGATCATACTTACATCTAAAACTCTTCATCACAGTGTATGTTGTAGTGAGGCGCTACCTTACTTTAGGGTATGTATGTTTCATTGTTTCCATAAAATACATTTCATTATATTTCCTAAACGCCCGATATTGAACATAGAAGAGTCTACTTTAAACAATTCGTCGCTGAAAGAGCTATAGCGCAAGAAAGTACAATCACTCCGGTGTTTAAAGACCACCAATGAGACGTGAACAATATGGTCTTTGTACTCAGGTGGTCGTTAATTGCAGAGTCATTTATACAGGGAATTAGTATTTGGTAAGCTAAAAGTATGGTCGCTATAGACAGGGAATTGTGATATTGAAAGGCGGTCTTTAGCACAGGTTCGACTGTATTGCACGTGGGTACGCTCTATTAATAACAAGGCATAATACTCTTACCTCAACTCGCATCAAGCGGGTTTTCAATTGTTCAATTTCTTTTCTAGCTTCGTTCAACTCGTCTTCCAGCTTGGCGTTCATCCGGACCGCTGACAAACAAAATAAGATAATCGAAATTAATACATTGTTACCACAACTACAACATCTCCCTTGTCGGCCATTTTGATATGCAAATTTACTATATGTTTAATAGAGATTGATTGATTGGGATTTAACGCCATTTTCAACATTTTTTTCAGTCATATCACGGCGACCAGTTCACCTACTCATGCGTTTCCTGGTTTTCCCACACCAGTACACCCACACAACATACCTTCCAAGCAACTGGCTGCTTTCCCACATAGACTGTTAAACAGCCCATATTGGTGAAAGATGAATGACGCAGGACACAATGGCTTTTGTCAAACGTCGATAAGAATGTTGGCCATGCTGGGATTCAAACTCGCAACCCCTGGATTGACAGCCCGCGTCGCTACCAACTGAGCTACCGGGGCTCGGCATATTGAATAGAGAAATATCAAACATAATTCAATCAAACTATTGCAAGCGCAAAAATGATTAAATCAAAAATCAATGATTCGATATAATCAGATCATACAAAGGTAGCAATGACATATGGTTGTCAAACTCAAACTCCGGCCTTGGTGTTTTCCTAATTATCACATTGTTTGTTTAATATCTCTCTAGTAATACTCTCATCATATTTGCCTATCAAAATGGCAGACAAGGGTGATAATTATTTTAGTTGGGGGAACTATGTATCGTTTAGCAACTTTAACTATCTGACTGCTGGTACGGATTGTTTATATTGCCTGCTACACCAGTATAACGCTAAGTACGCTGTCGCAACGGCCATTCTCTATACTGTTGGATTATTGATTTGTTTATCTTGATATTCCTAGAAATGACATTATACTTTTTTCAAACGGAAATCTAGATAATCTCCTTTTTTTTAAATTATCAGCATTAAAAGAGATAAAAGCAAATTAACAGAATAGGTTCCGTACCGTTCACTCAATGCGATTGAGAGTAAAATAAAATTCAGCTGGTTGTAATTTATATCAGGAGCTTTTCCCACGTCGGATTGCAATGGTAAATTATGAGAGCCGTCCCGCTAGAAAACCAACATTGTAGACTAAGCGAAAAGTATCGACCCGGATCAGCCTAAGCATGCCGCGTAGGCTTACCCGGATAACCACTTTTCGCCTTCTGTAGATTTTCTGTTTCAGGAATTCTTACTCTATACCTCCATCCCCCCTGAGACGGAATGTGTCGGCCCGGATCAGTCTGCGCGGACTGCGCAGGCTGATTTGGGTCGATACATTACGAAGAGGCCATAATGTTGGTTTTCTTGCGGGACGGCTCATTATTTATGATTTGTTTGTAAAACAAGCAATCTCATGAAAACCAGACATTTACGTCGCTGCAGTATCAAACGATCATATAACTACATTAGACTTTCTTTTAAAGGTCGATTTACGCCAAATACATCCGCGGTACCTTAAACTCCTTTGTTTGCGATGAAATGAAGGTATACCTTCATCAGAATAAATGCATTGGATACATGACATCGAGTTTAAATTCATTGTAAATATGTATAGGATGCAATGGAGCTGTTTAATTTGTATCCTTTGTTGTTATTTTGAACGTGTGTGAAAGTGAAAGAAGAGTATGTGAAAAACAGGTTTTGGCCTAGCCCGATTATGTTAAAAATAACGGTGACCATCTTCGAGGGGTGAATTATTTCTTGCATTATACATGACCCAGCATTTGATTTGGATAAGAGGTTACTCTTTTCAATGATATAGGGTGTCGTACCTGTAAAACGTTTTAAAAGGACTGACAATTTTAAAAGGATTGACGCTATTAAATTCACATGGAAACCAAAAAGGAATTTTAATTGGTGTAATGGTGCCCTTACAGGTCGTCTCAAAATTGCATCAGCCAATCAAATTGTCGCCTACAAAATCGTTAGGTTTCAACAGGGGAGATGACTCATATCAGTACACGAGATAGAGAAGCGTTGATGGCCGAGCGTTGATTGTACTGTGCGATTTCATTGGACAGAAAATATGAGAAACTGCACATGAATTTTGAAATGTTTAGGGTCAACTTTAGATCAATTTTTAGGCGATGTCGTCAGATCAAATATATGCGCAGCTAAATATTTTGGTCGGATTTTAATGAGATTGGGTAATTAGTTTTCCCAGTGTCACATGGGTTCTGAAAAACGCTGAGTGATAAATAAGTTTCCAAAATAAAGAAGCGATACACTTTCAGTTTGTTCTACAGACTAAATTAAACTTATAATCTGTTCGCTGCAATGTATTACATTACATCGTGAATTGCCACAACAGGAAAGAGTAACTAACAATCAGCAATGTTTTCACTAAATATATGCGCTCTTGACAAAATAAAGTTTAACCCTTTCTGGAGAATATAAACCAGTTACAGGAACCGACACCAACACGTACCATACACATGCGGAATAACAATAATTCACGAAGAGAAACAAGAAATATCTCGTTGATCACATGACTGGAGATTATGCGAGGCTCTCAAGAGGTGTATTATGTAACAAAGTATAAGTTATACTTGACGATAAATAACTGAAAACTGATCATGTTTCAAAAATAATTAATATTTTGCTCTTAAATATTATATTTCATACGTTTTCACTGATTTTTTTAACTGAAATTTATTTCTTTAGAAAAACAGTTAAAGGTTAGTATGCAGAACATTTCATTTAAAACTTCTCTTATTTGTGCCACTCGTAGGATCGCCAACTTAACTATGAACCAATCAAAACGTTTTTATTTCCTTTATTTCTTCAACATTATTCGTTAAATACAACATTTGATTGGTCTACAATCTAGATAATTTGTTTTAACATCTAGGTCAAACCCAACGTTAATCAGCTATCGCCGAATAATACTTACAATTGACAAACTGGTCTTCTAAGGCTTGGCTCGATTCTGTATTTGCCATACTACACTGTACATGCTTAGATTGCTTCGGTCTGAAAGATAATAAAGCAATATGTAGATTTCAGCGACTTCTATTTTCCATCAATAGACTGAAATATCTTCGGGGGACAACCGAAATTTGATTGGGAAGATGACAATTGTACATAGTACAGGCGCATTAAATATTTAAACCAAAGAAATACAAGGTATAATAATTGCAGGTTTATACTATGATTGTAGCGTCCAGCTGGACTTCGATCAATCGATGGTCGGGAAATACAAAATAATGGTAGTATACATTTTCATTCGTGGTGAACAAAATTTGTGGGAAAAGCATTACCACAGACGAATGGTTACGAGGATAAACGTACTATATGCACTTGATAATCTGTAGAAACTGCAATGAAAATTTAGAGTTTTCCTACTGCTCACCAAATATCCCATTAGACCGTGTCCACTACAATCAATTAGGTTATTAAGTCAATAGGTCAAAACACAACATACCGTATTCTAATCCCGTGTTCACTCGGAAGTGACGTCATCTCCGGAAGTGATACTCTGCGACGTTCCAGTAAGGACCGTGGAACTTGAAGTGAACGGAGCGTTTCTTTTTCGCGAGTCTTGTCGCGATTATCATCTTTTAAGGTACTGTCTTTTTGTTTTGATTTCACGTGAGACTTTGCACTAGTTTCGTCTTCCAGATGGACGTGTAGAGCGGACACCATGTTTCCGATTGCATTCGTATACTCGGGAAGATTTGAAACGTCCAATCCTTCCGTGTCGCCATCTATATCCGTTGACACGCGCACCTTGTAATCTGTTGAGCTGCTGCATTCGTTCGCTATTGTTGTTGTTGTAGCTGTAGCGTCTACTTCTTTCTTCACATGAATGTCTTCGGTTTCAGTATGTTCCCTTGCCGAATTGCCAAGGTTAGTACATTTTTTGTCTTGGCAATGTTTTGAATGTGACGGTTGCGACCTTTGGAATCCGGAATTTAACGAGTGAATAAAACGATTGCTGAAAATAGATGGACGGTGGTAATTTATAATTTTATCATCTGATGTACGGGCAGGTCGTGTGTTCGATCCCTGTCTGATAATAGCCGGGTCATACCAAAGACCTTGAGAAATTTTAGAAAAGGCTTTCCCGCCGTGGTGCTAAGGATTATTGGATTATCATGATGACTGACTCACTGGTGTCAGGATAAATGAACTGGTTGTATTGTTAACTTACCAAGGAAACGACGTGATTTATGATTGATTGTTTGGTGTTTTATGCCGCTGTCAACAATTTTTCAGTTTTATTTAGACGTTTCCTGGGTAAGTTACCAATACTACTGGTCCATTTATCCTGACACCAGCGAGTCAGTCGTAATGCTTACCCGGTAACCCTGAGCGACAAGGAGGCAAACCATTAATACCATTTTTGTTAAGGTATTTGGATGACCCGGCCGCAACCTTCAGCACCCGAGGTGGTTTCGACGTGATTTAAATGACAATTGCGGCGTAAAACACCATATAAACAAAACAAACAGCGCGACATCAGATGGCATGTTGGTTTCCTCACGGAAATGTGTTGTCTCCCGAGATAACCAACAGTATGGTCTCTGCGTAATGTATTGACCCAGATCAGCCTGCGCAATCCGCGCAGACTGATCCGGGCGAAACGTGTATGTCCGGATTAGCCTGCGTGACTGTTTGGTAAGGCATGACAGTCGGTTAGTATCGCGTGTATAAAACACCTATCTTATTAGAACCAGACCAATACTTTGCTGTGTGTATATTGGATATGACGACTGCGCATAAAAGGACATCTCAAATTGACCCTATACATTTAAATATTAATGACAGGTTCCCAGTTGTTATTGTCCAATGAAATTTCACGGTACTACCAACGCTTGACCATCACGTTGATTGATAAGGGTAAACTCCCTCTGTCGATATATAACGATTTGATTGGCTGACACAAAGGTCAATCTGAGACGACATGTAATAGGCAGTCGTCATATATGTATGAGAGTTCTCTCAGTCTACTGCGAAGTTTAGGCTCGGTTTTAATGAAGTTGAGTGATACCGAATATGTACGAATAATTATTAGCCTTTAATGCTTTTGCCTCCGACATCCCAGATCGGATATTCAGAGATCCGTACCAAGTCTCGCCCTGCTGTGTTGATAATACCAACCTACTCAAGATTCAAGATATTCAAGATATCAAAGATATCAAATATTTTTAATTCAATATTTAGGCCAACGGCCCATAACATAAACAAAACATATTATAGTTTTGCCTCCACAAAATACAACTATTTGTATTTACGCCTAGATGTTATGTTACAAAATATATACCATGGAAGAAAATAGTGTAATCAACAACAGACGAAACCGATGTTGAAGCTAACGGAAATTGTGATACATGGAGAATTTGGCTCACAATGATGCTACTTTCATTTATAGTGCATAGACAATGTTATTTTGTCTAGATGTTTTCAAAGTTGAAGATTTCAAATATATAGGCCACCGGCCTCTAATATAAACAAAACAAAACATGTTATGGTTTTACCACCAACAAAATACAAATAGTACTTTCCTGAAGTTGTTATTTATCATGAGTATAAAATGAATAGCAACTAGTGTAGATAAAGATCAGAATATATGGATGCTTAATGCTATGGTTAGACTCTTCATTTCTTATCAACACTATTTTGTGCACTAATTTACATTTATTGAATACATTTGATCTGTAAAATACTGTACCTTTCTAAGCTGCTATTTCCGTGCTCGTGGTCTGTAACAGGCGAATATTGCACCCCGAATATTCGGGTGTTTCCACCCCGGGGTTTGTCCATTTTGGGAGAGTAGCTGTAGGTACTTGAACTGTTACTGCATCGGGAATTAGATCGGTATAGATCTTGCTGAAAATACGATATTAAAATTTCTTTAATTTACGCAATTATATATCTTTTTAGAAACACTGGCATGATAATATATAATACAAGAGTTAATGCAAGATGCAGCAATTGGCGCGGGAATCAGCAGTTTATGGCTTAGCTTAAACTTATTTATTTTACATCGATTGCGAAACAAGCTTTAAGCTTATATTAATCACGCTCGATGTCTGCTTCCTGGAAACTTAACCAGTACTCGCGCCGTTTGTGAAAAATTCCAAAGGCAGAACCCGCTCATCACGGGATTCGAACCCGGGACCTTTGGTACAAGAGGCCGACGCTCTACCTCTGTACCACTGTCTTCCACAAAGTTTATGGCTTAAGAAACACTGTTTGATTCGAAAAACACGAAATCCGCTTTTAAAGATATGATATAAATATATGATAACAATATTTTTTTTTAAATACGTGCGCATGCTTGTGCTTTTTTTCCCTTAATATATTCTTAAAATCGCAAAATTTAGCACAATAACTTCGCATTTATGAAAATATGCCCGTTTTCCTAATGTAACGGGAATGGGGTATATGTTTTCACAACCGATATATGCACTGGTGCTGATGCACCCTCGCAATAATACCTATGATAAACAAGGGAGATAACTATCGGGAATAATTGAAACTTTCGACTGTTAGGATAAAAAGAAATATAAACGGTTCCACGAGAAAACCAACAATATGGACTCTACGTAATGTATCGAACCGGATCAGCCTGCGAAGGCCGCGCAGGCTTATCCGAGCCGACGCTTTCCGTCTCATGGAGATAAATGTATAGAGTAACGATTCCTGAAACAGAAAATTAACAGGATGCAAAACACATCCGTCCAGATAAGCCGGCGCGGCATGCTTAGGCTGATCCGGATCGTTACTTTACGTTCGAATAGTTGTTTTTCTCGTGGAACGGCTCATATATTCGAACCCCGGGTCGGCCATTCATTGTTTCCGATGACTAACACAATTCGTTGTGAGCAGCGACGTTCGTATTCCAGCAATAGGCTGAACATCTATGTTTCAAGGTAACCTGTCGCCTAGGAAGAACGATGTTTGAACAACATGTGTCTGATAGCTAAGAAGCAACCGATGAGGTGAACTTACCGCCGCTATATGTATGAGACATTGCTGTATACAGCCTAAAAGGCCACCGAACCCCCGGAAGCTCAGTCACGAGCGCCTCGGGTTGTCAATACAGTGGTTGCGAGTATGCTCCCCGGCTCGGAAAATATATATCCTTTCCGACGTTTGATAAAAGTGAATGCGACACGCGGCAATCGTCTTCCCCATATGGGCTAACAGTCTATCTTTCAAAGCAGCCAGCTGCTTTGAAAGACTGTTATTGTGGAGAAGTGCTGTGAAGAAAACAGGAACACATGGGTAAATGAACTGGCCGCCGTTATATTACTGAATAATTATTGAAAGCGGCTTTAAACTCAACCAATCAACCAAAATAAAACCAATAAAACAAGACTTACTTGCACTGCAAGACTCTGTTCCTGCAAGGCCTTTATACAATTTTCAGTGTACGAGCTCAAGGAGGGTGGGGTCGGGCTCATCGAATGACTAGGTAAGGACGCCGCGCTCGCCGACGATCGGAAGCCCTCTGTTTCCTTTTTCAGCATATAAAGCTTTCTCTCCAAGCTGAAACAAAACATATTTATATATACGCCCCGCGAGAAAGCAAACAGTATGACCTCTGCGTAATTTATCGACCCAGATCAGCCAGCGCAGTCCACGCAGACTGATCCGGACCGACACATTCCGTCTAAGGGGGATAGAAGTTTAGAGTAATGATTCCTGAAACAGAAAATCCACAGGAGGAGAAAGGTGTATGTCCGGGTTAGCCTACGCGGCATGCTTAGGCTGATCCGGGTCGATACTTTACGCAGAAACCACAATGTTGGTTTTCTCGCGGGACGACTCATCTATACATAAGTGACTTGGAACTTTTGTTTCAGGATGTATAACTTTCTTTTGCGACTGGAACAAACTTTTTGATACACATAATTATACCGACATCGTCCACTTTCTCTCTCATATATAACTTATTCTCCAAACTGAAAGAATGTAATATTATTATAATATAATATGCGAGTGACTTTGTTAATTTTTTATCAGAACAAACAGCTTTCGTTCAAAGCTGAAAAAATGTATATGAATGACGTCGATCACTTTATTTCACCATATATACATGAGGAATCCGCCGTGGTATTTGGAACAGGACGTCCCAGGCTCGATCGCCAGTCGCAGTCATGGTGGAGTGCCATGACCTGCATCGCTCCATGCTGAAAGAAAGTATCTATATACATATAAGAGACACCGTTTCGTCAACAACTATTTTCGAAAACATGGTGGCGAAAGACGAAATTGCGCATCAACTATATTCAATAAGTATACTTTCATTTATGTTGCATATGTTTTAGAAGTAGACGACTTTGGAAACATATGCAAAATCAAAGAAAGTGAGACGATTCTATTGAGTACCCACAACATAGGGTTTGCTTAAATAATACGAGAGAATTTTTTTATTGAAGGTTTGAGATAAGGAGGGGTATTCAGCTCTTTTCCCCACAATTTCTCTCTTATTATTTAAGCAAACCCTATTTTGTGGGTTCTCAAAAGAATCGTCTCACTGAGACGAGTTCTTTTGAGTACCCACACCATAGGGTTAGAGGGTCAAAAAAGGACTTTAGAGCATGCAAAATGCCCCTTATTTAGAGCTCTGATCTTAGGTCAGCTCTCTTACCATTGCTTTGACCTCATCAGGTGACCCACATCAGCGCAGAGCGGTATGATACCCTTCCTCGTACTGTTCACCACAAACGCAACGGCACGGGCAGCTATTTCTTTATCCTCCATCAGACCCGAGAGTCCATTGATACCATCTGAAAAGACGCCCAAATGTCAAACATGTATTTATCACATGACAATGCTTGTATCCGATCGAATATACCCATTAAGTATTTCTTTATATGTTACACGTGTAATACAACATGACCGAATGAAAATACGCCCAAATGTCAAACATGTATTTATCACATGACAATGCTTGTATCCGATCGAATATACCCATTAAGTATTTCTTTATATGTTACACGTGTAATACAACATGACCGAATGAAAATACGCCCAAATGTCAAACATGTATTTATCCCATGACAATGCTTGTATCCGATCGAATATACCCATTACGTATTTCTTTATATGTTACACGTGTAATACAACATGACCGAATGAAAATACGCCCAAATGTCAAACATGTATTTATCACATGACAATGCTTGTATCCGATCGAATATACCCATTACGTATTTCTGTATGTGTTACACGTGTAATACAACATGACCGAATGAAAATACGCCCAAATGTCAAACATGTATTTATCACATGACAATGCTTGTATCCGATCGAATATACCCATTAAGTATGTCTTTATATGTTACACGTGTAATACAACATGACCGAATGAAAATACGCCCAAATGTCAAACATGTATTTATCCCATGACAATGCTTGTATCCGATCGAATATACCCATTACGTATTTCTTTATATGTTACACGTGTAATACAACATGACCGAATGAAAATACGCCCAACTGTCAAACATGTATTTATCACATGACAATGCTTGTATCCGATCGAATATACCCATTAAGTATTTATTTATATGTTACACGTGTAATACAACATGACCGAATGAAAATACGCCCAAATGTCAAACATGTATTTATCACATGACAATGCTTGTATCCGATCGAATATACCCATTACGTATTTCTTTATATGTTACACGTGTAATATAACATGACCAAATCACTATGTGTGTATTCATCCGCGAATGTTTACAAAATGATTGAGAACGTGTATGGGGTAAACACAAACGTCACGATAGATGGACGGGGTAAAGGGACCAGTATCGGTCATAAACATATTGTTGTGTGTGATTAGTTAACACTCTATTAAGTATTACATGTTGGGACTATTTTCTGACAGGGAAAACCCGATTTTCTTTTTGTGTTTCGTCATGTGATTCGTTGTCATTTCATAAAGTTTTATTAAACTCGTCTAATAAATTAGTTATTTAGCTCGCCAAAGGCTCGCTTAATAACAAATTTCTTGGATTCGTTTAATAAAACTGTATATGAAATGCCAATCATGTCAGATCCTATATGTGCCTTAATGTGACGGGACGGTCTTTGGGTGTATGATGTAACTATTTTTTATTATTAACATGACTCGGTGGCGTTAAATGAGTAGAAGTCAATTTGTTCATCCAATCGTCATGACAAATCATCAGAACTTTTGACTATTTCAAATCTCAGTCAATTTGAAACTGGGTCATGGAGATAAAAAAACTAGGTCACTAAATCAAGTTTCAAAGTAACTTTATTAAATGTATGAAATTAACACTGTCGAGGCCACATTTTGTCCGATCTTTATGAAAGTTCATAAGATGTTTACGTTTCAAAGACTTAAAGTTTTTTGCGTATTAAATCCATTTATTATTCTGTTTTCATAGAGGACGAAACACCCTAAGCCCAAGGTCTTTGTCTTGTTCGGAATTGTTGATAATCACGGTTTGGAAAATTTCATGCTCAAAGATTTCCTGTAGGATATTTGAAAATCCATAGATGTTCTTACACTATTATGTTAATTTGATTCATATTTATTGTCAAATGACTGCTCAAGCCATTGCAGGTCTCTATCCTTATTTTGTAATCGTGTTGAACCATTCTAGTATTGTGTTGTGAAGAGTCTGATGTATACGAGGAGGTAAGAATAATTGTTCTACTCACATAATTTGTAAGTAAATACAGTTGAATTGATTCCTATTTATTTTCAAACGACTGCACTTACAATTGCCGGCCTCTTTCCTATATTTGTGATCGTGTTGAACCATTCTAGTATTGTGTTGTGAAGAGTCTGATGTATATGAGGAGGTAAGAATAATTGTTCTACTCACATAATGTGTAAGTAAAAACAGTTGAATTGATTCCTATTTATTTCCAAACGACTGCACTTACAATTGCAGGCCTCTTTCCTATATTTGTAATCGTGTTGAACCATTCTAGTAATGTGTTGTGAGGTGTTTGATGTATATGAGGAGGTAAGAATAATTGTTCTCACTCACATATCTTATAAGTAAATACAGATGAATTTATTCCTATTTATTTTCAAATGACTGCACTTACAATTGCAGGGCTCTTTCCTATATTTGTAATCGTGTTGAACCATTCTAGTAATGTGTTGTGAGGTGTTTTATGTATATGAGGGTGAGAATAATTGTTCTAATCACATATCTTATAAGTAAATACAGTTGAATTGATTCCTATTTATTTTCAAATGACTGCACTTACAATTGCAGGCCTCTTTCCTATATTTGTAAACTTGTTGAACCAGTCTAGGAGTGTAGTTTGAGGTGTTTGATGTATATGAGGAGGTAAGAATAATTGTTTTACTCACATATCTTATAAGTAAATACAGTTGAATTTATTCCTATTTATTTTCAAATGAATGCACTTACAATTGCAGGCCTCTTTCCGATATTTGTTATCGTGTTGAACTATTCTAGGAGTGCGATGTGAGGAGTGTGGTGTATATGAGGAGGTAAGAATAATTGTTCTACTCACAATATCTTGTAAGTAAATACAGTTGAATTGATTCCTGTTTATTTTCAAATGACTGCACTTACAATTGCAGGCCTCTTTCCGATATTTGTTATCGTGTTGAACCATTCTAGGAGTGTTGTGTGAGGTGTTTGATGTATATGAGGAGGTAAGAATAATTGTTCTAATCACATATCTTGTAAGAAAGTACAGTTGAATTGATTCCTATTTATTTTCAAATAACTGCACTTACAATTGAAGGCCTCTTTCGTGTTGAACCATTCTAGGAGTGTGTTGTGAGGTGTTTTATGTATATGAGGAGGTGAGAATAATTGTTCTAATCACATATCTTATAAGTAAATACAGTTGAATTGATTCCTATTTATTTTCAAATGACTGCACTTACAATTGCAGGCCTCTTTCCTATATTTGTAATCGTGTTGAACCATTCTAGGAGTGTGTTGTGAGGTGTTTGATGTATATGAGGAGGTGAGAATAATTGTTCTAATCACATATCTTATAAGTAAATACAGTTGAATTGATTCCTATATATTTTCAAATGACTGCACTTACAATTGCCGACCTCTTTCCTATATTTGTAATCGTGTTGAACCATTCTAGGAGTGCGATGTGAGGAGTGTGGTGTATATGAGGAGGTGAGAATAATTGTTCTACTCACAATATCTTGTAAGTAAATACAGTTGAATTGATTTCTATTTATTTTCAAATGACTGCACTTACAATTGCAGGCCACTTTCCTATATTTGTTATCGTGTTGAACCATTCTAGGAGTGCGATGTGAGGAGTATGGTGTATATGAGGAGATGAGAATAATTGTTCTACTTACAATATCTTGTAAGTAAATACAGTTGAATTGATTCCTGTTTATTTTCAAATGAATGCACTTACAATTGCAGGCCTCTTTCCGATATTTGTTATCGTGTTGAACCATTCTAGGAGTGCGATGTAAGGAGTGTGGTGTATATAAGGAGGTAAGAATAATTGTTCTACTCACATATCTTGTAAGAAAGTACAGTTGAATTCATTCCTATTTATTTTCAAATAACTGCACTTACAATTGAAGGCCTCTTTCGTGTTGAACCAGTCTAGGAGTGTGGTGTGAGGAGTTTGATGTATATGAGGAGGTAAGAATAATTGTTCTACTTACAATATCTTGTAAGTAAATACAGTTGAATTGATTCCTGTTTATTTTCAAACGACTGCACTTACAATTGCAGGCCTCTTTCCGATATTTGTTATCGTGTTGAACCATTCTAGGAGTGTGGTGTGAGGTGTTTGATGTATATGAGGAGGTAAGAATAATTGTTCTACTCACATATCTTGTAAGAAAGTACAGTTGAATTGATTCCTATTTATTTTCAAATAACTGCACTTACAATTGAAGGCCTCTTTCGTGTTGAACCATTCTAGGAGTGTGTTGTGAGGTGTTTGATGTATATGAGGAGGTGAGAATAATTGTTCTAATCACATATCTTATAAGTAAATACAGTTGAATTGATTCCTATTTATTTTCAAATGACTACACATACAATTGCAGGCATCTTTCCTATATTTGTTATCGTGTTGAACCATTCTAGGAGTGTGTTGTGAGGTGTTTGATGTATATGAGGAGGTGAGAATAATTGTTCTAATCACATATCTTATAAGTAAATACAGTTGAATTGATTCCTATATATTTTCAAATGACTGCACTTACAATTGCCGACCTCTTTCCTATATTTGTAATCGTGTTGAACCATTCTAGGAGTGCGATGTGAGGAGTGTGGTGTATATGAGGAGGTGAGAATAATTGTTCTACTCACAATATCTTGTAAGTAAATACAGTTGAATTGATTTCTATTTATTTTCAAATGACTGCACTTACAATTGCAGGCCACTTTCCTATATTTGTGATCGTCTTGAACCATTCTACTAGTGTGTTGTGAGGTGTTTGAACCATTCTAGGAGTGTGTTGTGAGGTGTGTTTGAACCAGTCTAGGAGTGTGTTGTGAGGTGTGTTTGAACCAGTCTAGGAGTGTGGTGTAAGGTGTGTTTGAACCAGTCTAGGAGTGTGTTGTGAGGAATGTGATGTATATGAGGAGGTAAGAATAATTGTTCTACTCACATATCTTGTAAGTAAATACAGTTTAATAGATTCCTATTTATTTTCAAATGACTGCACTTATAATTGCAGGCCTCTTTCCTATATGTGTAATCGTGTTGAAACAGTCTAGGAGTGTGGTGTGAGGAGTGTGATGTATTTGAGGAGGTTTTGTTTGTTTGTTTGTTTGGAGTTTAACGCAGCTTTCAACAGCTTTGGTCATATCACGGCGGTCAGTGCACCTATCCATGTTTTCCTGGCTTTCCCACACCAGTACTTACACAACATTCTTTCGAAGCCACTGACTACTTTCTCACATAGATCAGAGGTGAGAGGCAATGGAAAACATCGCCCGAAAGAATGTCGCCGCAACCGGGTATCGAACCCGTGACCTCCAGATCACGAGTCAGATACGCTACCAATTGAGCTACCCGGCCGGGTCATTTGAGGAGGTAAGAATAATTGTTCTACTCACATATCTTGTAAGTAAAATCAGTTGAATAGATTCCTATTTATTTTCAAGTGACTGTATTACAGGTTTTTATTTTGTCACGTACAAAGACATCGACCAACCTTTTTATCAGAGGTCCAGATAAGGAGGGGGTGTACAGCTCTTCCCCCCCCCCCCCCCACACGCCACAATATATTTCGTATTGTCCAACCAAACCCAATGTTGTGGGTACTCAAAATAATTGTCTCATTAGACAATTCTTTTGAGTACCCACAACATAGGGTTAGAGGGTCAAATCATACGAACATGATATTACATAATGCCAACGCAAACTGAAACTGGTTTGCCCTTTGAATTATTGAATCGTGTTCGATTGTCACTGCCAATCCCCGAAAACGACACGGGCTGTCAATCCAGGGGATGTGAGTTCGAACCGAAACTCGGCCAACAGTCTTTTCGACGTTTGACAAAAGTCAATGCGACAATCGTAATTCGTCTTTAACCGATAGGGTAATAGGCTATGTGGGAAAGCAGCCATGTTCTTGTAAAGGCTGTTGTGTGTAAGAACTGGTGTCGAAAGCCAGGAAATACATGAGTAGGTGAACTGGTCGCCGAGGCATTACTAAAAAATTGTTGAAAAACGGTTCCATAATATAATACATAATACAAAAAAGTTCCATTTTGGCATTGTTCCTGCATTTTTTCATTGAGATGAGAAATTGGACAGGCATATTGTCTTAATTTACTTTCAGTATCATCATTCCTTTATCATATAAGTGCTTTCATTTGTTTATATTGCAGGAGTATGTTGTGAGGTCGAATGCCTAAAGGTTAAGGATGTTAAAGTTGAGCGAAGTCTTCGAATCAGATATGTTCACAGTGGATGGGTACGACTGCGAACAGCGAAAAAAAGATACGCGCTAATTGTGTTACTTTGTTTACCTATTTTTTTAGGAAAGTCGGTGAACTATTCGAAACAAAAGCCCTCTGTGTATAAAGATTCACTCTTTTGTTTTCGGCGATAGCTGTTTAACCTCAGTTTTTACCTAGATGTTAGACAAATGATCTAGATTGTAGACCAATCAAATGTTGTATTTAATGAATAATGTCGAAGAAATAAAGGAAATGAAACGTTTTGATTGGTTCATAGTTAAGTTGGCGATCCTACGAGAGGCACTAATAAGATGAAATTTTAAAATGAAATGTTCTGCATACTAACTTTTAATAGTTTTCCTTAAGAAATAAATTTATACACCTGCCTCGCATAATCTCCAGTCATGTGGCGTATGCTCGGCCTTGATAATCTATTTATAGAAACTGAAGCTGGATGGAGATGGCCGATTAGCCTTTGGTAAACACATAGATGATTGCTTGTTCCATTTTTTTAGTGTTTTCTCATATTGATCGCCGTTTATCTTTTTTAAAGATATTTCTTGTTTAAAGTGTTGGAAATAATATTGGCTTTTGCTTGGGTTCGAACAAACAACCCCTGGATTGACAGACCGCGTTCCTTACATAATGAGCTACCGGGGCTCTGATGAAAAGTTGAAACCCCGAGGAGCCGATTAGATATCATACGCTTATAGTTGATAATCGAGTTGTGAAAAAAGAGTGTTGCCCTGTCTTATTTATTTTCTTGATACAGTCACAATTTGAGCCCGTCCCGCGAGAAAACCAACATTGTGGACTCTGCGTAAAGTATCGACCCGGATCAGCATAAGCATGCCGTGCAGGCTAACCCGAACAGACACTGTTCGCCTTCTGTGGATTATCTGTTTTACGAATCATTACTCTATACCTTTTTTCCCTGAGACGGAATGTGTCGGCCCGGATCAGTCTGCGCGGACTGTGCAGGCTGATCTTGTTCGATATATTACGTAGATGCCATAATATTGGTGTTTTTTTCGCGGGACAGCTCAATTTTGATTACTTCGTTAAAGACGGCATATTTTCTAAAGCAGTACCATATTTTAAATGTGCTGAAGTCCGGATTATGGATAGTATAGTCAAAGTTTTAAAACCGTTCAAAAGTTATCTTGAAATATTAGAATCATAATTCTGAGATAAGATAAGAGTAATTATTCTATACCTAAGTTATACGTCCAATCGTAGACGCTCATTCGAATCATGTGACCGTACAATATATTTCCGTATCGGGACGCACGCGCGTACAAAATAACCCGTATTTTTTTCGTATTGTACGATTCACAGGTCCCATGTTAAACCTATGATAAAGACCGAAACACGTGAAAAGGTTCCGAATGAAAGTCTGAATCGACAGGCGCTCTAGATAAAGCGTTACGATAAAGCTCCTGTTGTCACCGGATCATTATTGTCGTTTGCAAACAAGGAGTAACACTGAAACTAAAATGTTACTTTAGACATTTTACTTTGGAAAAAGCTGTGTACTCGTCCAAATATATATCCGTATTGTACAGAACACTGTTAAATAACCTATAATAATTTCACTTTCCAGTACAATAAACATCTAAATATTGATTGTTTATGCTTCAATTTCAATGGGGTAAAAGTCAATTTACTATATTTTCATGACTTTCAATTGACAGTTTTTCAACATTTTACTGCCAAAATAGTTTTGAACTATGTATAACTTACTTTGTTGTCATTATTATCAATATTTGCAGATGTTTCAACCTTTCAAAAATGATGATCTCCATCAGGCTTTCAGTACCTTTAATGGAGCCTCGTGTAATACCAAAGCAACAAGGATAAACATTCTCAGCATGTTTTAAGGTTGGTTAAAATTCACAATGTTTAGAATCGTTCCATCCCTGGTTTGATGATCGTTAATGATCGAGTTCAGACAAAGGGGGTGTTGCCTCGTCTTTACTATTTCACAATTTGATTACCTTCGTAAAAGACGGCATATTTTCTAAAGCAGTGTCGGAAGTACCATATTGTGATTGATTGATTCGGGTTCAACGCCGTTTTTAACAATTTCTCAGTCATATCACGGCGGCCAGTTCACCTACTCATATGTTTCCTGGTTTTCTCACACCAGTACTCTACACAACAATCTTCCCAATCAACTTGCTGTTTTTTCACATAGACTGATAGCCCATTTGGTGGAAGACGAATGACGCATGTCGCAATGACTTTTGTCAAACGTCGGAAAGAAAGTTGGCCGAGCCGGGATTCGAACTCAATACCCCTGGATTGACAGCCGGCGTCATTACCGACTGAGCTACCGGGACTCCATACCATATTGTGATGACGCATCGTGTAATACCAAAACAAAAAAGATTAACTTGTACTGCATGTTGTAGGTTCGTTATGAAATTCACATTTTCTTATAATCGATCATTCGATCGATTGAGCACCGACTATGTAATGTAGAGGTGACATCATTCGCCTTAGAAGCGTGTTCAATCCCTTTCGGGTCATACCAAACACTTATTTATTTATTTATTTATTTATTGGGGTTTTACGCCGATTTCAACATTATTAGTTATATCACGGCGACAGTTCACTTATTCATGATCCAAAAACTTAAAAACAGAATTAAGTAATTGATTCTTTCCCTGGCACTCCGGGTTTGTGGAGATAGGATTACAACCGATGCAGTAATGTCCGGATAAATACTACTACTTATATAAATGGTAAATTACCAAGAAAACGCATTGCTATAACTGAAACACTGTTGAAAGAGGAGTAAAAACACTTTTCATGCAAACGAACCAACCAATCGATGATCAATATCAAGATAAATGAGCCGTCCCGCCAGAAAACCAACATTATGGCCTCTGCGTAATGTATCGACCCAGATCAGCCTGCGCAGACTGATCCGGGCCGACACATTCCGTCTCAGAGGGATAGAGGTATAGAGTATTGATTCCTGAAACAGAAAATCCACAGGAGGCGAAACGTGTCTATCCGGGTAAGCCTGCGAGGCATGCTAAGGCTGATCCAGGTCGATACTTTACGCAGAGTCCACAATGTTGGTTTTCTCGCGGGACGGCTCAAATATTATAATAATTATTATACATAAAGTCCAAGGTAAATATAATCTACTCAACTTAACGATTATAATACGGCTTATAAGTTGAAATTAATAACATTCTTCAAATTTGGATTTAAAATTAACCTTTTCCTTCATACAACAAGCATACAGCAGACGACTTTGAAATTATCAATTCCAAAATATAGAAAATATCTATAATCGATAGTATGATTATTGAATAGTGCTTAAAAAGAAATAATTGCTCATTATGAGCAATTTCTCTTTTTGCCAAAATATTTCAAAATTCAAAAATCGTCTGCTCCAAGGCGTCAGAAAGCGTCTGAATGTGGGAAAGGGTTCATAATACATCGTTGGTGTCAAAGGTGAAATTACGTAAGGAACATATTTACCTCTATATACCACTTTGGCTGTGAGATACTAAATAAGAATGGCAACCACAGTCTGACCCTTGCTTGAACCGTAAGAGGCGTTTACATGGGTCTTAACGCCATTGGTCTTAACGCCATTGGTTTTAACGCCATTGGTCTTAACGCCATTGGTTTTAACGCCATTGGTCTTAACGCCATTGGTCTTAACGCCATTGGTCTTAACGCCATTGGTATTAACGCCATTGGTCTTAACGCCATGGGTCCTAACGTCATGGGTCTTAACGCCATTGGTCTTAACGCCATTGGTTTTAACGCCATTGGTCTTAACGCCATTGGTCTTAACGCCATTGGTCTTAACGCCATTGGTTTTAACGCAATTGGTCTTAACGCAATGGGTCTTAACGCCATTGGTCTTAACGCCATTGGTATTAACGCCATTGGTCTTAACGCCATGGGTCCTAACGTCATGGGTCTTAACGCCATTGGTCTTAACGCCATTGGTCTTAACGCCATTGGTCTTAACGCCATTGGTCTTAACGCCATTGGTATTAACGCCATTGGTCTTAACGCTTGCAACTCATGAGCTACAGCAGGTGACGTGGTAATTACGGTGGCATAGACATGACATGGTATTTTCTTTTGTTTTTTAAGAAAAACTATCTTGTGAGAACAAGAAACAATCTTGTGGGAACCAAAAACTTTCTTGTGGAAACAAGTAACTACATCGTTCAATCAATATAGTTTCTTGTTCCCACTAGATAGTTTCTTGTTCCTACAAGAAAGTTTCTCTATCCCACAAGATAGTGTCTTGTTCCCAAAAGAAAGTTTATTGTTCCCACAAGAAAATTTCTCGGTCCCACAAGGTAGTTTCTTGTTCCCACAAAATAGTTTCTTGTTCCCACAAGATAGTTAATTGTTCCCACAAGAAAGTTTCTTGTTCCTACAAGATAGTTTCTCGTTCCCACAATAAATGTTCTCGTTCCTACAAGATAGTTGCTTGTTCCCAAAAGAAAGTTTCTCGTTCCCACAAGATAGTGTCTTGTTCCCAAAAGAAAGTTTATTGTTCCCACAAGAAAATTTCTCGGTCCCACAAGGTAGTTTCTTGTCCCCACAAGAAAGGTTCTAGTTCCCACAAGAAACTTTCTCGTTCCCACAAGATAGTTTCTCTAAAGAAAACAACATGTCATGTCTATTCCACCGCAGGTATTAGTTTCATTCCTGATATATTTTTATCTAGATGTAAATAATAATAACGTGTTCGTTGAAAACGGCGTTAAAATCAATTGAGATTTATTGGGGTTTAACACCGTTTTCAACACTACTTCAGTCATATCACGGCGGCCAGTTCACCTGTTCATGCTTTTCTGACTTTCTCATTCCAATACTCAACACAGAACACTTTCAAATCAACTGGCTGCTTTTCCACAAAATCAAAACAAATTCAAAATTACCTCTATAATTAGTATCACTTGAGAACTGGTTCCAGGACCAAGTCGTCGTCTTATTGCTGTAGGCCGGACTGTGTTCGGCACATTCCGTGTGCACCCGATCCAATAGTTCGGCCATTTCCGTTGCCTTGCTCTCTCTCATGTTGTTCAACATCGACGCGAGAAGTTGCTAAATAACTGCATGTGTTTATAACTCACTTGTATCACAATGTATTTAAGTGTGTCTGCTTCCAGCATGCCACCAGTGTATTTACACCGCTAGTTCAAGGTAGAAACACGAGTTTTTAGGATAACAATAAAACAGTGATTAATGAACTGGTGGTGTATTATCATCTATGATTTACGAAATCACAACATACAGTAGTCTTCGTTTTCTCTGTTGTCTGGGTAGCTCGTTTTATTCTAATACCAAAGTCGGTTTATCGTTGATGAGTACGTTGTTGTTACTTTTCTTCTCTGAAAAGAAATAAAACATGTTTTCATTAGGACACGAACGTCTTAATTTACAATTTAGAAAAAATATACAAAAAAAACCGTCAAATACCGTAATTGTCTACTGCATATGAGTCGTTCCATGAAGAAACCAACATTATGACCTCTGCGTAATATATCGACCAAGATCAGTCTGCGCAGTCCGCGCAGGCTTATCCGGGTCCAGACATTCCGTCTCCGGGAGATAGAGGTATAGAGTAATGATTCCTGAAACATAAAACCCTCAGGAGGCGCAAAGTATCAGTCCGGGTTAGCCTGCGCGGCACGCTTAGGCTGATCCGGGTCGAAACTTTACGCAGATTCCACTATGTTGGTTTTCTCATGGAACGGCTCGTATTGACGTCCGAGTTATTATTAAAGTATATGAACCAGATGGAGACACTATTTATAGTAACACGGTCCTATGTAGGGTTTTCCCAAATTCTCTCAAACATAAATAAAAACATCATTATTATTATTGTATATGAACCATATAGGGAGACTATTTATAGTAACACGGTCCTATGTAGGGTTTTCCAAAATTCTCTCAAACATAAAAAAACAACATCATTACTATCATTATATATGAAACATATAGTGCGATTATATTTGTAGTCTTGTGGCGTTTATTCATCTGCATTGCTTGGGAAGATTGTTGTGTGGAGTACTGGTGTGAGAAAACCAGGAAATGCATGAGTAGTTGAACTGGCCGCCGTGATATATCTGAGAAATTGTTGAAAACGGCGTTAAACCCCAATCAATCAATCAATCAATATTCATCTGAAAATCCTAACGCCAGTGATCAAAAAAATATGTATTCGAACATTAGCGAAGCACACAGCCTTGAACAGGGTGTGTATATGCACCTGTCACTTTCATTTAGGTCAGGGATTTTAATGTTATTTCCTCAAATTTGGTGAAAATATTATTTGAGTTTTTCACAAAGGTCAAAAGGGTCACAAATGGGAGATTCGGGACAATATAGTGCCGATGAGCCTTTTCAACTTCCAGGCTCATTTTGACGCATCTTCAGCAGACACATTTTTAAAACATTGTGGCAAAAAAGGAAAGTGTCATAATGAGCGAAATAGCCTCTTTTGTCACGATGCTTTCAACACTATTTAATCAGTATACTGATTGTACAATTCAATTGTACGACTTATCTGCCCATTTGCCTAGATGTTTTCGAAGTTATTTGCGGCAGATTTGTTGATGGGAATAAATAGGAAAGTGTCATAATGAGCAAAATAACCCCTTTTGTCACAATGTTTTCCAGACTATTTATATTAATCCGTATACTGATTGTACAATTCAATTGTACGACTTATCTGTATATTTGCTCAGATGTTTTCGAAGTCGTCTGCTGCAGATTTGTTGGGGGAATACATAGGAAAGTGTCATAATGAGCAAAATAACCCCTTTTGTCACAATGTTTTCAAGACTATTTATATTAATCCGTATACTGATTGTACAATTCAATTGTACGACTTATCTGTATATTTGCTCAGATGTTTTCGAAGTCGTCTGCTGCAGATTTGTTGGGGGAATACATAGGAAAGTGTCATAATGAGCAAAATAACCCCTTTTGTCACAATGTTTTCAAGACTACTTATATAAATCAGTATACTGATTGTACAATTAAATTGAACAGCTTATCTGCCCATTTGCCCAGATGTTTTCGAAGTCGTCTGCTGCAGATGATCATGTGTTAGAGGAATATACTTTGAGTTGAGAAGTCATGCTAAATTCTTTATGCGTACATGTACACGTACACTTTGTTATATGTTTAACGCTTTCTGACCAGCAGACGACTCTTGTTAACATTGTAAACATTGTATCAGAAGGAGAAATTGCTCATAAGATGGATTTCTCCTTTTCCTACAATGTTTTCAACTAATTGTTCTTACATTTTAAGAAAATTTCCACATTTCTTGACTTATTGTTTTCAACATCGTCTGCTGCGAATGTGTTCAACGTGGGAAAGAGAGGGTTAAGCGTTATTTTATCTCCAAAACCTATGTGTTGGTACCTAAATGTTATGGTACCTAAATGTTGTGGTAACTAAATGATGTGATACCTAAATGTTCTGGTACCTAAATGTTGTGGTACCTAAATGTTCTGGTATCTAAATGTTCTGGTACCTAAATGTTGTGGTAACTAAATGATGTGATACCTAAATGTTCTGGTACCTAAATGTTCTGGTATCTAAATGTTCTGGTACCTAAGTGTCGTGGTACCTAAATGTTATGATACCTATTTGATGTGATACCTAAATGTCGTGGTACCTAAATGATGTGATACCTAAATGTTGTGGTACCTAAATGATGTGATACCTAAATGTCGTGGTACCTAAATGTTGTGGTACCTAAATGTCGTGGTACCTAAATGTTCTGGTACCTAAGTGTCGTGGTACCTAAATGTTGTGGTAACTAAATGATGTGATACCTAAATGTTCTGGTACCTAAATGTTCTGGTATCTAAATGTTCTGGTACCTAAGTGTCGTGGTACCTAAATGTTATGATACCTATTTGATGTGATACCTAAATGTCGTGGTACCTAAATGATGTGATACCTAAATGTTGTGGTACCTAAATGATGTGATACCTAAATGTCGTGGTACCTAAATGTTGTGGTACCTAAATGTCGTGGTACCTAAATGTTCTGGTACCTAAGTGTCGTGGTACCTAAATGTTGTGGTACCTAAATGTTGTGGTACCTAAATGATGTGGTACCTAAATGTTCTGGTACCTAAATGTTCTGGTACCTAAATGTTCTGGTATCTAAATGTTCTGGTACCTAAGTGTCGTGGTACCTAAATGTTATGATACCTAAATGATGTGATACCTAAATGTCGTGGTACCTAAATGATGTGATACCTAAATGTTGTGGTACCTAAATGTTGTGGTACCTAAATGATGTGGTAACTAAATGTTCTGGTACCTAAATGTTGTGGTACCTAAATGTTCTGGTATCTAAATGTTCTGGTACCTAAGTGTCGTGGTACCTAAATGTTATGATACCTAAATGATGTGATACCTAAATGTCGTGGTGCCTAAATGATGTGATACCTAAATGTTCTGGTACCTAAATGTTGTGGTACCTAAATGATGTGATACCTTAATGTCGTGGTACCTAAATGATGTGATACCTAAATGTCGTGGTACCTAAATGATGTGGTACCTAAATGTTATGGTACCTAAGTGTTCTGGTATCTAAATGTTCTGGTACCTAAATGTTCTGGTACCTAAATGTTATGGTACCTAAGTGTTGTGGTACCTAAATGTTGTGGTACCTAAATGTTGTGGTACCTAAATGATGTGATACCTAAATGTCGTGGTACCTAAATGATGTGATACCTAAATGTCGTGGTACCTAAATGATGTGGTACCTAAATGTTATGGTACCTAAGTGTTCTGGTATCTAAATGTTCTGGTACCTAAATGTTCTGGTACCTAAATGTTATGGTACCTAAGTGTTGTGGTACCTAAATGTTGTGGTACCTAAATGTTCTGGTAACTAAATGTTATGATACCTAAATGTTGTGGTACCTAAATGTTGTGGTACCTAAATGTTCTGGTAACTAAATGTTATGATACCTAAATGATGTGATACCTAAATGTCGTGGTACCTAAATGATGTGATACCTAAATGTCGTGGTACCTAAATGATGTGATACCTAAATGTCGTGGTACCTAAATGTTCTGGTACCTTAATGTCGTGGTACCTAAATGTTGTGGCACCTAAATGTCGTGGTATATAAATGTTCTGGTACCTAAATGGTGTGATACCTAAATGTCGTGGTACCTAAATGTTCTGGTATCTAAGTGTTGTGGTACCTAAATGATGTGATAGCTAAATGTTGTGGTACCTAAGTGTTGTGGTACCTAAGTGTCGTGGTACCTAAATGTTCTGGTACCTAACTGTTGTGGTACCTAAATGTTCTGGTACCTAAATGTGAAATGTTCTGGTACCTAAATGTTCTGGTACCTAAATGTTCTGGTACCTAAGTGTTGTGGTACCTAAATGTTCTGGTACCTAAATGTTCTGGTACCTAAGTGTTGTGGTACCTAAATGTCGTGGTACCTAAGTGTCGTGGTACCTAAATGTCGTGGTACCTAAATGTCGTGGTAACTAAATGTTGTGGTACCTAAATGTCGTGGTACCTAAATGTTCTGGTACCTAAGTGTCTTGGTAACTAAATGTTGTGGTACCTAAATGTTGTGGTAACTAAATGTTGTGGTACCTAAATGTTCTGGTACCTAAGTGTCGTGGTAACTAAATGTTCTGGTACCTAAATGTTGTGGTACCTAAATGTTCTGGTACCTAAATGTTATGGTACCTAAATGTCGTGGTACCTAAATGTTCTGGTACCTAAGTGTCGTGGTATCTAAATGTCGTGGTACCTAAATGTCGTGGTACCTTAATGTTGTGGTACCTAAATGTTGTGATACCTAAATGTCGTGGTACCTAAATGGTGTGGTACCTAAGTATTGTGGTACTTAAATGTCGTGGTACCTAAGTGGTGTGGTACCTAAATGTTCTGGTACCTAAATGATGTGATACCTAAGTGTTGTGGTACCTAAATGTCGTGGTACCTAAATGTCGTGGTACCTAAGTGTTGTGGTACCTAAATGTTCTGGTACCTAAGTGTCGTGGTACCTAAATGTTGTGGTAACTAAATGTTCTGGTACCTAAATGTTCTGGTACCTAAATGTTATGGTACCTAAATGTTCTGGTACCTAAATGTTCTGGTACCTAAATGTTGTGGTATCTAAATGTTCTGGTACCTTAGTGTCGTGGTACCTAAATGTTTTGGTACCTAAATGTTGTGGTACCTAAATGTTCTGGTACCTAAATGTTCTGACCTAAATGTTCTGGTACCTAAATGTTCTGGTACCTAAATGTTGTGGTACCTAAATTTCGTGGTATCTAAATGTTCTGGTACCTAAGTGTCGTGGTACCTAAATGTTCTGGTATCTAAGTGTCGTGGTACCTAAATGTTGTGGTAACTAAATGTCGTGGTACCTAAATGTTCTGGTACCTATAAGTGTCGTGGTACCTAAATGTTGTGGCACCTAAATGTTGTGGTACCTAAATGTTCTGGTAACTAAATGTTATGAAACCTAAATGTTGTGGTACCTAAGTGTCGTGGTACCTAAATGTTGTGGGACCTAAGTGTCGTGGTACCTAAATGTCGTGGTACCTAAATGTTGTGGTACCTAAGTGTCGTGGTACCTAAATGTTGTGGTACCTAAATGTTGTGGTACCTAAGTGTCGTGGTACCTAAATGTTGTGGTAACTAAGCGTCGTGGTACCTAAATGTTGTGGTAACTAAATGTCGTGGTACCTAAATGTTGTGGTAACTAAATGTCGTGGTACCTAAATGTTCTGGTACCTAAGTGTCGTGGTAACTAAATGTTCTGATACCTAAGTGTCGTGATACCTAAATGTTCTGATACCTAAGTGTCGTGATACCTAAATGTTCTGGTACCTAAATGTTCTGGTACCTAAGTGTCGTGGTACCTAAATGTTCTGATACCTAAATGTCGTGGTACCTAAATGTTCTGGTACCTAAGTGTCGTGGTACCTAAATATTCTGGTACCTAAATGATGTGATACCTAAGTGTTGTGGTACCTACATGTTCTGGTACCTAAGTGTCGTGGTACCTAAATGTTGTGGTAACTAAATGGGGTTCTGAATACCCCTCCTTATTCGGACCTCTGCCTACAACATGTGATGTTATTGAGTAATGCGACTTACTGTATAGCCGGTTGCTGTATATATATATAATATATGTTCGGATGAAGTCAATTTGATGTAAAGTTCGATTGGTGTAGGTATGATATCACTGTAGTATGTTGTTCGAGTTTGTGTAGATAAGATATCAGTGCAGTATGTTCTTCGAGTGTGTGTAGGTGAGATATCAGTGCAGTATGTTTTTCGAGTGTGTGTAGGTAAGATATCAGTGCATTATGTTGTTCGAGTGGGTGTAGGTAAGATATCAGTGCAGTATGTTGTTCGAGTGTGTGTAGGTAAGATATCAGTGCAGTATGTTGTTCAAGTGTTTGTAGGTGAGATGTCAGTGCAGTATGTTGTTCGAATATTTCTAGGTAAGATATCAGTGCAGTATGTTGTTCGAGTGTGTGTATGTAAGATATCAGTGCAGTATGTTGTTCGAGTGTGTGTAGGTAATATATCAGTGCAGTATGTTGTTCGAGTGTGTATAGGTAATATATCAGTGCAGTATGTTGTTCGAGTGTATGTATGTAAGATAGCAGTGCAGTATGTTGTTCGAGTGTTCGTAGGTAAGATATCAGTGCAGTATGTTTTTCGAGTGTGTGTAGGTGAGATATTAATGCTGTATGTTTTTTGAGTGTGTGTAGGTGAGATATCAATGCAGTATGTTGTTCGAGTGTGTGTAGGTAAGATGTCAGTGCAGTATGTTGTTCGAGTGTTTGTAGGTGAGATGTCAGTGCAGTATGTTGTTCGAGTGTGTGTAGGTAAGATATCAGTGCAGTATGTTGTTCGAGTGTGTGAAGGTAAGATGTCAGTGCAGTATGTTGTTCGAGTGTTTGAAGGTGAGATATCAGTGCAGTATGTTGTTCGAGTATGTGTAGGTGAGATATCAGTGCAGTATGTTGATCGAGTGTGTATAGGTAAGATATCATTGCAGTATGTTGTTCGAGTGTGTGTAGATAAGATATCAATGCAGTTTGTTGTTCGAGTGTGTTTAGGTAAGATGTCAGTGCAGTATGTTGTTCGAGTGTTTGAAAGTAAGATATCAGTGCAGTATGTTGTTCGAGTATGTGTAGGTGAGATATCAGTGCAGTATGTTGATCGAGTGTGTATAGGTAAGATATCATAACAGTATGTTGTTCAAGTGTGTGTAGATAAGATATCAATGCAGTATGTTGTTCGAGTGTGTGTAGGTAAAATATCAGTGCAGTATGTTGTTCGAGTATATGTAGGTGAGATATCAGTGCAGTATGTTGATTGAGTGTGTATAGGTAAGATATCAGTGCAGTATCTTGTTCGAGTGTGTGTAGATAAGATATCAATGCAGTTTATTGTTCGAGTGTGTGTAGGTAAGATGTCAGTGCAGTATGTTGTTCGAGTGTTTGAAAGTAAGATATCAGTGCAGTATGTTGTTCGAGTATGTGTAGGTGAGATATCAGTGCAGTATGTTGATCGAGTGTGTATAGGTAAGATATCATTACAGTATGTTGTTCAAGTGTGTGTAGATAAGATATCAATGCAGTATGTTGTTCGAGTGTGTGTAGGTAAAATATCAGTGCAGTATGTTGTTCGAGTGTGTGTAGGTAAACTATCAGTGCAGTATGTTGTTCGAGTGTGTGTAGATAAGATGTCAGTGCAGTATGTTGTTCGAGTGTTTGTAGGTGAGATGTCAGTGCAATATGTTGTTCAAGTGTGTGTATGTAAGATATCAATGCAGTATGTTGTTCGGTGTGTGTAGATAAGATGTCAGTGCAGTATGTTTTTCGAGTGTGTGTAGGTGAGATATCAATGCTGTATGATTTTCGAGTGTGTGTAGGTGAGATATCAGTGCAGTATGTTGTTCGAGTGTGTGTAGGTAAGATGTCAGTGCAGTATGTTGTTCGAGTGTTTGTAGTTAAGATATCAGTGCAGTATGTTGTTCGAGTGTGTGTAGGTAATATATCAGTGCTGTATGTTGTTCTTATGTGTGTAGATAATATATCAGTGCAGTATGTTGTTCCAGTGTGTGTATGTAAGATATCAGTGCAGTATGTTGTTCGGTGTGTGTAGGTAAGATATCAGTGCAGTATGTTGTTCGAGTGTGTGTAGGTAAGATGTCAGTGCAGTATGTTGTTCGAATGTGTGTAGGTAATATATCAGTGCAGTATGTTGTCCGAGTGTGTGTAGATAAGATATCAATGCAGTATGTTGTTCGAGCGAGCGTGTGTGTGTATGTAAGATATCAGTGCAGTATGTTGTTCGAGTGTGTGTAGGTAATATATCAGTGCAGTATAGTGGTTCGAGTGTGTGTATGTAAGATATCAGTGCAGTATGTTGTTCGAGAGTGTGTAGGGAAGATATCAGTGCAGTATGATGTCCGAGTCTGTGTAGATAAGATATAAGTGTAGTATGATGTTCGAGTGTGTGTAGGTAAGATGTCAGTGCAGTATGTTGTTCGAGTTTGTAAAGGTAAAATATCAGTGCAGTATGTTGTTCGAGTGTGTGTAGGTAACATGTCAGTGCAGTCTGTTGTTCGAGTGTGTGTAGGTAAGATATCAGTGCAGTATGTTGTTCGAGTATGTGTAGGTGAGATATCAGTGCAGTATGTTGTTCGAGTGTGTGTAGGTAAGATATCAGTACAGTATGTTGTTCGAGTGGGTGTAGGTAAGATGTCAGTGCCGTATGTTATTCGAGTGTGTGTAGGTAAGATGTCAGTGCAATATGTATGTTGTTCGAGTGTGTGTAGGTCAGATATCAGTGCAGTATGTTGTTCGAGTGTGTCTTGTGTAAGATAGCAGTGCAGTAAGTTGTTCGAGTGTGTGTAGGTAAGATGTCAGTGCAGTATGTTGTTCGGGTGTGTGTAGGTAAGATATCAGTGCAGTATGTTGTTCGAGTGTGTGTAGGTAAGATATCAGTGCAGTATGTTGTTCGAGTATGTGTAGGTAAGATATCAGTGCAGTATGTTGTTCGAGTGTGTGTTAGTAAGATGTCATTGCTGTATGTTGTTTGAGTGTGTGTAGGTAATATATCAGTGCAGTATGTTGTTCGGTGTGTGTAGGTAAGATATCAGTGCAGTATGTTGTTCGAGTGTGTGTTAGTAAGATATCAGTGCAGTATGTTGTTCGGTGTGTGTAGGTAAGATATCAGTGCAGTTTGTTGTTCGAGTGTGTGTAGGTAAGATATCAGTGCAGTATGTTGTTCGAGTATGTGTAAGTGAGATATCAGTGCAGTATGTTTTTCGAGTGTGTGTAGGTAAGATATCAGTGCAGTATGTTGTTCGAGTGTGTGTAGGTAAGATGTCAGTGCAGTATGTTGTTCGAGTGTTTGAAGGTAAGATATCAGAGCAGTATGTTGTTCGAGTATGTGTAGGTGAGATATCAGTGCAGTATGTTGATCGAGTGTGTATAGGTAAGATATCATTGCAGTATGTTGTTCGAGTGTGTGTAGATAATATATCAGTGCAGTATGTTGTTCGAGTGATTGAAGGTAAGATATCAGTGCAGTATGTTGTTCGAGTATGTGTAGGTGAGATATCAGTGCAGTATGTCGATCGAGTGTGTATAGGTAAGATATCATTGCAGTATGTTGTTCGAGTGTGTGTAGATAAGATATAAATGCAGTATGTTGTTCGAGTGTGTGTAGGTAAGATGTCAGTGCAGTATGTTGTTCGAGTGTTTGAAGGTAAGATATCAGTGCAGTATGTTGTTCGAGTATGTGTAGGTGAGATATCAGTGCAGTATGTTGATCGAGTGTGTATAGGTAAGATATCATTACAGTATTTTGTTCGAGTGTGTGTAGATAAGATATCAATGCAGTATGTTGTTCGAGTGTGTGTAGGTAAAATATCAGTGCAGAATGTTGTTCGTGTGTTTGTAGGTAAAATATCAGTGCAGTATGTTGTTCGAGTGTTTGTAGGTAAGATGTCAGTGCAGTATGTTGTTCGAGTGTGTGTAGGTAAAATATCAGTGCAGTATGTTGTTCGAGTGTGTGTAGGTAAAATATCAGTGCAGTATGTTGTTCGAGTGTTTGTAGGTAAGATGTCAGTGCAGTATGTTGTTCGAGTGTTTTTATGTGAGATGTCAGTGCAATATGTTGTTCGAGTGTGTGTATGTAAGATGTCAATGCAGTATGTTGTTCGAGTGTGTGTAGGTGAGATGTCAGTGCAGTATGTTGATCGAGTGTGTTTATGTAAGATATCAATGCAGTATGTTGTTCGAGTGTGTGTAGATAAGATATCAGTGCAGTATGTTGTTCGAGTGTTTGTAGGTAAGATGTCAGTGCAGTATGTTGTTCGAGTGTGTGTATGTAAGATATCAATGCAGTATGTTGTTCGAGTGTGTGTAGGTAAAATATCAGTGCAGTATGTTGTTCGAGTGTTTGTAGGTAAGATATCAGTGCAGTATGTTATTCGAGTATGTGTAGGTAAGATGTCAGTGCAGTATGTTATTTATTTATTTTTTTAGGTTTTACTCCGCTTTCAACATTAGTTCAGTTGTATCACGACGACAGTTCACTTATTTATGATTCCTAGGTAAACAAACCAGTACTAGGCTAGAAAATGTGCCTTGCCCAAGGGCACTCCACCATGACCGCAGTGCCGCGACTGGCAGTGCAGTACGGTTTATAACACTGCACCAGATAACTATTGATAATATGAAAATATTTCCCTCATCGTATAATGTTCATCTTTATATGAACCGAATTACGAGAAAACTAACATTGTGGACATTGCGTAAAGTATCGATCCGGATCAGGCTAAGCATGCCACACAGGCTAACCCAGACAGACACTTTTCGCCTCCTGTGGGTTTTCTGTTTCAGGAATCATTACTCTATACATCGACCCCCTCTAACCCGGAATGTGTCGGCCTGGATTAGCCTGCGTCGACTGCGCAGGCTGATCTTGTTCGATATATTACGTTAGTTTTCTCGTAGAACGGCTCAGGAATCATATTACTCTATAAATCTATCCCCCTAAGACGGAATGTGTCTGCCCGGATTAGCCTGCGCCGACTGCGCAGGCTGATCTGGGTCGATATATTACGCAGAGTCCATAATATTGGTTTTCTCATGGGACGGATCATTTCAAAATTCCTCCTTTTTCCTTCTCATTATTCATGTATACGTAGCGAATGTTGTTATTTCTCCGCTTCTAAAATTAATTTTCCTTCTCATTATTTATGTTTCTCTAGCAAATGTTGTTATTTTTCCGCTGCTACAGAGCTAACTGGTCAACTTGATAAAATGCATTTTCCTTCTCATTAGTTATGTTTCTCTAGCGAATGCTGTTATTTCTCCGCTTCTTAACAGTTTACAGGTCAAATAGAATGCACTTAGTAAAATCGGGTTATCCCTTTCTCTGCCAAAGCCAATTAAAAGCTATCGCAAATAATGCGGAATCAGGTAAGACAGCTCACAACGAGCCGTCTCTCACGAAATCTGCATTTATTTGCCACTTATAAATTAATTTTTACCACATATCCTGTTGAACGAACAATGGAGTGGTCCAATTTCCAACGTGGAAGAATCAACTTTGTGAAATTCGGCAGTAAAAAAGAGCTGAAAATATTACTCACTCAAGATTTGCGTAGGTTTCTTATCAGATTCCTCACTCATTTTCGCCTTTATTTCGACTTTGAATCAAACCCACAGTAAAATCACATAACTCCACCCTAAACTAGTCCAGTATCCTCTATTGACTTATAGTTATGCTTTCAAAATAATATCCACTGCTCGAGAAATTCCAGGTTTCGGCAAATATTTAGAATATGTTCTCATGAAATATTTTCTGAGAGAGCCGCCATGTTTGATTCTAATAATATGAAAGCGTAGCCTAGCTACACGTCGTGCGTATGGCTTATCAGTTAGGGCGCTTTCACCCTTTATGTCGCACTTTTCTTTTTTTTACAAAACGGTTCCAAAGTTAAGCGAAAACAACATAGTGAACAAATCAATTGAGTTAGTTTCAAATGTACTGCAAGCCTGTTGGCACAATCTTGAGCCGTAATGTGAGTAACATTCACACTCGTGTTAACGGTCACCTCTGTTAAGCAGCCAACTTGTATTAAGCGGCTATTTAAAGATTAACCGAAACAACATTTTCTTCTTTGTTTGACTTGCATTTAGCAACCAACTAAGTTCAACAACCATTTTTTTATTCTTCCCTGGGTGGCTGCTAAAGACAAGTTTAACTGTAGGTCAAATTTTGTTTTTGTTTGTTTTATTGAGGTTTTACGCCGTTTGCAACATTATTTTACTTATATCGAGGCGACAGTTCACTTGTTCATGATCCCTTAGTAAACAAACCAGTTCTAGGTTAGGAAATGTGCCTTGCCCATGGGCACTCCATCGTGATCTTCGTGCTGCGAAGTCAAATTTTGTGTCGATAAAAAGTCTCGAACCACGTTCTCTCATGTTTACAGTTTCCTCGTTAACCATTACCCCCCGCTGCGCGTGACTTTAAACCCTGACTCCTCTGCAGCAGATGACTTTTGAATGAAAACATTGTAGCGAAATGAGGGAATTTATCTTAATGAGCTATTTCTCCTTTTGCCTCAATGTTTTCAAATCTCTCAAATAATGAAACTTTCAATTAAGATTTCAAAGTCGTCTGCTGCGGATTTGTTGTATGTGAGGAAAGGTTACGCACCATTTGAGCCGTCCCGCGAGAAAACCAACAGTATGGCCCCTGCGTAATGTATCGACCCAGATCAGCCTGCGCAGTCCGGGATACTCGGCGGGATAGACGTATAGAGTAATGATTCATGAAACAGAAAATCCGCAGGAGGCGAAAAAGTGTTTATCCGGGTAAGCCTGCGCGACATGCTTAGGCTGATCCGGGTCGATACTTTACGCAGAGTCCACAATGTTGGTTTTCTGGCGGCTCATTTAACGTGTGCTGTAATGAACGACTTTAAATCATATTTACGAACGATGCATCAATACATAGCAAACAGATACTCCGTTAATTGGCATGGGGCTTATTGAAAAGCTTTGGTGATGATATTAGTGGCAGAAATTCGGGGTGATAAGTGATAAGGGATAATGGTTTATGTTTTAAATAGCATGTATGCATGCCGTTAATGCACGACTTTTAATCACATTAAAATGAACGATTTATCCATTTGTAGCAAAACCACCCCATTTTGTTTGTCAGGAGTTAATAACCCTTTACCTCCTACAGACGTTTTTCTGTCACCTCTGCAGTGCAGCAGACGATTTTTAAATACATTGTGGCAAATGGATAAAGTGCTCCTAATTGGAAATTTTTCATTTTGCCTCAAGTTTAAAAACTCTGTTCAATGGTCGTGCATTCATTTATAGAACCATTTACCTCATACAGACATTTTCCTCTCATCTCTGCAGTGCAGCAGACGACTTTTAAATACATTGTGGTAAATGGATAAAATTGCTTCAAATGAGAATTGTTTTCCTTTTGCCCCAAGTTGTAAATTCTGTTCAATAGTCGAGCTTTCATTTATTAGTTTAATACAGATTTTCGATATTTGCCTTGATTTGTTTTCAAAGTCGTCTGCTGCAGAATTATTTCATGTGGGAAATGGAGGGTTAAAAAGCACTGTTGATGATACCACTCGCAGGCATTCACCGGTATAACGATTCTTTGCACATACAATTGTTGTGTTCAGAGCTCTAGTTAAGGGACATTTTGCATGTTTTTAAATCCTTATTTGACCCTGTAACCCTATGGTGTAACCAACATAGAGTTTGATTGGATAATAAGAGAGATATTTGAGGAAAGGAGCTGGAAACATATCCTTATCTAGACTTCTGTCGTGTTAATCCTTTTCCTCATACGATAATTCTGCAGCAGGCGACTTTGAACACATTTTGTCTAAAAATAGAAAATATCTATAATTGAATGGATAACCTATGACTAAAAGTGGAAAACATCGTGGCAAAAGGATAAATTGCTCGTTTTGAAAAATTTTGTCTTTTGTCACTATGTTTGCAAAAAGCCGTCTGCTGCAGAGGCATCAGAAAGCGTCTATATGAGGGAAAAGGTTAAACACATGTATGTATACAAATTACAAATTAGTTTTATATTGATGTGGAAATAATAATTTCATAGAGGAGAATTTGGAAATCAATAAAGGTCTTCTGAGCATACGTATGAACCGGGTTCGATCCCCAACCACGGTGCGGTGGTCATGGTAGAGTCCCTTTGGCAAGACACACATTTCCTAGCCTAGTACTGGTTTGTTTACCCAGGGATAGCGAATACGTGAACCATCGCCGTGATATAACTGAAATAATGTTGCAAAATGCGTAAAACGTCAATAAACTAAATAACACATTCTTAATGAATCCGGACTAAATTTCAACTATCCGAATTGGGCGTACGCCTTTTTCCGTAAACAGCCGAGTGTCGGCCGATTGCCTGTCCGTATTGTAGCCAGTCTACGAACAACAATTTTGGAGGTACTAGCCGGATTGATGTACGCGTATCAAAGTGTAATTAACTTGGTGGCTACGGGTCTGCTCACAATCTCTCTTCCAGGTCGTTTACTATGATGTAATAAAGTAGACTGGACACAGTTCGTCTATAAATGTTCTTACTGTTGTAAATAATGTTTTCTTTCTATTCACAATCTGTGTTTGTTTGTATGTTCCAGTTCCAGGCTAGGAAATGTGTCTTACCCGAGGACACTCAACCACTACCGCCGCGAACGAGGATTGAACCGGAACGCCTGGATCGATCTGCCAAGTCGGATTCCTTATCACAAAATGTACGCGAATATTGTAGCTTCATCGTAGATCTATAGGGATAGATGATGGTAAATGTTCTTACAGTGTTAAATTATGTTTTCTTTCTATTCACAATCTTTGTTTGTTTGTTTGTTTGTTTGATTGGGGTTTAACGCCGGTTTAAACCAGTTTCAGGCTAGGAAGTGTGTTTTACCCCAAGGGCACTCAATCATTACCGCCGCGAACGAGGATTAAACCCGGAACGCCTGGATCGACAAGTCGGAATCCTTATCTCACAATGCACGCGGATATTGTATGTACATCGTATATGAATGGGGATAGATGATCGTATATGTATATAGGATTGATACTAGAGGGCGTGTTCACGTTCACATTTATTCGGTGTTGGAATAATAGTTATAATAATTTGTAGTCTGGAGTTACCTGCCCCTACTTAGAGGTCAAGGTAAGGAAGGGTATACAGATTTATTCACTAAAATAACTCCCTTAATATTATCAAACCAAACCCTATGATGTGGGTACTCACCAGAATCGTCTCATTAAGTCGATTCTTTTTATTACCCAAAACATGGGATAAGAGGGTCGTATAAGGATTGCAAAACGCACATTGTCTACAGTTCTGTCTGCTATTACTTTATAGGATCAGGTATACACCAATAATGCCGGCCTACTATTACATTATAGGGTCAGACATACACCAATAATGGAGGCCTACTATTACATTATAGGATCAGACATACACCAATAATGGCGGCCTACTATTACATTATAGTATCAGGCATACACCAATAATGGCTGCCTACTATTACATTATAGGATCAGACATACACCAATAATGGCGGCCTACTATTACATTATAGTATCAGGCATACACGAATAATGGCGGCCTACTATTACATTATAGTATCAGATATACACCAATAATGGCGGCCTACTATTACATTATAGTATCAGACATACACCAATAATGGCGGCCTACTATTACATTATAGGATCAGGCATACATCAATAATGGCTGCCTACTATTACATTATAGGGTCAGACATACACCAATAATGGCTGCCTACTATTACATTATAGTATCAGGTATACACCAATAATGGCGGCCTACTATTACATTATAGTATCAGGCATACACCAATAATGGCGGCCTACTATTACATTATAGGGTCAGACATACACCAATAATGGCTGCCTACTATTACATTATAGGATCAGACATACACCAATAATGGCGGCCTACTATTACATTATAGGATCAGGCATACATCAATAATGGCGGCCTACTATTACATTATAGGGTCAGGCATACACCAATAATTGCGGCCTACTATTACATTATAGGATCAAACATACACCAATAATGACTGCCTACTATTACATTATAGGATCAGGCATACATCAATAATGGCTGCCTACTATTACATTATAGGATCAGGCATACACCAATAATGGCGGCCTAATATTAATTTATAGGGTCAGACATACACCAATAATGGCGGCCTACTATTACATTATAGGGTCAGGCATACACCAATAATGGCTGCCTACTATTACATTATAGGATCAGGCATACACCAATAATGCCGGCCTACTATTACATTATAGGGTCAGGCATACACCAATAATTGCGGCCTATTATTACATTATAGTATCAGGAAAACACCAATACTGGCTGCCTACTATTACTTTATAGGATCAGGTATACACCAATAATGGCGGCCTACTATTACATTATAGGGTCAGACATACACCAATAATGGCGGCCTACTATTACATTATAGGATCAGGTATACACCAATAATTGCGGCCTACTATTACATTATAGCATCAGGTATACACCAACAATGGCGGCCTACTATTACAGTATAGGATCAGACATACACCAATAATGGCGGCCTACTATTACATTATAGGGTCAGACATACACCAATAATTGCGGCCTACTATTACATTATAGTATCAGGAAAACACCAATACTGGCTGCCTTCTATTACTTTATAGGATCAGGTATACACCAATAATGGCGGCCTACTATTACATTATAGGGTCAGACATACACCAATAATGGAGGCCTACTATTACATTATAGTATCAGACATACACCAATAATGACTGCCTACTATTACATTATAGAATCAGACATACACCAATAATGACTGCCTACTATTACATTATAGAATCAGACATACACCATTAATGGCGGCCTACTATTACATTATATGATCAAACATACACCAATAACGACTACCTACTATTACATTATAGGATCAGGCATACATCAATAATGGCGGCCTACTATTACAGTATAGGATCAGGCATACACCAATAATGGCTGCCTACTATTGCATTATAGGATCAAACATACACCAATAATGACAACCTACTATTACATTATAGTATCAGACATACACCAATAATGGAGGCCTACTATTACATTATATGATCAGGCATACATCAATAATGGCGGCCTACTATTACAGTATAGTGTCAAACATACACCAATAATGGCTGCCTACTATTACATTATAGGGTCGGACATACACCAATAATGGCTGCCTACTATAACAGTTTAGGGTCAGATATACACCAATAATGGCAGCCTACTATTACATTATAGAATCAGACATACACCAATAATGGCGGTCTACTATTACAGTATAGGATCAGGCATACACCAATAATGGCTGCCTACTATTACATTATAGGATCAGGCATACACCAATAATGGCAGCCTACTATTACATTATAGGGTCAGACATACACCAATAATGGCAGCCTACTATTACATTATAGAAGCAGACATACACCAATAATGGCGGTCTACTATAACATTATATGGTCAGGCATACACCAATAATGGCAGCCTACTATTACATTATAGGGCCAGGCATACACCAATAATGGCAGCCTACTATTACATTATAGAATCAGACATACACCAATAATGGCGGCCTACTATTACATTATAGGATCAGACATACACCAATAATGGCGGCCTACTATTACATTATAGGATCAGACATACACCAATAATGGAGGCCTAGTATTACATTATAGGGTCAGACATACACCAAAAGTGGCGGCCTAATATTACATTAAAGGATCAGGTATACACCAATAATGGCGGCCTACTATTACATTATAGGGTCAGGCATACACTAATAATGGCGGCCTACTATTACATTATAGGGTCAGACATACACCAATAATGGCGGCCTACTATTACATTATAGGATCAGACATACACCAATAATGGAGGCCTAGTATTGCATTATAGGGTCAGGCATACACCAATAATGGCGGCCTACTGTTACATTATAGGATCAGGCATACACCAATAATGGCGGCCTACTATTACATTATAGGATCAGACATACACCAATAATGGCGGCCTAGTATTACATTATAGGGTCAGGCATACACCAATAATGGAGGCCTAGTATTACATTATAGGATCAGACAAACACCAATAATGCCCTCCTATTACATTAAAGGATCAGGCATACACTAATAATGGCAGCCTACTATTACATTATAGGGTCAGACATACACCAATAATAGCAGCCTACTATTACATTATAGGGTCAGGTATACACCAATAATGGCAGCCTACTATTACATTATAGGGTCAGACATACACCAATAATGGCGGCCTACTATTACATTATAGGATCAGACATACACCAATAATGGCGGCCTACTATTATATTATAGGGTCAGGCATACACCAATAATGGAGGCCTAGTATTACATTATAGGATCAGACAAACACCAATAATGGCCAACTATTACATTAAAGGATCAGGCATACACCAATAATGGCAGCCTACTATTACATTATAGGGTCAGGTATACACCAATAATGGCGGACTACTATTACATTATAGGATCAGACATACACCAATAATGGCAGCCTACTATTACATTATAGGGTCAGACATACACCAATAATGGCTGCCTACTATTACATTATAGGGTCAGACATACACCAATAATGGCAGCCTACTATTACATTATAGGGTCAGGTTTACACCAATAATGGCAGCCTACTATTACATTATAGGGTCAGACATACACCAAAAATGGCTGCCTACTATTACATTATAGGGTCAGACATATACCAATAATGGCGGCCTACTATTACATTATAGGGTCAGACATACACCAATAATGGCGGCCTACTATTACATTATAGGGTCAGACATACACCAATAGTGGCGGCCTACTATTTCATTTAAAGGACCAGACATACACCAATAATGACGGTGCCCTTTGGACATGATGCTGCAAATTAGATGCTTAAGAAAAGGTTTTTATTGAGAACAGACCGATTTAACTTTTCAAACATTGATTGATGTTGATGTTTTGATTTCAAACAACACGTTTTATTGGTCCACTGAAGAGTTAACCCTTTCTCTCATACAACAAATCTGCAGCAGACGACTTTGAACATATTTTGTCAAAAAAAAAAGAAAATCTCTTTAATTGAATGGATAACCTATGACTAAAAGTGAAAAAACATTGTAGCAAAATGAGAAATTGCTCGTTTTGAGCAATTTCTTCTTTTGTCACTATGTTTTCAAAAAGCCGTTTGCTGCAGAGGCGTCAGAAAGCGTCTATATGAGGGAACGAAGATAAATTGTGTATTTACTAATTCAACTCTATATGCGTAATCGATATATAAGGAAGGGAAGGGGACCAATTTAGTCGCCAATGTTGGTTCATTCCAGACGTATCAATTTACTACAGTATGTATGTATATATAGTATTAACTGATTTAATATCTCACTCTTTAATCAATAGAGATATATAAGGGAAGGTGACCAATATAGTCGCCATTGTTGGATCATGCTTTACTACAGTATGTATTTATGTATAGTATTTACTAATTTAATATCTCACTCTATAATCAATATAGATATATAAGGGAAGGTGACCAATATAGTCGCCATTGTTGGATCATGCCATTCGTATCAATTTACTATAGTAAGTATGTATGTATAGTACTTACTAATTCAATATCTCACTCTATAATCAATATAGATATATAAGGGAAGGTGACCAATATAGTCGCCAATGTTGGTTCATGCCAGACGTATCCATTCACTATAGTATGTATTCATATGTATAGTATTTACTAATTTAATATCGAAACCCAGCTCGACCAACATTCTTTCCGACGTTTGACAAAAGTCACTGTGACCTGCGTCATTCGTCTTTCACCAATGGGCTGTCTAACAGTCTATCTGGAAAAGCAGCCAGTTGCTTGGAAAGTATGTTGCGTGGTGTACTGGTGTGAGAAAACCAGGAAATGCATGAGTAGGTGGTAACTGGTCGCCGTGATATGACTGAAAAAATGTTTAAAACGACGTTAAACCCCAATCAATCAATGGACCATGCCAGACGTATCAATGTATTATAGTATGTATGGTACCAGACTATATAAACGTGTTTTTCTTATCTCATATTCAACCAATACGACGTTGTTCAACCTTTACCGCATACAGTAAATTTTCAGCAGACAACTTGGCAAGCACCTGTAGAAAATGTATATAGTGATTTTAAGATTATTGAATGGAGTTGCAATATCATGAGTAATTTCTTCTGTTGTCACATTGTTTTCGAAAGCTGCAGATGCTTAAATGTTCGTCTGCATGTGGCGAAAGGGTCAAATTTCCCTTCTTATTTATTTTTAAGATTCGTCCGTGTTAAAACTATTTGAGGAATTGTGTAGCATATCGAAACATTGAATTATGATATTGAAGCAGAGTTAGTTTAAACGTATTTACATCGAATGCGAAAGAAGCTTTCAGCTTATATTAATCACGCTCGATGTCTGTGTCCAGGATAATTAACTAGCCGTTTCTGCAGCAGACGACTTTTGAATATATTGTGACAAAAAGAGAAATTGCTCACATTGAGCAAATCTTCATTTTTGCCACACTGATTATATCCTATTTGATATGCACCATACAATGATTTATAGAAATGATCTTTGTTTACCTTGATATGGTAAAAGACGCCTGGTGCAGATATGTTGTATGTCGGAAAAGGTTATATGAATAGTCCGTTCCGTTCAGCCTTTCCCATGTGCAGCAATTAACTTTTATAAATAGTGTTAGCTAATGGAGAAAATGGTCAAACTTTTGAAAATAGTGTTGGCTAAAGGAGAAAATGGTCAAGCTTTTGAAAATAGTGTTGGCTAAAGGAGAAAATGGTCAAGCTTTTGAAAATAGTGTTGGCTAAAGGAGAAAATGCTCAAACTATTGAAAATAGTGTTGGCTAAAGGAGAAAATACGCAAACTTTTGGAAATAGTGTTGGCTAAAGGAGAAAATGCTCAAACTTTTGTAAATATTGCTGACTAAAGGAAAAAATGTTCAAACTTTTGAAAATAGTGTTGGCTAAAGGAGAAAATGCATAAACTTTTGAAAATAGTGTTGGCTACAGAAGAAAATGCTCAAACTTTTGGAAATAGTGCTAAAGGATAAAATGCTAATTGCTAGCATTTTTTCCTTTTGAATAGAGTGTTGGCTAAAGGAGAAAATGCTAAAAAAATTGAAAATAGTAGCAATTTTTCCTTTTGAAAATAGTGTTGGCTTAAGAAGAAAATGCTTAAACATTTGTAAAATAGTGTTGTCTAAAAGAAAGAAGGCTCAAAGTTTTGAAACTAGTGTTGGCTAAAGGAGAAAATGCCTAAACGTATGAAAATAGTGCTGGCTAAAGGAGAAAATGCTCATTACTAGCAGTTTTCCCTTTAGCGACTGTTTTTTGAAAATAGTGTTGGCTAAAGGAGAAATTACTCAAACTTTTGAAAATAGTATTGGCTAAAGGAGAAAATACTAACACTTTTAAAAATAGTGTTGGCTAAAGGAAAACATGCTCGAACTTTTGAAAATAATGTTGACTAAAGGAAAAATGCTCAAACTTTTGAAAATAGTGCTTGCTTAAAGAAAACATGCTCAAACTTTTGAAAATAGTGTTGACTAAAGGAGAAAATGCTCAAACCTTTGAAAATCGTGTCGGCTGAAGGAGAAAATGCTGAAACTATTGAAAATAGTGTTGGCTAAAGGAGAAAATGCTCAAACTTTTGAAAAAGGTGTTGTCTAAAGTAAAAAATGCTCAAACTATTGAAAATAGTGTTGGCTAAAGGAGAAAATGCTCATTACTAGCAATTTTTCCATTAGCCACAACATTATCCAGTTTATTCAGCATGTATACTTTCAGTAATATTGATTTCCCTAAGTATTACTTAAATGTTATTAAAATCATCTTTTGCAGATCTGTTGTATGGGGGAAAGGGTGTAACGCTTTTAAGTCGGGTTCAATTGATTCTTAATATTGCGGTCGGAACGTTTTGAACGGATGTTAACCGTACAGCCGCCCAAAAAAAAATGTGCGCGCTGTAAAATAGTTCACAGATTCTTATTGAATACTCAAAATAGGCAAATGTTATGTATGAATTACTTCTTAAGTATGCAGTTACTGTTGGAGAACATGCCTCTGGAAACACACATATTTATGGTTTTGATTCAGTAGATAATTTTGCATGTTAAACCAATTCGGTTACTTTCGTGAGACGACCGGAGACACCCGAGTCGCATACATGTAGTGGAGCCTTGTTTTCGCTTTCTCTCTTCATGATAAACATCTTTAAATTTATTTAATCTTAACTGTTTCAGCGCCAAAGGCAATATTGAGGTTTTTGCAAACAATATTGATTCAGGCTCGTCAGCTCAAATCAGCATTGTTTGCCTTTTATTTATCAAAATAGTCCAAACGTTTATTAACATGAGAAATGGAGACACCCGATTTTGAACATGGACGAGTCTACTTGAAACAATTCGGCGCTGAAAGAGTTAAGGGTTTTCATACGAACCCGACTTTCAGTACTCCAGAGTGCATTGGTTGTACCTGGCAAAGTTTATTTACAATCGATGCCTCACACGTCAACAAACGCTGAAGACATCTTCGACAACCGTGACAACACAGGCGAGTCAGTGCGGCCGTACCTTAACCCTTTATCCACAAACAGAAAAACTGCAACAGAAGACATCAAAAACATCTTAACAAAAATAAGGAAAACGTCGATAAATATAAGCACAATTATTGCATAGAGTTAAAACATGGTGTCAACGAGAGAAAGTGCTAATTGTGTGCAATTTCTCCATTTGTAATAGTGTTTTTAAAAGTCGTCTGCTGCTGAGGCGTCTGAATGTGGGTAAGGGTTAACAACCCCCAGGCGAGTTATTGACGCTGTTCTTTAAACCCCATACAACGTTTGCTTATAATTATGAAATTGGGAGCGCTGCAACAGAAGATGTTTTGAAAACATCTCAAGAAAAGGAGAGATCGTTTGCAATATAGTTGAAGAGCGTCCGCCTCGGTGGCTGGGAGACCAGAGTTCGATCCCCGGTTGGGTCATACATAGTAATGCTTCTCTCATTGACGCTTTGGATTGTGGGGGTTAGCATTACGACTGACTCGATGGTGGCAGGATAAATGCAACAGTAGCACCATTCTCCTTCGCAGAGTTGTCGTTCCTTACACTCACATACATTCTCCTTCGCAGAGTTGTCGTTCCTTACACTCACATACATTCTCCTTCGCAGAGTTGTCGTTCCTTACACTCACATACATTCTTCTTCGCAGAGTCGTCGTTCCTTACACTCACATACATTCTCCTTCGCAGAGTTGTCGTTCCTTACACTCACATACATTCTCCTTCGCAGAGTTGTCGTTCCTTACACTCGCATACATTCTCCTTCGCAGAGTTGTCGTTCCTTACACTCACATACATGATTGTAATGAGTCGATAGTGTTAGAGAATGAAGTACTACTAGTAACTTATCCAGGAAACGTCGTGGTATAACTGAAAAAACTGTTAAAAGCGGCGTTAAACACAAAACAAAACAAAAAACTACAAAACAAAATCTATCGATGGCATTTCTACTTGTTTAATTTGTTTTATTGCGGTTTTACGCCGTTTTCAATATTATTTCAGTTATATCACGGCCACAGTTCACTTATACATGACCCCTGGGTAAACTAACCAGTACTAGGCTAGAAAATGTGCCTGGTCCAAGGGCACGTCACAATGACCGTCGTGCCGCGACAAGGGATCGAACCCGGGACGCCCGGTTTCAAATCTCCGACGCTAACCACTCGACCACGGCGGATTCCTCTACTTGTTTAAAACCGCTTCGGTGATGTAGGGGTAAAGAGTCCGCCTCGCAGGTCATACCAAAGATTTTACAAATAATGGTAATTACTGCCCTCCTTAGCGCTCAGTGTTGCGGGGTTAGCATAACCACTGACTGGCTGGTGTCCAGATAAATGGACCAGTCGAATTGGCAACTTACCCATAAAACATCGTGATATAACTGAAAATTGTTGAAAGCGGCATAAAACACCAAACTATCAATCAACTGAAATACTGCTTAAAACAAACAATCAAACAAACAAACTGAATACTTCAAATTTGATGAAACATGAGACGTCCCGCGAGAAATCCAACAGTATGGCCTCTGCGTAATGTATCGACCCAGATCAGCCTGCGCAGTCCGCGCAGACTGATCCAGACCGACAAATTACGTGTCAGGGGCTAGAGGTATAGAGTAATGATTACTGAAACAGAAAATCCACAGGAAACGAAAAGTGTCTGTCCGGGTTAGCCTGCGCGGCATGCTCAGTTTGATACGGATCGATACTTTACGCTGAACAGTATACGATGAGGGGAATGTTTCCGGGTTACCCTGCGCGGCAAGCTTCGGCTGTTGGTTTTCTCGCGGAACGGCTCACATTTGTCCTTTACCTGGATCCGCCAAGTTTTTGTTTCTCATAGGCGTCATTTTGGGAGTAACACATTAGTCTATCTATATTTACAGGATTGCAAAAAGAACATATTCAGATCTTTCACTCTTACAACAAATCTGCAGCAGACGGCTTTGAAAACTTAACCCTTTCCCTCATATAGACCCTTGTTGACGCCTCTCCAGCAGTCGGCTTTTTGAAAACATAGTGACAAAAAAAAGAAATTGCTCAGAACGAGCAATTTCTCCTTTTGCCACAATGTTTTCCACTTTTGGTCATGAGAAAATAGGTTCATAGTCGTCTGCTGCAGAATTGTCGTATGAGGGAAAGGATTAATTAATATAAACAAATATAAAATAATAATATCTCGATAAAGAAAGAAATAACTATCGAATAGCGTTTAGCAAAATAGTGGCAAAAGAGTAACATTTTTATGTGCAATTTCTCATTTAGCCACAATGGGTTTAAACCCTTTCCCATATACGGCTATTCTGCAGCAGACGACTTTGTGTAAACATCTAAGTAATAAATGTAGAATCTCTCTTAAAAATGAAGGTTTAGCTACAAAATGTACAACATTTGGCATACTTGGTTCGTCTTCCCAGTAAAAATGAAGCATAAACTATCAATATTTAGATGTTAATTGTAATGGAAAGTGAAATTATTACCCTAATTCTATCCCAGAATTATGATTCTGATATTTCAAGACAACTTTTAAAGGGACAAAAAAGCGGAAAAAAAAGAATTGCTATTACCTTGATGTTTTTGTGTGTAAGGCATTGAGATTTGCTGACTGATGTACTACAATATATGCGCACTATTTATATTGCGGAGATTTTTCGTTATTTTGCATTGTAAAATCTACTGGGTTAGTAACCCAGTAAATCTTCGCAGAGATGTCGTTCCTTACACTCACGCATACATGAATGTAATGAGTCGATAGTGTTAGAGAATGCCGAATTGAATCCACAAATTCAAATGAGCAAGAGGAAATTCCACGGTATTTTTAAACGGGAAAACACGGAGCGGACGTTTTTTTAACTGCTTATTTCCTATGAAATAATGAAAAACAAGACTTGTACGACCTTCTACAACATTCCGTTACATATATATCAACGTATTTTGGATTAATTAAAATAAGTTTAAAATATAACGATTTTGGACCATTATGGTGTTCAGTCCCTTTAAACAGTTTTAAAATTTTGACGACACTATCTATAATCTTGAGTTCAGCACCTTTACTGTGTACTTTAAGCCTATCCCACATACGGACGCTTTCCGATACCTCTACAGCAGACGACTGCTTGAAAACATTGTCGCAAAAAGACAAATTGCTCTGAATGAATTGATTAATTGATTGGGGTTTAACGCCGTTTTCAAAAATTTCTCAATGATATCACGGTTTACCAGTTCACCTACTCGTGCGTTTCCTGGTTTTCCCACACCAGTACACCACACAACATACATTCTAAGCAACTGGCCGCTTTTTCACATAGACTGTTAAACAGCCCATTGGTGAAAGACGAATGACGCAGGTCACAATGACTTTTGTCAAACGTCGGAAAGAATGTTGGCCGAGCTGGGATTCGAACTCACAACCCTAACAATAACAGCTCGCGTCGCTACCGAGTGACCTACCGTGGCTCGGCGCTCTGAATGAACAATTTCTCGTTTCTACTACTTACACTGTAAGTGCAATTATAAGGTAGAGTTGAAAACATTGTGACAAAACGAGAAATTGCCCTGAATGAACAATTCTCGTTTCTACTACTTACTGTAAGTGCAATTATAAGGTAGAGTTGAAAACATTGTGACAAAACGAGAAATTGCCCTGAATGAACAATTTCTCGTTTCTACTACTTACTGTAAGTGCAATTATAAGGTAGAGTTGAAAACATTGTGACAAAACGAGAAATTGCCCTGAATGAACAATTTCTCGTTTCTACTACTTACTGTAAGTGCAATTATAAGGTAGAGTTGAAAACATTGTGACAAAACGAGAAATTGCCCTGAATGAACAATTTCTCGTTTTGTCACAATGTTTTCAACTCTACCTTAGAATTGCACTTTTATAATTGCACTTACAGAAAGTAATAGATATTTTATTTTTTTGGCTTTTGCTTAGATGTTTCCAGAGTCGTCTGCTGAAGATTTGTCATGTATGGCAAAAGGTTAAGTAACTTACAAATCAGCATGTATTTCTAAATTGTTGGCTACTATGAAAATCAGACCATATTGTTTGAATGTATATGAGCCGTTGTACTAGAAAACCAACATTATGGACTCTGCGTAATGTATCCATCCAGATCAGCCTAATCCTAATCCGGGCCGACACATTCCGTCTCTTTGGGATACAGGTATAGAGAAATGATTCCTGAAACAGAAAATCCAAAGGAGGCGAAAAGTGTCTGTCCGGGTTAGCCTGCGCGGCATGCTTAGGCTGATCCGGGTCGATACTTTTACGCAGAGTCCTCAATGTTGGTTTTCTCGCGGGAAGGCTCATATGTTATCATCATCATCACCACTACGAGTTGTCGGTCGTCATCAACATCTGTAGTGGTCTATATCATCACCACGATATTTAGTGATCATCATGTCGATTATCATGACGCGTTTTAGAGAGGGATATGGTAGATTATCAAATGCTAAATATGATTCCATGTTCGCTGTTCCCTGTTTTGTTTTGTGGGGTTTGCTAAAACGGTGTTTAAATCCGCTTCTGACATTTATGTAGTTATATCACGTCGTTTCCTGTGCTCGAAATAGTATAACTTTCATTTATGATATACCTGTACATTTTCCGGTGCAAAGACATGCACATTGTCATGCGCACATTAAATACGTCGGATTAAAATTACGTTTGCTAGGTCAAACACGGCACCAAAGCGTGTTATTTTGCTATTGAAAATATCGAATCTTTATTCTTTCTTAAAAGTTATACTAGGTATATATAATAAAAGGAAATTTATGTTGCAGTATTTTTCCTATCGATGAAAATGTTTTCAACTTAGCCTAGTAATAATACTTTCATTATAGTAGAGTTTCTATAGTTTTTTAACCCTTTCCCTCATACGACAATTCTGCAGCAGACGACCTTGAACATATTTTGTCAGAAAATTAGAAAATCTCTTTAATTGAATGGATAACCTATGACTAAAACTGAAAAACATTGTGAGAGAAGGAGAAATTGCTCGTTTTGAGCAATTTCTTCTTTTGTCACTATGTTTTATAAAGAGCCGTCTGCTGCAGAGGCGTCAGAAGGCGTCTATATGAGGGAAAGTCGTCTCCGATAGATGCGTTGTATGTTGGAAAGGGTTAACATGCCTGTACTAATCACGTGTAAACTACACCACGTTGCCTACTTATCTATATATCGTGGTGACCCTAGTTTTAGAACAACTCACCTTATCAGTTTCGGTCTCCCTACTCGAGTCACGTCACACGAAAACCAAACCTTCAACCAGCGAAGATCCAGATCATCCTGCGCCTCTGTTCAGTCTGATCCGAATCTTCCCTGTCCGCGACCTATGCATCTAACTGAACAGAAAGAACGATTATGACCAGGATCGGGCTATATAAATGTGTAATTGTAATTTAATCAACTGTAATTATAATATTTAATACATTTCGAAATCACTGAACGTCGGTTTTCGTGTTACGTGGCTGACACAACAGAACAAAGCTTGTGTTGCTGTCCCATATGGTCAGTCTATCGCCTGAAGTCATTGCCTGAAGATGTCTCCACTCTTCTGTTTGACCTTAGTCCTCGCCGCACAGTGCGCGTCTGCCAAGTTTTCCTGGTCCAACTGTCGTGAGTATTTAAGTGTTTGATTAGCGTCTTTTACCACTTTCAACTGTATTTGCGTTGTTTCACGGGTTTTGCTTGAATGGTCTTGAGTACTTTGAGTTTATTTTTGGCTGGTATTTTATGCCATTTCCTACTCTGTCTGCCCTGTTCTCTATCACCTTAATTCCCTCAACACAGTGCTCGAATGTTAAGTTTTTTCCTGTCAGTAATTTAGCTTATATTTGCGGAAGGTGTCCTAAGTAACTTTAAGTTCAACATATGGTTAACGCTTTCCCTCATATAGACGCCTTCTGTCGCCTCTGCAGCAGACGGCTCCTTAGAAACAAAGTGAAAAAAGAAGAAATTGCTCAAAACGAGCAATTTCTCCTTTTGCCACAATGTTTTCAGCTTGTAGTCATAGATTATCCATTCAATATGTTCAAAGTCGTCTGCTGCAAGATTGTTGTATGAGGGGAACGGTTAATTAAGGGTGCTGACTTCTAGATTATAGATAGTGTAGTCAACCTTTTAAAACTGTTCAAAAAATTTAGAATCATAATTTTGGGGTAAAATTAATCATTTCACTTTCCAGTACAATAAACATCTAAGTATTGATATTGTATGCTTCATATTTACAGGGTATGTCTACCCAGTAAGCCAAATTGTTAACATTTTCATGACTTTAAATTGACTGTTCCTTCAACTATTTATTACTTACTTTTTTATAACAATTAGCAATATTTGCAAAAGTTTCAATATTTCAAACTTTTGATCTCCATCTGGAATTCAGCACCTTTAATTAACCCTTTCCCACATACAACACATCTGCAGCAGACGAGTTTGAAAATGTCTTGGCAAAAGGACAGAAAATCCTTTCAAATGAAAGAACAATAATTGAATAGAGTTGAAAACATGGTGACAAAAGGAGATATTGCTCGTTTTGAGCAATTTCTTATTTTGTCCTCATGTTTTCAAAAAGCCATCTGCTGCAGAGGCGTCAGAAAGCGTCTATATGAGGGAAATGGTTAACAGTTTTATTCAATAATTCAAGTATATCAAGGTTACAATACACCATAAAAAGTCCTTTTCGTTTACATGTAAATCGACCAGTTTCAGTCCTCAATTGTCACACTTTCTAATCGTTTCTCATGTTGAACACCACATATCATTGAAGAGAGTTACCTACTAGCTTTAAAACAATCCAAAGAAAATATGGGGTCATGCATTATGCAAGAAAGAACTCAACAGGCGAAAATGGAAACCGTCATTTTGAACCAAATCGGGCCCGTACAAAACCGGTGTTTAGCATTCTCTACTTTCACTTTCAAACAAGGTCAAAATACTAAAAGTGATCAAATCAATCATTTCCAGTGCATCCTATACACATTCACAATGCATTTAAACTCAATATCATATATTCAATACATTCTGGTCATTGTATACACTCATTTATTTCTATGCAAACAAAGGTTTTTTTATGGACTACAGTACTGTAGATCAGCAAGTCAGCGGATGTATTTAGCGTATTAAAACACACAATAATATCGATAATATAGCACAAATTACAAAGAAAAAGAACACGTGCAAGATTTAGATAATTGTTCTATAAATTTAAAATATTGTGGCAAAAGGAGAATTTGCTCTTATTGAGTCAAGACTCCTAGTGCCACAATATTTAACCCTTTCCCACATACAACAAATCTGCAGCAGACGACCTTGAAAAATAGTGACAAAAACCTGAAAAATCTCCATGAAAGATAGCTTAATTGTTAGCTGAGGTTGAAGACATTGTAGCCAAATGAGAAATTGCTCATCATGAGCAATTCCACCTTTGGCCACAATGTTTTCAAATGTCGTCTACTGCTATTGAGTCAAAATGCGTCTGCAGGTGGGAAAGGGTTAAACTTTTAAAATTAAATTATTATAATCTAATAAATGGAGATTTTTTATAGCCTTGCTAAGTATTTTTTTTTATTTGTCGTCTGCGCAGAGCACAGGTAGCTCAGTCGGTAGCGACGCGGACTGTCAATCCAGGGGTTGTGAGTTCGAATACCAGCACGGCCAACATTCTTTCCGACGTTTGACAAAAGTCACTGTGACATGCGTCATTCGTCTTCCACCAATGGACTAACAGTCAATGTGGAAAAGTAGTCAGTTGCCTGGAAAGATTGTAGTGTGGATTACTGGTGTGCGAAAGCCAGGAAACACATGAGTAGCTGAACTGGCCGCCACGATATGACTGAAAAATTGTTTGGCCCCTGTAACGCTCACATTGCACTGTAAGAAAAGGTGTACATAAAAAACAAACACAAAACAAGTAAAAATTGCAGCCGCTAGAGCGTACGTAAGATATTTCATAAATATTTCCTAGTGACCTAGTTTTAGACCCGAAACAACTCATATTTTAATTTAACCTATATATATATATATATATCATAAGGATAAAACTATCAAATCAGAATTGACCCTTTCCCACATACAACAAATTATCAGCAGACGACTTCGAAAACATATTGCCAAAGACGTGAAAAATCTCCAAAAATAAGGATTTAATTATTATATAGAATTGAAAACATTGTGGAAAAATGAGAAATTGCTCATTATGAGCAATTTTTCATTTTTGCCTTTTTGCCACAATATTTTCAAAAGTCGTCTGCTGCAGAGGCGTCATAAAGTGTCTGTATGTGCACAGGCGTCCGAACTTCCATTACAGAAAAAGAGGGGGGGGGGGGGGAAACACACAATACCTTAGTTAAATACTCAAAAAGTCTCTCTATACGCTGTGATAAAAATGGTCGGACTTATAATTTGGGGAATCCCTCCGGTGTTACTATAAATAGCCCCTCTATACGGTCCATATAGTATAATAATAATGATTATTCCCCCCTCTTTTTCTGTAATGGAAATTCGTACGCCTGTGTTATGTGGGAAAGGGTTTATTAACGGCTAAATTCCATAACTTCCAGTACCCGGTGGAGATGTTATCATACTCGACACACTGGAGGTCGGCCCGGATCCCGTCATTCTTCCCGGAGATGTTCATCTGAAGATCAACGGACACAATACCAGAAACATCACAAGCTCGAACCTACATGTTACCATGAAGAGAATAACGTTCTTTGGAATAGAGATCCCTATTCCGTGCCTTCTAAACATCGGTTCGTGGTAAGTAGTTGATTTATTGGCACTTTGCCAGTCGTGATAATAGTAACAGTCTGGTATAGCGGAAGTGAGACATATGCGTCACTTATAATCACGGGAGACAACTTATTGGAATTACTGACGGTTTCGACCGTCCAACTCGAGTCAAATGGTTCAAAGTATAGACTACCCCTTCCTTACACGTTATAAGACGATAGTTTATATCTTAAACCATATCCCTTATAGCCCGAATGTTGTAAACTGCACTGGTCTCGCGATAACTCAAGGTCAAAATGATTTGATTTATGGAGTTTCACGCCAATTTCAGCATTATTTCAGTTATATCACGGCGACAGTTAACTTATTCATGATTCCTGGGTAAACTAACCAGTACTTAGGCTAGGAAATGTGCCTCGCCCAATGGCACTCCACGATCACCGCCACGACTAGGGATCTTACCCGGGACGACTGGTTCCAAATTCACGACGATAACCACTTGAAGCCACGTTATCGTCGTGTTAGATTGATCGGTCAATTTATGCTGTATTTTCAGCTTCACAAATGATACATACAAATATGTTTATTATGATAATTAAGTCAGTGATAAAATCATATATTAAACGGAAGTAGAGAAGCAGTTCTGATTGCTAGCCTATGACATCAGAACTGTTACGCCGTTTTCAAATGATTTATCCGTTTCTTGATTTAGATCGAATTACACGGAGATTTCAAATAATAGCATGCTAAAGTTACTGCGAGTCAACTGTTGATCTGTATTAATGTTATTTAACATATCGGCTAACCGTTTTCTTTTTTCACGATGTTTTCAAACTTAATTGTATGCTGCAAATTAATCCAAAGGCATATATATATATATATATATGGAAAAGGTTACATTCAAAATGAAGAGAAACAGATAATTATATAAGTTTACGTTATGGAAGGATAATCAAATCAATTTGATTGAAATTGAAACAAATTTGAATTATCATAGCCATAATTACTCTTGTACAAATAATTAATTGTATACATGTTGTATTATGGGCCGGTGGCCTCTATACTTGAATAAGTACTTGGTACATTTATCTAAAACTGTAGTTTGGTATTTAGAAAATTTCTGCATTTTTGCTTTTATGCAACCATGTGTTTCCTTGTGATGATGTCGGTTTTTCCAATTCGTTGATTCTTTATGATCCTGTAATCATTTCTAGAAAAAAAATATCCGTTAAGAATATAGGGACATTAGAAAAATCGATGAAACTTATGTAAGTAAATACGTTTCTCACAAACAAACATATCAACCCCCATGAAGATGTAAATAAGTTCGCACAAACAAACATATCCACCCCAATGAAGATTAATTCTTATGAAATGTCACAGTTTACGATAGTAAATAAAACTCGCAATAACTCGAAATGTGTTAAGTTCGAGTTAATCGATATATTCGCAATGTCTTATGTTCGAAGTAATCGATATATTCGCAATGTCTTATGTTCGAGTTAATAGATATATTCGCAATGTCTTATGTTCGAGTTAATATATATATTCGCAATGTCTTATGTTCGAGTTAATAGATATATTCGCAATGTGTTATGTTCGAGTTAATAGATATATTCGCAATGTCTTATGTTCGAAGTAATCGATATATTCGTAATGTGTTAAGTTCGAGTTAATCGATATATTCGCAATGTCTTATGTTCGAAGTAATCGATATATTCGTAATGTGTTAAGTTCGAGTTAGTAGATATATTCGCAATGTCTTATGTTCGAGTTAATAGATATATTCGCAATGTGTTATGTTCGAGTTAATAGATATATTCGCAATGTGTTATGTTCGAGTTAATAGATATATTCGCAATGTCTTATGTTCGAAGTAATCGATATATTCGTAATGTGTTAAGTTCGAGTTAATCGATATATTCGCAATGTGTTATGTTCGAGTTAATAGATATATTCGCAATGTCTTATGTTCGAAGTAATCGATATATTCGTAATGTGTTAAGTTCGAGTTAATCGATATATTCGCAATGTCTTATGTTCGAAGTAATCGATATATTCGCAATGTCTTATGTTCGAGTTAATAGATATATTCGCAATGTCTTATGTTCGAGTTAATAGATATATTCGCAATGTCTTATGTTCGAGTTAATAGATATATTCGCAATGTGTTATGTTCGAGTTAATAGATATATTCGCAATGTCTTATGTTCGAAGTAATCGATATATTCGTAATGTGTTAAGTTCGAGTTAATCGATATATTCGCAATGTCTTATGTTCGAAGTAATCGATATATTCGTAATGTGTTAAGTTCGAGTTAATCGATATATTCGCAATGTGTTAAGTTCGAGTTAATAGATATATTCTAAATGTCTTTTATTTCGCCTCCCACGAAATTCTAGCAATTTCATTGGTTAAAGTGTGTCACGTGCAGACCCCCTATATTTTTATAGGGGGTGAGTAAATTCCATAGGGGGTGAGTAAAGTAAAAAGGTCAGTTTAAAGGTTGGTTTTCGTAAAGTGGCTCTCAAATGTTACCATTTACCCAGAAAAACATGAAATGAATTGAAATAAATGTGTTCATGTTGAACCGGTGTATTTTTTAAAATAATATATCTATTCCAATTCTTTAATCAATATTGATAGATCTTTTACTCATGACGTTATATTATGCTACCAACACATATCAACAAGTTACAGTATAGTTCAGTTTAAAGTGGTCGACGAAATAAATACATTAACCCAATAAATTATAATGTTCGAGATAATCGATATATTCGCAATGTGTTATGTTCGAAGTAATCGATATATTTGCAATGTGTTATGTTCGAAGGAATCGATATATTCGCAATGTGTTATGTTCGAAGTAATCGAAATATTCGCAATGTGTTATGTTCGAAGTAATCGATATATTCGCAATGTGTTATGTTCGAAGGAATCGATATATTCGCAATGTGTTATGTTCGAAGTAATCGATATATTCGCAATGTGTTATGTTCGAAGGAATCGATATATTCGCAATGTGTTATGTTCGAAGTAATCGATATATTCGATACAATTGTACCTTGGTCAATAAATATGTCTATAATTACCTTACCTATAACTACAATTGTACCTTGGTCAGTAGATATGTCTATAATTACCGTACATTTAACTACAATTGTACACTGGTCAGTAAATATGTCTATAATTACCGTACCTATAACGACAATTGTTCCCTGGTCAATTCATATCCCTATAATAAACGTACCTATAACGACAAGTGTACCCTGGTCATTAAATATGTTTATAATTACCGTACATATAACGACAATTGTACCCTAGTCAATAAATATGTCTATAATTACCGTACCTTAAACTACAATTGTACTCTGGTAAATAAATGTGTTTATAATTACAGTACATATATAAACAGTTGTACCCTGGGCAATAAATATGTCTTTAATTATCATACATATAACGACAATTGTACCTTAATCGATACATATTTCTATAATTACCGTATCTATATCGACAATTGTACCCTGGTCAATAAATGTGTCTATCATTACCGCACCTATAACGACAATTGTACCTTGGTCAATACATATGTATATAATAGCAGTACTTTAAACGACAATTGTACATTGTTCAATAAATATGTGAATAATAACCTTAGCTATAACGACAATTGTACCTTAATCGATAAATATGTCTATAATTACCGTAGCTATATCGACAATTGTACCCTGGGTAATAAATATGTCTATAATTACCGTACCTATAACGACCATTGTACCTCCGACAATAAATATGTCTATAATTACCGTACATATAAAGACAATTGTACCTTGGTCAATAAATATGTCTATAATTACCGTACCTATAACTACAATTGTACACTGGTCAGTAAATATGTCTATAATTACCGTACCTTATAAGTAAGTAAGTAAGTAAATAAATATTTTATTATAGTGACATGTGTAAAACAAAACAAACATATAACAAAATATGATAACGGGATAACACCCGGCCCCATGGGCCTATATGTCACTGTTAAGAAAAACAATATTTACACAGTGAGAACATTTCACTGTTCCGGTTTTAAACATATTTATACAAACAGCACTGAGTCGTTCATGTCGTTGGTATGTTTCCTAGTTTAAAAAGGACAAGACACATACCAATTACGTGCCCGAATTCAATTGCACGACTTAATCATTCTTTTACTATATACAATGATTGTTTGATCGCTATTAAATTGGAGCGTGTTTCATACAAAGATTTCGCTTCGCAACAGCGATTTACGTCCTTTCTGGGAAAGAACAGTAACACAATTGCAAAGCAAAAAATAGTAATAAAAGATATTTCAAATAACTGGTTGCAAGACTAGAGTTCTTTACAGAAACGAAAGGTAAAGAAAACCAATCATACAGTATCTCAACTAAAAATTGAAGAATTCAAACCAAACAAAATCTACTGAATCCATGAGTGAATGAATGAATGAATGAAATAATTAATTATTTAATTAATTAATTAATTAATTGATTAATCAATGAACGGACGGACGGACGGACTTATGAATGAACGAACGTATGAATGAATATATACATTACTGAATAAATGAGTGGATGCATGCATGCATTAATGAATGAATGAATGAATGAGTGAAAGAATGAATTGTACTGTGAATGTATTGATATATTTACAACAAAAAATGTCAATTTTAACAATAAGCATGTTGATTTCTCATTAGCTAGTAATGACCTTATAACTACAATTGTACACTGGTCAGTAAATATGTCTATAATTACCGTACCTGTAACTACAATTGTACACTGGTCAATAAATATGTCTATAATTACCGTACCTATAACGACAATTGTTCCCTGGTCAGTAAATATGTCTATAAGTACCGTACCTATACTACAATTATACACTGGTCAATGAATATGTCTATAATTACCTTACATATAACTACAATGGTACACTGGTCAATTAATATGTCTATAATTACCTTACATATAACGACAATTGTGCCTTAATCGATAAATATGTCTATAACTACCGTACATATAACGACAATTGAATCCTGGTCAATAATTATGTTTATAATTACCGTACATATAACGACAATTATACCCTGGTCAATAAATATATCTATAACTATCTTGCCTATAAAGACAATTGTACCTTGGTCAAAAAATACGTCTATAATTACCGTACATATAACGACAATTGTATCCTGGTCAATAATTATGTTTATAATTACCGTACATATAACGACAATTATACCCTTGTCAATAAATATATCTATAACTATCTTGCCTATAAAGACAATTGTACCTTGGTCAATTAATACGTCTATAATTACCGTACATATAACGACAATTGTATCCTGGTCAATAATTATGTTTATAACTACCATACATATAACGACAATTATACCCTGGTCAATAAATATATCTATAATTATCTTGCTTATAAAGAAAGACAAATGTATCTTGGTCAATAAATATGTCTATAATTACCGTACATATAACGACAAGTGTACGTTAATCGATAATTATGTCTATAAGTACCGTACCTATATCTACAAGTGTACCCTGGTCAATAAATATATCTATAATTATCTTGCTTATAAAGACAAATGTATCTTGGTCAATAAATATGTCTATAATTACCGGACCTATAACGTCAATTGTACCTTGGTCAATACATATTCGTATAATTACCGTACATTTAAAGTCAATTGTAACTTGGTCAATAAATATGTCTATAATTACCCTACATATAAAGTCAATTATACCCTCGTCAATAATTATGTCTATAATTACCGTACCTATATCTACAATTGTACCCTGGTCAATGAATATGTCTATAATTACCTCACATATAACGACAGTTGTACCCTGGTCAATAAACATGTCTATATTTACCGTACATATAACGACAAGTGTACCTTGGTCTTTATCGTCAGTATAAATAACGACAATTGTTCCTCCCTCAATACATATGTCTCTATTTTCAGCACCTATAACAACATCAGTACCCTGATCGCCCAGATGGAGTCAGAGGGAGGTATCAGTGGAGGACTCGGCACGGATGTACACACCATGTTGTCGAACGCCGGAGTGGACTCGAGCCTGTTACCTCTCCCACCCACAACACTCAACGTGCTCGACGGTGTTCTCCACCTGCCGAAACCACCAGCACTTCTCTCAGCTTTTACGTCGGTAAGAAACATGGTTAATAAGGTTGTGAAACAAGATTGCGAATTGAATAAAGTACAAGTCTGGTCATTACTGACCAATATTTATGTTTTATTCGATTTCTAAGTTATAAAAAGTTAATATAATATGTATTGGTATTATTATTTCAGCAAATAATTAATAACACAGAACTGAATAGGATTTGGTTTGAATATTTGCTTAAACAAAATGGCGGCCACTGTCACGCATATCATGTTTCTATATTCATGAACTAAAATAGGCAAACACATTATTATTTTTTATTTATATGATATAACACTTTATTGTATTCATTTCAATACAAAAACACAACAAAACATTGATATAATGGGATATTTGACCACCAGACTCTACCGGACTCTACCAGACTCTACCAGACTCTACCGGACTCTACCAGACTCTACCAGACTCTACCGGACTCTACCAGACTCTACCGGACTCTACCAGACTCTACCAGACTCTACCAGACTCTACCAGACTCTACCGGACTCTACCAGACTCTACCAGGCTCTACAAGACTCTACCGGACTCTACCAGATTCTACCAGACTCTACCAGACTCTACCAGACTCTGTTTAGTGACACCGCAGTCGAACTCGCAAATTAAACATTCCCAATTACCCATTTTCTGCTTAAATGACCCTGTAAATAAAGACCAACTGTGAATAACGACCAGACTGTCGACTTCCCCTGAGTGGTCTTAAAACACAGGTCCCACGGTATATGTAATGAATATTTAAATGAGAATTTTAGAAACGGTTTCCATAAACAGCTTTACAATCTTTTGCTTGGAAAGCATTTTGTGCGGAGTAGTGATATGAGAAAGCAAGGAAACACATCAATAGGTGAACTGGCCGCCGTGATATGACTTAACAATTGTTGAAAATGGTGTTAAACTCCAATCAATCAATCATGATTTATTGATTGGATTTTCTTTGTAAAATAGGAGCAGATCATTTTTATTAGATAAGTACTTTAAATTGAAGATATGAGCCGTTCCACGAAAAACAAATCAACATTATGGTCTCTGCGTAATATATCGACCAAGATCAGCCTGCGCAGTCCGCGCAGGCTAATCCGAGCCGACACATTCCGTCTCATGGGGATAGATGTGTAGAGTAATGATTCCTGAAACAGATAATCTACAGGAGGCGAAGAGGGTATGTCTGGGTGCTTAGGCTGATCCGGGTAGATACTTTACGCAGTCCACAATGTTGGTTTTCTCGTGGGGGAAGGCTCATATATCTTTGGAAGTCGATATCATTTTGGGCAGAAACAGGTATGTGTTGCATTATGTCAGTTGCATAGTTAGAAAGTATGTTCCCTTGTGAGCCGAGACTCGGTACCTGAGTAGGTAGTGACGCGGGCTATCAATCCAGGGGTTGAAAGTTTGAATCCCAGCTCGGCCAACATTCTCTCTCTTTAAAACTGCTATTAAATTGCATTCCGCACAAGCTAACCCGGACAGACACTTTTCGCCCCCTGTGGCTTTTCTGTTTCAGAAATCATTACTCTATACATCTATCTCCCTGAGACGGAATGTGTGGACCCGATTTAGCCTGCGCAGGCTGATCAGGGTCGATACATTTACGCAGAGACCATAATGTTGGTTTTCTGGTGAAACGGCTCAAATGCTTTATTTCAGGGTGATTGATTGATTGGTGTTTAACGCCGTTTTTAACAATTCTTCAGTTATATCACGGCGGCCAGTACTTATGCATTTCCTGGTTTTCTCACACCAGTACTCCACACAACAATCTTCCCAAGCAACTGGCTGCTTTTCCACATAGACTAAGCCCACTGGTGGAAGAGGAATGACGCATGTCGCATTGACTTTTGTCAATCCCCGGAAAGAAAGTTGGCCGAGCCGGGATTCGAACTTACAACCCCTGGATTTATTTCAGGGTGACTACCACATCCGAGCCACAGTGATGGAAGAGATATCTAGCACCCAGATATTTTGCCTTGATATACATGTGACAATTGAAGAAGCCTGCTCTGGATTCGGCTGCATAATTGGATAGAGTGCAGCTTACATGCCAAAACAGTGTTACTGCACTATGTAACAAGACGTAGATACAACCGTTTTACAACTAAATATGATTAAAAAAAAAAAAATCCCCATGAAACATTTCACTTTTTGTTTTTTGTTTTTTGTCCCATTTTTGAAGTGTGCCTTGGTATTGTTAGAGTGTAACTCGGGTGTGGGAGTTCGAGGGTTCGATCCCTGGCCGGGTCATAATTTTACCGAATGCTCTTAACATATTAGTTTAATGACCTTCACTCCCCTGGCGCTTAGGATTGTGGAGTTACCATGACGACTAAACCAGCTGACTGGTGTCAGGAAAAATGTTTTTTTAACCCCCTCCCCCCTTTCCTTCATATAGACCCTTTCTGCCGCCTCTGCAGCAGACGGCTTTTTGAAAACATAGTGACAAAAGAAGAAATTGCTCAACACGAGCAATTACTTCTTTTTCCACAATATTTTCCACTTTTACTAATAAGTTATCCATTCAATTATAGAGATTTTCTTTTTCTTTTTTGACAAAATATGTTCAAAGTCGTCTGCTGCAGAATTGTCGTATGAGGGAAAGGTTTAATCGGGTTCCACATACACCAAATCTGCAGCAGACGACTTCAACAACATTTAATAAAAAAAATATGGAAACTCTCAGGCTATAAATGAAAGAACAATTATTGATTGAATTAGGTTGAAAGCTCTGTGGAAAAAAGAAAGAAAAACAACGTTCATTATGAACAATTCCTCCTTTGGCATCAATGTTTTCAAAAGTTGTCTGCTGCAGAGGATTCATTTATTAAGACAATTTTAGAGACTTGAGCTAGGCCAAATTTTGAAAATAATATGATGGCAAATGAAGAAAATGCTCATACTGGACCAGAGGTCCAGATAAGGAGGGGTATTCAGCTATTTTTACCGAAATTGCTCTCTTATTATAAGGCAAATCCTATGTTGTTGGTACTCAAAAGAATTGTCTCAGTGAGACGATTCTTTTGAGTACCCACAACATAGGCTTAGAGGGTCAAATGCGGATTTTAGAACATACCAAACGCCCCTTATGTAGTGCTCTGCTTGACATTCATGTTACCATCATTCTGTTTTTCGCACGTTCCTTCCTTATTATAGGGTTGGGTTCATATATGAGCCAGGCCGCACGAAAACCGACCTTCGAATCGTTTTACCCTTTCCCACATGTAGACGTATCTTGACGCAAACAATTATGAGAAATTCATAATTTTGCCACAATGTTTTTTTAACGCTTTTTTCAAAAATAATAATATTATTAACCCTTGTCCTCATATAGACGCTTTCTGACGCCTCTGTAGCAGATGGCATTTTGAAAACATAGTGACAAAAGAAGAAATTGCTCAAAGCGAGAAATTTCTCCTTTTGCCACAATGTTTTCCACTTTTAGTTTATTTTTTAGGTTATCCATTCAATTATAGAGATTTTTTCATTTTATTGACAAAATATGTTCAAAGCCGTCTGCTGCAGAATTGTTGTATGAAGGAAAGGGTTAAGCTTATTCCACCGTGTGTCACGATATTCACCGCTTTTTGTAATTTTCGTCGTCTCGTTGACTATGTATTGTTTTAATATCGTCCTCGTGTATTCTATTTTGTTTATTGATTGATTGTTTGATTGATTGATTGATTGGGGTTTAACACCGTTTTTAACAATTTCTCAGTTATATCACGATGGCCAGTTCACCTACTCATGCATTTCCTGGTGTTTTCACACCAGTACTCCACACAACAATCTTCCCAAGCAACTGGCTGCTTTTCCACATAGACTCAGCCCATTTGGTGGAAGACGAATGAGGCATGTCGCATTGACTTTTGTCAATCGTCGAAAAGAAAAGTTTGCCGTGCCGGGATCGAACTCACACCCCCTGGATTGACAGCCCGCGTCGCTACCGACTGAGCTACCCGGGGCTCGGCGTATTCTGTTTTGTAGAACAGAGAGGAATACAGGTATTTGTATTGTATTGTTCATGGTGACCAGGGAACACAACTTCGCTTTTTGCACATTCTCGCGCGCTTAACCCTTTTCCTCGTATAGAGGCTTTCTGACGCCTCTGCAGCAGATGAGTCTTGAAAATATTCAGTTTGGCTAAAAACAGAAATTGCTCTTGATGAAGAAATGACAAATGACTAAGTTGCTATAAATAGTTACCTTGCTGACTAACTATAAGATTTTTTTTTTTTTTTTTTTGCATTTGTCTTAGGTAAACAAACATGATGTTATATGATTTTAAGTATTTAAGTATTTCTTAGCGCTAAGTAAGATTGGTTGAAATTTGACACAGCTGTGCAGTGTGAAGTTAGCGTCGGGCGTCCCGGTTTCGATCCCCAGCCGCGGCGCGACGGTCATAGTGAAGTGCCCGTTGGCAAGGCATATTTCCTAGCCTAGTATTGGTTTGTTAACCCTTACCCAAATACAGACGCTTTCTGACGCCTCTGCAGCGGACGGCTTTTTGAAAACATAGTGACAAAAGAGGAAATTGCTCAAAACGAGCAATTTCTCCTTTTGCCACAATGTTTTCCACTTTTAGTCATAGGTTATCCATTCAATTATAGAGATTTTCTATTTTTTAACAAAATAGGTTCAAAGTCGTCTGCTGCAGAATTGTCGTATGCGGGAAAGGGTTAACCCACGTATCGTGAATAAAGAGAACTGTCGCCGTGATATAACTGAAATAATGTTGAAATATTAAACTGTTTGATCACCAGCAGGCTCCTAACCTACCACTTACCCTACCTAGCGCTAAATAATACTTTAAATCTTAAATAAGGTTGGAACACATTCCACAAACCCTTCTTAGCTCTAAATAGTACTTAAAGTCTTAAATAAGGTTGAAACACATTCCATAAATCCTACTTAGCGCTAAATAATACTTAAAGTCTTAAATAAAGTTGGAACACATTCCACAAATCCTTCTTAGCTCTAAATAATACTTAAAATCTTAAATAAGGTTGGAACACATTCCACAAATCCTACTTAGCTCTAAATAATACTTAAAATCATAAGTTAGATTGGAACACATTCCACATTCCACTTACCTTACCTAGCGCTAAATAATACTTTAAATCTTAAATAAGGTCGGAACACATTCAACAAACCCTACTTGGAGCTAAATAATACTTTAAATCTTAAATAAGGTCGGAACACATTCAACAAACCCTACTTGGAGCTAAATAATACTTAAGTAAGGTTGGAACATTTTCAACTTACTTAGCTCTAAATGATACTTAAAATCTTAAGTAAGGATGGAACACATTCCACAATCTTTTCTTAGAGCTAAATAATACTTAAAGTCTTAAATAAGGTTGGAACACATTCAACAAATCCTACTTAGCAATAAATAATACTGCAAATCTTAAATAAGGTTGGAACACATTCCACAAACCCTTCTTAGCGCTAAATAATACTTAAAGTCTTAAATAAATAAGGTTGGAACATATTCCACCATTATTGTGTCATCAAAAATATAAGAAAGTGACTAAGCGACATAAAAAGTTACTATGCTGACTAACAATACTTGTTATCAAATGCAATCATGAGGCATTCGTTTAAGCGAAACATGATGAAATAAAGCCTTGAAGGTTTTTTTAAAAGTATTACTTATCACTAACTAATCCGGGCCGCCACATTCCGTCTCAGGGAGATAGAGGTATAGAGTAATGATTCCTGTAACACAAATAATCACAGGAGGCGAAAAGTGTGTGTCCGGGTTGGCCTGCACGGCATGCTTAGCTTGATCCGGGTCGATACTTTACGCAGAGTCCATAATGTTGGTTTTCTCGTGCTCATATTGTATGAGTCGTCCGCCTTATGAAAAATCGAGGAATAATATGTTATATGTGGACTTAAATTCTGATTAAGATTGAAAATAGTGTAGAATATTGTGAAAAATAGAGAAATTTCATCTTTTTCTCACCATGGTCTTTAACCCTTTGCCTCATTCGACAATTCTGCAGCAGACGACTTTGAACATATTTTGTCAAACAATAGAAAATCTCTATAATTGAATGGATAACATATAACTAAAAGTGGAAAACATTGTGGCAAACAGGAGAAATTGCTCGTTTTGAGCAATTTCTTCTTTTGTCACTATGTTTTTTTCAAAAAGCCGTCTGCTGCAGAGGCGTCAAAAAGCGTCTATATGAGGGAAAGGGTTAAATAAAGGGGCACGTTGTTACGCAAACATGAGCAGCCGTCTGTAGCAGGAAAATGATAAACCCTTTCTCACATTCAACGAAATTAATCTGCAGCAGATGACTTTGAAAACATCTCGGGGAAAAAAATGTGAAAGTTCATTATAAGCGAAAATTCAGATTTTAAAAAAGAGTTGCAAACATTGTGAAAAAAAATGAGAAAATTGCTCAAAACGAGCAATTTCCTTTTTTTTGTCACAATGTTTTCAGAAAATCGTCTGCTGCGAATGCGTTAGAAAAAGGCGTCTGCGTGTTGGAAAAAGGTTAGGCCTTGATTACTGCACCTTCGCAACATTCCTTCGAGTAAAACATGGAATAAAGAATTCCACTGAAACTGCCGTATCTTTACGATAAGACATATTTTACGCTCCAGCTAAAAATGTGGGGGGGTGCCACATGTCTGTAATTTTGTTTCCAATCCTGCTGCACGCGGTGTAAGGCGTTATCAGTTACTGTATATGTTAGAGGGTTATGCTAAAAGCATTAACCCCTTCCCACATACAACAACGTTGCAGCAGACAAATCTGTGAACATCTAGGGCGGGGAGGTGAGCAATTTCTACTTTTGTCACTATGTTTTCAAAAGTCGTCTGGTACAGATGTGTTTAACCCTTTATACCAAATACAACAAATCTGTAGCAGACGACTTTGAACATATTTAGTCCACAAATAGAAAATCTGTATAATTGAATGGATAACCTATGACTAAAAGTGGAAAACATTGTGGCAAAAGGAGAAATTGCTCGTTTTGAGCACTTTTTTCTTTTGTCACTATGTTTTCAAAAAGCCGTCTGCTGCAGAGGCGTCATAAAGCGTCTATATGAGGGAAAGAGTTAATTAAAGGCGTATAAATAGTTGGGGAAATGTAAATGACGATAGCTTGATATTAATTATCGAATAGAATCCGAAACATTGTGACAAAAGGAGAAATTGCTCATCATGAGCAATTTATCCTTTTGTCACAATGTTTTCAAAAGTCATCTGGTGCAAATGTGCTTAAAGGCGTATAAATAGTTGGGCAGAAATTGTAAATGACGACTGATTGATATTCGTGTCAGACTGTTTTGTTCTTCAGTCTGTTCAGAATCCTCTCGCTGAAATCAAATTTCACCCCCTCCCCCCCTTTCCCCCTTCGAAAAGTGAGACATTTTTTCTCGTGTAAAGACGTCCGCTCCTGATTTGATGTATGCGGGAAAAGTGTTAATAGTTGCATCAGTATGTGATATGTTTACTGCAGTATGTTCAGAATCCTCTCGCTGAAATGAAATTTCACCCCCTCCCTCCTTTCCCCCTTCGAAAAGTGAGACATTTTTTCTCGTGTAAAGACGTCCGCTCCTGATTTGATGTATGCGGGAAAAGTGTTAATAGTTGCATCAGTATGTGATTTGTTTACTGCAGTATGTTCAGAATCCTCTCGCTAAAATCAAATTTCACCCCCTCCCTCCTTTCCCACTTCGAAAAGTGGGACGTTTTTTCTCGTGTAAAGACGTCCGCTCCTGATTTGATGTATGCGGGAAAAGTGTTAATAGTTTCATCAGTATGTGTTGTGTACTGCAGTATGTTCAGAATCCTCTCGCTGAAATCCAATTTCACCACCTCCCTCCTTTCCCACTTCGAAAAGTAGACATTTTCTCGTGTAAAGACGTTCGCTCCTGATTTGATGTATGTGAGAAGGTCAGTCTGTGTTGTGTGCTGCAGTACGTACAGAACCCACGCTGAACGCAATTGCCCCGCGCTCCCCCTACTTCAAAACAGTGGGACATTTTTCTCGTGTTACTTCTCGCGCTGGGAATGTCGGTCAATCCTACACGCAGGTTCTTATACCTGATTCATTTCGTAATTATCCTTGACTTTTTCCTCGACGGCATCCACCCTTACCCTTTTCCAACATACAGACGTTTACTGAGTTTCAAAGTGGTCGGCTGCTGATTTGTTGTATGTATATGTTTAACCATTTCCCATATGTAGACGCTTTCTGACGCCTCTGCAGCAGACGGATTCATTTCGTAATTATCCTTGACTTTTTCCTCCGCGTGGAGAGCACCTCGACCAGGGGCGTAGCTTGGCAATAATCAATGTGTAGGCCGTCTCGTGAGAAAACTCAACATTGTGGACTCTGCGTAAAGTATCGACCCGGATCAGCCTAAGCATGCCACACAGGCGTACCCGGATAAACACTTTTGGCCTCCTGTGGATTTTCTGTTTCAGGAATAACTACTCTATACATATATGCCCCTAAGACGGACAGCGCAGGCTGATCTGGTCGATACATTATGCAGATGTCTATCGCCGCAGCTGCAGTTTGGGGTCATTTTGAGAAAAAATGTGTAGACACGTGCTTACAGTGCCTAAAGGGAGCTACGCCCCTGTGACGACGGTGTAGCGGTTACCCAGAGCATCTCGACCCCTTACCCTTTTCCAACATACAGACGTGTACTGACTGACGCCTCTGCAGTACTGTAGACAACTTTTTAAAACATTGTGGGAAATGCTGAAATTGCTCACAATGTGTCATGTCTCATCTTTGGTCCCAATGTTTTTTTAATACTTGAAATTTCTCTTCAAGAGAGTTTCCATATTGTTGACCAGATGTTTTCGAAGTGGTACGCTGCTGATTTGTTGTATGCATGTGTTTAACCCTTTAATCTCAAGCAACAAATATGCAGCAGACGACGAAAGCATCTGGTTTAACATTTTGACAATCTCTTAATTAACCCTTTCCCTCATATAGACGCTTTTTGACGCCTCTGCAGCAGACGGCTTTTTGAAAACATGGTGACTAAAGAAGAAATTGCTCAAAACGAGCAATTTCTCCTTTTGCCACAATGTTTTCCACTTTTAGTCATAGGTTATCCATTCAATTATAGAGATGTTCTGCTTTTTGACAAAAGAAAATCAAAGTCGTCTGCTGCAGAATTGTCATATGAGGGAACGGGTTAACCCTTTAATCTCAAGCAACAAATCTGCAGCAGACGACTTCGAAAACATCTGGTCTAACATTTCGAAAATTCTCTTTAAATGAGAAAAGAAAATCAATCAACGTTCGCAAATTCTCCCGGCTTTTGCCACACTGTTTTTTTTTTCTTCTTCAAAAGTCGTCTGCTACACATGTATTGCATACGTTTAGATGAAAATAAAACTTAAATTTGATTTGCTTTACTTTTCTAATCAAAACTATCCATATTTGCATTGATTCAATGCAGTAGTATCTAAGATAAATTACGGGAATAAAAAGAAATAACTAATAACTTTGTCATGTAATACTAATTATTGACTGATTGGTGTTTAACGCCGTTTTAAAAAAAAAATCAGTCGTATTACGGCCAGTTCACTTACGCATGTCACGGTTTCGAGGAATTCCGAAACCAGTCCTCCACACAACAAACTTTCCATGCAACTGGTTGCTTTCCCACAAATACTGTTAGCCCATTGGTGAAAGACGAATGATGCTTGTCACAGAGGCTTTTGTCAAACGTCGGAAAGAATGTTGGCCGAGCTGGGGTTCGAACTGACAACCTCTGGATTAACACAGCCCGCGCCGCTACAGAAGTTCCCTGTAATTCTTATGAACTAGATATACGTATAATGACTAGCCCTTTCCCGGATGTAGACGCTTTCCGACGCCTCTGCAGCATACGGTGATACTCTTTCATTTATAGAGATTTTTCTTTCCTTAATGTTTTCAAGTTTCTTTCCTATAAGTTTTATATGGGAAAGGGAGGGTCAACATTTGAAGCCATACTGATCCTAAATCAAAAGAAGGTCCATATGCAATACTTAGTTCAGTGACAGGTTTTACATCACTTAGTTAAATCTTTCCTACATATATAGACGCTTTCCGATGCCCTCTGCATCAGACGGCTTTTGAAAACTTTAGGACAAAGGGAGAAAATGCTCTTATCCGTTTACCACAATGTTTTCAACTCTATCTAATAATTACTCTCAATTATACATTTTTGCCAAGATGTTTTCAAAGTGTGTTCAACTCTATTTAATAATTAAACTCTCAATTATGTTTTTTTTGCATATTTTTGCCAAGATGTTTTCAAAGTCTCATAATGAGCAACTTCACCCATTGCCTCAATGTTTCCAACTCTATTTAATAATTAAACTCTCAATTATGTTTTTTTTGCATATTTTTGCCAAATTGTTTTCAAAGTCTCATAATCAGCAACTTCAACATTGCCTCAATGTGTTCAACTCTATTTAATAATTAAACTCTCAATTTTTGCCAAGATGTTTTCAAAGTCATCTGCTACAGATGTGTTGTATATGGGAAAGGGATAAAACCTCAAAGAGGAAAAATATTATTTCTTTCTTAACCTTTTCCCCCCATACGACAATTCTGCAGCAGACGACTTTCAAAACATAGTGACAAAAAACCTGAAAAAATCTTCACGAAAAATAGCTTAACTGTTAAATAAAGTTGAAAACATTGTGGCCAAAGGAAAAATTGCTCATCATGAGCAATTTCACCTTTGGCCACAATGTTTTCAAAAGTCGTCTGATGCTACAAAATGCGTCTGCAGGTGGGAACGGGTTAACATATGCAAAACTCCCACATACAACAAATCTTCAGAAGATGACTTAAAAAAACATCCATGCCAAAATATTGAGACTTTTTATATAAATGAAAGAACGTTTTTTTTATAAAGTTGAAAACTTTGTGGTAGAAAGAGAAATTGCTCATGATGAGCAATTACTACGGAGCCCCTAAAGTGACATTCAATATATTGTTTTAGTATGCAAATAAAACAGCTAATTTGCATATTAAAAAAAAGTATCGCATTTTTATTTCGTTTTTACGAAATAATAATTCGATACTTTTTTTTAATATGCAAATAAGCCTATTTATTTCGTATTAACGAAATAATCATTTCGTTTAGTATTTCGTAAAAACGAAATAAAAATTCGATACTTTTTTTTAATATGCAAATTAGCTGTTTTATTTCGTATTTACGAAATACTTATTTCGTTTAAACGAAATACTTATTTCGTTTAAACGGAAATAATTAATACCCGACACTTTTTTTTAATATGCAAATTAGCCGTTTTATTTCGTATTTACGAAATAATACTTACTATTCGACATTTCTTTTTAATATGCAAATAAGCCGTTTTATTTCTTATTTACGAAATAATAGTTAGTATTCAAAACTTTTTTAATATACACATTTGCGGTGTTTAATTAAGTAAATTAATAAATTAAAATAAATATCTCGAGTCTACCATCAGCCGAGCACCGGTAGCTCAGTCGGTAAGGACGCGGGCTGTCAATCTAGGGGTTGTGAGTTCGAACCCCAGCTCGGCAAACATTATTTACGATGTTGAACAAAAACCACTGCGACAAGCGTCATTCGTCTTTCACCAATGGGGCTAACAGTCGATGTGGAAAAGCAGCCAGTTGCGTGGAAAGTATGTTGTTGATTGATTGGGGTTTAACGCCGTTTTTAAAAAAAATTTCAGTATATCACGGTGGCCAGTTCACCTACTCATGCATTACCTGGTTTTCTCACACCAGTACTCCACACAGCAATCTTCCCAAGCAACTGGCTGCTTTTCCACATAGACTGAGCCCATTGGTGGAAGACGAATGACGCATGTCGCATTGACTTTTGTCAATCGTCGGTAAGAAAGTTGGCCGAGCCGGGATTCGAACTAACAAACCCCTGGATTGACAGCCCGCATCGCTACCGACTGAGCTACCGGGGCTGGCAAAGTATGTTGTGTGGAGTACTGGTGTGAAAAAATCAGGAAACATATGATTAGGTGAACTGGCTGCCGTGATATGACTGAAAAGTTGATTGTTGAAAACGGCATTAAACACCAATCAATCAAAACCATCAGACAACCATGTGGAAACTCGGTAACACATGGTAAATACGAAATAAAACTGCTAATTTGCATATTAAAAAAAAGTACCGAATTATTATTTCGTTTTAAACGAAATAAAACAGCTAATTTGCATATTAAAAAAAAAGTATCGAATTATTATTTCGTTTTAACGAAATAATTATTTCGTTTTAAACGAAATATTTATTTCGTTAATACGAAATAAAACAGCTAATTTGCATATTAAAAAAAAGTATCGAATTATTATTTCGTTAAAATTATTTCTTTCTTAACCTTTTCCCCCCATACGACAATTCTGCAGCAGACGACTTTCAAAACATAGTGACAAAAAACCTGAAAAAATCTTCACGAAAAATAGCTTAACTGTTAAATAAAGTTGAAAACATTGTGGCCAAAGGAAAAATTGCTCATCATGAGCAATTTCACCTTTGGCCACAATGTTTTCAAAAGTCGTCTGATGCTATTGCATCAAAATGCGTCTGCAGGTGGGAACGGGTTAACATATGCAAAACTCCCACATACAACAAATCTTCAGAAGATGACTTAAAAAAACATCCATGCCAAAATATTGAGACTTTTTATATAAATGAAAGAACGTTTTTTTTTATAAAGTTGAAAACTTTGTGGTAGAAAGAGAAATTGCTCATGATGAGCAATTTACTACGGAGCCCCTAAAGTGACATTCAATATATTGTTTTAGTATGCAAATAAAACAGCTAATTTGCATATTAAAAAAAAAGTATCGCATTTTTATTTCGTTTTTACGAAATAATAATTCGATACTTTTTTTTAATATGCAAATAAGCCAATTTATTTCGTATTAACGAAATAATCATTTCGTTTAGTATTTCGTAAAAAACGAAATAAAAATTCGATACTTTTTTTTAATATGCAAATTAGCTGTTTTATTTCGTATTTACGAAATACTTATTTCGTTTAAACGAAATACTTATTTCGTTTAAACGAAATAATTAATACCGACACTTTTTTTTAATATGCAAATTAGCCGTTTTATTTCGTATTTACGAAATAATACTTACTATTCGACATTTCTTTTTAATATGCAAATAAGCCGTTTTATTTCTTATTTACGAAATAATAGTTAGTATTCAAAACTTTTTAATATACACATTTGCGGTGTTTAATTAAGTAAATTAATAAATTAAAATAAATATCTCGAGTCTACCATCAGCCGAGCACCGGTAGCTCAGTCGGTAAGGACGCGGGCTGTCAATCTAGGGGTTTGTGAGTTCGAACCCCAGCTCGGCAAACATTATTTACGATGTTGAACAAAAACCACTGCGACAAGCGTCATTCGTCTTTCACCAATGGGCTAACAGTCGATGTGGAAAAGCAGCCAGTTGCGTGGAAAGTATGTTGTTGATTGATTGGGGTTTAACGCCGTTTTTAAAAAAAATTCAGTTATATCACGGTGGCCAGTTCACCTACTCATGCATTACCTGGTTTTCTCACACCAGTACTCCACACAGCAATCTTCCCAAGCAACTGGCTGCTTTTCCACATAGACTGAGCCCATTGGTGGAAGACGAATGACGCATGTCGCATTGACTTTTGTCAATCGTCGGTAAGAAAGTTGGCCGAGCCGGGATTCGAACTAACAAACCCCTGGATTGACAGCCCGCATCGCTACCGACTGAGCTACCGGGGCTGGCAAAGTATGTTGTGTGGAGTACTGGTGTGAAAAAATCAGGAAACATATGATTAGGTGAACTGGCTGCCGTGATATGACTGAAAAGTTGATTGTTGAAAACGGCATTAAACACCAATCAATCAAAACCATCAGACAACCATGTGGAAACTCGGTAACACATGGTAAATACGAAATAAAACTGCTAATTTGCATATTAAAAAAAAGTACCGAATTATTATTTCGTATTAACGAAATAAAACAGCTAATTTGCATATTAAAAAAAAGTATCGAATTATTATTTCGTTTTAACGAAATAATTATTTCGTTTAAACGAAATATTTATTTCGTTAATACGAAATAAAACAGCTAATTTGCATATTAAAAAAAAGTATCGAATTATTATTTCGTTAAAATTATTTCTTTCTTAACCTTTTCCCCCCATACGACAATTCTGCAGCAGACGACTTTCAAAACATAGTGACAAAAAACCTGAAAAAATCTTCACGAAAAATAGCTTAACTGTTAAATAAAGTTGAAAACATTGTGGCCAAAGGAAAAATTGCTCATCATGAGCAATTTCACCTTTGGCCACAATGTTTTTCAAAAGTCGTCTGATGCTATTGCATCAAAATGCGTCTGCAGGTGGGAACGGGTTAACATATGCAAAACTCCCACATACAACAAATCTTCAGAAGATGACTTAAAAAAACATCCATGCCAAAATATTGAGACTTTTTATATAAATGAAAGAACGTTTTTTTTATAAAGTTGAAAACTTTGTGGTAGAAAGAGAAATTGCTCATGATGAGCAATTTACTACGGAGCCCCTAAAGTGACATTCAATATATTGTTTTAGTATGCAAATAAAACAGCTAATTTGCATATTAAAAAAAAGTATCGCATTTTTATTTCGTTTTTACGAAATAATAATTCGATACTTTTTTTTAATATGCAAATAAGCCAATTTATTTCGTATTAACGAAATAATCATTTCGTTTAGTATTTCGTAAAAACGAAATAAAAAATTCGATACTTTTTTTTAATATGCAAATTAGCTGTTTTATTTCGTATTTACGAAATACTTATTTCGTTTAAACGAAATACTTATTTCGTTTAAACGAAATAATTAATACCGACACTTTTTTTTAATATGCAAATTAGCCGTTTTATTTCGTATTTACGAAATAATACTTACTATTCGACATTTCTTTTTAATATGCAAATAAGCCGTTTTATTTCTTATTACGAAATAATAGTTAGTATTCAAAACTTTTTAATATACACATTTGCGGTGTTTAATTAAGTAAATTAATAAATTAAAATAAATATCTCGAGTCTACCATCAGCCGAGCACCGGTAGCTCAGTCGGTAAGGACGCGGGCTGTCAATCTAGGGGTTGTGAGTTCGAACACCCAGCTCGGCAAACATTATTTACGATGTTGAACAAAAACCACTGCGACAAGCGTCATTCGTCTTTCACCAATGGGCTAACAGTCGATGTGGAAAAGCAGCCAGTTGCGTGGAAAGTATGTTGTTGATTGATTGGGGTTTAACGCCGTTTTTAAAAAAAATTCAGTTATATCACGGTGGCCAGTTCACCTACTCATGCATTACCTGGTTTTCTCACACCAGTACTCCACACAGCAATCTTCCCAAGCAACTGGCTGCTTTTTCCACATAGACTGAGCCCATTGGTGGAAGACGAATGACGCATGTCGCATTGACTTTTGTCAATCGTCGGTAAGAAAGTTGGCCGAGCCGGGATTCGAACTAACAAACCCCTGGATTGACAGCCCGCATCGCTACCGACTGAGCTACCGGGGCTGGCAAAGTATGTTGTGTGGAGTACTGGTGTGAAAAAATCAGGAAACATATGATTAGGTGAACTGGCTGCCGTGATATGACTGAAAAGTTGATTGTTGAAAACGGCATTAAACACCAATCAATCAAAACCATCAGACAACCATGTGGAAACTCGGTAACACATGGTAAATACGAAATAAAACTGCTAATTTGCATATTAAAAAAAAGTACCGAATTATTATTTCGTTTTAACGAAATAAAACAGCTAATTTGCATATTAAAAAAAAGTATCGAATTATTATTTCGTTTTAACGAAATAATTATTTCGTTTAAACGAAATATTTATTTCGTTAATACGAAATAAAACAGCTAATTTGCATATTAAAAAAAAGTATCGAATTATTATTTCGTTTTAACGAAATAATTATTTCGTTTAAACGAAATATTTATTTCGTAAATACGAAATAAAACAGCTAATTTGCATATTAAAAAAAAGTATCGAATTTTTATTTCGTTTTAACGAAATAAGTATTTCGTTTAAACGAAATGATTATTTCGTTAATACGAAATAAATTGGCTTATTTGCATATTAAAAAAAAGTATCGAATTATTATTTCGTAAAAACGAAATAAAAATGCGATACTTTTTTTTAATATGCAAATTAGCTGTTTTATTTGCATACTAAAACAATATATTGAATGTCACTTTAGGGGCTCCGTAATTTACCGTCTTGCCAGAATGTTTTTTCAAAAGTCGTCTGCTGCAGAGGCGTTATAAAGCGTCTGTATGTGCGAAAGGAGTAACATGTGGCCGCAGAGGTCCAGATAAGGATATTCAGCTCTTTTCCCCACAATTTCTCTCTTATCTGTAGAGCAAACCCTATGTTGTGGGTACTCAAAAGAATCGTCTCACTGAGACGATTCCTTTGAGTACCCACAACATAGGGTTAGATGGTCAAATAAGGATTTAAGAACATGCAAAACGCCCTTTATCTAGAGCTCCTATGATGTGGGATGAAGATATACATTAGCAGCTATAGCTATAGTAGCACGAACTGAGATAAGAACTATTACCCTTTCCCGCATATAATAATTCTGCAGCAGAAGACTTAAAAAAGATATTGGTAAAAACTGGAAGGTATATATCCACGTCCGTGGTAAACAAAAATATGAAAAGTACATTATTCTGTGAATAAAATGCAATCTAATGAATTGAGTTGAAAACGGCTATGAGAGTAATTTCTCCTTTTTTCGTAATGTTTTTAAAACGTCGTCTATTTGCAGATGCGATCAAAAATGCGTCTGCATATATGGGAAAGGGTTTAACATGTACAATCTACATTAATCCTTTTCCAGCTGATCCAATGGATATTTTTTCTCGCAAACATACGACATGCATCTGCATTTGATAACATTTGAAAAAAATATGTTGGCAAGAGGAAAAATTGCTCATCATTTTTCCCCAATGTTTAGAAATTGTTTCAGTAATCATAGTTTCATATTTAGCGATTTTTGATATATTTTTTACCGAGATGTTTTAAATGCCTTCTGCTGCATATTATAATGTAGGAGGGTAAACCCTTTCCCTCATACGATAATTCTGCAGCAGACGACTTTGAACATATTTTGACAAAAAATAGAAAATCTCTATAATTGAATGGATAACCTATGACTCCAAGTGGAAAACATTGTGGCAAAAGGAGAAATTGCTCGTTTTGAGCAATTTCTAATTTTGTCACTATGTTTTCAAAAAGCCGTCTGCTGCAGAAGCGTCAGAAAGCGTATATATGATATCTTGCATAATTCATTTGAAGTTTTTTCCTTCAGGTTTTATCATTTAGAACCGAACAATGTCAAACGGGATACGGCTGCATGAATAAGCAGACGGATTTCGATATATCTTGTTCGCAAACGCTGTTTGAAGGCATATTTCGATATAGTAGATAAATGCTGTGTGCCCAAAGCGAAGAAAGGGATATTGATAAGATCTGAAGGGAAATCTTCACGAATGTTGCAATTATAACGGCACACCGGTCGAACTGTCAAATTGTTTACTTTGGTTGCACCTTTAGGTTGTGGCTAGATACAATTCGATAAGCCAATGTCTGGCGGCTAGATACAATTCGATAAGCACATGTCGTAAATATAAATAAAAGAGATGTTTAATTGTTAAATAATGTGAATTTTGTTAGTTCATATGATTGTAAATCTAGGTAAATCTATGAGGGTGTCAATTAATATCAATATCCAAAGAAAAAACCTAAAATAAAATACTACAATGTCGTACAATGTCGTAATGACGTACTATTCGTTAAGGCAGAATCGTGTTTTAAAGCTAATAAGAATGTATTTCGACGCCGATACTTGTGTTTCTAGTTTCTCTTGGTATAATATTCAGTTTATAGACGTAATTTTGAATAATAGTCAAAACCCCAGTGTATATATCCATACAAAGAACAAAATTTCCTTATCGAATTGTATCTAGCCCACAAACAGCCTACCGGCTAGATACAATTCGATAAGGAAGATGTGTGTTTTTGGTGTCTAAACCGATGAATTTCACCAAACCTCGAGTTGTCTGGAATTTACTTTGGTCTAAGAAGCACTTTGTGAAGCCCCTTAACAATGATGGTACAATCGTAACTGTAAAAATCCATTAAACTGAAGCATTTTCCTTATCGAATTGTATCTAGCCAACAAACACCCTACCGGCTAGATACAATTCGATAAGGGAAGATGTATGTTTTTTGGGTCTAAACCGAGGAATTTCATCAAACATCGAGTTGTTTGTAGTTAACTGTGGTCTAAAGAAGCACTTTGTGTAGCCCCTTCACAACGATGCTCAAATTATAACTGGTTTTTTTTCCATTAAACACTACGAAATCCTTATCGAATTGTATCTAGCCCGCTCTGGCTGTTCGGGCTAGAAACAATTCGATAAGGAAGATATGTGTTTTTAGGTCTAAACCGAGGACTTTCACCAAACATCAAGTTGTTTGTAGTTTACTTTGGTCTAAGAAGCACTTTGTGTAGCCCCTTTACAATGATGGTCGAATCTTAACTGTAAAAATCCATTAAACTGAAGAATTTCCTTATCGAATTGTATCTAGCCAACACAGGCCGGACCGGCTAGATACAATTCGATAAGGAAGATGTATGTTTTTGGGGTCTAAACCGATGAATTTTACCAAACATCGAGATGTCTGGAGTTTACTTTGCTCTAAGAAGCACTTTGTGTAGCCACTTTACAATGATGGTCGAATCGTAACTGTAAAACTAATTAAACTGAAGAATTTCCTTATCGAATTGTATCTAGCCAACAAACAGCCTACCGGCTAGATACAATTCGATAAGGAAGATGTATGTTTTTGGGGACTAAACCGAGGAATTTCACCAAACATTGAGTCTTTTGTAGTTTACTTTGGTCTTAGAAGCACTTTGTGTAGCCCCTTCACAACGATGCTCAAATTATACCTGTTTATTTCCATTAAACACTACGAAATCCTTATCGAATTGTATCTAGCCCGCTCGGGCTGTTTGGGCTAGATACAATTCGATAAGGAAGATGTATGTTTTTGGGGTCTAAACCGATGAATTTCACCAAGCATCGAGTTGTTTGTAGTTTACTGTGGTCTGAGAAGCACTTTGTGTAGCCCCTTTACCATGATGGTCGAATCGTAACTGTAAAAGCCCATTATACTGAAGAATTTCCTTATCGAATTGTATCTAGCCAACACAGGCCGGACCGGCTAGATACAATTCGATAAGGAAGATGTATGTTTTTGGGGTCTAAACCGATGAATTTCACCAAACATCGAGATGTCTGGAGTTTACTTTGCTCTAAGAAGCACTTTGTGTAGCCCCTTTACAATGATGGTTGAATCGTAACTGTCAAACTCCATTAAACTGAAGAATTTCCTTATCGAATTGTATCTAGCCAACAAACAGCCTACCGGCTAGATACAATTCGATAAGGAAGATGTATGTTTTTGGGGTCTAAATCGAGGAATTTTATCAAACATCGAGTTGTTTGTTGTTAACTTTGGTCTAAGAAGCACTTTGTGTAGCCCCTTCACAACGAGGCTCAAATTATAACTGTAAAAATCCATAAAACACCACGAAATCCTTATCGAATTGTATCTAGCCCGCTCGGGCTGTTCGGGCTAGATACAATTCGATAAGGAAGATGTATGTTTTTGGGGTCTAAACCGATGAATTTCACCAAGCATCGAGTTGTTTGTAGTTTACTGTGGTCTGAGAAGCACTTTGTGTAGCCCCTTTACAATTATGGTCGAATCTTAACTGTAAATATGCATTAAACTGAAGCATTTTCCTTATCGAATTGTATCTAGCCAACAAACACCCTACCGGCTAGATACAATTCGATAAGGGAAGATGTATGTTTTTGGTGTCTAAATCGAGGAATTTCATCAAACATCGGGTTGTTTGTAGTTAACTTTGGTCTAAGAAGCACTTTGTGTAGCCCCTTCACAACGAGGCTCAAATTATAACTGTAAAAGTCCATAAAACACCTAAAATTCCTTATCGAATTGTATCTAGTCCGCTCGGGCTGTTCGGGCTAGATACAATTCGATAAGGAAGATGTATGTTTTTGGGGTCTAAACCGATGAATTTCACCAAGCATCGAGATGTTTACAGTTTACTGTGGTTTGAGAAGCACGTTGTGTAGCCCCTTTACAATGATGGTCGAATCGTAACTGTAAAAGCCCATTATACTGAAGAATTTCCTTATCGAATTGTATCTAGCCAACACAGGCTGGACCGGCTAGATACAATTCGATAAGGAAGATGTATGTTTTTTGGGTCTAAACCGAGGATTTTCACCAAACATTGGGTCTTTTGTAGCTTAATTTGGTCTAAGAAGCACTGTGTGTAGCCCCTTCACAACGATTCTCAAATTATATCTGTAAAAGTCCATTAAACACAACGAAATGCTTATCGAATTGTATCTAGCCCGCTTCGGGCTGTTCGGGCTAGATACAATTCGATAAGGAAAATGTACGTTTTTAGTGTCTAAACCGATGAATTTCATCAAACATCGAGATGTCTGGATTTTACTTTGGTCTAAGAAGCACTTTGTGTAGCCCCTTTACAATTATGGTCGAATCTTAACTGTAAATATGCATTAAACTGAAGCATTTTCCTTATCGAATTGTATCTAGCCAACAAACACCCTACCGGCTAGATACAATTCGATAAGGGAAAATGTATGTTTTTGGGGTCTAAACCGAGGAATTTCATCAAACATCGAGTTGTTTGTAGGTTACTTTGGTCTAAGAAGCACTTTGTGTAGCCCCTTCACAACGATGCTCAAATTATAACTGTAAATTTCTATTAAACACCACGAAATCCTTATTGAATTGTATCTAGGTCGTTCGTTCTAAAGCGTAACTGTTAATATCCATCAAACGTCACCATTGCAGGATAAATACAATTCGATAAGGGCTATTTGTGTTTTCGGGTGATATTTCGATGAATTTCACTACACCTCAAGTTGTATGTAGTTTCTTTTGGTCTAAGAAGCACTTTGTGTAGCCCCTTTACAATGATGTTCGAATCGTAACTGTAAAAATCCATTAAACTGAAGCATTTCCTTATCGAATTGTATCTAGCCAACAAACAGACCCTACCGGCTAGATACAATTCGATAAGGAATATGTATGTTTTTGGGGTCTAAACCGAGGAATTTCACCAAACATTGAGTCTTTTGTAGTTTACTTTGGTCTTAGAAGCACTTTGTGTAGCCCCTTCACAACGATGCTCAAATTATACCTGTTTATTTCCATTAAACACTACGAAATCCTTATCGAATTGTATCTAGCCCGCTCGGGCTGTTTGGGCTAGATACAATTCGATAAGGAAGATGTATGTTTTTGGGGGCTAAACCGATGAATTTCACCAAGCATCGAGTTGTTTGTAGTTTACTGTGGTCTGAGAAGCACTTTGTGTAGCCCCTTTACCATGATGGTCGAATCGTAACTGTAAAAGCCCATTATACTGAAGAATTTCCTTATCGAATTGTATCTAGCCAACACAGGCCGGACCGGCTAGATACAATTCGATAAGGAAGATGTATGTTTTTGGGGTCTAAACCGATGAATTTCACCAAACATCGAGATGTCTGGAGTTTACTTTGCTCTAAGAAGCACTTTGTGTAGCCCCTTTACAATGATGGTCGAATCGTAACTGTAAAACTCCATTAAATTGAAGAATTTCCTTATCGAATTGTATCTAGCCAACAAACAGCCTACCGGCTAGATACAATTCGATAAGGAAGATGTATGTTTTTGGGGTCTAAATCGAGCAATTTCATCAAACATCGAGTTGTTTGTAGTTAACTTTGGTCTAAGAAGCACTTTGTGTAGCCCCTTCACAACGAGGCTCAAATTATAACTGTAAAAGTCCATAAAACACCACGAAATCCTTATCGAATTGTATCTAGCCCGCTCGGGCTGTTCGGGCTAGATACAATTCGATAAGGAAGATGTATGTTTTTGGGGTCTAAACCGAGGAATTTCACGAAGCATCGAGTTGTTTGTAGTTTACTGTGGTCTGAGAAGCACTTTGTGTAGCCCCTTTACAATAATGGTCGAATCTTAACTGTAAATATGCATTAAATTGAAGCATTTTCCTTATCGAATTGTATCTAGCCAACAAACACCCTACCGGCTAGATACAATTCGATAAGGGAAGATGTATGTTTTTGGGGTCTAAATCGAGGAATTTCATCAAACATCGAGTTGTTTGTAGTTAACTTTGGTCTAAGAAGCACTTTGTGTAGCCCCTTCACAACGAGGCTCAAATTATAACTGTAAAAGTCCATAAAACACCTAAAATTCCTTATCGAATTGTATCTAGCCCGCTCGGGCTGTTCGGGCTAGATACAATTCGATAAGGAAGATGTATGTTTTTTGGGTCTAAACCGAGGAATTTCACCAAGCATCGAGATGTCTGGAGTTTATTTGCTCTAAGAAGCACTTTGTGTAGCCCCTTTACAATGATGGTCGAATCGTAACTGTAAAACTCCATTAAATTGAAGAATTTCCTTATCGAATTGTATCTAGCCAACAAACAGTCTACCGGCTAGATACAATTCGATAAGGAAGATGTATGTTTTTGGGGTCTAAATCGAGGAATTTCATCAAACATCGAGTTGTGTGTAGTTAACTTTGGTCTAAGAAGCACTTTGTGTAGCCCCTTCACAACGAGGCTCAAATTATAACTGTAAAAGTCCATAAAACACCACGAAATCCTTATCGAATTGTATCTAGCCCGCTCGGGCTGTTCGGGCTAGATACAATTCGATAAGGAAGATGTATGTTTTTGGGGTCTAAACCGATGAATTTCACGAAGCATCGAGTTGTTTGTAGTTTACTGTGGTCTGAGAAGCACTTTGTGTAGCCCCTTTACAATTATGGTCGAATCTTAACTGTAAATATGCATTAAATTGAAGCATTTTCCTTATCGAATTGTATCTAGCCAACAAACACCCTACCGGCTAGATACAATTCGATAAGGGAAGATGTATGTTTTTGGGGTCTAAATCGAGGAATTTCATCAAACATCGAGTTGTTTGTAGTTAATTTTGGTATAAGAAGCACTTTGTGTAGCCCCTTCACAACGAGGCTCAAATTATAACTGTAAAAGTCCATAAAACACCTAAAATTCCTTTTCGAATTGTATCTAGCCCGCTCGGGCTGTTCGGGCTAGATACAATTCGATAAGGAAGATGTATGTTTTTTGGGTCTAAACCGAGGAATTTCACCAAGCATCGAGATGTCTTGAGTTTACTTTGCTCTAAGAAGCACTTTGTGTAGCCCCTTTACAATGATGGTCGAATCGTAACTGTAAAACTCCATTAAATTGAAGAATTTCCTTATCGAATTGTATCTAGCCAACAAACAGTCTACCGGCTAGATACAATTCGATAAGGAAGATGTATGTTTTTGGGGTCTAAATCGAGGAATTTCATCAAACATCGAGTTGTGTGTAGTTAACTTTGGTCTAAGAAGCACTTTGTGTAGCCCCTTCACAACGAGGCTCAAATTATAACTGTAAAAGTCCATAAAACACCACGAAATCCTTATCGAATTGTATCTAGCCCGCTCGGGCTGTTCGGGCTAGATACAATTCGATAAGGAAGATGTATGTTTTTTGGGTCTAAACCGATGAATTTCACCAAGCATCGAGATGTCTGGAGTTTACTTTGCTCTAAGAAGCACTTTGTGTAGCCCCTTTACAATGATGGTCGAATCGTAACTGTAAAACTCCATTAAATTGAAGAATTTCCTTATCGAATTGTATCTAGCCAACAAACAGTCTACCGGCTAGATACAATTCGATAAGGAAGATGTATGTTTTTGAGGTCTAAATCGAGGAATTTCATCAAACATCGAGTTGTGTGTAGTTAACTTTGGTCTAAGAAGCACTTTGTGTAGCCCCTTCACAACGAGGCTCAAATTATAACTGTAAAAGTCCATAAAACACCACGAAATCCTTATCGAATTGTATCTAGCCCGCTCGGGCTGTTCGGGCTAGATACAATTCGATAAGGAAGATGTATGTGTTTTGGGTCTAAACCGATGAATTTCACCAAACATCGAGATGTCTGGAGTTTACTTTGCTCTAAGAAGCACTTTGTGTAGCCCCTTTACAATGATGGTCGAATCGTAACTGTAAAACTCCATTAAATTGAAGAATTTCCTTATCGAATTGTATCTAGCCAACAAACAGCCTACCGGCTAGATACAATTCGATAAGGAAGATGTATGTTTTTTGGGTCTAAACCGAGGAATTTCACCAAGCATCGAGTTGTTTGTAGTTTACTGTGGTCTGAGAAGCACTTTGTGTAGCCCCTTTCCAATGATGGTCGAATCGTAACTGTAAAAGCCCATTATACTGAAGAATTTCCTTATCGAATTGTATCTAGCCAACACAGACCGGACCGGCTAGATACAATTCGATAAGGAAGATCTATGTGTTGGGGGGTCTAAACCGAGGAATTTCATCAAACATCGAGTTGTTTGTAGTTTACTGTGGTCTAAGAAACACTTTGTGTAGCCCCTTCACAACGATGCTCAAATTATATCTGTCTTTTTCCATTAAACACAACGAAATCCTTATCGAATTGTATCTAGCCCGCTCGGGCTGTTCGGGCTAGAAACAATTCGATAAGGTTGATATGTGTTTTGGGGCCATTCTTCGATGGATTTCACAAAACCTGGAGTTGTATGTAGTTTACTTTGGTCCAAGAAGCACTTTGTGCAACCCCTTAACAATGATGGTCCAATCGTCACTGTAAAAATCCACTAAAGTGAAGCATTTTCTTATCGAATTGTATCTAGCCAACAAACACCCTACCGGCTAGATACAATTCGATAAGGGAAGATGTATGTTTTGGGGGTCTAAATCGAGGAATTTCATCAAACATCGAGTTGTTTGTAGTTAACTTTGGTCTAAGAAGCACTTTGTGTAGCCCCTTCACAACGAGGCTCAAATTATAACTGTAAAAGTCCATAAAACACCTAAAATTCCTTTTACAATGATGGTCGAATCGTAACTGTAAATATCCATTAAACACCACCCTTTCCTTATCGAATTGTATCTAGCCCGTTCGGGCCGTTCGGGCTAGATACAATTCGATAAGGAAGATATGTGTTTTAGGGCTATATACCGATGGATTTCACCAAACACCGAGTTGTCTGTAGTTACCTTTAGTGTAAGAAGCAGTTTGTGTAGCCCCTTTACAATTATTTTGAAATTATAACTGTAAATATCCATTAAACGCCAACCTTTCCTTATCGAATTGTATCTAGCCCGTTCAGGCCGTTCGGGCTAGATACAATTCGATAAGGAAGATATGTGTTTTAGGGCTATATACCGATGGATTTCACCAAACACCGAGTTGTCTGTAGTTACCTTTAGTGTAAGAAGCAGTTTGTGTAGCCCCTTTACAATTATTTTGAAATTATAACTGTAAATATTCATTAAACGCCAACCTTTCCTTATCGAATTGTATCTAGCCCGTTCAGGCCGTTCGGGCTAGATACAATTCGATAAGGAAGATATGAGTTTTGGGGCTATATACCGATGGATTTCACCAAACACCGAGTTGTCTGTAGTTACCTTTAGTGTAAGAAGCAGTTTGTGTAGCCCCTTTACAATTATTTTGAAATTATAACTGTAAATATTCATTAAACGCCAACCTTTCCTTATCGAATTGTATCTAGCCCGTTCAGGCCGTTCGGGCTAGATACAATTCGATAAGGAAGATATGAGTTTTGGGGCTATATAGCAGTGGATTTTACTCACAACGAGTTGTTTTGTAGTTGCCCATGCTGTAAAAAGCCCTTTGTGTAGCCCATGTACAATGATGGTCAAATCGTAACTGTATATATCCATTAAACACCACCCTTTCCTTATCGAATTGTATCTAGCCCGTTCAGGCCGTTCGGGCTTGATACAATTCGATAAGGAAGATATGTGTTTTGGCGCTATATACCGATGGATTTCACCAAACATCGAGTTGTCTGTAGTTACCCTAAGTCTAAGAAGCAGTTTGTGTATCCCCTTTACAATGATGTTCAAATTATAACTGTAAATATCCATTAAACGCCAACCTTTCCTTATCGAATTGTATCTAGCCCGTTCAGGCCGTTCGGGCTAGATACAATTCGATAAGGAAGATATGTGTTTTAGGGCTATATACCGATGGATTTCACCAAACACCGAGTTGTCTGTAGTTACCTTTAGTGTAAGAAGCAGTTTGTGTAGCCCCTTTACAATTATTTTGAAATTATAACTGTAAATATTCATTAAACGCCAACCTTTCCTTATCGAATTGTATCTAGCCCGTTCAGGCCGTTCGGGCTAGATACAATTCGATAAGGAAGATATGAGTTTTGGGGCTATATAGCAGTGGATTTTACTCACAACGAGTTGTTTTGTAGTTGCCCATGCTGTAAAAGCCCTTTGTGTAGCCCATGTACAATGATGGTCAAATCGTAACTGTATATATCCATTAAACACCACCCTTTCCTTATCGAATTGTATCTAGCCCGTTCAGGCCGTTTGGGCTAGATACAATTCGATAAGGAAGATATGATTTGTTGGGCTATATACCAATGAATTTTACCCTCAACGAGTTGTTTTGTAGTTGCACGTGTTTTGGCGCTATATACCGATGGATTTCACCAAACATCGAGTTGTCTGTAGTTACCCTAAGTCTAAGAAGCAGTTTGTGTATCCCCTTTACAATGATGTTCAAATTATAACTGTAAATATCCATTAAACACCACCTTTTCCTTATCGAATTGTATCTAGCCCGTTCGGGCCGTTCGGGCCGTTCGGGCCGTTCGGCTAGATACAATTCGATAAGGGAGAAATGAGTTTTGGGGCTATATACGAACGGATTTTACCACAACGAGTTGTTTTGTAGTTGCCCATGCTGTAGAAAGCCCTTTGTGTAGCCCATGTACAATGATGGTCAAATCGTAACTGTATATATATCCATTAAACACCACCCCTTTCCTTATCGAATTGTATCTAGCCCGTTCGGGCCGTTCGGGCTAGATACAATTCGGTAAGGAAGATATGTGTTTTGGCGCTATATACCGATGGATTTCACCAAACATCGGACGGTCTGTCTGTAGTAACCCTAAGTCTAAGAAGCAGTTTGTGTAGCCCCTTTACAATGATGTTCAAATGATAACTATAAATATCCATTAAACACCACTCTTTCCTTAGCTGTGTGAAGTTAGCTAAACATACGACATTCGACATTCGACATTCAAAAGTTGGAAAAAAAAACGAATGTCGTGCTGGCACGACATTCGACATTCGACATTCAAAAGTTGAAAAAAAAAAAACGAATGTCGTGCTGGCACGACATTCGACATTCGACATTCAAAAGTTGAAAAAAAAAAAACGAATGTCGTGCTGGCACGACATTCGACATTCGACATTCAAAAGTTGAAAAAAAAAAATCGAATGTCGTGCTGGCACGACATCGACATTCGACATTCAAAAATAAAAACTTCAAAAAAATCGAATTTCGTGCTGGCACGACATTCGACATTCGACATTCAAAAGTTGAAAAAAAAACGAATGTCGTGCTGGCACGACATACGACATTCGACATTCAAAAATTAAAAAAAAATCTCAACGGAGTGGAACAACGGCCTTAAGGCAGATTTCTACCCGAGTCTGCCGCGTGTATTACGGGGAGCTCTTGGGCCGATAGCCCTTGTCCACGGGAGTCGAAAAAAACTTCACAATGGAGTGGAACACTTTTATTTCTTTCTTACGAGCGTGGAACAACGGCATTAAGGCGGATTTTCTACTCGAGTCTTGCTGCGTGTATTACGGGGTAGCATTTGGGCCTACAAGCCCTTGTCACGGTAGTCTAAGAAAAAAAACGAATGTCGTGCTGGCACGACATTCGACATTCAAAAAATAAAACTTCAAAAAATTGAATGTCGTGCTGGCACGACATTCGACATTCGACATTCAAAAGTTTGAAAAAAAACAAACGAATGTCGTGCTGGCACGACATTCGACATTCGACATTCAAAAAATAAAAATTCAAAAAATTGAATGTCGTGCTGGCACGACATTCGACATTCGACATTCGACATTCAAAAAATAAAACTTAAAAAAATTGAATGTCGTGCTTGCACGACATTCGACATTCGACATTCAAAAGTTGAAAAAAGATCTCACGGGAGTGGAACAACGGCCTTAAGGCGGATTTCTACCCGAGTCTGCCGCCTGTATTACGGGGAGCACTTAGGCCTACAAGCCCTTGTCACGGGAGTCGAACAAAAAAAAAATCACAATGGAGTGGAACACTTTTTTTTTTTCTTACGGGCGTGGAACAAACGGCCTTAAGGCGGATTTCTACTCCAGTCTGCTGCCGTGTTATTACGGGGAGCACTTGGGCCTACAAGCCCTTGTCACGGCAGTCGAACAAAAAAAAAACCACAATGGAGTGGAACACTTTTATTTTTTTTTCTTACGGGCGTGGAACAACAGCTTTAAGGCGGATTTCTACCTGAGTCTGCTGCGTGTTTTACGGGGAGCACTCTGCTGCTAGTTGAGGAAATGTAAGCCGGGGCCGCATACTCGTTAAGGCAGGTCCCGCAGTTCTAACCGCGCTTACGGCGAAGTGCTAGAGCTTTGTTTTACGCTAGCACTCCGCTGCTAGTAGGGAAAATGTGCGCTGGTGCCGCATATGAATATACGACCGTTCCCGCAGGTCTACCCGCGCTTACGGCGAAGTGCTGAGCCATGATTTATGCGAGCACTCGGCTGCTAGTAGGGGAAATGTGAGCCGGGGCCGGAATACGCTATAAGCAGGTCCCGCAGTCAACGCGCGCTTACGGCGAAGTGCTGAAACCTTCTTTTACGCTAGCACTGCGCTGCTAGTAGGGGAAATGTGCGCCTGGGCCGCATATGCTATACGACAAATCAGGCCCCAGCGCACATTTTCCCAGCAATATGCGGAGTGCTGCCTTGAAAACTAGGAGAGCACTTTCGCCGGCAGCGCGGGTTCTAACGGCGGGACTGCCTTGTAGCAAATCAGGGCCCAGCGCACATTTCCCCAGTCATATGCGGAGTGTGCCTTGAAACAAGGGGAGCACTTTATCGTCAGCGCGGATTCTAACGGCGGGACTGCCTTGTAGCAAATTCGGCCCCGGCGCACATTGCCGGAGGCATACGCAGAGTGCTGTCTGGAAACAAGGCGAGGATTCGCCGTCAGCGTGGGTAAACAGCAGGACTTCCTTATAGCAAATTCAGCCTCAGCGCACATTTCCTCGGCCATACGCCTCTAAAACAAGACGAGGACTTCGCCTTCAGCGCTGGATTCATCGGCAGGACTGACTTGTAGCAAATAAGGGCCGTTGTTCCACGCCCGTAAGAAAAAAAATAAAAGTGTTCCACTCCATTGTGTTTTGTTTTTTTTCGACTCACGTGACAAGGGCTTGTAGGCCCAAGTGCTCCCCGTAATACACGCAGAACTTTTCAACTTTTGAATGTCGAATGTCGTATGTCGACATACGACATTCGACATTCAAAAGTTGAAAAAAAAAAACGAATGTCGTGCTGGCACGACATTCGACATTCGACATTCAAAAAATAAAACTTCAAAAAATTGAATGTCGTGCTAGCACGACATTCGACATTCGACATTCAAAAGTCGGAAAAAAACCCGAATGTCGTGCTGGCACGACATTCGACATTCGACATTCAAAAGTTGAAAAAAGATCTCACGGGAGTGGAACAACGGCCTTAAGGCGGATTTCTACCCGAGTCTGCCGCGTGTATTACGGGGAGCACTTAGGCCTACAAGCCCTTGTCACGGGAGTCGAACAAAAAAAAATCACAATGGAGTGGAACACTTTTTTTTTTTTCTTACGGGCGTGGAACAACGGCCTTAAGGCGGATTTCTACTCGAGTCTGCTTCGTGTATTACGGGGAGCACTTGGGCCTACAAGCCCTTGTCACGGCAGTCGAACAAAAAAAAAAATCACAATGGAGTGGAACACTTTTTTGTTTTTGTTTCGGGCGTGGAACAACAGCCTTAAGGCGGATTTCTACCAGAGTCTGCTGCGTGTTTTACGGGGAGGACTCTGCTGCTAGTCGGGGAAATGTAAGCCGGGGCCGCATACTATTTAAGGCAGGTCTCGCAGTCTACCCGCGCTTACGGCGAAGTGCTGAGCTTTGTTTTACGCTTGCACTCCGCTGCTAGTAGGGGAAATGTGCGCCGGTGCCGCACATGATATACGGCCGGTCCCGCAGTCTAGCCGCGATTAAAGCGAAGTGCTGGCCTTGATTTAGGCGAGCAATCAGCTGCTAGTAGGGGAAATGTGAGCCGGGGTCGCATACGCTATAAGGCAGGCCCTGCAGGCTACATTCGACATTGGAAATTCAAAAACGAATGTCGTGCTGGCACGACATTCGACATACGACATTCAAAAATTAAAACTTTAAAAAATACGAATGTCGTGCTGGCACGACATTCGACATTCGACATTCAAAAGTTGGAAAAAAAAACGAATGTCGTGCTGGCACGACATTCGACATTCGACATTCAAAAGTTGAAAAAAAAAAACCGAATGTCGTGCTGGCACGACATTCGACATTCGACATTCAAAAAATAAAATTTCAACAAATCGACATTCAAAAGTTGAAAAAAGATCTCACGGGAGTGGAACAACGGCCTTAAGGCGGATTTCTACCCGAGTCTGCCGCGTGTATTACGGGGAGCACTTGGGCCTACAAGCCCTTGTCACGGGAGTCGAACAAAAAAAAATCACAATGGAGTGGAACACTTTTATTTTTCTTCTTACGAGCGTTGAACAACGGCCTTACGGCGGATTTCTACTCGAGTCTTCTGCGTGTATTACGGGGAGCACAAGCCCTTGTCACGGGAGTCGAAAAAAACAAAAACACAATGGAGTGGAACACTTTTATTTTTTTTCTTACGGGCGTGGAACAACGGCCTTATTTGCTACAAGGCAGTCCCGCCGTTAGAACTTGCGCTGACAGTAAAGTGCTCTTCTTGTCTCAAAGCAGCACTCTGCATATGGCTGGGGAAATGTGCGCTGGGGCCGAATTTGCAATAAGGCAGTCCTGCCGATGAATCCAGCGCTGAAGGCGAAGTCCTCGCCTTGTTTTAGAGGCGTATGGCCGAGGAAATGTGCGCTGAGGCCGAATTTGCTATAAGGAAGTCCTGCTGTTTACCCACGCTGACGGCGAAATCATCGCCTTGTTTCCAGACAGCACTCTGCGTATGCCTCGGGAAATGTGCGCCGGGGCCGAATTTGCTACAAGGCGGTCCCGCCGTTAGAATCCGCGCTGACGGCGAAGTGCTCCCCTTGTTTCAAGGCAGCACTCCGCATATGACTGGGGAAATGTGCGCTGGGCCCTGATTTGCTACAAGGCAGTCCCGCCGTTAGAACCCGCGCTGCCGGCGAAGTGCTCTCCTAGTTTCAAGGCAGCACTCCGCATATTGCTGGGAAAATGTGCGTTGGGGCCTGATTTGCCGTATAGCATATGCGGCCCAGGCGCACATTTCCCCTACTAGCAGCGGAGTGCTCGCATAAATCATGGCTCAGCACTTCGCCGTAAGCGCGCGTTGACTGCGGGACCTGCCTTATAGCGTATTCGGCCCCGGCTCACATTTCCCCTACTAGCAGCCGAGTGCTCGCATAAATCATGGCTCAGCACTTCGCCGTAATCGCGGGTAGACTGCGGGACCGGCCGTATATCATATGCGGCACCAGCGCACATTTTCCCTACTAGCAGCGGAGTGCTAGCGTAAAACAAAGCTCAGCACTTCGCCGTAAGCGCGGGTAGACTGCGGGACCTGCCTTAACGAGTATGCGGCCCCGGCTTACATTTCCCCAACTAGCAGCAGAGTGCTCCCCGTAATACACGCAGCAGACTCGGGTAGAAATCCGCCTTAAAGCTGTTGTTCCACGCCCGTAAGAAAAAAAATAAAAGTGTTCCACTCCATTGTGATTTTTTTTTTGTTCAACTGCCGTGACAAGGGCTTGTAGGCCCAATTGCTCCCCGTAATACACGCAGCAGACTCGAGTAGAAATCCGCCTTAAGGCCGTTGTTCCACGCCCGTAAGAAAAAAAAAAAGTGTTCCACTCCATTGTGATTTTTTTTTTCGACTGTCGTGACAAGGGTTTGTAGGCCCAAGTGCTCCCCGTAATACACGCAGCAGACTCGGGTAGAAATCCGCCTTAGGCCGTTGTTCCACGCCCGTAAGAAAAAAAAATAAAAGTGTTCCACTCCATTGTGATTTTTTTTTTGTTCGACTCCCCTGACAAGGGCTTGTAGGCCCAAGTGCTCCCCGTAATACACGCGGCAGACTCGGGTAGAAATCCGCCTTAAGGCCGTTGTTCCACTCCCGTGAGATCTTTTTTCAACTTGTGAATGTCGAATGTCGAATGTCGTGCCAGCACGACATTCGATTTGTTGAAGTTTTATTTTTTGAATGTCGAATGTCGTGCCAGCACGACATTCGTTTTTTTTTCCAACTTTTGAATGTCATGACTATAAGGCCTCTAGTACCGAGTGCTCCCTTGAATTACGCGGTAAACTCGGGTAGAAATTCGACTTACGGCCCTAGTAGCTGTCCCTTGAAAAAAAAAAAAAAAAAGTGTTCCACTCCATTGTGAAATGTTCGGGCTTCGACTGCCTTGACTATGGCCTCTAGTACCGAGTGCTCCCTTGAATTACGCGGTAAACTCGGGTAGAAATTCGACTTACGGCCCTAGTAGCTGTCCCGTGAAAAAAAAACCTAAAGTGTTCCACTCCATTGTGAAATGTTCGGGCTTCGACTGCCTTGACTATGGCCTCTAGTACCGAGTGCTCCCTTGAATTACGCGGTAAACTCGGGTAGAAATTCGACTTACGGCCCTAGTAGCTGTCCCGTGAAAAAAAAAAAAAAAAGTGTTCCACTCCATTGTGAAATGTTCGGGCTTCGACTGCCTTGACTATGGCCTCTAGGACCGAGTGCTGCCTTTAAATTATGCGGTAAATTCGGGTAGAAATTCGACTTACGGCCCTGGTAGCTGTCCCGTGAAAAAAAAAAAAAAAGTGTTCCACTCCATTGTGAAATGTTCGGGCTTCGACTGCCTTGACTATGGCCTCTAGGACCGAGTGCTCCCTTTAAATTATGCGGTAAATTGGGGTAGAAATTCGACTTACGGCCCTGGTAGCTGTCCCGTGCCAGCACGACATTCGATTTTTTAAAGTTTTAATATTTGAATGTCGTATGTTTTTGAATTTCCAATGTCGAATGTAGACTGCAGGGCCTGCCTTATAGCGTATGCGACCCGGGCTCACATTTCCCCTACTAGCAGCCGATTGCTCGCCTAAATCAAGGCTCAGCACTTCGCCTTAAGCGCGGCTAGACTGCGGGACCGGCCGTATATCATATGCGGCACCGGCGCACATTTCCCCTACTAGCAGCGGAGTGCTAGCGTAAAACAAAGCTCTGTATTTTGCCGTAAGCGCGGGTAGACTGCGGGACCTGCCTTAAAGAGTATGCGGCCCCGGCTTACATTTCCCCGACTAGCAGCAGAGTCCTCCCCGTAAAACACGCAGCAGACTCCGGTAGAAATCCGCCTTAAGGCTGTTGTTCCAAAACAAAAAAGTGTTCCACTCCATTGTGATTTTTGTTTTGTTCGACTGCCGTGACAATGGCTTGTAGGCCCAAGTGCTCCCCGTAATACACGCAGCAGACTCGAGTAGGAATCCGCCTTAAGGCCGTTGTTCCACGCCCGTAAGAAAAAAAAATAAAAGTGTTCCACTCCATTGTGATCTTTTTTTTTGTTCGACTGCCGTGACAAGGGTTTGTAGGCCCAAGTGCTCCACGTAATACACGCAGCAGATTCGAGTAGAAATCCGCCTTGAGGCCGTTGTTCCACGCCCGTAAGAAAAAAATAAAAGTGTTCCACTCCATTGTGATTTTTTTTTGTTCGACTCCCGTGACAAGGGCTTGTAGGCCTAAGTGCTCCCCGTAATACACGCGGCAGACTCGGGTGAAATCCGCCTTAAGGCCGTTGTTGCACTCCCTTGAGATTTTTTTTCAACTTTTGAATGTCGAATGTCGAATGTCGTGCCAGCACGACATTCGGGTTTTTTTCCGACTTTTGAATGTCGAATGTCGAATGTCGTGCCAGCACGACATTCGTTTTTTTTTTTTAACTTTTGAATGTCGAATGTCGAATGTCGTGCCAGCACGACATTCAATTTTTTGAAGTTTTATTTTTTGAATGTCGAATGTCGAATGTCGTGCCAGCACGACATTCGTTTTTTTTTTTCCAACTTTTGAATGTCGAATGTCGAATGTCGTGCCAGCACGACATTCAATTTTTTGAAGTTTTATTTTTTGAATGTCGAATGTCGAATGTCGTGCCAGCACGACATTCAATTTTTTGAAGTTTTATTTTTTGAATGTCGAATGTCGATTGTCGTGCCAGCACGACATTCGTTTTTTTTTTCCAACTTTTGAATGTCGAATGTGGCACGACATTCAATTTTTTGAAGTTTCATTTTTTGAATGTCGAATGTCGAATGTCGTGCCAGCACGACATTCGATTTTTTTTTTTTCAACTTTTGAATGTCGAATGTCGAATGTCGTGCCAGCACGACATTCAATTTTTTGAAGTTTTATTTTTTGAATGTCGAATGTCGAATGTCGTGCCAGCACGACATTCGTTTTTTTTTTTCCAACTTTTGAATGTCGAATGTCGAATGTCGTGCCAGCACGACATTCAATTTTTTGAAGTTTCATTTTTTGAATGTCGAATGTCGAATGTCGTGCCAGCACGACATTCGATTTTTTTTTTTTCAACTTTTGAATGTCGAATGTCGAATGTCGTGCCAGCACGACATTCGTTTTTTTTTTTCAACTTTTGAATGTCGAATGTCGAATGTCGTGCCAGCACGACATTCGTTTTTTTTTTTTCAACTTTTGAATGTCGAATGTCGAATGTCGTATGTTTAGCACGACATTCGATTTTTTTTTTTTCAACTTTTGAATGTCGAATGTCGAATGTCGTGCCAGCACGACATTCAATTTTTTGAAGTTTTATTTTTTGAATGTCGAATGTCGAATGTCGTGCCAGCACGACATTCGTTTTTTTTTTTCCAACTTTTGAATGTCGAATGTCGAATGTCGTGCCAGCACGACATTCAATTTTTTGAAGTTTCATTTTTTGAATGTCGAATGTCGAATGTCGTGCCAGCATTCGATTTTTTTTTTTTCAACTTTTGAATGTCGAATGTCGATTGTCGAATGTCGAATGTCGAATGTCGTGCCAGCACGACATTCGTTTTTTTTTTTCAACTTTTGAATGTCGAATGTCGAATGTCGTGCCAGCACGACATTCGTTTTTTTTTTTTCAACTTTTGAATGTCGAATGTCGAATGTCGTGCCAGCACGACATTCGTTTTTTTTTCCAACTTTTGAATGTCGAATGTCGAATGTCGTATGTTTAGCTAACTTCACACAGCTTCTTTCCTTATCGAATTGTATCTAGCCCGTTCGGGCCGTTCGGGCTAGATACAATTCGATAAGGAAGATATGTGTTTTGGGGCTATATACCGATGGATTTCACAAAACACCGAGTTGTCTGTAGTTACCTTTAGTGTAAGAAGCAGTTTGTGTAGCCCCTTTACAATTATTTTGAAATTAAAACTGTAAATATCCATTAAACGCCAACCTTTCCTTATCGAATTGTATCTAGCCCGTTCAAGCCGTTTGGGCTAGATACAATTCAATAAGGAAGATATGTGATTTGGGGCTATATACCAGTGGATTTTACCCACATCGAGTTGTCTGTAGTTACCCTAAGTCTAAGAAGCCCTTTGAGTAGCCCATGTACAATGATGGTCAAATCGTAACTGTATATATCCGTTAAACTCTACCCTTTCCTTATCGAATTGTATCTAGCCCGTTTAGGCTGTTCGGGCTAGATACAATTCGAAAAGGAAAACATGAGTTTTGGGGCTATATACCAGTGGATTTTAACCACAACGAGTTCTTTTGTAGTTACCCATGCTGTAAAAAGCCCTTTGTGTAGCCCATGTACAATGATGGTCAAATCGTAACTGTATATATCCATTAAACACCACCCTTTCCTTATCGAATTGTATCTAGCCCGTTCAGGCTGTTCGGACTAGACACAATTCGATAAGGAAGATATGTGTTTTTGCGCTATATACCGATGGATTTCACCAACATCGAGTTGCCTGTAGTTACCCTAAGTCTAAGAAGCAGTTTGTGTAGCCCCTTTACAATGATGTTCAAATTATCACTGTAAATATCCATTAAACACCACCCTTTCCTTATCGAATTGTATCTAGCTTACCTTTAGTCTAAGAAGCATTTTGTGTAGCTCCTTTACAGTGATGTTCAAATTATAATTGTAAATATTCATTAAACGCCACACTTTCCTTATCGGACCGTTCGGGCGAGATACAATTCGATAAGGAAGGTATTAGTATTGGGGCTATATACCGATGGATTTTACCCGCAAAGAGTTGCTTTGTAGTTGTCCTTGCTCTCAAAAGTCTTTTTGTAGCCCATGTACAATGATGATCAAATCGTAACTGTATATATTCATAAAACGCCACCTTTACCTTATCGAATTGTATCTAGCCCGTTCGGGCCGTTCGGGCTAGATACAATTCGATAAGGAAGATATGTGTTTTGGGGCTATATACCGATGGATTTCACCAAACATCGAGTTGTCTGTAGTAACCTTTAGTCTAAGAAGCACTTTGTGTAGCCCCTTTACAATGATGGTCAAATCCTAACTGTATATATCTATTTAACACCACCCTTTTCTTATCTAATTATATCTAGCCCGTTGGGACTAGAAACAATTTGATAAGGAATATATGTATTTTAAGGCTATAAACCAATGGATTTCAACACACATCGAGTTCTTTGTAGATACCCTTGGTCTTAGCAGCTCTTTATGTAGCCCATTTACAAGGATGGTCAATCGCCACTGTATATATCCATTAAACACTACCCTTTCGTTATCGATGTGTATCTTGCCCACACAGCCCCCGTTGCGGCTAGAAACAAATTGATAAGGAAGATATGTGTTTTAAAGGAATATACCAATTAATTTACCAAACATCGAGTTGTTTGTAGTTGCCCCTGGTCTAACAAGCTCTTGGTGTAGCCCATTTACAAGGATGGACACATCGCAACTGTATACATCCATTAAACACTACCCTTTCTTTATTGATTTGTATCTAGCCCAAACATCCCCTTCTAGCTAGAAACAAATCGATAAGGAAGATATATTATTTTGGGCTATATACCAATAGATTTAACCAAACATCGAATTGGTTGTAGTTTCCTTGGTCTAAGAAGCACTTTATGTAGCCCATTTATAAGGATGGTCAAATCCCCACTGTATATATACATTAAACAATGCATTAGCATTGCATGTAAACACATCAACTAGCATGGTCAAATTGGCATTTTATATAGCCCATAATCACTAACCTGCAAAAGTTGTATATGGCCTCCCCTCCCGTGGTCAAACTAGCATTGCATGTAAACACATAAACTAGCATGATAAAATTGGCATTTTATATAGCCTATAATCATTTAGTTTGTATTGAGCACCCCGTTGCCAAACCATTGTATTGTAAACTGTACGAGAATGTCCAATGGCAATTGTATAATATATAACCAATGGCCATGGGTGGCATAAGGGCGCTGGAATTCGTTTCTAAAAGTGAAGAAGCCGAATTAACAATGAATGACCTATGGTCACAGGAAATTTATATCAAATATGGTCCATCAGCCTTATTCACGTTGGACTTTTGGCCGCTGAGATTTGGCCTTGCCATTATTTTCAAGCGTGTCCTTGATTGACATAATAATAATATGCCGATAAATAGGCCTATCAGCAATTTATAGGGTAAAGTATGAACGCTTGGTATAGAATTATGTATTGCCACGATAGATTGTTGACAACAGGAGAGTCGTCCTAAATTAGGCAATAACTATGAGTAACTTATGTTCGCAACGAATTGGCATGTCAGCAATTTTCATGGGTGACATTGGCATAGAAACAGGGCGCAGGATATCGATCTTAACTCTGGTCAATTGTTCAATGCATTGACTAATCTTTGGCTGCAGAGAAGGGTTTTAAAATAGAACTACCAGCCATATGTGACCTATTGCTGTAGGACATCAAGTAGGACCATTGGCAACGTCTTTGAGTGACCTATGGTTGCAGGCGATTCCTTGATTGGGCTTTAACGCCGTTTTCATAATATTTTCAAGTCACATCACGACGGCCAGGTTACCTACTCATGTGTTTAATGAATCTCTAACAACAGTTTTTTCCAAGCAACTGGGTGCTTTTCCACCTAGACTGTTAGCCCATTGGTGGAAGACTAACGTGTATTGCATTGCAGGGGATTAATCTGCAATATGGTTAATCAGTCTTGTTTATGAGTGAAAAATGGATGCACCAACATAAAAGTAGGCCTATCAGCATACGTTGATGTGCTGCGACTGATAACCATAGAGAATTTATCAGAATGTTGCAGCAGATTTAAGAAATCAATTTGGGTTCACAAATAAACTCAAAAGAAAAAAGAGAATAACTTCCATCTTGTTATTTTAATAACTTTTTAAACAATAAAAGTAAAGGAAATTATTCATTTAGATTCAATTATTCAACATCTAGGCGAAAGTATGGAAATTTTTTACAAATAAAAGTATAATTATTGCATAAGAAGATGAAAACATTGCGGCAAAAGGATTTTTTTTTATGTTTTATCAATATCTCATTTTGTCAAATTATTTACAAAAGTCAACTGCTGCAAATGCATCAAAATGTGTCTGCAAGTGGGAAAGGGATGATTGCTTAACTGGTATGATACTATTCGAGTAATATGATGTCCAAAAACAATTTTGAGCAATCTCTACTATTTCCACAAATTGTATGTTGCAAATTGAAAGTTATTTTTTATTGGGAAAGGTTTAACCCTTTCTCAATTGCAGACACCTGCAAGACATATTTGAAATCATTGTGGCAAAAGGAGAAAGTTCACATAAAGAGCACATCTCCTGTTTTCAACTCTTTTAAATAGTTCTATTATTATTTAAAGTTTTACAAAAAAAATCTGCATGATTTTAAAGTTGTCTGAATGTTGTAAGTGTACTCAAAGATCAGCCTGCAGAGCTGAGTGGTTTTATTTCTTTGTTTGGAAACAAAGTAATAATGTACGAAGTTACACCCAGTATTTTACAGCATACATGTATATCTAAATTAATTGAGATCTAATGGTGTTGGTTATTTTATTTTTAAAAATCCAGTTATATCACTGCATGTGTTTCCTGGTCTACACATTATTCTAAAGAAACTGGCTACTTTCCAACCACTATTATATTTAGTACATTTCAAGTATGACGAATGACACACATTAAAAGAATGCCCTCTAAACATCATTAGAAGAATGAAATGCTGAGCCAATGTTTGTTGGTTGCATAGGCATTAAAAGATATATTGAGGATTCAGCGCAAGACAATTGAAACTAGCCTGATAATATGACAAAACTTAAAGCTTTGTAACTCAAAAATAATTCCTCAATTGCAACACTATTGTAAGTTGAGTAACAAAAGTCTTGCATTGGATAAAACTCATAAATAAGATTTTTGTAAGTAAATTAACAGTAGTCTTGCATGTGAAATAAGTATAACTGACTATAATTTGGTTGTAAGTCACTAGGCAGCTCTTATATGAGATCATAAGACTGCAATGATACATTATAATAACCTGTCAATAGGAAAAGGTACAAATTGGCATATCGAGGGGTTACAGCAAAACTGTATCGCCAAACAGTTTAGTCAAACTCCTTTATTTTTTAGATAAATTAATTATTATATATGCATACATATGCATTTTAATTATTGAGGTCCTTGCTTATTTTAACCTTTTCCCTTTTCCCTTAAACAGAGGCTTTCTGACACTTCTGCAGCAGACGTCTTTTGAAAAGTCTGTGACTCAATTGCTCAATATGCGCAAGTTCTCCTTTTGCCACATTTTTTTCAACTTTATTCAATTATTATACAATCTATAGATATTTTTCACATTTTTGCCAAGATGTTTACCAAGTTATCAGCAGTACATTTGCTGTATGTGGGAAAGGGTTAAAACAGATGCTTCAGATGCCAAGGGTTTCTCAATAGCCCAACTGTTTTTCAAAGAAAAACAGACGAGCTAAAAACTGTTAAGCTATGCTTTCGTATTGCCAACAAAAATTTCATCTTACACAAATTGAACATAAATATAAGCTACAACAATTTGAACTGAATGGCATATAAGTCTTTACCAAGTAACAAAACTTAAGTGTTTCAGCCGATCTTTTATTGCTTTGAGGCAACTGCCTTTAATTTAAAAGCAACTCTGATAATGATGTACAAATGAAATAGATATAGATAGAAAGATACTGTATTCCCATCTCAATAGCAAAATATTGTGATGTGCTTAATCTGTGCAGATCGAAGATATTCCCAACTATTTACCTTGCTTACTTTTTATTTTACTTTTTCCGTACGAGTCAAAGTTGATAATTACATTTAATCTTGCTCACATACTCCTTCTGATACCTCTGCAGCAGACGACATTTAAAAACATTTTGACCATTATAAACAATTTTCTCCTTTTGCCACAATGTTTCTAACCTTATGCAATTACTATACTTTCATATTTTTGCCATCATGTTTTCAAAGTCGTCTGCTGTAGATGTTTTGTATGTGGAAGTTTTCATTTATTATGTACAATTGTTCCTTTAACCTTTTACATTTGGACTTATCTAACGCAGACAACTTTTGCTATAATGTTTCCCTAATCATTGATTATATTTTCAATTAGACAGATTTTTTCGGCCCAGTTTTCAATAGTTGTCAACATCAAAAGGCAACTTTATCAAGTAAAATGTTCTCACTTACTATTGTCTTACACTGCATTTGGTATTCAAAATAGAAAAATATTTTTAGCAAGACAATGGCATGTCAAGTTACAATAGTCTGGCACCAAAGTAAAATGATTGTCCAGAGAGGCAAGATTATTATTGATACTCACTTTAACATCAAAAACAAAAATGGAACATTGCAGTTTAATAATAAATACTTTCCTTCTTGTGTATCATATACTGAAGAGATCTTGCAGAAATCAATTTAAAAAGAAACTAGAACTATCACTGAAGATGATAAATACCCCCAAAACAGCACCTCGACTCAAAATATGGCTTCCGACCGACCAACAAAAGGGCCATAACTCTGTAAAATAACATGCAATTGTAAGACCTTTATGATATGCACATCTCCTCTTGGTATAGAAGCTTCATGTAAAATTGAATTGCATTCCATCAAGTGGTTTGTAAGAAATAGGCCAGACAAAATATGGCTTCCGACTGACCGACCGATAGGTAGTTCTATCAAACAGTACTCATTCTGACCTTTGAGGTACAAGCCACCTTATTATGGTGAACATGTGTGCCCAGTAACTTGAGAAGCCTATAAAGCATGGTTGAGATGCGGACCGGACAAGGTAGTCCTATCAAACAGTACTCATTTTGACCTCTGAGGTACAAGCCACCTTATCATGGTGACCATGTGTCCAGTAACTTGAGAATCCTTAGATGCATGGTTGAGATGCGAGCCTGACAAGGTAGTCCTATCATACTACTCATTTTGACCTCTAAGCGTGACCTTGACCTTTGAGGTACAGGTCTGAGTCTTGAGCGCGACACGCCGCCTCATCATGGTGAACGTTTGTGCCAAGTTTCTTTGAAATCCTATGATGCATGGTTGAAATGTGGGTCGGACAAGGTACAGTCCTTTCAAATAGTACTCATATCAACCTTTGACATGCAAGTGTGGCCTTGACATTTGAGGTGCAGGCCTGGGTCTTGTGCGTCACAAGCCGCCTCATCATGGTGAACGTTTGTGCCAAGTTTCTTTAAAATACTATGATGCATGGTTGAAATGCAGGCCGGACAAGGTACAGTTCTATCAAATAGTACTCATTTTGACCTTGACATTTGAGGTACAGGCCTGGGTCTTGTGCGCGACATGCTGTCTCATCATGGTGAACGTTTGTGCCAAGCTTCTTTCCAATCCTATGATGCATGGTTAAGATGCCAGCCAGACAACGTTAGGTGGGACTGACAGACAGACAGACAGACAGACGAACAGACGTAAAAGGGTCATAACTCTGTAAAATAATATGCAATTGTTAGACCTTGAAGGGTATGCATATCTCCTCTTGGTATAGAAGCTTCATGTACAATTGTATTGGATTCCTCCCAGTGGTTTGTAAGAAATAGGCCGGACAAAATATGGCTTCAGACAGGCACAGTGACTCCTTTATACCCCCCAAAACTTTGTTTTTTTGGGGTATAACAAAACATTTTTTCCCCCTTCTCCTGTAAAAAAAAGTAAAGGAGGAAGTTACAATAGCCTTGCACTGAACCCTTTGATATATACCATGAAACGTGTAAATAAAATTAAATCTTTGAGCAAGTTTAGATGAGGGTCACCTAAGGGAACATTTCCGTGAAGTTTGGTTGAAATTTGACTGAGAGTTTCAGAGAAGATTGGAATGGACGACATATGGATGACACACATGCGCCGGACACTGAATGATCACAAAGGATCATCTATACATCTAAAAATCTATATCTTAAAATCTCATATAAATAGTAGTCAACAGAATCATTTCAATCCACTATTCTCTCTGTAAGCGTTGGTACTTATTCCTATTATCTCAAAGAAATGATTCTTACAAATACCTGTAGCAGAGGGCTTTTGTTGCGGGTAATTATTAGAATCATCCAATCAAGACAAGCAAATAGTAATTATTATCAACAAGAGGGCCATGATGGCCCTGAAATCGCTCACCTGATTTTTTTTTTTCCACTTTAGCTATATAAGCCCCGCCCCCTGGCGGCCATAGTTTCTGACCAATCAACTTGGCATAAAGGAATCTGATAGAGGGTCACCCTAGGAACATTTCTACAAAATTATTTGACTCTTTCGGAGAAGAAGATTTTTTAATTTTTCACTATAGCCATATAAGGCAACATAGCCCCGTCCCCCTGGCGGCCATGTTTTTCGATCAATCAACTTGGCTTGAAGGAATCTGATAGAGGGTCATCCAGGAACATTTCTACAAAACTATTTGAAAATCGGCCTGACAATTTCGGAGGAGAAGATTTTTTAAGTTTTCACTATAGCCATATAAGGCAAATGTTTTTCAACCAATCAACATGGCTTAAAGGAATCTGTTAGAGGTTCATCCAAGGAACATTTCTACAAAATTATTTGAAAATAAGCCATACACTTTCGTCGGAGAAGATTTTTTCAGTTTTCACTATAGCCATATAAGGCAAAATAGCCCCGCCCTGCCTGGCGGCCATGTTTTTCGACCAATCAACATGGCTTGAAGGAATTTGATAGAGGGTCATCCAAGGAATTCTACAAAATATATTATTTAAAAATCTGCCAACCAGTTTGGGAGAAGAAGATTTTTGAAGTTTTTTTCATTTCGTTGCCATGGAAACCAGAATTCTGCATGGATCCCAAAAATTTGAAGGAAATCCGGTGTGGTCATTGAGAGGATGCTTTCTGTGAAGTTTCATCCCAATTGACCTACTGGTTACTACTGGTTACTGAGGAGAAGAAGTTGACACACGCCGGACGCCGGACAAAAGGCGATCACAATAACTCACCTTGAGCAAAGCTCAGGTGAGCTAACAACATAGTGGTGCATGTTAAAGTGAAAAACTTATCATTGCATGTCCTCTGGTTTATAAATAATCAAAAGAAAGCCACTATCTGCTTCTTACTTTCACATTTCTTGTAAATGCATGTTCTCAGGCTGAATAAAAATCAATATCAGCACAATTCTAATCTTTAACATTCAAGTCACATATGAATTCACTCCAATGACACAGCATGTAGCCTCATTCTGAACTGTGGACTGAACTCAGTTGGATTTGAGTCACATAACACATCAAGTGATATAATTCATTCATCATAATGATACTTGTAGCTGTATGGAGGCTTGATTAGTAGATATATTAATTGAGGTGTGATGTCTGTAGTCTGGAAAATAAAAAAACATGGTGGTAACTTATGTTCAGGGGATATAACTCTTCACAGTTTGAGGAATAAGGATGGTTATCGCACTTGGCCGAGACTTCATGCCCATGAACATTCACAGCAACTGTGAAAAACATGTGTTGAGAACTGTCCAAGGCAGAGAAAAGACTATCGATCTTACTTGTTACACAACGCCCATGAACACCCGTAGCAAGTTTAACCCTTTCCCACATATGACAATTCTGCAGAAGACGACTTTGAAGATATTTTGTCAAAAAATAGAAAATCTCTATAATTGAATGGATAACCTATGACTAAGAGAGGAAAACATTGTGGCAAAAGGAGAAATTGCTCATTTTGAGCAATTTCTTCTTTTGTCACTATGTTTTCAAAAAGCTGTCTGCTGCAGAGGCATCAGAGAGCGTCTATATGAGGGAAAGGGTTAATGAAGATTTGATGAGAACTATAATAACAAGAGGGCCATGATGGCCCTGGAATCGCTCACCTGATTATTTTTTCACTTTAGCTATATAAGCCCCGCCCCCTGGCAGCCATAGTTTCTGACCAATCAACTTGGCTTGAAGGAATCTGATAGAAGGTCACCCTTGGAACATTTCTACAAAATTATTTGAAAATCGGCCAGACACTTTTGGAGGAGAAGATTTTTTAAGTTTTCACTATAGCCATATAATGCAAAATAGCCCTGCCCACTGGCGGCCATGTTTTTTGACCAATCAACATGGCTTGAAGGAATCTAATAGAGGGTCATCCAAGGAACATATCTACAAAATTATTTGAAAATCGGCCGAACTCTTTCGGAGAAGAAGATTTTTTAAGTTTTCACTAGAGCAATATAAGGCAAAATAGCCCCGCCCCCCTGGCGGCTATGTTTTTCGACCAATCAACTTGGATTGAAGGAATCTGATAGAGGGTCATCCAAGGAACATTTCTACAAAATTATTTGAAAATCTGGCAACCAGTTTGGGAGGAGAAGATTTTTTAAGTTTTCACTATAGCCATATAATGCAAAATAGCCCTGCCCACTGGCGGCCATGTTTTTTGACCAATCAACATGGCTTGAAGGAATCTGATAGAGGGTCATCCAAGGAACATTTCTACAAAATTATTTGAAAATCTGGCAACCAGTTTGGGAGAAGAAGAATTTTGAAGTTTTTTTCATTTCGTTGCCATGGAAACCATAATTATGCATGGATCTCAAAATGTTTAAGGAAATCTGGTGAGGTCATTGAGAGGATGCTTTCTGTGAAGTTTCATCCAAATTGACCCACTGGTTACTGACGAGAAGAAGTTGACGCACGACGCACAAAAGGCGATCACAATAACTCACCTTGAGCAAAGCTCAGGTGAGCTAAAAAGTGAGTGGAATCATTTGTGGATGCTGGCCTAACCTCGGTAAGCACAGTTTTTGTGTATAATTATTTTATTTTTTTTAGACAAAGAGAACTATTAAATGTGAAATCATTTCATCATAGACTGTTTCTAAGCTTTATACACTGTTTGTACACAGGAAATCACTAATATAAATTCAAAGATGGCAAAGTGGATTTTATCACAATAACTCACCTTGAGCAAAGCTCGGGTGAGCTAAAAACAAGAGGGCTATGATGGCCCCTGATTTAATTTTTTTTCACTTTAGCCATATAAGGCAAAACAGCCCTGCCTCCTGGTGGCCATCTTTTTTTTATACCAATAACCATGGCTAGAAGTAATCTCGAAGACAGTCAATCTGGGTCATCCAAGGAACATTTATACAAAATTGTTCAAAAATCTGCCACACATTTAAGGCAAAACAGACCTACCCCCCTAGTGGCCATGTTTTTTGACAACATGGCTTGAAGGAGTGTAAGAGGGGCACCAAAGAATCATTTCTACAAATTGAAATATCAGCAAGACACTTTCGGAGGAGAAAATTCTTTTAAAATTTTGACTAAATGCATATAAGGCAAAAAAAACGGCTTTCGGAGGAGAAGATTTTTAAGTGTTCACTATAGCCATAAGGCACAATAGCACCCCCCGACAGCCTTATTTTCTACTGTTCAACATGGCTTGAAGGAATCTGATAGTGGGTCACTTAAGGAACATTTCTACAAAACTATTTGAAAATCGGCCTGACGCTTACGGAGGAGAAGATTTTTTAAGTTTTTACTATAGCCATATAATGCAAACAAGTCCCGTTTCATTGCCATGGAAACCAGAATTCTGCATGGATCCCACAAATTTGAAAGAATTCTAGTGAGGTCATTGAGAGGATGCTTTCTGTGAAGATTCATCCCAGTTGAACCATTGGTTACTGAGGAGAAGATGTTGACGGATAACGCACAACGGACGCTTGGCAAAAGGCGATCACAATAACTCACCTTGAGCACTTCATGCTAAAAATACACTTCAGATTTACTAATAAGCCTTCTGCAAGTATTTTTTTTATTATAAAGCTTAAAAACCTTCAATTACAAGATGCCACTGCACCTGAAAGCTTTTAAACACCGTTTATCATAAAAAATGTCTTCCAATACACAATGATTTCAACTCTTTGAGCTATATAACTTTTTCAGATATTTCCATTTCAAAAGAAATCTAAATATAGCTTATTAGGCATGGAGTTAATTCACACACAAATCATACATTCCACAAAGGAAATGGAGGGCAAGTCTGTATTAGAAAATATCTGGAACCTTGTCCCTTTCCTCTCATGAAAGGAATCCAGCCTTGCAAAGTGGTTAGCATCAGGGATCTATAACTAGGCGTCTCATGTTTGATCCCTGGTCATGTCTCATTGGTTATAGGCAAGGTATTTTTCCTAACCTATTATATGTACCGAGATCAATTAGAATTTAAAACAGGCAAAAGTTATTTTGGCTCTTGGACCATGCAGCGAATCAATAATTAGGAATTATGTTTCAGACACTTTTTTTTTTAATAACAAGAGCGCCAAGATCGCCCTAAATCGATCACCCGAGTGAAAGTATAGTAGCAAATATTTATCTGCAATGTTATTTTCTTATGCCACCTTGCTGCCCTGTTTTTCAACCAACCAATATGGCTTGAACAATTATTGTAGAGGGTCATTCAAGGAACATTTCTATCCAATTATCTTGGAAACGGACTAGCGGATTTTGCAGGAGAAGAATGTTCAAGTTTGGGCATTTTTTTCTCACTTTGTGATGCTGCAGTAACCAAAGTTCTACACTGAATGTATGTCTTTGAACAATTTTGAAAGAGGATCAACAAAGTATCATTCCTGTAAAATGAAGTTGAAATTGGTCCAATGGAATTGTAGGAGTCATCATTTGAAGCTAAAAGTGAATGTGCGATGACTCCTAGTTTCTATAATTTTATACACAATTAATATGGCTTGAAGAAATTAGAGCAGAGGGCCAATGAAGTAAGATTTTTATGATATAATCTTAAAAATCATCCAAGCACTGGCTGCCATGTTTTTCAACCAATCAATATGGCTTTTACAAATTGTGTAGGGTCATTTGTAGGGTCATTCAAGGATAAGTTTCTACCAAATTATATTGGAATCTGACAAGCAGATTCAGAGAAGAATTTTAAAGTAAGGACATTTTGTCCCCTTTCTGATGCCGCGGCAACCAAATTTCTCAAAGGAATTTAAATCTTTGAACAATTTTGAAAGAGGACCACCAAAGGAACATTTCTGTGAAGTTTGATTGAAATTGGTCCTGTGGTTAATAAGTAGCTGATGGTTAAAGCTAAAATATAATGAAGGACGACGGACAGAGAGTCACTGAGTGATTAGAATAAAATAGAATAGATCACCTTGAGCCTTTGGCTCAGGTGAGATAATCATTTATGTAAGTTTAATGCTTTGGGATTTACACTCCGGACAAGGAATGCCTACTACACTATGGCTTGACTTTACTTCGAAAAGTCAAGCTAAAAATTAAAGCAAGATGTTAACACTTTGACACAAAATTGTTAAGTACCTGGGTTGATCCAATTCTATTGTTTGACAGGTCAAACTAGTATCATTCATACTTAAAATTTTGATTTGTACAAGACATTAAAGTCCAACAGGCTTTTAAGTAATTTAACTCAAAATCATATATATATATATTTTTGCTTAAATGTATTTAAAGTTTAAAATCCGAAAGTAATTTTAATAATAGCTGTTTACAAAAACTCATTTGAGCCCTAGGTAAAGAATTGTGTGTACAGGGTGTGCAGCTTAGCCAGAATGTAATGATGAATTGATTAGAGATAAAATTAATGTTGGTTTCAAAAATCTTTCAGTCATATCATGACAGCCAGTTCACCTACCCATGGATTTCCTGGCTGTCTCACACCAGTACTCCACATATCAGACATTCCAAGTAACTGGCTGCTGTTCCACATAGATTGTTTGCTTAATGGTGGTAGATCATGAATGAGGCTTGTCGCATTGACAGACCTTACTCATTGCCCTAGATGTCAATGTTGTTATTTAACATCCAGTTAATCCTCGCTTCTGAATAATGGTTTCATTAATTATACATGTTACAATAGGGAATCTGCCATAGCCGAGTGGTTAACATCATGGATCCCACCTTGATATAACTGAAATAATGTTGAAAATGGCGCAAAACCCCTATAAAAAGAATATGTATTTAATGAAAATTTGTTAGCAGTTGAATAAAGTTTCCATTTTGAATTGCAAACTGATAGTAATTTATAATGGCGTATTCATTTCATGTTTATCAATGAAGTCTTGAATGGTGGTAAGAGTAAATTCTTTAATTGAAGAAGTGTTTCAAGTCATTTAAATGTGAAAACAATGCATTTTTTGTTAATCATTGTAGAAAAGTGAGACACAGCTCCTGATTAGCAATGTCTACCTTCTCCATCACGTTTCATGACTCAAGAGGTCCAGATAAGGAGGGGTATTAAGCTCTTTTCCCACAATTTCTCTCTCATTATTAAAGCAAACCCTATGTGGTGGGTACTCAATAGAGGACAAACAACATAGGGTTAGAGGGTCAAAAAAGGATATTAGAACAAGCAATATGCCCCTTATCTAGAACTCTGAATTATTATTTGCTAGTAAAACAAGAGCTGTCGGAGGACAGCATGCTCGACTATTCCACCACTTATTTGATTACCGAGATAATGTAGTTGCATGCTAAACATTAACCACAATGTCTTAAAGGGTGATAATTTGCATTATATGCAGGATAGAGTTATTTAACTTGATTATTTTCATAGGTGTGATGGTTGGGAAGGGTTGTATAATGTTTCAATGGAATGCATCAAGTAGTTACCAAGATTTGGACTCTTAATGTAGTTGCACGCAAACCTTTAACCATATGCAACTAGTTCAAAGATATTGCAAAAAGTAGTGTTTTTTTCCGTTAAAGGTCAAAGTGACCTTGACCTTTGACCTTATGATCCCATGACCTGTTTGAGTCAAGTGCTGATCATGACCATCACCCAAACTAAGTTTCAGGGTCATAGGCCTAAGCAATCAGTAGTTTTAAAGCAAGGAATGTTTCTGTATTGAAGGTCACAGTGAACTTGTACTTTGACCTATTGACACCAAACTCTCTAGGCATCACCAACTTGCTATGATGTATGTCCATATGAAGTTTAAAGATCATAGGCCTAGGCGTATGTAAGTTATAAGGGTAAATGCTAGCTTTCACACACACTTCATTAACTGTTTCTTTACAGTGACCTTGACCTTTGACCTAGTAACTCCAAACTCTCTAAGCAAAACCAACTTGAAGATCACAGGTCTAAGTGTATGTTAGTGAAAGGGTACTCTTTATCAAGCTGTCTCTCTCTATCTTGATAGAGTGTGCGTCTCTCTCCCTATGTCTATATGTCTCTGTTTATCTGTGTGTGTGTTTCTCTCTCTCTCTTTCTGACTGTCTGTCTGTCTGTTTGAAAATCATTTTATTCTGATAAAACTTGATAGTATCCGACAAAGTACCCTATTGTGAAAACAGTCATATATAGTTTATTTATATACCTATACTCATCTGATGTATACGTGATTTTCCACATCATTTACATTATCCACCGATATGTGTGGATGCGCCGACTATAATTTCAATGAAACCTATTTCTGGAATTACAAAAAAAAATCCTTTACATACTCTATAGAACATAGTGCTTCAAAATGTGAAATATAGCTGTGCTTATTGACCAAGAAGCTACCCAATGTGAGATCTAAATCGGTAAAGACTTCTTTTGACATGATATCGAACCTGTAGTAAAATGAAATTCAAATCTGTATAGACAAACTGTCGAACCTGTAGTAAATGAAATTTAAATCTGTATTATGAAACACTGTCTACCTAGTAGAAAAATCAAATTCAAATCTATAAAGACACACTGTCGAACCGGTCGTAAAATGAAATATACAACTTTGTATAGACACACCGTCGCACTGGTAGAAAAACGAAATTCAAATATGTATAGACATGCATTAATATCTAGCGAGTTACTAGTGTCCCTTGAGATCTGTAAAAACAGTTTTTATCTAATATTATAGACCAAGTGGCTACCCAAGGGGAGATCTGAATCTTTATATACTTCTTTTTGATCTAAATATTGCCTATATATCAGTCAATCATGAAGAACTAGAAATATCACTGAAGGTGATGAATACCCCCAGCTGGTGCCTGACAATATACATATGTATGAGAAATTCAAGGGGCCATAACTCATTTAAAAATAATTCCAGTGCAACACGCCGACAATATGAACAACTAGGCTTGGTATCAATCATTCTTGTGAAGTTATATTGAATTCTGAACAAGGGTTGCTGAGAAATAGTGTTCCCAAGAAATATCCACAGACCAACGGACCGACAAACCGACCGACAAGTGTGATTCCTATATAGCCCCCATTATACTATGTATCTGGGTGTATAATTATCAAATTCAAATCTGTATAGACACGCATTAATATATAGCGAGTAACTAGTGTCCCTCAAAATATGTATGGACAGTTTTCATCTAATGTTAAAGAGACTATCCGAGGTGAGATCTAAATCTGTAAAGACACTCTGTCAAACCTATAGAGAAATCAAATTCAAATATATATATATACACGCATTTTAAAAAGACTAACAAGTAACTTGTGTCCTCTTAGATCTATATAGATAGTTTTCAACGAATATTAAAGACTGAGAGACTACACGTGTTGAGACCTAAATCGGTAAAGACTTCTTTTGACATGAAGTCGAACCTGTAGTAAAATGACACTCAAATCTGTTTAGACAATCTGTCGAACTGGTAGAAACAAAATTAAATTCAAATCTGTATAGACACACTGCCGAACCTGTAATAAAAATGAATTCAAAAATCTGTATAGACACACTGCTGAACCTATTAAAAAACAAATTCAAATATGTATAGATACAATGTCAAACTTATGGAAAAATCAAATTCAAATCTTAATAGACACACTATCGAAACTATTGAAGAATCAAATTCAAATATATATACACACACTGTCTAACCTGTTGAAAAAGAAAAATCAAATTCAAATCTGTATAGACACACTGATGAACCTACGGAAAGATCAAATTTAAATCTGTTTAGACACACATTTTAAAATGACTAGCGAGTAACTAGTATCCTCTTAGATGTATATAGACAGTTTTCAACAAATATTAAAGCCTGAGAGACTACATGAGTTTAGACCTAAATCAAAGCTGTATAGACACTCTCTCGAACCTGTAGAAAAATCCAATTTAAATCTGTATAGACACACTGCCAAACCTGAAGTAAAATTAAAATTAAAATTTGTATAAAAACACTGTCGGACCTATTGAAAAATTCAATTCAAATCTGTAGACACACTGTCTAAACTATTAAAAAATCAAATTCAAATCTGTATAGAAACATTGTCAACTTTTTTAACAAAATTAAATTCAAATCTGTATAGACACACTGCCGAACCTGTAATAAAAATAAATTAAAAATCTGTATAGACACACTGCCGAACCTATTTAAAAATTCAATTCAAATCTGTATAGACACTGTCGAACCTATTGAAAAATCAAATTCAAATATGTATAGACACGCTGTCGGACCTATTAAAAATCAAATTCAAATCTTGATAGACACACTATCGAAACTATTGAAGAATCAGATTCAAATATATATTCACACAGTGTCTAACCTGTTGAAAAAGAAAAATCAAATTCAAATCTGTATAGACACACTGATGAACCTACGGAAAGATCAAATTTAAATCTGTTTAGACACACATTTTAAAATGTCTAGCGAGTAACTAGTATCCTCTTAGATGTATATAGACAGTTTTCAACAAATATTAAAGCCTGAGAGACTACATGAGTTTAGACCTAAATCAAAGCTGTATAGACACTCTGTTGAACCTGTAGAAAAATCCAATTTAAATCTGTATAGACAGACTGTCAGACCTATTGAAAAATTCAATTCAAATCTGTAGACACACTGTCTAAACTATTAAAAAATCAAATTCAAATCTGTATAGACACACTGCCGAACCTGTAATAAAAATGAATTAAAAATCTGTATAGACACACTGCCAAACCTATTTAAAAATTCAATTCAAATCTGTATAGACACTGTCAAACCAATTGAAAAATCAAATTCAAATATGTATAGACACACTGTCGGACTTATTAAAAAACAAATTCAAATATGTATAGATACAATGTCAAATTCAAATATAAATCTGTATAGACACACTGTCAAACCCATTGAAAAATTCAAGTCAATCTGTATAGACACACTCGTGACACTGTCGAACCCATTGAAAAATTCAATTCAATCTGTATAGACACACTGTTGAACCTATTGAAAAATCAAATTCAAATCTGTATAGACACACTGTCGAACCTATTAAAAATTCAAATCTGTTAAGACACACTGTCGAAACTATTAAAAATTCAAATCTGTTTAGAAACACTGTCGAACCTATTGAAAAATCAAATTCAAATCTGTTTAGAAACACTGTCAAACCTATTGAAAAATCAAATTCAAATCTATATAAACACACTGTCGAAACTATTGAAAAATCAAATTCAAATCTGTATAGACACACTGTGGAACCTATTAAAACATTCAATTCTGTATAGACACACTGTCCAACCTATTGAAAAATCAAATTCAAATCTGTGAAGACACACTGTCGAACCTATTGAAAAATTCAATTCAAATCTGTATAAACACACTGTCGAACCTATTGAAAAATCAAATTCAAATCTGTTTAGACACACTGTCCAACCTATTGAAAAATTCAATTCAAATCTGTTAAGAAACACTGTCAAACCTATTGAAAAATCAAATTCAAATCTGTATAGACACACTGTGGAACCTATTAAAACATTCAATTCTGTATAGACACACTGTCCAACCTATTGAAAAATCAAATTCAAATCTGTGAAGACACACTGTCCAACCTATTGAAAAATTCATTTCAAATCTGTATAAACACACTGTCGAAACTACATAAGTTGAGCCCTTAATCGGTAAAAACTTCTTTTGACATGAAGTCGAACCTGTATTAAAATGACATTCAAATCTGTATAGACACTCTGTCGAACCGGTAGAAAAATCAAATTCAAATCTGTATAGACACACTGTCCAACCTATTGAAAAATTCAATTCAAATCTGTATAGAAACACTGTCAAACCTATCGAAAAATCAAATTCAAATCTGTATAAACACACTGTTGAAACTACATGAGTTGAGCCCTTAATCGGTTAAAACTTCTTTTGACATGAACTTGAACCTGTATTAAAATGACATTCAAATCTGTATAGACACTCTGTCGAACCGGTAGAAAAATCAAATTCAAACCTGTATTGACACACTGCCGAACCTGTAGTACAATGAAATTAAAATCTGTATAGACACACTGTCGAACCTATTGAAAAATTCAATTCAAATATGTTTAGACACACTGTTGAACCTATTAAAAAATCAAATCTGTTTAGACACACTGTGGAACCAATTGAAAAATCAAATTCCGATCTGTATAGACATACTGTTGAACCTTTTGAAAAATTCAATTCAATCTGTATAGACACTGTTGAACCTATTGAAAAATCAAATTCAAATCTGTATAAACACACTGTCCAACCTATTGAAAAATTCAATACAATCTGTATTGACACACCTATATAGACACTGTTGAACCTATTGAAAAATCAAATTCAAATATGTATAGACACACTGTCGAACCCATTGAAAAATTCAATACAATCTGTATTGACACACTGGTGAACCTATTGAAAAATTCAATTCAAATCCGTATAGACACACTGTCGAACCTATTAAAAATTCAAATCTGTTAAGACACACTGTCGAACCTATTAAAAATTCAAATCTGTTTAGAAACACTGTCAAACCTATTGAAAAATCAAATTCAAATCTGTTTAGACACACTGTCCAACCTATTGAAAAATTCAATTCAAATCTGTTTAGAAACACTGTCAAACCTATTGAAAAATCAAAATCAAATCTGTATAAACACACTGTCGAAACTATTGAAAAATCAAATTCAAATCTGTATAGACACACTGTGGAACCTATTAAAACATTCAATTATTTATAGACACACTGTAGAACCTATTGAAAAATCAAATTCAAATCTGTTTAGACACACTGTCCAACCTATTGAAAAATCAAATTCAAATCTGTATAGAAACACTGTCAACCCTATTGAAAAATTCAATTCAATCTGTATTGACACACTGGTGAACCTATTGAAAAATTCAATTCAAATCTGTATAGAAACACTGTCAACCCTATTGAAAAATCAAATTCAAATCTGTATAAACACACTGTCGAAACTACATGAGTTGAGCCCTTAATCGGTAAAAACTTCTTTTGACATGAAGTCGAATCTGTATTAAAATGACATTCAAATCTGTATAGACACTCTGTCGAACCGGTAGAAAAATCAAATTCAAACCTGTATAGACACACTGCCGAACCTGTAGTAAAATGAAATTAAAATCTGTAAAGACACACTGTCGAACCTATTGAAAAATTCAATTCAAATATGTTTAGACACACTGTTGAACATATTAAAAAATCAAATCTGTTTAGACACACTGTGGAACCAATTGAAAAATTCAATTCAAATCTGTATAGAAACACTGTCAAACCTATTGAAAAAACAAAGTCAAATATGTATAGACACGCATTTTAAAATGTCTAGCAAGTATATTGTGTCCTGTTAGATCTATATAGACAGTTTATAACAAATACTGAAGACTACATAAGTTGAGACCTTAATCGGTAAAGACTTCTTTTGAGATGAAGTTGAACCTGTATTAAAATGACATACAAATCTGTATAGACACTCTGTCGAACCGGTAGAAAAATGAAATTCAAACCTGTATAGACAAACTGCCGAACCTGTAGTAAAATGAAATTCAAATCTGTATAGACGCACTGTCAAACCTTTTGAAAAATCAAATTCAAATCTGTATAGATACACTGCCAAACCTATTAAAAATCCAATTCAAATCTGTATAGACACTCTGTCGAACCGGTAGAAAAATCAAATTCAAACCTGTATAGACACCTCCCAAACCTGTAGTAAAATGAAATTCAAATCTGTATAGACACACTGTTGAACCTATTGAAAAATTCAATTCAAATCTGTATAGACACACTGTCGAACCTTTTGAAAAATCTAATTCAAATCTGTATAGATACACTGTCAAACCTATTGAAAAATCAAATTCAAATCTGTATAGACACACTGTCGAACCTATTGAACAATCAAATTCCGATCTGTATAGACATACTGTTGAACCTTTTGAAAAATCAAATTCAAATCTGTATAGACACGCATTTTAAAATGACTAACTAGTGTCCTCTTAGATCTATATAGATAGTTTTCAACAAATATTAAAGACTGAGAGACTACATGAGTTGAGACCTAAATCGAAAAAGACTTCTTTTTACATGAAGGCAAACCTGTATCATTCAAATCTGTATAGGCACTTTGTCGAACCGGTAGAAAAATCAATTCAAATCTGTATAGACACACTGCCAAGTGCCAAACCTGTAGTAAAATGAAATTAAACAAGAGGACCATGATGGTCCTATATTGCTCACCTGATTTAATCAAAATTAAAAGTTTTCATTGTTCTTTGTCTATACATATATACGGAAAACAAGCAACACCCCCTGGTGGCCATGTTTATCATCCTATCAAAATAATTTGAAGTCTTAGTAGAGGGGCACCCAAAGAAAATTCATGGCAAATGGACAAGAATATTTTTAGTGTTTACCGTAACAAGTCTATGTAAAACAAGTGATCCCCAGGTCGGAGCCATGTTTGAGACCAGGGCTATAATAATTTGACCAATCTTGGTAGAAGTCCACTAGATGAAGTTAGATTTCAAATATTAAACTTTTAGACAAGATTTTTAAAGTTTTTCCCTATTCGAGTATATGTAAAACAAGTGACCCAGGTGGGGCCATTTTTGACCCAAGTGCTATAATTTGAACAATCTTGGTAGGGGTCTACTAGATGATGCTACATACAAAATATAAAAGGCCTGGGCCTTCTACTTTTAGACAAGATTATTTTTTAATTTTTTTCCCTTTATGAGTCTATGTAAAACAAGTGACCCCCAGGGACGGTTAATTTTGACCCAAGGGCTATAATTTGAACAATCTTGGTAGAGGTCCACTATATGATGCTACATACCAAATATTAAAGGCCTGGGCCCTCTACTCTTAGACAAGAAGATTTTTAAAGGTGTTTCCCTATATGAGTCTATGAACAAGCTCCGCCCCCTGGTAGCCATGTTTTTCAACGGATCGGAAATATTTGAACAATCTTGTCAAAGGGTGCCCCAAGGAACATTTGTGCAAAATAATTTTCAAATCGGACCAGTACTTTTGGACAAGAAGATTTTTAAAGTTTTAACAATGCACATATAAGGAAAACAAGCTCCGCCCTCTGGCGGCCATGTTTTTCAACGGATCGGAGATATTTGAACAATCTTGGTAAAGGGTGCCCCAAGGGACATTTGTGCAAAATAATTTTCAAATCGGGCCCGTACTTTTGGACAAGAAGTTTTTTAAAGTTTTAACAATGCACATATAAGGAAAACAAGCTCCGCCCCTGGTGGCCATGTTTTTCAACGGATTGGAAATATTTGAACAATCTTGGTAAAGGGTGCCCCAAGGGACATTTGTGCAAAATAATTTTCAAATCGGGATCGGGCCCGTACTTTTGGACAAGAAGTTTTTTAAAGTTTTAACAATGCACATATAAGGAAAACAAGCTCCGCCCCTGGTGACCATGTTTTTCAACGGATCGGAAATATTTGAACAATCCTGGTAGAAGCTACCCCAAGGAACATTTGTGCACATATAAGGAAAACAAGCTTCGCCCCTGGCGGCCATGTTTTTCAACGGATCGGAAATATTTGAACAATCTTGGTAGAAGCTACCACAAGAAACATTTGTGCAAAATAATTTTCAAATCGGGCCAGTACTTTTGGACAAGAAGATTTTTTAAGTTTGGGTTAATTTCCCCTTTTTTGTTGCCGTGTCAGCCAAAGTTTTGCATGGAATAGAATTCTTTGAACAAGTTTGAAAGAGATCCACCAAAGGAACATTTCTGTAAAATTATTTTGAATTTGGTTAATTGGTTTAGGAGGAGAAGGCGTTTGTAGGAAAATGTGAACGGACGGACGACGACGACGACGACGACGACGGACGGTGAGCGATCACAAAAGCTCACCTTGGACTTTGTGCATAGGTGAGCTAAACATGTATAGACACTTTGTAAAGGCATGAACACAGCATATTTAAATGACAACACTTATTTAATGGAGATGAAAAAAATGTTAACGAAAATAAACGGCCTCTACGACATCCAAATTAGTATAGACAAATTTCAACCAAATCTATTAAGACTTTCGCTGCTTCCAACGTTTGAGCATGTGTACCACTATTTAACCGGCGGCTGTGTATATCACACAGGCATGAGGGCTACACAAGGCTGCGCGAGCTTCTTTTCTGGATGGAATTAAGGGTATTGAGATTAAATATCAGGTATTAAAATACTGGTGTATTTTTGACATAAAAACGAGATTTCATGCAGGCAATGCAAAAGAAGAGGGTCGATGCCCTGTCTCACTGAGCAGCATCAATACAGACAGCCATACATCAACTAGGGTTTGAGCTTCTGAACCACGCACCTTAAAGCCAAATATATTTATGATAGCAAATAGATCGTTTTCTTACCTGCATTGGTTTTTAAAGCTGGGACAGAACAGGCAAGATGTCAGACATCATAAACATTGCTGTGACAAAGTTGTATCTCTGTATAAATACAGACAATCCCATGGCAGCTGGCAACTGATCTCTCCTGTGCTTCTCTTTCAAGGACTGTTATAATTTATAATGGGCTCAAAGGATCTTCTTATTGAGTTGATCGCCTTATCATGACTCAACCAGTCGACGCTTTTGACTTTGAACATTTTTATTCATGGATCGTTCAACACTTCCTGTTGATCAAAGAATATGTGATAAAGAAGTTTTCATATCCATGCAAAATTCGTTTGAAGCTATAGTAATAAGTATAGATAACTTCATTTCATCTCTTTTCTGATGCTGTCAGAGGGATGTGTTTTTCAACCAATCAATATGACTTGAACAAATTATGTAGAATGTCACTGAAGGAACATTTCTATTAAAATCATCTTGAAATCAGGAGCACTTTCATAAGAAAGTGATTTTTAAAGTTTTGTCATTTTGCTCCTTTTCTGATTCCACCTAGCTGCCATCTCTTTCAACCAATATAGATTTTCACCCAAGGAATTTTTCTACCAAATTATCTAGGAATCAGACAAGCAGTTTAAAAAGAGAGAATAGGCTATTATATTCAATGCTGATTTGAATCATGTAGTTGAAATAAATAATCAATTTGTGGCCCACAAAATTTGCCTGTTACAAAAGTAACCGCTGGCAGAAGCATTTTGATGCATTTGCAGCAGACTACATTTGAAAAGAACATTGAAACAAGAGGGCCATGATGGCCCTGGATCGCTCACCTGATTTTTTTCCCCACTTTAGCCCCGCCGCCTGGTGGCCATAGTTTTTGACCAATCAACAAGACTTGAAGGAATCTGATAGAGGGTCATCCTAGAAAATTTCTACAAAATTATTTAAACAAGAGGGCCATGATGGCCCTGGAATCGCTCACCTGATTTTTTTTTTCACTTTAGCTATATAAGCCCCGCCATCTGGCGGGCATAGTTTCCAACCAATCAACTTGGCTTTAAGGAATCTGATAGAGGGTCACCCTAGGAACATTTCTACAAAATTATTTGAAAATCGGCCTGACACTTTTGAAGGAGAAGATTTTTTAAGTTTTCACTATAGCAATAAAAGGCAAAATAGCCCCGCCCCCTGGCGGCCATGTTTTTTGACCAATCAACATGGCTTGAAGGAATCTGATAGAGGGTCATCCAAGGAACATTTCTACAAAATTATTTGAAAATCGGCCCGACACTTTTGGAGGAGAAGATTTTTTAAGTTTGCACTATAGCTATATAAGGCAAAAAAGCCCCGCCCCCCCCCTGGCGGCCATGATTTTCGACCAATCAACATGGCTTGAAGGAATCTGATAGAGGGTCACCCAAGGAACATTTCTACAAATTTATTTGAAAATCGGCCTGACTATTTTGGAGAAGAAGATTTTTTAAGTTTGCACTATAGCCATATAAGGAAAAATAGCTCCGCCCCCCCTGGCGGCCATGTTTTTCGACCAATCAACATGGCTTGAAGGAATCTGATAGAGGGTCACCCGAGGAACATTTCTACAAAATTATTTGAAAATCGGCCTGACACTTTCGGAGGAGAAGATTTTTTAAGTTTGCACTATAGCCATATAAGGAAAAATAGCCCCGCCCCCCCTGGCGGCCATGTTTTTTGACCAATCAACATGGCTTGAAGGAATCTGATAGAGGGTCACCCAAGGAACATTTCTACAAAATTATTTGAAAATCGGCCTGACACTTTCGGAGGAGAAGATTTTTTAAGAATTTTGAAGTTTTTTCATTTCGTTGCCATGGAAACCAGAATTATGCATGGATCCCGAAAATTTTAAGGAATTCTGGTGAGGACATTGAGAGGATGCTTTCTGTGAAGTTTCATCCCAGTTGACCCACCGGTTACAGAGGAGAAAATGTTGACGGACGACGGACGACGGACATAGGGCGATCACAATAACTCACCTTGAGCACTTCGTGCACAGGTGAGCTAAAAATCGGCCAAACACTTCTGGAGGAGAAGATTTCTTAAGTTTTCACTTAAGCCATATAAGGCAAAATAGCACCGCCCTGTGGCCGCTGGCAGCCATGGTTTTTTTATTTATCAAAATGGCTTGAAAGGAATCTGATAGCGAGTCATCCAAGGAACATTACTACAAAATGATTTGAAAATCAAGCAACGAGTTTGGGAGAAGAAGAATTTTAAAGTTCTTTTTGTTTCGTTGCCATGGAAACCAGAATTCTGCATGGATCCAAAAAATTTGAAGGAATTCTGGTGAGGTCATTGAGAGGTTGCTTTCTGTGATTTTTCATCCTCATTGACCCAATGGTTACTGAGGAGAAGAAATTGCCAGACGCCGGACTAAAGAAGATCACAATTGAGCTAAAAATAAGAAATTGCTTATGATTCATGAGCAAAAATAATATTTTCATTGATAAAGATTTCTATATTTTAACTAATATGTATTCAGTTGTCTGTTTAAGAATTATTGTATGTTGGAAAGGGTTAAGGGGCATCTCCCATACAGTAGTTAACCCTATCCCACCTGCAGTTTGACGCCTGTGCAGCAGTGAACATTTGAAAACATTGTGACAAAAGGAGAATTGGCTTATCATAGGAATTACTCCTTTTTGCAATGATCTTTTTAAGTAGGAGTCCAGCTAAGAATCATGCAAAGGTTGAATTGTTATCTAATGACGTGGCTTAATTGATTCAATAGATGCTTGTTACTATAAAAACAAGCCCTTGTTCAAACATATCAAAAAAATAATTCATGGAATAATTTTGTGAAAAGGAACTTTTATAATCAATGATCTGCATATATATGTTAATCAAATAAAATAGTTACTTTTATTCTGTTTTCAATCACAACCAGAGTTCAACTGCTGCCATAGAAACAAAACTCTTATAAATGAAGTTATATAGATGTTTTTATACATTTTCGTAGAATCTCTTACCACGTACACAGCCTTTATTGGATTGTCTCCTGAAACGTACAATTATTGATTAAATTGTTCAACTCAATCAACAGTCAATTAAAGCTGCGAGATTTAGAACCACATACTTTTCCCGAGTTGTCTTTCATGAATTGTCTTTTCTTATTGCTACCAAGTATGGAAAGTTGTGTCGGGACATATAAAAACATGTCTCTAGTTGTGTAAAGTTTACAGTAAATTTTTGCAATTGTAAAGGAAACTGTACTAGTGTAGATTGCTTCATGATGACTTGAATTCCACAATGATCGAGTGTTCAAATTGTGAAGAATGGTTTCATTTCAGTTGTTTAAATGTAACCTATTGGGGTGGTTACTAAAGTAAAATGGAATTCCTCGGTTGGTTAAAATAGTTTATTCCAGATGTACGAAGAGTGCATTACATCTGTAAAAAGAAATAAATAAACTTACTAATTACATGTAATGAAAATACCTTTTATATAAATAATAATAAGACTGGTTATGTCTAACTTATTTATGACAATCAGTTGGTTCGAACTTACGACTTCACTAAGACAAACCAACAGATGGTCATAAGAGTATTAAGACAGTATACAAATGAAACAAGTTACTTCTATACAATTACATTAACTATACTGACACAGTAATAAGGTTTTAACATCGATGTAGAGTTGAAAGTGGAAAAACAAAGGCTAACTTACCAATTTATTAAACTGAATGTATTCTTTCATACCAATACTCTACTCTTGTCTTCATGCCAAAGTGCTGTGGTGCTGTAAGTAGGACATGCCATAGTTAAGTAATGTGAAATGAACATTTGAACATGCAACATTAAGTATTAAACGAAAATAACCTACAAATGAAATGCTGCCATTCTGAAGTTTAGTTCACGAAAACCCATTTCCATTTCCAAACAATTCATTTATAAGAGTCACAAATACATTCCAGCCAATTACAACTTGTCTAAATGCATATAAAAATCTTACCAGTATTCAAACTACTCAAAGTTCTGAATCAATATTTGTTTTGAAGAACAATTTAAAGATGTCTGACTCTTACAAAGAATGATGACATTTGAAATTTGTTCAAGCCTTCAAGGACAACCAATGACCCCAATGACTAATAATTAACAAAAACGACATGAAATGTCAGACAATGAAAATATGACCTGTTACATAAACATTTCTGTAGAATTAAAAAATAAATAAACCAGTTCAAATGACAAATTTTTAATCAATTAAAATAACATAACAAAACAACTTAGTATTAATCAATAAAATAAAGAAATAAACATTTATAATAAATTGTTAACAGATCTACTATAGCTTCGTTTGTATACCAAACCAATAAAACACCCTGTTGCTTTAATCAACAAACTGTTTACAATAATCGTCAATATTTGAAGACCTTCTACATTAATTAATCCCTCATTAAAAACATGTGGATCGAGATAATACGTTATATTTTAAATACATGGTATGAGCCATCGCTCTTAGTGACATGTATGTAGCAGGAGAAACAGCCATAAATATTTCAATAATGCCAGAAAACGGAAAGACTAAAACTGTTATATAGAAACAAAAAACTTATCAAAAATTATTTCATTTACACATTTATATATTATATAAATAAACATAAAACCAATGTGTCTATGCTTTCTATTGAGCTAACGTGTGATATTTGAGTCACAGAGAATCAAGATTTAATAGAAAATAATTTTTGATAAACTTTAAATGTGATGTAAAGTAGACCCCAAGAGTGTTCACAAGGTTTATCTAACATTTGGCATAGTGTCCTAGTGTTTGACCCCCACATTACTCATTTAAACATTTGAGTTAGCCCCTTAGGTTTGATGAAGAGGAATGTTCTTGTGAAAACTGAATAAAAATTGAATGAAAAGTCACTTTTACTTATAGAAACATTGACCTTGACCTGTGGTTACTATCTGCTGGAACTACCAATACTATCTGTGAAATGAGATTAAAATGTGTCAAGCTGAACAGACGTTTAAAGTCAAACAAATTAAACGTATGCTGATTTCATTACGTTTAATTTTAAAACACTTTTGAACTTGTATGCTTCTTTTCTGATTACCCAAAGTCCCAACCACCGAATCATGTCCGAATACGGATACACCGAATACTATACACTATAAATGAAATAAATACAATCGTTTTTCGTAAATTAAACAAATAAATAATGTAACTAGATGTTCTCAATCAATACAAAAATAATCAAGCAAACATCTTACGGTGATCAAAAGCGTTTACAATCCATCAAAATGCTTGGTACACACACATAAGTTGTCTCGGCTCTGCAGTGTTATTAGAAGATGCGAGGGACAACTTCCTCTAATAATTGCACTTCTATTCTTGTTTAACCAGCATTGTCACTAGCTCGAATAAGTCACTCAATACAATCCAGCATCACTGTCGATTTAATTTGAATGCAACAGTTTACAATTCAGCAAAGTATATATTAAATATACGTAATTAAATATACGTGTCTTTCACTATAAAAGTCCAGCATTCTCGCATCACTCTCCGGTTTAATTTGCGTTAACGGTTTACGGCAAGAGAACATATATTTTTACTATACAGTTAGGAACTACGAAAATAATATCTGCCGTTTTACGGCAGGAAGTGAAAACAAGCTTATCGAATTGTTTTTAGCCGGCTTAGCGAACTGGATCTAGCTTCAACGGCACCTTTACGCTAAACATGTAAATAGTTTTAAAAATGTGTCTTCAATCTAAAGTTCATCGGCTACTTTGCAGAGACAACATGAAAAGTAAATATGGTATTCACATTTTACATGTTCGCATGTTTTCATTTAATTCTCTTTCCTAAAAATTTCGTTATTTCTCATTGGATTCGTGATTGTTTTGAAGTTTATTTTTTCTCAAAGTTAGCTTCAGCAGCACCGAGTGCAGTGTTCAGGCATGAGGTCTAACTATAATCCAGATCGTTTCATTTTTTGCTGTTGTTCCTACATCACATTGTCATTTGAAACAAGTTTTGAGGATGTATATTCACTTTGGTTTGGTTGGAAGTTCTCACTCTCAGTGAAACGGAAATGGGGTAAAGTTATAAGAGTTCCCTAGTTATAACAGGGGCCCAGATAAGAAGGGGTTTACAGCTCTTTCCCCCAAAATATCTGTCTTATTATCCAACCAAACTGAGACGATTCTTTTGAGTACCCACAATATATGGTTAGAAAATAGAAGGTCAAATAAGGATTTAAGAACATGCAACACTCCCCTTATCTAGAGCTCTGGGTATAAATACCACTTCAACCTCTACAGCCTTGCTGTAGGAGCCACTTTTATAGCAATATTGGTAGAGTGGTTGACTTTTCACAAAGTTTAGAAACATACATCATGGTTAGTGCCTGGATGGGTGACCCACAGTGGGTTATAACTCTGCGTACAAGGACCCAGTACATAAAACAAATGTTGGCAGCAGTGGGATTCCGGACCTTTGTGGTTCCCAGTGATGTTACATAGTCTGCGCTCTGGTGCACTGCTAGTTTGAAGTTGTATGACTTTGGGGCAAAGTCGAGAGAAAAGAGGGAGAAATGTAATGGGAATGCGGTATAGGTACTAGTAGTAGTACCCATTCTTTAGTCTTGTCACGTCGGTAGTGTAGTTGGCTTTTTCACAAAGTTAAGCAACGTACATCGTAGCTAGTACCTGAATAAGTGACCGGCAGTGGCTTTACTCCATGAAGGACCCGATATACGTTTCACCTTTATTCAGACTAGATTTAAGGGGGATACTGATCTTTTTCCAGCAACATATCTATTATAACTCATTCAAACCCTATCTTGCAGATACTCAAAAGATTGAGACGATTCCTTTGAGTTTTCACAGCATAGGCTGATGGGGTTTTGAGTGTCAAATATGGGTTTAAGAAAATACAATCCGAAATAGCAATGGTATTTTGTACAGATTAATCCCTCATGGTGGAGTGCTCTTGGGCAAGGCACATTTTCTAGCCTAGAACTGGTTTGTTTACCCAGGGATCATGAATAAGTGAACTATCGCCGTGATAAAAATTATAACTGAAATAATGTTGAAAGCGGCGTAAAACCCCAATAAAACAAACAGATTAATCCTAATTAATGTTACCTTTTTCGTGGATACTAAAGTTGTTTCTTAATGCAGATGTGTCCTAAATTCATATGAGAAATAGTTAGTTGTTGCACTCAAAAGAATTGTCTCAATGAAAGAGATAATCCTTTATACAATGTCATGCACTATTATTATAGAATTCTTTAACCCTCTCCCACATACAACAAATATGCAGCTGACGACTTTGGACTATAGTCACTAGTGGCAAAAACCTGAAAATCTCCATTTATAAGAGATGGCTTTATTGTAAAATAAAGTTATTATGATCAATTCTCCTTTGGCCACAATGTTTTCAAAAGTCGCCTGCTGCTATTCCGTCAAAATGCATCTATAGGCTGGAAAGGATTAAACCTACCTCTGAGTTTGAAGGTCTTTTAACTTTTTCCCTCATATAGACGCTTTCTGACGCCTCTGCAGCAGACAGCTTTTTCAAAACATGGCAACAAAAGAAGAAATTGCTCAAAACAAGCAATTTCTCCTTTTGTCACCATGTTGTCAACTCGATTCAATTATTATTCTTTCTTTAAAAGAGATTTTCTGTGCTTTTGTGCTCTTGCCCAGACGTTTTCAAAGTCATCTGCTGCAGGTTTGTTGGGCCTCTGCAGCAGACGGCTTTTTGAAAACATAGTGACAAAAGAAGAAATTGCTCAAAACGAGCAATTTCACCTTTTTACACAATGTTTTCCACTTTTAGTCATAGGTTATCCATTCAATTATAGAGATTTTCTATTTTTTGACAAAATATGTTCAAAGTTGTCTGCTGCAGAATTGTTGTATGAGGGAAAAGGTTAAGGATCTAATCCTATCCTACATACCATACAGCTGCAACAGACTATGAATTACATGAAATCAAAAATATGCTTTCTCTCTATTAATGAAAGAACAAAAGGTATTACTTTTTTCATGTCGCCACAATATTTTCAAAAGAAGTCTGTTACAGAGGCGCCATAAAACATCAGAATGTTGGAAAAGGAAGAGAACTAGAGAGATTGTCATTCAAAATACTGTAATCTTACAATATTCCTGCTGCATAACTTCAATAATTGTTTTGTTGATTTCAGATATAACAGTTGATACAAGTAATATTGATGAAATAGAATGGCCAAATACAGCACTTCATGGAACGGATGTTCTCTGTACTGAAATCAATATGTAAAACAAATCAAACCGCAATTACTTTGTTACCATGGGAACAGGAGGGTCATTTCTGAGGTCACAGGATGACGACGATCTGCTGGGTACGGATCTTGACAGGAATAGCGGAGGGGTCATCAAGAGGATTCCGATCGAGATGAAACCCCGAGGAAGACTGGGACTCCGGAGTGTGGGTTCTGTTGGAAGAAAGCAGGCCAAAGGTGGAAGTCTGAGGTTGGTCTTAGATGTTGTTATAAAAATCTAATTAACTTTTCCCACATACAGTTGCTTTCTGGTGCCTCTGCAGCAGCAGACAATTTTTGAAAACATTGAGGCAATAGGAGAAAGTGCTCATGATGAGCAATTTATCTGGTAGCCCCAATGTTTTCAACTCTAGTTATTAAGTAATATATTGAGATTTTTTATGTTTTTGCTAATATATTTTCAAAGTCGTCGGCTGTAGGAAAGGGTTCAGGGACCTTGATGAGAAGAAGTTGTCATTATTTACAATTGTATATATAGTGCAAAATGTAGCAAAGACTTTCACACTCTCACATTTTTATCCAATCTCTTTCTCCCTCTCTCTCTCTCTCTGTGTATGTCTGTCTTTCTGTCTTTCTCTCTGTTTGTCTTTCTGTCTTTCTCTCTCTCTCTCTCTGTATGTCTGTCTTTCTGTCTTTCTCTCTGTTTTTCTTTCTGTCTGTCTGTCTCTCTCTCTCTCTGACTCTTTTTCTCTGCCTATTTCTCTCTCTTTCTCTCAGTCTCCTCTCTGTCTCTTTACCTCTATCTCCCCCATTCTCTCTCTCTGAGGCATCAGAAAGCATCTGTATGAGGGATATGAACATGGTGCTCTCTCTCTCTCCGAGGCATCAGAAAGCGTCTGTATGAGGGAAATACTCTCATAATGTGTATAGAAAACCTGATTTTGAGGCTATGCAGTTTTGCAATTATTCATAGGTCTGATTTATCAAATTGTAGGTCTGATCTGTCCATTGACCTGGAAAACCCTGAGGTAGAATTGATCCGTAAGGACTTTGCAATGTATCGTCTGAACAAGGAGAACGAAATTGCAAATATGCAGCGAAAAGAACAAAAGTTTGACACGGAGAATAAGCGGTTGAGAGCCGAATTGACAGTCTTGCAGAAAACCTGCAACAATATGAGACACGAAAGGGATGCTGCCTATCAGGAGAAGCAACAGGCCCTCGCACGTGCAGCTGCCTTCGAAGGAGATCGTGACAAAGTACAAAGAGTATTCAAGGTGAGACAAACAGGAATTTTTAACCCTTTTCCACATGTATACAATAAATCGGCAACAAATGACTTTGAAATTATTATGTCAAAAATATAGAAAATCTCTTAAAATGAAAGTACTATTATTGGAAAGAGTTTAAATCATTGTGGCAAAATGAGAAATTGGCACAATGTTTTCAAAAGACGTCTGTTGCAGAGTTATCAGAAAGCGTCTTTATGTGTAAAAGGATTAATCACATTGGATCTGAGGAAACCGCATAAAAGGTTGCCTCGAATTGACCCTAAATATTTAGAACACTTTGCAATCACCAGTAAATCTTTTCTATCTTGTTTATTGATATGGGTTATGTCCCCTATTGATACCTAACAATTTTGAAGGTGACTATTTTATTGACTGGCGCAAAGGTCAATCTAAGACGACCGGCTACAGGTAATCATCAGATCTATACGAAATTACGAGTTTCAGTTCTGGTTTAAATGAGATGTGGTGATTTCAAAATTACATCTCCATGCACACTGTCAACTCTGTTATAGGCAGACAATCAAGCAATCTCATTTAAACCAAACTTAAGTTCCCTCGCTCATATGTAATTATGATGATTGTCTTATACAGGTTGTCTTAGATTGACCTTTGCCTAAGCCAATCAAATTGCCACCTATAAAATAGTTAGGTATATAACAGGAAAGATTGCAACAATGAGCAGCTTCTAATTTGGCCACAATCCTTTCAAATCATTTCAATAATCATATTTCTGAAGATAATCCATTTCTGAAGATTTAACATATATTTGCCTATATGTTTTTCACTGTCATCCTCTTCAGAATTGTTGTTTGTGGAATGGTTTACTTAGGCTTTAGAGGTCAAATAAAGGTCAATTTAAGAAAACAAAATAATCAGCTTTTTGTGGCGATTGGTTGACAATCGCCACAGTGCTACCAAAACAACAACAACGAAAAAAAAATTATATAGTCGTATTTGAACAATCGGTTGGATATTTCTGCAAAGGCAATTTACTCACTTCCGTTAAACCCCATATATATATATAGTTCCATCAGTGATGCAGGCACACGATTAATAATGATAATGTTAGTGCTACTTTGATACCGGATTGGTACTAATATTTGAGATTTATCGAGAAAATATCTAAATAGAGTTAAACTATTTACATATTATCTTTCTTCATGTTTGGGCAGATAATAAATATCATCGGGCGTCTTGGGTACGCTATGCAGAGTATCATGATACTCCTGTGCCTCGTTTTATTTTTACTGTAGTCAACCGTAACCTTTTGACCTTTAACCTGATTCGGCAGGAGTTGGTTGTACTCTGATTATCTTCGTCATGATTTGGCAGATAATAAATATCATTGCGCGTTCTGCCTTGCAAATAACGACAACTCTGGTGATACTCAAATCTGGAAATTCCAAAAGGTTCTATAAATAGCTCGCGAGACCAAAAACCAGAAAAGCTTGTAAATCTCAATATTATAAACGCTTTATTTTGTACTTGTTTAAATATATGAAAGCGTCTAGATAATAAGACTGGTTTACAAAGGTTTAAAGGACACACGATGGCAGTGTGTACACACGTTATGTATACACGTCTGCACGTTCTAGAGTCAATTAGCAATCAATGCTGACAGTGTAGCCTAATTGAGTTTGAAGAACTAGCATTATAATATATGCCTATATTTTCATAAATTAAACAGTTTGGCAAATAGTGAAATTGTGCTTTTGGAGCATGTTTTGTGTTTGTTTTTGCACTCACATTATTCGAAGCAGTTTAACAACCTCAGAGACATATAAATACACTGTGACAACCCTCAATCATGCAATGTGAAGGGACTAAATTGAACAGACCTGTTTAATATCGGACATAATTGAAACAAACACCAAACTAATGGATACTGTTTTCTCTCCTTTCTTTAGTCATTTCTAAAGTGTAAAATATATTTTATCTTAATATGGCCTAACGACCTGGTGATAAACATGTGATTACCCAAACAATTTAGATTACAAATAGTCATTCTAATGAGCTAAAACGGTAGTCTATCGAATACCAACTAGATTTTTCATAACTTTGGAATGGCCTAATTTTGAACACATCATGACCAATTTCAGAACGTAACTAAATAATCACCAAGACAACATTCTGGCAAACTAACATTATTCTACTGTCAAAAGATGCAGGGTTGATACATTCTCAAATATACCCGCACCAGAGTCATCGCAAGCCCTACACCGATATACTGCTTGTTACTTTGCAGGATTTTCCATACGATCGCCACTACAGTGCCATTGGCGCTTTGATTTAGCTCTAGTATGGAACGCCTCAGCTGTCTTATAATGGCCATTATTATTATATTGTGTGCACCCTTTATTATGTTGTGTACATTCTTTATTATGTTGTGTACATACTGTATCATGTCATGTTCATATTGTATTATGTTATGTACATACTTTATTATGGTGTGTACATACTTCATGTTGGTCTATGCATTGTTTATTTTGTTTTGTGCATTTCTCATTATTTTGTATAGCGTGTCTATTATGCTAAGTGCACTCAATGTTATGTTCTGTGAGAGTTTTATTGTCTTATGTACGTCCTTTGTTATGTTGTGTACGTTCTATATTCTGTTATGTAGATTCCTTTTTCCCTAATGAAGGCATATACTATGTATTACATTGTGTAGATTATGTTTGTTGTTTTGTGACTGTTGTATTGTGATATGTACACTCTTTGTTATGCTGTGTACACTTTTAATTGTGTTTTGTTCCTTGTTTTATATGGTGTACACACTGTATTTCGTTCTGTAGGAAGTTTATTATGATGACGCGGACAATATAAACGGGTATAATTCTAGCATGCACCGTCAAAAAAAAGGCTAGCGCAACGTCTTGCGATCCATGGGCAATTTTTCCTTTTGCAACAATGTTTTCATCTTTATTCAATTATTGTTCTTTCATTTATAGAGAGTTTCCATATTTTTGACTAAATGTTTTCAAAGCCGTCTGCTGCAGATTTGCTGTATGTGGGAAAAAGGCTATTTTCTGTTGTTTAATTTTTCAAATTTTATTTTCAGATTTTTACATCATTTGTTTGTAAACCATCACGAAAAAATGACACCATTAAAAATAATTTAATAAAATTTATTGCATAAAAAATCACAAATATTCAAAAGTTTTTTTGTAAAATGATTCAACATTCAGATTTTGTTTAAATGTGTATACATATAGGTATATATATTACTGTATCAAAATTTAACTTACAAATAATAGGTAATCAGATTGCTTTTCAAATAAAATAAAATCTTATTTTAGGTGGTGGGTCGAGATTTCGAGTTAACTGATGTATTGAGTCAGGAAAAGGACAGACGGACGGACGACGTATAGAGCGTGATCCGATTAGATCACCTTGTGCTTTGATCTTAAAAACTACTAGTTGTCAAATAAACACACACTTTTACTTATATATATAAACATGAGCTGTGCTCCAGGAAAAACTCATCTTGGCATATTTATGACAAGTAAAGAAGAAAGTAGAAACTGTCTGATACTATTCAGCAAACAGTGCAGAGTTGGATCAGACTACACAGATGTGTATGTTTATCTAGAACTACATTGGTGACGAATGCCCTGTGGTCGATATTCCTCCAACTTGGCTAATGAAATAAAAAAAGATAGATCCGAAACTAGAGCGATCGTCTATAAAACATCAAGGGTCACCCATCCAGGCACTAACCGCAATGAACGTTGCTTAACTTACAGGAAGGAACACCCACTCGACCAATGTCGCTATAATAGACGGCTTCGAAATGTGTTTTGTAGAAATGCTATTTAAACCTATACCCCGTTCACGTTACTTTTTACCGGTGCATCTTTAAATTCTACTCGTTTGTGTTGTCCGCGTCATCATAAAAAACTATCTACATAACGAAATACAGTTCGTACACCATATAACAAAAATATACACAACACAATAAGAAGTCACGTAAGACAATAAATAATGCACAGAAGATAATAAAGACTGCACAAAACTGAATAAATAATGTGCATAACACGATAAAAACCTTCTCAATGTATCAACGAATGTACAAAACACAAGAAAGATTGCCCATAGCATAACACAGAGAGTGCATAAGATAATGAAAACTGCATAAAACACAATACAGGATGCAAATGAAGAAATAAATAGCGTGCATAACATAATTAAAAGTGTATACAGCAAAACAAAGAGTGTGCATATCATAATAAAAAGGTCACACAACAAAAATCAGAAACTACACAATGGAATAAGTTGTATTTGCCTTCATAAATGAATAAGGAACCTACGTAACATAATATAGAACGAACACAACATAACAGAAAATAAACATAAGGCAACACAACTCTCACAGAACATAACATCGAGTGAACTTAGCATAATAGATAAGCTATATAAAATAATAAGAAATGCACACAACAAAGTAAATAAGGCACATACCATATTAGAATATGTACTCATCATAATAAAGGATGTACACAACATAATAAAGTATGTACATGACATAATAAAGCATGTACACAACATAATAAAGGGTGCACATAATAGAATAATAAGTGTCATTATAAGACAGTTGAGGCGTTCCATACTCTAGTCTTAAACTAGTACATTGTATCTGTCACAATATGAAACGGAATTTGTATTTTTAACAATGATGTACTTATTGTTAAAAAAAAATCTATTTGACCACCTTACCCTATGATGTGGGTTCTCAAAAGAATCGTCTCACTGAGACAATTCTTTTGGGTACCCACAACATAGGGTTTGGTTGAGTAATTAGAGCGAGATTGTGGTGAAAAGAGCTGTATACACCTCCTTATCTAGTCCTCTGTATCTAATCTTCTTAAGCCAGGGGTTGTGTCTTCGAATCCCAACTTGGCCAACATTCTTTCCGATGTTTGACAAAAGTCACTGTGACATGCGTCATTCGTCTTTCACCAATGGGCTGTTTAACAGTCTATGCGGAAAAGCAGCCAGTTGCTAGGAAAGTATGTTGTGTGGTGTACTGGTGTGGGTTAACCACGAAACGTGTGACAAGATGAACTGGTCGCTGTGATATGACTATAAAAAAATGTTGAAAACGGCGTTAAAACCTAATCAATCAACTTATCTTTTCTTCTGAATAGTCTGTGATGTGTTCCTCCTGTTCTTCTACTACCTCGGTGGTGTAGTGGTAGAGCTTCCGCCTCGGTGTGGGAGGTCATGGGTTCGATCCCCAGATGGGTCATACCAAAGATTTAATGGTAGTAATGGCTGCTCTTTTTGGTGCTCAGGGTTGCGGGGATAGCATTATGACTGACTGGATTGTGTCAAGGATAAATGGACCAGTAGTACTGGTAACCTAACCGAGGAAATGCTGTTATATAACTCAAAAACTGTTGAAAGCACCATATAACACCAAACAATCAGTCAATCAACCTACTGTACTTTCAGATTTTTAGAGAAACTACTCATGGGAAGACAACCTGGTCTTTAATTACAGGGTCATTTAGGAAGAAAAATGGAAATTAAAAGTGTGGTCGCTATAGATAGGGAATTGCTATACAAAGGTGGTCTTTAACACATTGTTGACTGTACTTTCAGATTTTTAGAGAAACCAAAGAGAATGAGATACAGAACCTTCTCCGTGCCAAAAGAGATTTGGAGAATAAACTTGCTAAGATCGCTCATGGCATTTTACCCGAGGATACAGACAGCGCTTCTCGCACTGGTCTAGACAGTTCTTTAGGTAAGGAGTCAGCCGATTGATAATGTGTTGTGCCCGTCAGGGTGGAGTGCTCTTGGGCAATAAAAGGCACATTTCCTAGCCTAGTACTTTCCCATATACAGATGCTTTCCGACATACTGTCTGTGTCACGGCGGTCATGTTGGAGTGCTCTTGGGCAACGCAAGGCACATTTCCTAGCCTAGTACTTTCCCACATACAGCTGCTTTCCGACGTACTGTCTGTGTTGCGCCCGTCATGATGGAGAGCTCTTGGGTAAAAAAGGCACACTTCCTAGCCTAGTACTTTCCCACATACAGCTGTTTTTAGACATACTGTCTGTGTCGCAGGGGTCATGGTGGAGTGCTCTTTGACAACCCAAGGCACATTTTCTAGCCTAGTACTGGTCTGTTTTTCTAGGAATCATAAATAAGTGAACTGTCAGCGTGATATAACTGAGATAATTTTGAAAGCGGCGTTAAACTAACAAATGTGATGCCTTTGCAGCAGACAACTTTTGAAAACAATGTGGCAAAAGGAGAAATTGCTCATCATGAGAAATTTATCCATTCATTTGCCACAATGTTTTCAACTTTATTCAATAAATTTTCATTCATTTATAGAGAGTTTCCATATTTTTGACTTAGGAGTGTTACAGGAAAAAAAGGCCCGGGGGGGGGGGGGGGGGGGGGGGGGGATAGAAACGACAATAAACAAAATGCGGGAACCACCAACATAATTAAAAATAAATTCAACCCAATCCCCCCCCCCCCCCACCAACAAAACTGTAAGAAGTGCATATAACCCCCACCAGTAAATTTAAAATAGGCTTGAGGACCCCCAGCAACATAACTGGAAAAAGGTCAAATAACAGCCACCAGCACATTTATATAAAGCTTGAAGACCCCCACCAGCAAACCTGGAATTATTTTGGTTAGCAGATTTACATTTTAACCCTTTCCCACACAACAAATCTGCAGCAGACAAATTTGAAAACCTGAAAAATCTCCATAACAGATAGCTTAATTGTTAAAAACAGTTGAAAACATTGTGGCCAAAGGAGAAATTGTTCATAATGAATAATTTCATCTTTGGCCACAATGTTTTCAAATGTCGTCTGCTGCTGTTTCTTCAAAATGCGTTTTTAGGTGGCAAAGGGTTAAGACCTACACTCACTGCTTTCTTTATATATCGATGGCTTCATGCAAAACAGTTGTAACAACATTTTGTAACAAGATATAGTTACAACTGTTTTGCAGGAAGCCAACGATATGCACCAGTCAGCATTTATATACTCCTGACATTAAATATAAAAGGTATCCATTTTTAGAACACCTCGGCCAAAGGAAGATAAATTAAGGATATGCAGGTTGATCTGGATCTTCACTGGTCACAGATAACATAACCCTTCCTTTCATTCATAGATATGATCTGCAGCAAACAAAGTTAACATTAAATCATCTAGACAAACTAATGATAAATCTTTATAAAGGAAAGTATAACTATTGAATACAGTTGGAAACAGTGTAGCAAACGTTCCTTGGGTGACTGATTTCACAAATTTTTCAAGCCGCTAGGTAACACCTCAGTGCAAATGTAAGTGCAACACATGTCATTCTTCTTCCACATATGGGCTACCGGTCTATGTAGAAAATCAGCCAATTGCTAGGAAAGATTTGTGTGGAGTACTGGTGTCAGAAAGCCAGGAGAACACATGGGTAGATAGACTGACCGCCATGATGTGACTGTTAAATTATTGAAAGCGACTTAAAACTCAATCACGGCTTATTTCTTTTCCTAGGTAACAGCACCCCCGGGGATTGGTGGACGACACTGGAGTCTGACTCGGCCATGGGTAGTACTATTCATCTACATCAGACGCCCCTGAGGGGCCCCGAGTTGGCCAGCACCAGTATGGAATTTGATGGGCCTTTTACAAACATAAATAAAGGTAATGTTTCCCGACTACAGACGATTTCTCAGGCCTCTGCAGCAGAAGACTTTTGGAAACATTGTGGCACAAGGAAACATTTCTAATGATAAGCCTTTCCCTAATACAAACAACATATGGCGCCTTTGCAGCAGACAACTGTTGAACACATCTTGGCATAAATACAAAAATTCTCTGAAAATGAATGGATAATAATTGATAAGACTTGAAAACACTATGACGAAAGGAGAAATGACTGCAGAGGCAGCAAAACGTGTCTGTATGAGGGTTAATTAGACTTAACCCTTTCCCTCATACGACAATTCTGCAGACGACGAAAATCACGATAATTGAATGGATAACCTATGACTTAAAGTGGAAAACATTGTGGCAAAAGGAGAAATTGCTCGTTTTGATTTCAAGAAGATTCAATTTTTTTATCTCTATAGTTTCTATTCTCCAGCCATAATTGATATATATTTTCCCTCATAAAGACGTTTTCTGACGCATCTGCAGCAGACATCTTTTTGAAAACATAGTGTCAAAAGAAGAAATTGCTCAAAACGAGTTATTTCTCCTTTTGCCACAATGTTTTAAAATTTTAGTCATAGGTTATCCATTCAATTATAGAGATTTTCTATTTTTTGACAAAATATGTTCAAAGCCGTCTGCTGCAGAATTGTCGTATGAGGGAAAGGGTTAAAGGTCAAATCTGTTTATGCACAATAACTCCTTTCCTAGAAGCATCAATCTTCACAGGATGATTCAACCTATTATACCCCCAGATACATAGTATATGGGGCTATATAGGAGTCACGCTTGTCAGTCGGTCGGTTTGTTGGTTTGTCGGTCCGTTGGTCTGTGGACATTTCTTGTGAACACTATTTCTCAGCAACCCTTGGTCAGAATTCAATATAACTTCACAAGAATGATTGATACCAAGCCTAGTTGTGCATATTGTCGGCGTGTTGCACTGGATTAATTTTTAAATGAGTTATGGCCCCTTGAATTTCTCATACATATGTATATTGTCAGGCACCAGCTGGGGGTATTCATCACCTTCAGTGATATTTCTAGTTTAATATATGATACCTATTATTTTGAGGTCAAAGGTCAAAAACTCTTTGTCCCAGAGTCTTCAAACTTCACAGGATGAATGGCCCCTTTGAGCAGATGACCCTCTGACAAAGCAATCGGGGTATAGTAGACATGTGGTGCTCGTTTGGAAAGAGCCTGTTCCAGAGCTCTAGATAAGGAGCGTTTTGCTTGTTCTAAAATCCTTATTTGACCCTCTAACCCTATGTTGTGGGTACTCAAAAGAATCATCTCAGTGAGACGATTCTTTTGAGTAACCACAACATAGGGTTTGCATTGATAGTAAGAGAGAAATTGTGGGAAAAAGAGCTAAATACCCCTCCTTATCTGGACCTCTGCTGTTCAAGTTCTCATTGATTGTTTTTGTTTACAGAGGATTGGTCGACAGCCCTCGCTAGTTTAAACCAGGTGGTTCCCATCATTCCAGAACATTCGCTGAGCTGTACAATCAGGATCTACATATCAGCACCTCAGGATACAGAGGTGGAAGTCGAAACGTTTGTGAAGGTATTTCTCTTGTCCGAATAACCCTTTCCCATCATGCAACAAATTTGAAAACATGCTCCAAACAATTTGGAAACTCCCTTTAAACGAAAGTACAATAATTGAATAGAGTTGAAAACATGGTGACAAAAGGAGAAATTGCTCGTTTTGAGCAATTTCTTCATTTGTCACCATGTCTTCGAAAAGCCGTCTGCTTCAGAGGCATCAGAACGGGTCTATATGAAGAAAAGGGATAATCTCTGTTTTAAATAAAGATGTCAAAAGTTATCACCTAGCCCTTGTATATCGGTATGTAGCGATGCGGGCTGTTAATCCAGGGGTTGTGAGCTCAAGCCAACATACTTTCCTACGTTTGACAAAAGTCAATGAGACGATATTCGTCTACCACCACTATGTGGAGTACTTGTGTGAGAAAGCCAGGAAACGTATAGGTTGGTGTACTTGCCACCAAGATATGACTTTGATTTGCTACTTTTGGGAGGGAAAATATATGGTTTTGGCAATTAACCCTTTCCCTCATACGACTATTCTGCAGCAGACGGCTTTGAACATATTATGTCAAAAATTGGAAAATCTCTATAATTGAATGGATAACCTATGACTAAAAGTGGAAAACATTGTGTCAAAAGGAGAAATGGCTCATTTTGAGCAATTTCTTCTTTTGTCACTATGTTTTCAAAAAGCTGTCTGCTGCAGAGGCGTCAGAAAGCGTCTATATGAGGGAAAGGGTTAATTACAATCATTCTCTTTTTTATTTTTTTACAAAAATGGAATTTAAAAGTGATGAACCTTACTTAACTCTTTCCCCCATATAACAAATCTGCATCAGGCTACTTTAAAGATATTCAGGCACGAATATGGATAATCTATACGAATGAAAGTATATTTATTGGATCGAGTTGAAAGTATTGTGACAAAAGAAGAAATTGCTCATTATGAGTAATTAACCACTTTGGCCACACGTTTTTGAAAGTTGTCTGCTGCAGATGTTTATGATGAGTCGGAATTTTAAAAAAAAGGGTTAATAACACAAACCCTAAAGATATGTTAACCCTTTCCCTCATATAGACGCTTTCTGACGCCTCTGCAGCAGACGGCTTTTTGAAAACATAGTTACAAAAGAAGAAATTGCACAAAATGTGCAATTTCTCCTTTTGCCACAATGTTTTCCACTTTTTGTCATAGGTTATCCATTCAATTATAGAGATTTTCCATTTTTTGACAAAATATGTTCAAAGTCATCTGCTGCAGATTTGTTCTATGTGGGAAAGGGTTAAAGGGCTTCAAAGGTTGTTGACATTTCATTTCCTTTCTTTTATCAAATAATTGAAGTGGTGTTAATTATTCACAATTTTTACAAAAAGGTCAGTATATTAAACCAACCCACTCCTACTGTTATAGACACATTCTGACACATCTGCTGAAGACAATTTTTAAAAACATTGTGACAAAAGGAGAAATTGATCAAAACGAGCAATTTCACCTGTTGTCACAATGTCTTCAACTATTTTCAGTGATCATACTTTCATAATTTAGAGATTTTCCATTTTTTTGCATGATTTATTTCAAACTCGTCTGCTGGTGATAAGTTGTATGTGGGAAAGGGTTGATTATATTACAGGTTATTGACCCTGCACTGATTTTTCTGAGTTTGCAAGGCATAGTGCGTGTAAGAACATGGTCCAATATCAATTGCATGAATATTAATGAGCTGGTGTGCTATAAATCTCATGAATATTAATGAGCTAGACAGGTGTGCTAGAAATCTCATGAATATTAATGAGCTGGTGTGCTAAAAATCTCATTGATATAAATGAGCCAATGCATTCTTGTGACATTGGCGCCCAATGTGGGGCCGTTACGGCACTGCTTGGTCAGCCTTATGGTGCTTGCAGTATATATTAAGATATCCTTGGCACTGGTATTCTAGGACTAAAATGCATATAGACATCCTGCTGCAGTTATCTTGTATGTGGGAAAGGTTAAATGATTGTGTCTGATGTTGCCCAGAGCAATTTCTCTTTGATTTCATATTTTCTAAATGTTTTCCAAAGATTTTTTAAAATTCATCTGCTGCAGATGTGTCAACATGTGTTACAGGGTAAAGACCTTCCCTTTATTCTCTCTGAAGCCGCCGTCACATCTTACAGTCAAGCACATAGTTGACCGAGTGCATTTGAACAGAGTTCACCTTAGTGCCTTTATGGTCAACTAAGTAGAACTAGGGTGAAGTAGGTTAACTAGGGTATCACTAGGGTGAAGCTACGGACAACTACGTTGAACTATGTGTGAATTACGGTAAACTAGGGTCAAATATGGTCATCTAGGGTCAACTACGTTCAAACTACAGTTGGCATCCAAGCTCACCGTAGAGATATGTTGAACATGTTGAAAATATTTGTACTAACCACGGCTAAATCATGGGTTTCCTGAAGACCAAACCACGTTTATAACTACGTTGAACTACTTCGTCTAACTACTATTAATAGGTTTAACTACGGCTCACAACGTCATCCCCTACTACGGTCAACTTCGTGTGTGACCCTAAGATGTGACTGCAGCTTGAAACAGAAGATAGCAGTTTTCATAAGAGATATTACAAGAAAAAATCCACTTTAGCCTTCCTTGTCTCCAAAGATTAGACAAGGATGAGTAAACACCTCTTAGCCCGCCAATATCTCTGAACGGCTCGATAGTTTAACGGAAGGTTAGAAAGACCTTCAAACTGGTCGTATTGGCTTTCCCCACTTTTGCACTCAGGACTGTAAGGTTAGCAGTACGAGTTACTCTGACTGGTGTCAGAATAAATTGACCAGTAGTACCCGGGAATAGACCCTGATACAAATGCAAAATTGTTGAAAGTAGCATTCAACACCAGCAACCAAAACTCTATGGTATCAGAATAAATGGACCAGAAGTACTGGTAACCTACCCAGGAATAGACCCTGATACAAATGAAAAATTGTTGACGTACAATACTTTACAAACAAGCAAACAAAACCAATATCTCTCTGTCTGTGTTTTTCAGGATTATAAGGAAGAGTTGACCTTGCTCTGTGAGGAAGCCGGGAGGTCAATCGTTGTTATGTACTTGACGTATGATGACTTAGACACACAGGTAAGTATTTCCCACCTGTAGTCGCATTTTGAGGCAATAGCAGCAGACCACTTTTGAAAACATCGTGGCCAAAGGAGAAATTTCTCATGATGAGCAATTTTTGCTTTGGGCACTATATTTTCAACTTAACTTAACAATTAAGCTATCTTTTATTGAGATTTTTCACGTTTTTGTCACAATGTTTTCAAAGTCGTCTGCTGCAGATTTGTTGTTTATGGGAGGGCAGAAAGTAAAACTGGTCATTATTAGGGGTGACTATTGAGCCCAAAAATCACTATTGCGATAGTATTGATTTTCAGAAAGTACCATTGCAATAGTTAAACTATTGCACAACTAATATTGTGATGCATTGCAATACTATTGCTTTTATTGAAATTTAAAAAAATAACTATTCTGAAGTCTAATTACAAGGAAAAAAAGTATCAAAAAGAGCATTTTATTGTTTATCTTTTATTTAAAAACTTAAAAAGAAACCCTTTGCTCTCAAAAAGAACTTAATTTTCCAGCTTACACATAAATAAGAACATTTATCACTTTTCAGGCAACAAAATTTGTTCACAGGCAAGTCACATGGTCTTTTCTCTAAGAAATAAAAGCATATCTGCATATTTAGATTCAATGTACTACATGAACCAATACTACCGATAGTTCCAACCACTATTGCGATAGTTATTGATCTTCAGTTTTACAATCGATGCATTACTATTGCCCTTGTCACTATTGCAATATATCGATAGTTTGAACTATCGCTACAGCCCTAGTCATTATTCACTTATATTACCCCGTTTTCCCACATACAAGAAATCTGCAGCACCAATTCAAAAATGTGGATCATTATATCTATAACTTAGCCCTTTCCCACCTGCAGACACATTTTGCCGCAAAAGCAGCAGACAACTTTTGAAAACATTGTGGCCAAAGGAGAAATTGCTCATGATGAGCAATTTCTCCTTTGGCCACAATGTTTTCAACTTTATTTAACAATTAAGCTATTTCTTATGGAGATTTTTCAGGTTTTTGTCAATGTGTTTTCAAAGTCGTCTGTTGCAGATTTGTTGTATGTGGGAAAGAGTTAAATTATTACTATTGCATAGATTTGAAAACACAATAATTAGCAATTTCTCCTTTTGTCACAATGTTTTCAAATGTCATCTACAGAAGAGGTGTCAGAAATTGTCTGTATGTGGGAAAGGGTTAACCCTTTACTTTCCCATATTCAGACGCATGTCAACCCACATACCCGAGTTTAGAAACATTGTGACAAAAGTAGTCTGTTGCAGTGGATTCAAAATGGGTTTGTATGTGTGAAAGGATTACACTTTATTTTGAGAGTTCTCCCATGAATTTTTTTAATCTGTAATGGCTTTTTTAAGTGTAATGGGGTTTGATACGCCATAAGAGCCCGGAGAGAACCCTGAGGTAAAAGGTTAAACTGACTGAATATTATAAACTTTCTCGTATTTCCATGAAATCTTTCCCGGCTTGACCATTCAGTCTCTCCGCTGATTTACAAAATTTATGTGGACTAGTGGTGGTGAGAAGGAAGAATGTTGTGTGGATTAACTGTGCACAAAAGGCCGAGCCTGGGTAGCTCAGTCAGTAGTGACACAGGCTGTCAATCAAGGGGTTGTGAGTTCGAACCCCACCTTGGCCAACATTCTTTCCGATGTTTGACTAAAATCACTGTGACAAGCGTCATTCGTCTTTCAGCAATGGGCTAATAGTCTATGTAGAAGAGCAGCCAGTTGCTTGGAAAGTATGTTGTATGGAGTACTGGTGTGGGAAAGCCAGGAATCAAATGAGTAGGTGAACTGGGGGTTTTGCTTTGCATATGTTGGTATGTAGACCAAGGCTTGTCCAATTGATTACTCGATTATGCTTAACCCTTTCCCTCATACGACAATTCTGCAGCAGACGACTTTGAACATATTTTGCAAAAAAAAGAAAATCTCTATAAATGAATGGATAACCTATGACTAAAAGTGGAAAACATTGTGGCAAAAGGAGAAGTTTCTTGTTTTGAGCAATTTCTTCTTTTGTCACTATGTTTTCAAAACGCTGTCTGCTGCAGAGGCGTCAATAAGCGTCTATATGAGGGAAAGGCTTAAATCTACAGTATTCAAACTTGGCAGGGGGGTTAGGTTATGTTTGACAAATATCTCTTTTCTTTCACAGAATCAAGAAAATCAAGTTCCTTTTAGAAAATACCAGGCAGAAAGAGCGACTATTTTTCTATCGTTTTTAGGAGATACCACCAATAGGTAATTGTTCCTCTTTCATTTCTTAACTAACCCTTTCCCTCATATAGACGCTTTCTGACGCCTCTGCAGCAGACTGCTTTTTGAAAACATTGAGGCAAAAGAAGAAACTGCTCAAAACAAGCAATTTCTCCCTTTGCCACAATGTTTTCCACTTTTAGTCATAGGTTATCCATTGAGTTATAGAGATTTTCTATTTTATGATAGAATATGTTCAAAGTCATCTGCGGCTGAATTGTCATTTGAGGGAAAGGGTTAACCCTTTCAAACATACATATGCTTTCTGACCTCACTGCAGTAGAAGACATTCGAAAACATCTTGGCAAAAGAAGAAATTGCTCATAAAGAGAGAATTCTCCTTTTTGCCACAAGGTTTTCAACTTAATTCAGTAGTCAAATTTTGATGTAAAAAGAATTTCAATAAATGTTTTCAAAGTCGTCTGCTACATATTGGTGTTTGTGGGAAAGGTTATAAAAATGTCCTTTCCCAGTTATAAAAAATCTGCAACACATAGCTTTAAAAATGTATATATAGGGAAAAATCAATGAAATTATTTTTTATTGAATAGAGTTGAAAGCATTGTGGCAAAAGGAAAAATTGCTCTTGATAAGCAGTTTCTCCTTTTTGTTACACTATCTTCAAAAGCTGTCAATCCCATTGCTAAATAACAAAAAGAATTTGACCTGAAGTGATGAAACTTTTGGTTTGCATAATGTGTGTACATGTGGGTAAGGGTTAATTAAATGTATCTCAAACATTGCAGGTTCACAGGCATTGAGTTTAAAGCTGGTCATTTGGACCATCCTGGTGAGAAAACTGCTATCTTCTGTTTCCGTGAAAATAAAGGGTAGGTCTTGACCTTTTTGTACTAAACAGTTTATATGGGTGTACGTATGTGTGTGTGTGTGTGTGCATGAATGAATGAATGAGATATATATATGAATTGAAGGCCATAATTATGCTAGAGAAGATTTTGTTTTATTGTACATCAAAATACATCTTAATACATTTATGTAACGTTCATTAAGTAAAGATATTATTATTATTATTCATTATTATTATTATTTATTATTATTATTATTATTAATATTAATATTATTACAGCAAATCTGCAGCAGACAAGTTTGAAAACATATTGGCAAACACATTAAAAATATGCATAAAAACAGTTAATTTATTAAATAGATTTGAATGAGGAAAAATTACTCCTTTTACCAAAATGTTTTGACTATTCAATAATTGATCTTTCATTTATAGAGAGTTTCCATATTTTTAGCTCGACTATTCGAAGAATATGAGAGCTATACTACTCACCCTGGCGTCGGCGTCCACGTCACACTTTGGTTAAGGTTTTGCATGCAAGTTCTAAAATACTACATGTATTGCATTGAAACTTTCTACAACCCTACCAAACTATCACACCAATGTAGATTATCAAGTTAGATAACTCTATCCTGCATTTTATGCAAGTTATGGCCCTTTTTTACTTAGAAATTCTGGTTAAAGTTTTGCGTGCAACTAAAGTAAGAGTCCATATCTCAGTATTTAATTGATGCATTGCATTGAAACTTTATACAGCACTACCCAACTATCACACCTATGTAGATTATCAAGTTAGATAACTCTATCCTGCATTTTATGCAAGTTATGGCCCTTTTTTTACTTAGAAATTCTGGTTAAAGTTTTGCGTGCAACTAAATTAAGAGTTCATATCTCAGTATTTACTTGATGCATTGCATTGAAACTTTCTACAACCCTACCCAACTATCACACCTGTGTAGATTATCATCTAAGATAACTCTATCCTGCATTTTATGCAAGTTATGGCCCTTTTTTTACTTAGAAATTCTGGTTAAAGTTTTGCATGCAACTAAATTAAGAGTCCATATCTCAGTATATACTTGATGCATTGCATTGAGCCTTTATACAACCCTACCCAACTATTACACCTATGTAGATTAACAAGTTAGATAACTCTATCCTGCATTTTAGGCAAGTTATGGCACTTTTTTTTACTTAGAAATTCTGGTTAAAGTTTTGCGTGCTACTAAATTAAGAGTCCATATCTCAGTATTTACTTGCTGCATTGCATTGAAACTTTCTACAACCCTACCCAACTATTACACCTGTGTAGATTATCAAGTATGATAGCTCTATTCTGCATTTTATGCAAGTTATGGCCCTTTTTTTACTTAGAAATACTGGTTAAAGTTTTGCGTGCAACTAAATTAAGAGTCCACGTCTCAGTATATACTTGATGCATTGCATTGAACCTTTATACAACCCTACCCAACTATCACACCTATGTAGATTATCAAGTATGATAACTCTATCCTGCATTTTATGCAAGTTATGGCCTTTTTGGACTTATAAATTCTGGTTAAAGTTTTGCATGCAACTACATAAAGAGACCATCTCTTAGTAACTACTTGATGCATTGCATTGAAACGTTATACAGCCCTTACCAACCAGCATTTTATGCAAGTTATGGACCTTTTTGGACTTAGAAATTCTGGTTAAAGTTTTGCAACTACATTTAGAGTGTAATCTCAGTAACAACTTGAACAATTGTATTGAAACTTTATACAACCTTTCCCAATTGTACAACTATAAACACAACCAATTAAGATAACTCTATCCTGTATATGGTGCAAATTGTTGCCCTTTTTTTACTTAGAAATTATGGTTAAAGGTTTGCGTGCAACTACATTAAGAGTCCATATCTTAGTAACTACTTGATGCATTCCATTGAAAGGTTATACAACCCTATCTAACCATCAAACCTATAAAAATAATCATGTTAAATAACACTATCCTGCATATAATGCAAATTATCACCCACTAAGAAATTGTGGTTAATGTTTTGCATGCAACTACATTAGAGTCCATTATCTCGGTAACTTAAATAAGCGGTGGAATAGTCGAGCGCGCTGTCCTCCGACAGCTCTTGTTAAATTAACTCTTTTCCTCATATAGATGCTTTCCGACGCCTCTGCAGCAGATGGCTTTTTGAAAACATAGTGACAAAAGAAGTCATAGGTTATCCATTCAATTATAGAGATTTTCTATTTTTTGACAAAATATGTTCAAAGTCGTCTGCTGCAGAATTGTCGTATGAGAGAAAGGGTTAAAATATTTTCAAAAGTTGTCTGCTGCAGATGTGTTAGGAAGCGTCTAAAAGTGGGAAAGTATTACCCTTTGTGTACTTACAAAACAATTTGCAGCAGATGCCTTTGAAAACATTTTAAGCGAAAATATGGAAACTCTCTATAAATGGAAGATCAATTATTGAATAACTTTGAAACATTGTGGTAAAAGGAGTAATTGCTCTTCATGATCAATTTCTGTTTTTTGCCACAATGTTGTCAAAAGTTGTCTGCTGCTAATTTGTCAGTAAATCGTTTTTTTAATTATCACTTTCCCACATACAGATGCTTTCTGAAGCCTCTGCAGCAGACAAATTATGACACAATGTTTTCAACCCTATTCAAATAAAGTACTTTCAATAAAGAAGATTTTTTGACCTAGATGTATGCTGCAATTTTGTGGTATGCAAGAAAAGGTTAACCCTTTCCCTCATAGGATAATACTGCAGCAGATGACTTTGAACATATTTTGACAAAAAGTAGAAAATCTCCATAATTGAATGGAAAACATTGTGGCAAAAGGAGAAATTGCACGTTTTGTGCAATTTCTTCTTTTGTCACTATGTTTTCAAAAAGCCATCTGCTGCAGAAGCGTCAGAAAGCGTCGATATGAGGGAAAGGGTTAATAGTAATTATATTCCCCTTTGAAGAAGATGTGGTATATTGCTTTGCATGTGTCAGGCAGTCAGTAGGTGGACCAAAGCTTGTCCAAATGATAACTGGATAATTCTTGGACCTACCATACTCAAATGTGTCAGGGAGGTTGGTCATTACCACTAGATGACCCCAATTTATTTTGAGGTCATCCAGTCAAAGGTCAAGGTCACAGTAACTTTGAACACAAAAAGCTTGTCCAATTGATAAGTTCAGAATGCCTGTGCCTAAGGTCCCCAAATTCATCAGGGAGGTTGGGCAAGACCTTAGATGACCCCTATTGATTTGAGGTCATCTGCTCAATGGTCAATCCTTGAATATGTTCATGACAATTTGACGCTCAGGGGGGCATAATGTTTGACAAACAAACCTTGTTTAGATTGCTTTGCTAGGGGTAAAGTTGTATAAGTGGTGTTTTTTGTCACCTGCCATGGCTTAAAAACACACAGGGATCCCTAATGTCTATCTGTCTTTATGTCTGTCCATCCCTCTGACAGTCAGGCATTCACTTATTGACTAATTAGCAGTCCACAATTGTGTTTCCTTTGGTCTATTGTCAATTTATTGACCTGAACAACATTTAATTTGTCAAGAAATGTTTTCTAGGAAATTTTGAAAACAACTAGGCAATATATCAAACGTCTTTGTAAATTATGCTATGATTTAAATGATAGAGTTGAAAACAGTGTGGCATGCTCAGTTGGTAGCAACATGCTTAAAACCAGGAGTTCGAGCCCCGGCTTGGCCAAAATTCCTTCCGACATTTGACAGAAGTCAATGTGACAAGCCTCATTTGTTTTCCATTAATAGATTAACAGTTCATGTGGAGAACTGGTGTGAGAAAGCCAGGAAATATGTTAGTAACTTAAGGTAGTGTCTGCCGTGATATGACTTAAAAACGGTATTTAACCCCAATCAATCAATCAATACATTAACCCTTTCCCACATAGGACAAATCCGCAGCAAATGACTCTGAAAACATGTGAAATATCTCCATAAATGAGAGTGTAATCATTAGATAGAGTTGAAAACATTGTGGCAAAAGGGGAAATTGCTCATCATGAGCAATTTCTCCTTTTGCCACAATGATTTCAAAAGATTTTCAAAATGAATATTTCTCCATTTGCATTAAAAAAAAAAATGTTTGCTGATGCAGACGCATCTAAATGATTCTGTATGTTTCTGTATGTGAAAAAAAAAGGGTCAAAAAATATTTCAGGGGAAAATCTAATCAAGAAGCACGAGAACTTCGAAATAAAATACGAGACAGCGGAAGTGCAAAGATTATCGACGGGTATACAACTCCAAGCAAAGCGGCAGAATTGGCGTACCAGGAAATTGTAAAAGTTCTCAAAATTGTAAGTACTGTGGACAGCATTTTGTTTCCCAGAATAATATAGTTCAGAAAGAGCCATTTCTCAGGATCTTTTCAACTCTGTATTAATTAACCCTTTCCCACCTGCAGACGTATTTTGACACAATAGCAGCAGACAACTTTTGAAAACATTGTGGCCAAAGGTGAAATTGCTCATGCAATTTCTCCTTTGGCCACAATGTTTTCAACTTTATATAACAATTAAGCTAACTTTTATGTAGATTTTTGTCACTATATTTTCATAGTCATCTGCTGCAGATTTGTTGTATGTGGGAAAGGATTAAAAAAAAAATTCACAAAAGTATACATGTTCTTTACAATATTTTTCTTTTCAAAACAGGACAAATTTTGGGATTTTTAAATTTTTGAGACATACACCACGTACAACATTTGAAAGCATTGTAGCAAATGAAGAAATTGCTCATAATGAGAGTTATTAGTCGCCGGGCAGAAGCCCGCGACTTCTATTTTTAATAGGTTTTCGGAAATCACATGCGAGGGGGGATTATTATTAGAAAGAAACACATTTAGATGTCTTGAACAAATTACAATTGTGTTTGTTTAAAAACACTTAGTAATGACACATCTAAAATGAAATAAATATTCCGATGTTTTAGGTATTTTCAGTTTCTTTATTTTGACTCGCATTTATGTTTTTTTGTTTTATTTACGAAGACAAAACAGTCCCTATTTGCTAGAATGAAATACTGTATTTTACACTATATACTACATGTAATCAAAAGGCTATAACTAGAAACCTTTACGTCGCACAGTCTAATGTTGTTTACATACGCGCACCTGCTGATGAAAATGACGTCGAATATTCTCCTTCTAATGGCAATTTTAACTTACTGAATGTTATTTTCATGTTCAAAGAGATGTCTTGATTTGTGAAGAAGGCATTTTATAACGTTTATCCATGTATATCTAAAATATGAACTGTTTCTAAGCTAAAACTGTTGATCGCGTGACGCGCGAATACCAACTGCGTAGATCAATCCCTTTTGCAGAGAGCCGCTCTTTACACTCACTTACAAAGAGTAAATCATATGCGATTTAAAATGTTTATTTGGTTCGAAACAAATGAAGAAAAGAACAAACCGAGATGAAACTGGTTTTAATAGAAAAATTACTTTGAACGAACACTCTCTGCCTATAAAGAGAGTTTCAAGAACGACACCTCTGCGAATAAGAAAGAATCGGGTCTTTCGTACAAAATTATTTCGTCCTTGACAATTTTAAATGTGTCATTTAATTCCCTAAAGGCATATTGCTTCCGATCTGCATATTGTTTTGCATCATTGACACAAGGGCGCTCATCATAATATAATTTTAAAACATGAGTAGTTCGTCATTATGAAAAAGGAAGGAAAGAATTAAAATAAATTAACATGTTGTAGGGCTAAGTTTATCTTCGAAATTAAGTTTAAATTATACAACAATTTCAATGAGATTTAACTGTTTGGTTGATATTATATTTCGAAGGTGGTCTAATTTATAAATATTGAACTACATTTCAACATTTGTTAAAGTATGATATAATTAGGATGCCAAGCTAATATCATCTTGAGATAAAGAGAAAACTCATGTCTTCAGCGATTTAACCCTTATCTCATTGTTTTAAAGTAGATTGCTGAAAAGGTGTCCACTGTTGACTTTAATAGAGGAAAGGTAAAATGACGTGCTATTGCATGCAAATCCTAAATTGTCTGTTTTGTGGTTTTATTGAAAAATAATAAAATTCAAATATTCTGACAAACATCTTGAAAAGTGTATGTGGAATTCAAAAATCTTATAATTATTCCTTAATGAAAGCACTGTATACATACTAAGACCAATGATTGGCAAGATTACTCATTTCCATTACTGTTTATGATCAATAATTAGTTGGTTGTGTGTATGGTCAACCTACTTTGGAATGGAGATTGATCATAAACAATAAAGCTTCAATTATCATTCACTTCGTTGACAAAACAATGCAAGTTATGATACATTTTCACTTGACCCCACCCCTGATGTTCCAATATGCCCCTCAGTTGATAACTGTTTATTCAGCTACTATAATGTAAGTGTTATGCATAACTGCGGTATGGATTTCCGGCGACATTGATGCATTGCATCAACTTTCTCTTGTACTTTCATTAAAGGAGATTTTGCATATTATCACCTAAATGTTTTCAAAGTCAGCTGCTGCAATTTTGTTGTATGTGGAAAACTAGCTAAAAAAGCAGACATCAAACAATTTACCTTTACAATTTTGCAGTAGACGAATTTGAAAATGTCTACTCAAAAATGTGATCAGAAAGCGTCTATATGAGGGAAAGGGTTAATCCTTATCCACATGTTGACATTTCTAACACATCTGCAGCAGACTACTTTTTAATACACTATGACAAAAGGAGAAATTGCTCAAAACAAGTAATTTCACCATATGCCTCAATGTTTTCAACTTCATTCAATAATTCAACTTGCAATTATACAGATTTTCCTTTGCTCTTGCCTACATGTTTTCAAAGACGTATTCTGGAATATTGATGTTTTGTTAGAACATCATGAAATTGACAATCTGGACGGAACGTGATTGGATCGTGAGCGCGATTGGAACAAAGTTGGAACGAAACAATCATAATGAATGAATACATCCAATCACATGAATGCTTTGCTCATTGAGCGGTTGCAACAATTTACTGGATAATTATTTTTTATAACTATTGATAGATAAAAGAAAGCGTTCACAGTGAGCGTAAAAAAAGCAATCAATTTGATCGGAACGGAAAAAAACAATCACAATGATTTGAAGTACTGAACGCTTTAAGAGCGGATTGGAACTAAACGGAACAGAGTGGAGCGTGAATTGTAAATTTGTCAATTTCATGATGTTCTTAAATGTATGTAATCCCGGCTCGGCCAACTTTCTTTCCGACGTTTGACAAAAGTCAATGCGACATGCGTCATTCGTCTTCCACCAATGGGCTAAGTCTATGTGGAAAAGCAGCCAGTTGCTTCGGAAGATTGTTGTGTGGTATACTGGTGTGAGAAAACCAGGAAACATATGAGTAGGTGAACTGGCCGCCGTGATATGACTGAGAAAATGTTAAAAACGGCGTTAATCCCCAATCAATCAATCTAAACTGTATGTTGGGAAAGGTTGAATGTTGAAGTTCTGTTCTCTATAGGAGCTGGGCCTCGATACGAAGAGGATAGAGGAAGAGGAAGATTTCCGTATAAAGGAAGGGGACATCACAGATTATGAAGTGGAGGGTGTCTGGGATGTCTACTGTAACTGCGAACAAATGGAAGCGTTCAACTATGCCGTCCGCTCTAGTTGTGAACTAGGATTCGAAAGAGTGAGTTAAAGATATAATATGTTGTTTACTCATGTATCCTAGGTTTGTGAGATTAAGCATTATAAGAACGTTTTCCTGACGAAGTCTAAATGAATCTTTACGGATCTGAAAATAGTTTAAACTCTTCTCAGTTGAATGCTTTTTGAAAACTTGTCGACAAAAGAAGAAATTGCTTAAAACGAGCAAATTCTCCTTTGGTAACCATGTTTTAAACTCTATTAAATGATTGTACTTTCATTTAAAGGGAGTGTCCAATATTTTTCGGGTAGATTTGTTGTATGTGAGAAAGGGTTAAATAATGATACCTGAGATTGAACCGTGGCACTGTGACCGTTTCCTTCCAGTCATTAACTAATGTGATAGTAGCCAGATGCTTGGGAGAAATGTAGTGTGGAATACTAGTGTTAGTATTTAAAGAGATTTTACTGAAAAAGGTGTTAAAAAAACTCCAATCAATCTGTGTAATTTTCATGATTTGTGTTATTTTTACAGCACTATGAGAGATTGAATGCTCATGTCCTGTCGGCAGGCCCTTTACCACCGTTACTGATATTGAGTCCTGCTGGGGCCGGTAGATCCCTACTTCTTTGTAAATGGTAAAGTCTATTTCTTATCTTTTAACCCTTTTATCTTTTTTGATAAATCTGCAGCAGACTTTGAAAACATCTAGGCAATCAGATGTGTTATTATTTAAAAGATATTAAAACTGTGTGGCAAAAGGGGAAATTGCTCATTATGAGCAATTTCTCATTTCTAGCTCGAATTTTCAAGGAAAAGGAAAGCTATCCTACTCGGCATCTGCTTTGGCGTTGGTGTTACACCTTGGTTAACCCTTTTCCCTACAGCAGATGCATTTTGACGCAAAAGCAGCAGACGACTTTTGAAAACTTTGTGGCCAAAGGTGCAATTACTCATGATGAGCAATTTCTCCTTTGGACACAATGTTTTCCACTTTTAGTCATTAATTATCCATTCAATTATAGAGATTTTCCAATTTTTGACAAAATATGTTCAAAGTCGTCTGCTGCAGATTTCTTGTAAATGGTAGTATGATTATTCAATAGAGTTGAAATCATTGTGGCAAATTTGCAACAATGATTTCTAAAGTTGTCTGCTGCAGAGGCGCCAGAAAGCGTGGGAAATCTGTCTAGAACAAACTCATGTAAAAACTCTTGTTTGTTACACATGTGTAATTATCAATTGGGGATAATTTCTGTATTAACCCTTTCCCACATACAGGAAATCCACAGCAGACGACTTTGAAGCCATAACCGAAAACATTTGGAAACTACCTTCAATTGAAATTAAAACAATTGAATAGAGTTGGAAACAACCTTCAAATGAAAGTAAAACAATTAAATGGAGTTGAAAACATGCTGAAATTGCTCGTTTTGAGGAATTCTTTTGTCTTCATGTTTTCAAAAAGCCGTCTGCTGCAGAGGCATCAGAAAGCATCTATATGAGGGAAAGGGTTAAAATATTAGTGTTAAATAAACTGTTTTCATGTTTTAGGATACAGCTCCAAATAGAGAAATACCCCAGCAGCCTTGTACTGTATCACATGGTAGGAGAGGAATCCTCCGTCAGTGCCGACCCCGTTGTTATGATCAGGAGAATTACAGCCCAGGTAACCATGACAACTGTTACCATAGTAACTGTTACTGTTTTTGTTAACATTGATCTTTTTAGCTTACCTACGCACAAAGTGTGAGGTGAGCTTTTGTGATCATTCACAATCCATCATCGTCATCTGTATGTCTGTCTGTTAACAATTTATTACAAATAAGTTCTCTTACTTAACCAATGGTCTGATTTCAAAAGAATTGAATTCCAAGTAGAACTTTGGTTGCTGTGGTATCAGAAAAGGGAAAAATTGCCAAAACTTTACAAACGTTCTTGTCCAAAAGTACTGGCCCAATTTGAAAATTATTTTGCACAAATGTTCCTTGGGTCACCCTCTACCAAGATTGTTCAAATATTTCCGATCTGTTGAAAAACATGGCCACCAGGGGGCGGAGCTTGTTTTCCTTATATGTGCATTGTAAGATCTTTAAAAAATTGACAAACTTTAAAGGGACTGAACACCATAATGGTCCAAAATCGTTACATTTTATACTTATTCTAATTCATCCAAAAAACGTCGATATATATATAACGGAATGTTGTAGAAGGTCGTACAAGTCTTGTTTTTCATTATTTCATAGGAAAGAAGCAGTTAAAAAAACGTCCACTCCGTGTTTTCCCGTTTAAAAATACCGTGGAATTTCCTCTTGCTCATTTGAATTTGTGGATTTAATTCGGCATTCTCTAACACTATTGACTCATTACATTCATGTATGTGTGAGTGTAAGGAACGACAACTCTGCGAAGGAGATTGTCAATTCGGTTGTAGTGATCACGTGATAAATATACAGCGATATTTTTAGATTTACTGGGTTATTAACCAGTAGATTTTACAATGCAAAATAACGAAAAATCTCCGCAATATTAAATTAATAGTGTGCATATATTGTAGTACATCAGTCAGCAAATCCCAATGCCTTACATGCAAAAATATCAAGGTAATAGCAATTTTTAACAATTTTCTTTTTTTCCCGCTTTTTTCTCATATGGGATTCAGTCCCTTTAAAAATCTTCTTGTCAGAGGAAAAGGTTTATGGGACAGAAATGAAAATAATAATGTCATGACTTTGAAAGCATCTAGGCGCAAAAGATGAAAAATTCATCTAATGAACGATTAATCATTTGAAAGAGTTGAAAACATTCTGGCAAAGGGAGTAATTTGCTAATCATGAATAATTTGTTTGGTTTGCCACGGAATTTGCAAGAGTTCTCTGCTACATATGCATTAAAATGGGGCTGCAAGTCGGCAAGGGTTAGACTTTGAGTGAATGTGTATACAGAGCTCTAGATAAGGGGAGTTTTTTTCGTTCTAAAATCCTTATTTTACCCTCTAACCCTATGATGTGGGTACTCGAAAGAATCGTCTCAATGAGACGATTCTTTTGAGTACCCACATCATAGGGTTTGGTTGGATGATAAGAGAGATATTGTGGGGCAAAAAGAGCTGTGTACTCCTCCTTATCTGGACCTCTGTGTATGTATGCACATCTTGAGGTTGTGTTGTGTGCTAAAGTTAGGTCAACCTGACCTTTGACCCAAACCCTTTACTCTAATTTTGGATTATGGACTGTACACAGTTATTGTATTTGTGAATTATTAAAGTTTTGGAATAAGATTACTGAAATACGTTAGTCTTTGAAATCAAGTTTTTCATCACAAGAAAAAGTTGTAAGCGATATAGCACCAAAAGAGAAACAAATATCTTTGATCTTGTTAACCCCTTCCAACTTTCAGATGCATTCTGACGCATCTGATGCAGAAAACTTTTGAAATCATTTTGGCATAAGAAGAAATAACATACTTGCTTACTTATCAGGTTTTTAGCTCCACTGGCTGAAAGCCAGTCGAGCTTATGTCATGGCAATTTGTCTGTCGTGCGTGTGTGTGTGTTCATGCGTCCGTAATCTTTTTGCTTCAAACAACTTCTCCTCCCTAACCACATGGCCAATTGGGATGAAACCTCATTGGAAGCATCCTCTTAATGTCCTCTCCTAAATTCCTGCAAATTTTTTGGATCCATACAAAATTCTGGTTTCCATGGCAACAGAAAGAAGAAGAATAGTGAAAACTTCTTCTTCTCCGAAAGTGTTAGGCCAATTTTCAAATAATTTTGTAGAAATGTTCCTTGGGAGACCCTCTATCAGATTCCTTTAAGCCATGTTGACTGGTCGAAATTATGGCCGCCAGGGGGCGGAGCTATTTGGCCTTATATGGCTATAGTGAAAACTTAAAAAATCTTCTTCTCCAAAAGTGTCAGGCTGATTTTCATATATTTTTGTAGAAATGTTCCTAGGGTGACCCTCTTTCAGATTCCTTGGTAATTGGTAAAAAAACATGGCCACCATGTTTGGAGATTTAATTTTTGCCTAAAGGCAGTGGATCGATACTGGCCCTCTTGTTCCTTTTGTTTTGTTTGTTAACATATGTTCCTTTTTATTGCTATGTACATGTGTATACATAATATTGTAAAGCCCTTTTTAACGTATTTGATATGAAAAGGGTGCTATATAAATATAGTATAATAATAACAATAATAATTATAATGATAATGAGCAATTTCTTCTTTTGCTTTTCCATTTTTGCCACAATGATATCAGTCAGCTCCATTCAATAATTACTTTTTTTCATAGAGATTTTTCTATACTTTAACATGGATGTATTTAAAGTCGTCTGCTGTAGAATTTTTATGTGTGGGAATGGGTTAGGCCTTTCCCTCATATAGACCCTTTCTGACAACTCTGCGGCAGAAGGTTATTGAAAACATAGTGACAAAAGAAGAAATTGCTCAAAATCTCCTTTTGCCACAATGTTACTTTTTGACAAAATATGTTCAAAGTCGTCTGCTGCAAAATTGTCATATGAGGGAGAGGGTAAAATTTTGAATTATTTAAATTTAATTGTTGTTGTACTTTATTTTATTTTTAGCTAATGCAACAGGTTACCTCCCCTCCAGCACTAACCTCAGACCCTGTCAGACTGGTGGAAGAGTTCCCACGGTGGTTGGAAAAAATATCTTCCAAAACAGTGGGCGGAGTTCTTCTTGTTTTAGACTCACTTGACAGATTTCATGTAAGAATGAGTTTTTGTTTTTGCATTTTCCAAGGGATTTTCGGTATGTTTATATTTTTCATAGCAAAACTACACATAGAAGGTAAAAATGTAGACAAAGACATTTCTCATGGTAAGCAATGCTTACTCCCTTTTCTTTCTTTGATGCTGTTAAGCCATTCTTTCTACTTCCCCCAATGGGTTCACAGTCTCTGTGGAAGGCAGCCTGTGAAGTATATGTTTATTGAGGTATTGGTTTATTGAGGTATTGGTGAAAAAGAGCTAAAAAACAGATGGCCAAGTGAGCTGTTTAACATGGTATTACTCAAATATTGATGTGTTGTCTTTTTAAAACACTGGGGCCTGGGTCATGCCAAATACTGTAAATATGCTAGTAGTGGTTGCCTCCTAGGCACTCAGGGTTGCTGGGCTAGCATGACAGCCGAGTGTCTGGATAAATGGACCAGTAGTACTGATAACTTACCCAGGAAACACTGTGATATAATTGAAACATTGTTGAAAACGGCGTAAAACACCAATCAATCAATAAAACACTGGGTGTGAACAATGTTACCTGAAAACTTTTTTGTAAAGTGACTTGTTATGATCAATATCTATTTGTTCACAATGTTTTATATTTTCTAAGATGTCTGCTGCAAAAGTATTTCAAGTTGGGTCTCTTTCTGTGGAAGTATTATTAAGCACACTTTCTTTTTGTCTCAACTGAGCATGAAGTGCTTATAGTGAGCTTATAGGAACGTTGGATGTCCGTGAGACGTCATGAAGCAAGAGTTGTCCTTCAACAATTTCTTTATATGACACCTCCTCCTAAACCACTGGGCCAAACTTCATAGGAATGTTCCTTAGCCCTTTCAGAATTGCTAAAATAATTGAATTTCATGCAAAACACTTGTTATCATGGCAATGCAAAGTATTTTAGGCAGCTTCTCCTAAACCAATGGGCCAATCTTGACCAAGCTGAATAGGCATTTCGTAAGGTGCTAATCTTTGAGGACTGGTAAAATAATTAAATTCCATTCGAACTTTGGTTGTGATCAAAGTTAAAAGAAACACTAGAACAATATTAAAATGATATCTCTTAAACCACTAGGCCAATTTCAACGAAGCTGCACTTGAATGTTTCTTAGGAGATGTCTTTTCAGACTTTCTAGAAGAATTGAATTACATGCAAAACTCTTGTTACCATGGCAACAGAAAGGATTTTCAGGACAAATCAAAGTACTGAAAGTACTTGTAACGAATTATTTTGAACATGTATTGTAAAATCTAATTTATGAATGCAATTGATCATGCTATTGCACAATTTAGTCTATTTTATTATTATTAATATTTTTGTCCAGAGATTTTTTTTATCAGTTGACAGTTTTAGTAAATGTAGCATTTCAACGGCGATGCGAGCGTTTAACATGCACACTAACTCTTTCACTGAGCTCTGCGTAAAGTCTGTCAAAACACCCATGGCATATTTGTGAGATTTACATTGTTAGTTCGATTTGTTTTCGTCACCAGGGGCGGATCCAGGATTTCGGCTTATATTATAACTATGTTTCATGTGAGTGAATTAATTATTATAAATCTATAATGTTTAACAAATCGCATAAAATAAGAATTAAAAAAAAAAAAAAAAGAACAGTTCCTATTGGGACTCCAACTCGCATCCATAAGTAGTCCATGATTAGTAGTTCTACACGCTCTCCATTACACCACAGTACTTTGATACAACGTAACAGCGTTACTTTCGTATATATATTAAGCTAACTGAATGCGCGCGTATGTAAACCATGATCTATAATTAGAAAGCCCTTTTGATCATCGTTATCATGTTGGAAAAAGGAGAAACAACGGCGATGCGAGCGTTTAAAATGCACACTGACTTTTTCACTGAGCTCTGCGTAGTGGCATATTTGTGAGATTAACATTGTTCTATACAGCGTGGGGTCGACTTCTAGTGAATGGGCATACGACTAAAATTCATACTCGTGCCTTATACGTACCTACAAATGAAATATATATACGCGTACTGTTAATTTGATATTTTCTAGAAAATTTATTATCTATGATGATTCCATAGTAAAATTATGACTTCACTGTATTGAAATAACACGTAGAAGTCATTTTAATATCGAAAAAATACTAAGACTATTTAGGTGCAGCGAATGTGTATTCTAAGCGGAAGTGTAGTTCAACCGTGACTTCCCCCAACAAACACGATCGCGTTAACTGTATTATTTTTTGAGAAAAAATAATTCGTTAAAAATCTTTAAATGACAGCTTCTCCTTAACCAATTATGGGCCAATCTTGACCAAGCAAAAGAGGCATGTACCTTAGGTGATAGTCTCTAAAAATTGCTAAAAGAACTGATTTACATGCAAAACTCTTGTTGCCATGGCAACAGATAGGATTTTATTTATAAATCACTAATTGACATCTCCTAAACTACTGTACCACTGTACCATTCTTGACTATACTTCACAAGAATCTTCCTTAATTGACATCTCCTCCAACACCACTGTACCACTCTTAACCCTTTCCCTCATACGACAATTCTGCAGCAGACGACTTTGAACTTATTTTGTCAAAACATAGAAAATCTCCATAATTGAATGGATAACCTATGACTAAAAGTGGAAAACATTGTGGCAAAAGGAGAAATTGCACGTTCTGTGCAATTTCTTCTTTTGTCACTATGTTTTCAAAAAGCTGTCTGCTGCAGAGGCGTCAGAAAGCGTCTATATGAGGGAAAGGGTTAACCTTACTTCATAGACATTTTCCCAAAATTATAACAAAAAAGTTATTAAAATGTTTATTCTTTTCTAACTTTAATGTTCCAGCAAGCAGAAATTCATTTGAAATGGCTACTAGACCCGCTGCCGGTGGATGCTAGAGTTATTGTGTCGGCACATGAAGAAACTTGTCCACCTTTCTGGAGGTTCGTGATTTGGTTTTTATTATATGAGACATGCTCCTCTACAAAAACAAACATCGGAAGAGCTCTTTAACCCTTTCCCACATACAGCAAATCTGCAGGAGACGACCTTGAAAATGTCTACTCAAAAATATGTAAATCTTTTATAATTGTTGGTATAATTACTGAAAAAAGTTGAAAACATTGTGGCAAAAGGAGAAATTGCTTGTTTTGAACAATGTCTCCTTTTCTCAAGATGTTTTTTTCAAAAGTCGTCTACTGCAGACGGGTCAAATTACGTGGGTGGGATAGGGTTAAGTTGTCCATTTCCCATATACATAAACATCTAGCCAAAAATATGGAAAATATTTAGAAAAAGAAGGTGTATTGATTACATAGAATTGTTAATTAATAATTAACTAAATAACTAGTCTTCCTGTATTCAACAAATCTGCAGCTGATGACTTTTAAAACATTTAAGAAAAATATATATGAAATGACAATTTTTGAAATAAAAAAGAAGAGATTTTCAACAAATCTGAATCAGATGACTTGGAAAACTTTTAATAAAAAATATATATGGGCACTCTCTAAAAATGAAATAATAACTTTTTAATAAAAAAAAAAAGATTTTAAACAAATCTGCAGCAGTTGATTTGAAAACTTTTAATACGTTATATATATGGGAACTCTTTAGATAAAAGAACAATTATTGTGGAAAAAAAAGAGTTGAAACATTGCGGCAAAATGAGAAATTGCTCATTATCAGCTATTTCTCTTTTTGCCACAATGTTCTTAAATTCTCCTGCTAAAGGGGCATCTGAAAGCCTCTGTGTGTGTGAAAGAGTTAAACTGTTTAATATTTCACAGGTCCTGGCCCACGCTTACTGTAGAACCATTGAGTAATAAAAATGTAAAGGAGTTATTACGAGCTGAGTTAATTACATTCGGAGTGACGTTGAATAATGAGGAGGAGACCAAGGTTTTGACTCACTGCAGAAATAGTCCTACATGTATACCTCTGTATGTGATGGTGATGTCCATGCATCTAGCCTAGTAAGTTACAGTTTTATTAGCTGGTCCAGTTTTAGCTCACCTGAGCTTTGCTCAAGGTGAGTTATTAATATCGCCTTTTGTCCGGCGTCCATCATCCGTCGTCCGTCGTGTGTCAACTTCTTCTCCTCAGTAACCAGTGGGTCAATTTGGATGAAACTTCACAGAAAGCATCCTCTCAATGGCCTCACCAGAAATTTTTGGGATCCATGCAGAATTCTGGTTTCCATGGCAGCGAAATGAAAAAACTTCAAAATTCTTCTTCTCCCAAACTGGTTGGCAGAATTTCTAATAATTTTGTAGAAATGTTCCTTGGATGACCCTCTATCAGATTCCTTCAAGCCATGTTGATTGGTCGAAAAACATGGCCGCCAGGGGGGGTTTGGGCTATTTTGCCTTATATGGCTGTAGTGAAAACTTAAAAAATCTTCTCCGAAAGTGTCAGGCCGATTTTCAAATAATTGTGTAGAACTGTTCCTTGGATGACCCTCTATCAGATTCCTTCAAGCCATGTTGCATGGTGATTGGTGAAAAAACATGGCCACCAGGGGGCGGGGCTATTTTGCCTTATATGGCTATAGTAAAAACTTAAAAAATCTTCTCCTGAAAGTGTCAGGGCGATTTTCAAATAATTTTGTAGAAATGTTCATTGGGTGACCCTCTATCAGATTTCTTCAAGCCAAGTTGATTGGTCAGAAACTATGGCCGCCAGGGGGCGAGGCTTATATGGCTTGTTTTAGATAGTTGTCTGCGTCGTCAACAAAACTTGAACCTTACCTCACAACTCAAAAATCATTCAGCATATTCAAATGAAACTTGGAGCACATGTTTCTAGGAACAATATGCATGTTTATACCAAGTCATATAACTCTGGCTTTAATAATATTTTAGTAATGCCCCCTTTATTTACTTAAAAAAAAGCAGACAAGTGTTTGCATTCGCTTGTGGCCCTCTTGTTTACTTTTGTGTCACTTACCATGTGATAGTGATGTCAATGCACCTAGCCTAGTAAGTTATTGAATTATTGATTCACTTACCATGTGATGGTGATGTCAATGCACCTAGCCTAGTAAGTTATTGAATTATTGATTTATTGGCAATTGTTTTACCTACCTTGTGATGGTGAGACATTGATTACTTCTCCGTTATGTTTCTGTATGGTATCCTCCTTGGCCAAGTGGTTAGCATTGGGGATTTGGAACTGAACGCCCTGGGTTAGATTCAGAGTCACAGCAGTGTTGGTGGAGTGTTTTGGGCGTGGACCCTTTCCTAGGCTAGAACTGGTTTCTTAACCCAGGGATCATGAATAAGTAAACTGTTGCCGTGATATAACTAAATAAGCGTTGAAAATGGCTTATAACTCCAATTAAACAAAGAATTCGTCTGACTGTCATACTTTCTTTTACCTACATATGTGTTCCTTTGAACACTTTTGTAACCCCATTTTCATATTACAGACGACTTTAAATGCCTTCACATTTTGTATTTAAAACATACTTACAGGACCACAAGGACTTTTGATCTTCTTGGGAAATAAAACATGTAGCAGCAGACAACTTTGAAAGTTTAATTTTGGAAAAGAGTTAAAAACATTGTGGCAAAAGGAGAAATTACTCGCCATGAGCAGTTTCTCCTAAAGTCATGTTTTTAAAAAATCGTTTGCTGCAGAGGGGGGCAGAAAGCGTCAAGTGGGAAAGGGATACATTAAAATATTAAAATAAAAGTAAAATAATATGTTTGTTCATAATAGAGGCCAGGCACCAGGCATGCCGTCATTAGGTACCATTGCTCTTAAACAAATTTTAGTCGTTTTAGTTTTTAAAAAAATCGCTAATATTCGAAAATGGATTGCTGGGCAAATTCAGAATTCATAATTTTTAGACATCAGAAAATATACTACATTAGCCAATTTGATGATAAATCCCCAAACTCATTTTCTGTTTTAAATGACCCTGCAATTAAAGACCATCTGTGAACAAAGACCAGTTTGTTAAGTTCCCATGTACTGTCTTTAAACACAGGTTTGGCTGGATGTTGTTCCTTGTTTTCAAGATGGACACAACATAGTCTGTAGAGATTGTTGTTCAATCCTGAAGAAGGCAAAATATTGAATCAAAGAGTATTAATATAATTACAATTATTTATTATAATACAGCTGTTCGTCTGATGAATATAAAGTCAGCAAGCATCTAGATGTAATGTTGACCTCAACAGATTGTGTAGGACTTTATCTCAAGGTCATCGAATTACTCAAAAATGACCTTGAGACTCAGGAAACCAGAGGGTTGACAAGAAATGTGAGTACATATTTGATTTTCGTTCTTCTGTTGACTTAGACTTTTCAGCATACAATATATCTGCAGCAGACTACTTTGAAATCATCTGCAGAAAAGTAAGGTAAATCTCTTTGTATAAAAGTTAAGTTTTGAAATAGAGTTACAGCCAGATAGCCTTCTTCAATTTGAACTAGTCAATTCCCGGTAGCTCAGTCGGTAACAAAGCGGGCTGTCAATCCAGGGGTTGTGAGTTCGAATCCTGGCTCGGCCAACTTTCTTTCCGATGTTTGACAAAAGTCATTGCGACATGCGTCATTTGTCTTCCACCAATGGGCTAAGTCTATGTGGAAAAGCAGCCAGTTGCTTGGGAAGATTGTTGTGTGGAGTACTGGTGTGAGAAAACCAGGAAACACATCAGTAGGTGAACTGGCCGCCGTGATATGACTGAGAAATTGTTAAAAACGGCGTTAAACCCCAATAAATCAAATCAAATCAATTTGAGCTGAATTTGAATAATTCCTTTGTTGTGTGATTCATGGCTCTTTTGATCTGCACATCAGTCATTTACTAATTGTGAATGCAACTCATCTTAAGCAGATGACTTTGAAAATGTCTGTTTTGAAAAATCTGCTGCAGATGCTTCAAAATATATCTGCACATGGGAAGACCCTCACTCTTTCCCACATACAACAAATCTGCATTAGTCAACTATGTAAACATTGAGTCAAATATATGAAAAATCTTTATAAATGAAAAAAGAATTATTGCGAAAAATCTGAACACATTGTGGCAAAAGGAGGAATTGCTCATTATGAGCAAAGAAATTGCTCATTATGATAAATTTCTCCTTTTGCCAGAATATTTTCAAAAGTCATCAGAAAGCTTTTGTATGTAGGAAAGGATGGTTAATATGAATAGTTCTTATCAATTTCAGATTTTACGGTATTTGTACGTCAGCCGTAATGGTCTTAGCGAGAACACGTTACTAGATCTCATACCAGGGTTGTCCTGGAACTTTCTGGGTCCCTTTTCTCAAATCTTTCTCGATCATCTGGTGCTAAAGTATCAAGGGGGACTACTCATGTTTGCTCATGAGCAGGTAAGTGAAAAGCGTGGTTTCTGTGGTTCAATTTTAGAAATTTAGAAAGACCAAGCAGATGACCTTGAAGTACCAATATATTTTTAAAGGTTATTAGCTTGTACGTTTTTCGTAGAAAAAAAGTCGGGCTATTGTGAAACCCTTGGCGTCTGTGCCATTGTCACAATGCTTAAACCTTAACTCATAACTCAAAAACAGTTAAACATATTCAAATGAAACTTGGTACACATGTTCCTAGAAACAAAATGCATGTCTATACCACGTCACATAACTCTGGCTTTAATAACTATTCAGTAATGCCTCTTTTTCAACTTTGCGTTTGCTCCACGTCACTCTTGTTTTGCTTAACCCTTTTCCACATACAACTTTTTTGCAGACGACTTTGAACATATTTTGTCAAAAAATGGAAAATCTCTATAATTGAATGGATAACCAATGACTATAAGTGGAAAACATTGTGGCCAAAGGTGAAATTGCTCATCATGAGCAATTTCACCTTTGGCCACAATGTTTTCAAAAGTCGTCTGCTGATATTGCGTTAAAATGCGTCTGCAGGTGGGAAAGGGTTAAGCAAATATACGACAGATGACTTTGAAAAACATTTAGTGAAAATGGTGGGATTAGTCCATAAATATTTTGTTTTTTATATAAATTTAAAATCATTGTGACAGAAGGAGAAATTTCCCATCATGATCAATTTCCCTTTTGCTGCAATGTTTTCAAAATTGATCTGCTGCAGAGGCATCAGAAAGCATCTGTATGTGGGAAACGGTTAATATTTGCATAAAGGAAATAGAAAAGAAAGACCAAGATTGAACTTCGTCTTGATCTAAATTGTATTCAAGTAGATTGTATTAACTCTGATATAGAAGAATAGGGGTTGAGTGTTGGATACCATTTTTTTTTAACTGCCTGGTTTGCAATCCAGATAGTCAAATGAGTTGGTTCAAATTGTAAAGTTATTGGTCCTTGATGTAGAGAGATGTCAAAATTTCCACACTTGAGTAGACAATACAAAGCCAAATATTGCTACTGCAACATAATTTTCCTTATATTATATACCTTGTATTACTTTTAAGATGGATAAAGAACAAATCGAGGGCTTGGCGTGAAACAGTTGTATCTAAAATTGGTATTTTTTTACCAAGGTTAATCACCTCGCCATAAAGTCTTTATAAGCGTTAAATCACTTTTCTTGGTAAACAATGTAAATTTAGGTGCCATTGCTCGTTCTGAGCAATGGCACCTAAATTTGCATTGTTTACAAAAGGGTCAAAATTGCCCTTAAACCAGGGATTTCAAAATAGGTTTTTAGTTACAACTGTTTCACGCCAAGCCCTCAAAATGTACAAATTTCTATATTTTGAAAAATGAAATAACACATTTTACACAATATAAAATTTATGATCGGCATGTGAAACGCGCCCCATTACCTCATTTTGAATGATCTTAATTCATATTTCAGTGAAGTCACAGCATATTTCAGTGATGTTATCTTAGGAAATTTAATCCGCCCTGTTTGAAATGCATATATCAATGACGTCACATCATATTTAAGTGATGTATCATTACCATATTTGGTACCCTATTTAAGTAGGTCAACCTAGTACTGGTTTGTTCACCCAGGGATCATGAATAATTAAATTTAAATGCGCGCTAAATGACCTTAGCTGTCGATGCGCCGTAAAACAATATACATTCATTAACTAGGTCAAATACTGCACCGAATATGATAATCCTAGGAAAATTAATTTGAAATGCGCATGACCATCTGCTTGCTTTTGCGAGGGGAAATGTGCAGGTATATAATAAATGAAAACTATTTATAACAGGTCCATAGAGCAGTCCATGAGTTCTGTTTTGGTAAAGATGAAAACAGAGTGATCTCAAGTTTGCGTGAAGAAATGATGGAATATTTTACCTCAAAAATAAGGTAACGTTTGTGTAATCAAAGGTTACATGTTCGCTCATTATCCCTTTCCCATATACAGACCCTTTGTGATGCCTCTGCAGCAGGGTCACTTTTTAAAACATTCTGGCAAAAGAAGAAATTGCTCATGATGAGCAATTTCTCCTTTTGCCACAATGTTTTCAACCCTATTCAATCATTTTACTTCAAAATAGAGATATTCGTATTTTTGCCTACATCTTTTCAATAGTCGTCTAATGCAGGGTTGGAATCCCAGGATGAGGAAGTTCTGCCTTTGGTTCAGTTTCCGGGAACCAGACATCAAGCATGGTTAAAAAAAGATGAAAGCTTGTTTCGCAAACAATGTAAAATAAATGAATTTTTAACTAATGCAGATTTGTTGTATGTGGGGAAAGGTTTTGATGTAACGCCTAGTATCAAAATGGCCACCTTATGAATCATTTTGTCTTGAATTTACATGTTTTTTTACTCGTTTTGATCAATTTATTCTTTTGTCACTATGTTTTCAAAAAGCCGTCTGCTGCAGAGGCGTCAGAAAGCTTCTATTAACCCTTTCCACCTACAGACTCATTTTGACACATCTACCTACAGCAGAGGTTTTTTGAAGACAAAGTGGCAAAAGCACAATGTTGCACAATGTTGTTAACTCTATTCAATAACTACCGTATATACTCAGTTATAAGTCGCCCTCGTCTATAAGTCGCACCCCCTACTTCGAGGCCTAAAGTCTAGGGTTTGATGATTGACCCTCTTATAAGTCGCAGTTAGATTTTTTATTTTTTTCACGTCAAAACCCTATGACAAGCAGCGAGATATAACCCAAGTCATCATGATCGAGCATCAGATTTTTTGTTTAAAACATTCATATAATGTCCAATTAGTTTTATGTAAGCATTGATTTATAGTCTAAATAGATTTTACTATCATAAGAAGCGAGATATATAACCTTAAGTCATCAAGATCGAGCATCAGCTTTTTGTTTACATTATTTGAACATACAATGATGTCCAACTAGTTTTAATTTGTTTTATCTAAAGAGATTTACTGGGGAATACATAAACCGGTTTTGTCCGGTCACAAAAGGCCCCAGGTTATGTGAAAACACACTCGTCTTGATTAACCCTTTGTTTTATCTATGGTAATATAGCTCTCATTTATGGATTTTATTCCCGATATTGTCAATTTGTTTCCAAGGTCGTTTGCTGCAGATTTGTTGTATGCGGGAAAGGGTTAACTGAAGGGGTAGAGGGTAGATGGAGGGAAAAATCGGCGTTGCATAACTGAAATTAATTCGCATACAGTGATAATCTGCTAACTCAGATTAAATTCTTCCTTTTCCCATGATGTTTCTGAGGCAGCTGAAAACTTTTGAAAACATTGCTAATTTCCCCTTTGTTTGATAATATAGCTTTCGTTTATGGAGTTTGTTCACCCTTTTTAATAAAAATCCACGGTTCAGCGACCTCAATTCTAACAGTCAAATAATTCTAACACAACTGTCGCGTGTAAACCACACAGGTTTAAATTATCATCAAGCTAAAGGTGTTACATGTAAAATTACCCGAGGTCAAATTCTGCAGACGTGTACGTATTAGAGTGGGTAAAAACCGATAATTGCATTGTTAGCAGTTTGTATTTAATACACTTTAGCTACAGTTATTGTCTTTGTTACGACTCTCAAATACTGCAGATGTATCACAGTGGTAAAAGCCGATAATTGCATGTTTATCAGTTTTTACTTAATACACTTTAACGTCAATTATTGACCGTGTTAAATCACCCCGTGTGTAGTCTTGGGATTGTTTGTGGATTAATTATGACAATTTTGGTCCGACTTTTTTATCTCTTTAATTGGATCTGTGTTTGTTTTTTGCTTTCTAATGGTTTAATTTGGTACCATCACCCATGCAGGCCAAAATCACGGTGAAATGGGTCTTGTCGTGGCCATTATTATGGCTTCTTTTTATCACCTTCTGCAAACATGGACTTTCTAATTAAGATAGTTTGACAGCTACGTGTGTACGTGTCTACACAATGACAAATTATCACTTTCCCGCATGCAACAATTATGTACAAGGCTACGTTGAAAACATCAAGGCAAGAAACATCGTGGATAAAGGAGAAATTGCTTATTGCAAGCAATTTTGAGTTAGCATTAACATTTCAAAATTCGGATGGGAAGCCTCAATATATGGTAATAAGGGTTAATAAGGGTTACAAATCAATGACTTTTTGTTTAAAATAAAAACAACACTTTATCCTGAAATATAAATTAAAGTTTATTACATTATTTTTTCAATCACATATAAAGTGACATACGACCTAGTAACAGTATTATGGTCTGTATATTTACGCATCTGGACTTGAGCTCCGCAATTTATATTTTCACAAAATTCAAAATGGCTTACAATCGAGCTAAAATCGAAACAATAACTTGGAACAAATGACTTTTTAAATGTACATTCATAAGTTATATATTTTTTCTAGTGTTTGTTTTTATAAACAAATAAATTCTATAAGATATGTTTCTTTCAATCAAACTTGATTTATTCTGTTAAATCATCATTTAAGTCGCCCTTTTTATCAATGACCGGCCTGCACAGTTTTTGACGATCGGTGAATTGGAGGGTAATTTTTTCTGAATTTTTGCTTGACCCTCTTATAAGTCGCTCCCCCCACTTCACTTTCGATTTTGAAGGTAAAAAAGTGCGACTTATAACCGAGTATATACGGTAGACTTTCATTTGTAGATATTTTCCATATTTTTGCCAAGATGTATTCATAGTTTTGTGATGTAGATATGTCGTATGTGGGAAAGGGTTATTGTTTTTTAGCTCACCTGTGCACGAAGTACTCAAGGTGAGTTATTGTGATCGCCCTATGTCCGTCGTCCGTCGTCCATCAACATTTTCTCCTCTGTAACCGGTGGGTCAACTGGGATGAAACTTCACAGAAAGCATCCTCTCAATGTCCTCACCAGAATTCCTTAAAATTTTCGGGATCCATGCAGAATTCTGGTTTCCATGGCAACGAAATGAAAAAACTTCAAAATTCTTAAAAAATCTTCTCCTCCGAAAGTGTCAGGCCGATTTTCAAATAATTTTGTAGAAATGTTCCTCGGGTGACCCTCTATCAGATTCCTTCAAGCCATGTTGATTGGTCGAAAAACATGGCTGCCAGGGGGGGCGGGGCTATTTTTCCTTATATGGCTATAGTGCAAACTTAAAAAATCTTCTTCTCCAAAAGTGTCAGGCCGATTTTCAAATAAATTTGTAGAAATGTTCCTTGGGTGACCCTCTATCAGATTCCTTCAAGCCATGTTGATTGGTCAAAAACATGGCCGCCAGGGGGCGGGGCTATTTTGCCTTTTATGGTTATAATAGTGCAAACTTAAAAAATCTTCAACATCTTCTCCTCAGTAACCGGTGGGTCAATTGGGATGAAACTTCACAGAAAGCATCCTCTCAATGACCTCACCAGAATTCCTTCGGATCAATGCAGAATTCTGGTTTCCATGGCAACGAAACGAAAAAAACTTCAAAATTCTACTTCTCCCTAACTGGTTGGCAGATTTTGAACTTATTTTGTAGAAATGTTCCTTGGGTGACTCTCTATCAGATTCCTTGAAGCCATGTTGATTGGTCGAAAAACATGGCCGCCAGGGGGGCGGGGCTTTTTTGCCTTATATGGCTATAGTGAAAACTTAAAAAATCTTCTCCTCCAAAAGTGTCAGGCCGATTTTCAAATAATTTTGTAGAAATATTCCTTGGATGACCCGCTATCAGATTCCTTTAAGCCATGTTGATTGGTCGAAAATCATGGCCGCCAGGGGGGGGCGGGGCTTTTTTGCCTTATATAGCTATAGTGCAAACTTAAAAAATCTTCTCCTCCAAAAGTGTCGGGCCGATTTTCAAATAATTTGTAGAAATGTTCCTTGGATAACCCTCTATCAGATTCCTTCAAGCCATGTTGATTGGTCAAAAAACATGGCCGCCAGGGGGCGGGGCTATTTTGCCTTTTATTGCTATAGTGAAAACTTAAAAAATCTTCTCCTTCAAAAGTGTCAGGCCGATTTTCAAATAATTTTGTAGAAATGTTCCTAGGGTGACCCTCTATCAGATTCCTTAAAGCCAAGTTGATTGGTTGGAAACTATGCCCGCCAGATGGCGGGGCTTATATAGCTAAAGTGAAAAAAAAAATCAGGTGAGCGATTCCAGGGCCATCATGGCCCTCTTGTTTCGATTTACTAGAGTTTAGACCCAGCACTGATTGCACTGATTGCACAGAAGCACTAAATGATCTGGATCTACACTGATCACACATTCCCTAAGGTTGAATTTCTTAGATCATCACTCCACTGTGTGGAAGACCTCTTCATTATTAAATAAAGTTGAAAATATTGTGGCCAAAGGAGAGATTGTTCATCATGAGCAATTTCACCTTTGGTCACACAGTTTTCAAAAGTCGTCTGCTGCAATTGTGTCAAAATGTGTCTGCAGGTAGGAAATGGTTAATATAAACTTTAAGCTTGTTCTGCAATTGATGTAAAATAGATATGTTTAAATTAAATTTAAATGATAATATGAGAAGTTGGCTGTAGTGAGCTCTACAGCAACACACATGGAGAATCCCACCTAAATTGGAGCATATCCAGCACAAGCATATCACTTGCTTGTCTCACAGCTGCTTTCTCTTTATGATCAAAATTGAGCTTGCCTATGGAAGCAGATCATAGAACTGCACTGCGTGCATCTACTATGATCTAGATGTAATAATGACATATCCACAAACAGGATAGATTCTGGATATCGTAAAGTGACACACCATGGTGACACTTTACAGTCTGGAAGTAGACAATACCCCCCTGAATCTGAGTGCAGTTATGTCTGCATTATCATAGACAGAACACTCCATACTAGTATGGATTGTCCTCTGGCGAACCTAACTCAGACTACACTGTCTGGATGTGATAACGCTTCTTCTTTGAAGTATGAATGCAATTGTTTGCCTAATTTGACATCAAACCATTAATACACACGCTCGCCCTTAAATTCAGGAACCTGCACAGACAATGAGGGACATTAGTGATCATTATATTATCTCCCTTGTCAGATAAAGACCAAGGAAGACCAAATAGTTGGTAGGTCCTTTAAGTTGGAATCCTTTGTCTTTATCGCTATTTTGCAATGAGATATTGCAATTACTCTGTACACATTAATCATAAATGTGTTAATTAAAGTGATGATTCAAAAGAGAAAATTTACATAGCAGTATTTAAAGAAAACAAATGTGGAATTACTGTTTCAATCTAATAACAGTTGGCCAAGAAAATGCAATTATAAGTGCACCATCCAGTGCAAAGAAACCAATGATAAAAAAAGAGGAAACCAAATGATAGGACCTAGCTAGATGTAGAGAGTATTAAAGGGAGATAACTGACCGATGTCTCCAATTGTGACAGTAAATACTTCAACTATCAGGTGACAGGTCCACATTTTTACCTGATAGGGGTCAACATTTTAGGACAGTCAGACAATCACTCAGTCAGTTTCCTTTTCTTAAATATAAATGATATTTGATGTTCTTTGTTTTCTTTCAGTGCTGTGACCGTCAGTTGCCGGGTAACAGAAGAGTTGCCATGGTTACTGCATCAGTCAGGTGACAAAGAGAATCTCAGACAATGTTTGCTAAACATGACAGTCTTCCAGAAGATGTATGCCAAGTAAGTCTCCTCCCGAACCTTCTCCCACATACAGACCTTTCCCACATAATACATAATTCGAGGGCTTGGCGTGAAACGGTTGTAACTAAAATTGGTAATTTTTTACCAAGGTAAATCACCTCGCCATAAAGTCTTTATAAGCGTTAAATAATTTTTCTTGGTAAACAATGGAAATTTAGGTGCCATTGCTCGTTCTGAGCAATGGCACCTAAATTTGCATTGTTTACAAAAGCGTCGAAATTGCCCCTAAACCAGGGTTTTCAAAATAGGTTTTAAGTTACAACTGTTTCACGCCAAGCCCTCGATATTATGCTTGCTGCCACCTCTGCAGAAGAAGAAAACTGTTGAAAACATTCTGACAAAAGGTGAAATATTTGCAAAAACAGGCAATTTCGCCGTTTACCACAATGTTTTCAACTTTGTCTTTGTTCAATATTTGACTTTTCCTTTATGACTGAATATTAAATAATTTTTACTGAATGATGTTTTCAAAGTCGCTCGCTGCAGATTTTTGTATCTGAGAATGAGTAAACTGTTCCCTGATGCAGCAAATGACTTCCGAAAAAGAAGATAGTAGTCAGAACAAGCACATTCTCCTTTTCTTAAAATGTTTAACATTTTCAAAATGTTGAAAGGATCTTTACTTTGATGTTTGCAAAGCAAATAGCTGTTAACAATCCATGTAAATGAACAGCCTCTAGCAATTTGAGGTCTTATTGAAAAAAATTCTCACATACAACAACTCTGCAGCAGACGACTTTGAAAACATACCCAATTTTTTTTTTAGAAATACCCTTTAAGTGAAGGTACAATAATTGAATACAGTTGAAAACATGGTGACCCCATGTTTTCAAAAAGCTGTCTGCTGCAGAGGTAGCATCCCAGTTCGTCTAATCCCATTTCGTCTACACCCTTGTTCCCATGTCGTCTACTGTCCATACAATGAATATACATAGATATATGTCTACGGAGATTGCCATTTCATCTTACATTGACCTTTCTTAAAGCAATTATAAATCTTGGTGTGAAAACTTTAAGCAATTACTGCTTTTAATTAATGTTAATTAATTTTTGAACAAACTGCTGAACATCTTTTAATTAAGAAGTTTAAAACTTTAACCATCAACCTAAATGTTAATCCTTTTCCAATGCAATCATTGCATTTACACTTTCCAACATACAAGAAATCTACAGTAGACGACTTTGAAAACATTGAGGCAAAAATATGGAAAATCTCTATAAATGAAAGAACAATTATTGAATAAAATTTAAATATTTTGGTAAAAGTCGTCAATGGGCTGCTTTTCTACACCGACTGTTAGCCCATTGGTGACATTGGATTATAACTAACAGGGCTACACATCTAGTTCATTGTCAGAAGAGGCTCATTTAGGCCCATTTAACCCTTTCCAATCTATAGGTGCATTCTGACGCATATGTAGCAGACGGTCTGCTACATATGCGTCAGAATGCACCTATAGATGGGAAAGGGTTAAATGGGCTAACAGTCGGTGTGGAAAAGCAGCCCATTGTATGTAAAAGACTGTTGTATGGAGTACTGGCGTGAGAAAGCCAGTAAATACATTGGTAGATGAACTGACTGCCGTTGTTTGACTGATTTTTTTTTGAAAATGGCATTAAACCCCAATTAAATCAGTCAATAAACTGTAAATCTCCTTCGGTTTACACTCTACCATGATTGTTCTTTTTTTCTATTCAATCTTGTGAAAAACTTGACCACCAGAAGGCGGGCTCATTTTTCTTATATGTATAGATTAAAGACTTTGAAAGCTATTGCAGTTCTATTTAATTTCATATATTTGTTATTGCATTAAAACATAATTGTTTTATAGCAAATACAAACAGATTAACATAACTAAGAGATTATGGATTAACAGAAGAGATTAGGTGATCTATATAGGACCATCATGGTCCTCTTGTTTATTGCAAGTGCATAAATATTCATGGTCCAGTCTAAATACTGATAAATTTGTGTACAACATGATAAGGATTCTTGGTAAAGACTAACAATATCAACAAGATTCTTCTTGTTTCTAAGAGAACAGCTCCAATCTTTGTTTCGGGTGTGGGAGTTCTTGGATCAATACCAATACTTCAATATCAATCAATACTTGGCTCTGTCATACCCAAGACTTTAACCTTTTCCCACATACAACAACTCTGCAGCAGACGACTTTAAACATATTTTGTCAACAAATAAAAAATCTATAAAATTGAATGGATAACCTCTGACTAAAAGTGGAAAACATTGTGGCAAACGGAGAAATTGCTCGTTTTGAGCAATTTCTTCTTTTGTCACTATGTTTTCAAAAAGCCGTCTGCTGCAGAGGCGTCAGAAAGCGTCTATATGAGGGAAAGGGTTAAAACTGATGGTAATGGCTGCCCTCCTTGGCACTCAGAGTTGCGGGGGAATCATTACAGCTGACTGGCTGGTGTCAGGATAAATGGACCAGTAGAACTGGTAACTTACCCAGGAAATGCTGTGATGTAACTGAAAAATTGTTGAAAGCTGTGTGAAAACACAAAGCAATCAATCAATCAACCAATATATGTATTGCCTTCTCAGTCTATGCGAAAGTCGTCAGTCCTCCAGTCCTGACTGACAAAAATTCTTTCAGACTGACACGTTTTCAGGCAATAATTGGTTGAGCAAAGAAGGAAACAAATGAAAAATGAGCTTTCGGACTGACAGGTTTCAAAAGATTTTGTGAAGTCTGCCTTCTTTTGCAGGGTGATTGCTTCTCTGATGTCTGTCAGTCTATTTTAGTGACAAAATGGCGGGCAGTACAGTCATTTTAACATTCTTGTTTTTGCAGGGGACGGTATAGGGAACTGCTGACTTACTGGAATTTTATGGGTTGTGATAAATCTAGCATGGCTAATGCATATATACTATCCACCAAACAGATGGAAGATTGTGAGTTACAACTCTATTTTTATTAACCCTTTTCCACATACATCAATTCTGCAGCAGACGACTTTGAAAACCTGGTGACAAAAACCTGAAAAATCTCCATAAAAGATAGCTTGATTGCTAAATAAAGTTGAAAACATTGTGGTAAAAGGTGAAATTGCTCATGATGAGCAATTACACCTTTGGTTCTCAAGGTGAATTATTGTGATCGCTCTTTGTGCGTTGTCCAACCTCCGTCTTGCATCATGCGTCAACATCTTCTCCTCTGTAACAAATGGGTCAATTGGGTTGAAACTTTACAGAAAGCATCAATGTCCTTACCAAAATTCCTTTTATTTTGTTTGATCGATGCAGAATTCTCGTTTCCATGGCAACCAAAAGACAAAAAACTTGTTTCTTGGGTGACCCTATATCAGATTCATTCAAGCTATGTTGATTGGTCGCAAAACATGGCTGCCAGGGGGCTGGTTTTTTTTGCATAATAATGATATAGTGATATAAGCCAGTACAACCTCCATACAAACAAATCAATGTCAAGTTCAAAAAAATTATGGAATATAAATTGTTAAATTGTGTCTGCCTTTTGTTTACAAAAACATTTTGTAATGTTTTACTTTTTCATAATGTTCTGATTTTGGTTTTTGTGTCACCTGCGTAGCATGGTAGGCACTTAGGGATTACTTTTTTTTTTGTCCGGCGTCTGTCTGTCTGTCTGTCCGTCCGTCCGTCCGTCTGTCCCTCGTCACACTTTTTTGTCACGTTTTCAAATAACTTTTTTTCTACTCAAAGGATTACATTGAAACTTCTGACAAATGCTTATATCAATGCATGTGATGGGTTCACAAAAGGGGAGATAATCCAAACGTTTTTGATATCGGAGTTATTGCCCCTTTTCTGTCAAAAATTAAAATTTTCTGAGAAGGCCCCGGCAGGTGACACACGTGTTCCGGTAAGCACTCCATTCTAGTTATGTATTTCTTATGTCAATTTATCATTTCATGTTCTCGTCTATCATTCACCATCTTATGTAAAATGTATCATACTAACATTCATCTTAATCAAATTGAAATATAGTTTCTATTTGAAGGCCACATGGCAGATAAGTATGCAATTCATTTGTTATTGTGTCACCTGCATAGCATGGTAGGCACTTAGGGATTACTTTTTTTTTTGTCCGGCGTCTGTCTGTCTGTCTGTCCACTGTCTGTCGTCACATTTTTTCGTCACGTTTTCAAATAACTTTTTTTCTACTCAAAGGATTGGATTGAAACTTCTGACAAATGTTTATATCAATCTTTGTGATGGGTTCACAAAAGGGGGATAATTCAAATATTTTTATATCAGAGTTATTGCACCTTTTCTGTCAAAAATTAAAATTTTCTGACAAGGCGCCGGCAGGTGACACACGTGCTCCGGGGAGCACTCCATTCTAGTTTTACTTAATATGCAACCTTCGTTAAATAAAGATTTTATTATCATGTTCTCTTTCAGCTATAAGCCAGTACAATGGTAGTGTTACCTTACCAGCCATTGCTGACATTTATGAAACTCTGGGTCGATTTTTGAAGGATCTCGGACAGTTACATCATGTAAGTGAATTTTTTTTTTTTTAAATAGTCTAACCCTTTCCCACATATGGAAATCAGCAGACAACTTTGAAACATGCCCCCAAAAATGTGGCAATCATATTTAAAATGGAATTCATAGAGTTGAAAATATTGTGGCAAATGAGGAAATTGCTCATTATGAGCAATTTCACCATTTGTCACAATATTTTCAAAAAGTCGTCTGCTGCAGAAGCATCAAAATGAGTCTATATGTGGTAAAGGGTTATGGTTATATTGATCACAGCTCTAGATAGAGGGCATATTTCAAGTTCTTACATCCTTACTTTACCTCCAAAACCTATGTTGTGGTTACTCAAAGGCATTGTCTGAGTGAGTACCAACAACATTTATAATAAAATTCCTTCCAATTATCGAACTAAACCTTTGTTGATGGTGCTTATCATCTCATTTTTGAGTTTCCTCAAGAGAAAAGGGTTAACCATACTCACTTTTAAAGGCAAACTAACGCATAAAAAGTATAAAAACCAATACATCATATCTAGGTAAACGGAGGTTCTATATATACATGGCAATTAGGGACATTAGTGATAATTATATTATCTCCCTTGTCAGATAAAGACCAAGGAAGACCAAATAGTTGGTAGGTCCTTTTAGTTGGAATACTTTGTCTTTATCGCTATTTCGCAATGAGATATTGCAATTACTCTGTACACATTAATCATAAATGTGTTAATTAAAGTGATGATTCAAAAGAGAAAATTTACATACCAGTGTTTAATGTAGAGAGTATTAAAGGGAGACAACTGACCGATGTCTCCCATTAAATGCAAACTTGAAAGCATACGAACCTTAACAGCATTATTGTTACTTCTTCTGTAATAGATGTATTTAACTACCACAAGGTAAACAAACTGTTGAATTGTTGCCAGCTTTTTAAGGTTTGTTTACAAAAATACATCTGTAATCATGTCACTCAGTAATCTATCATGTAAAAATCACATACTGCATGCAGAGATAAAGAGGGGTGTTTTAATTGCCATGTATATATAAGAACCTCCAGCTACCTATATGATGTTTTGGTTTTTATACTTTTTAAGTGCTAGTATGCCTTTAACAAATCTGCAGCAGACGACTTTAAAAACATGAATGATCAATATCTACTGTCTTGCTGCAGTTTTTTTGTCTGTGGTAAAGGGTTAATAAAATCTATAATATCTAGCAAAAGATTCCCATTTATTTGTTTTCACAGGCACTAACAGCGTTGCAGAGGGCGCTCGAAGTTAGAGAGACAGCCCTTGATCCGGACCATCCCATCGTGGCTCACTCCCTTCATCAACTTGCAGGGCTTCATGCGCATTGGAATAAGTTCCCAACAGCAGAGGCCCTGTATCGTCAAGCCCTGGATATTTATGAGAACGCCCTGGGTAGTGAACACTTGCTGGTGGCGAAGGAGCTTGATGCGCTAGCTATACTGTACCAGAAACAAGACAAGTAAGACTGTTAGCTGGTCTGTTTTTCATAGAAAATAAGTCAGGCTATTTTGATTCCCTTGGTGTTGTTGTCACAAAACTTTAACCTTACCTCATAACTCATAAACCATTCAACATTTTCATATGAAATTGGTAAACATGTTCCTGGGAACAATGTGCATGTCTATACCAAGTCACATAACCCCTTTTTTGACTTAGAATAAATAGACAAGCATTGGCGTTACCTCTGTGGCGTTCTTGTTTATGGTTCCTAGTTCATCTCAATGGTTTAACCTATTGCACTTACAACAAATCTGCAGAAAACAACTTTGAAAAATATCTAGGCTAAGAGTTTTAGAAAATTTCTATTAACAAAAACAAGATTATTCAGATGATTTAAAAACTTAGTGGTTAAAAGGGGAAATTGCTTATCATGATTTCAAAAGTCGTCTGCTTCAGAGGCTTTAAAATGAGGGATACAATTTGACACATCTTTAGCAGACAACATTTGAAAGCAATTGTTTTAACCAATCATAATCATACATTCGCATACAATCTAATAAATCATTATTTCTGGTAATGAGATTCTTGTGAAGACCAAGGGTCATACCTCTACCAATGATTATGCAAGCATTATGGTTCTTTCCTTAATTTAACCCTTTCTCTACTACAGCAAATCTGCAGCAGACGACTCTTAAAACATGGTGACTAAAACCTGAAAAAATCTCCTTAAAAGATAGCTGAATTGTTAAATAAAGTTGTAAACATAGTGGCCAAAGGGGAAATTGCTCATCATGAGCAATTTCACATTTGGCCACAATGTTTTCAAAAGACATCTGCTGCTTTTGTGTCAATATGCGTCTGCAGGTGGGAAAGAGTTAAGTTATGTTTTAACATTTTGGTCCATTGTTCTCCTTGACTATGTAAGGTATACCTTTGATTCATTGTCATTGGATGCCTGTGCAAAGCCATTACTGTGTTGAGAAAGTTGCTCAAGTTACATCAATTGCAAAACAAGCCTTAAGCTTATATTAATCACGCTGCACAATGTCTGCTTCCTGGAGACCTTACCAATACTTGCGCCCTCTTTAGTGTAAAAATCCCAACGGCAGAACCCGCTCAACAGGGGATTTGAATCAGGGACCTTTGGTATGAGAGGTTGATGCTCTTTGTAACATTTTCTTCCACTTAGATTGAAACCCTTACCCACTTGCAGACCCATTCTTATGTATCTGCAGCAGATGATTTTGTTAGCATAATGAGCAATTTCTTCTTTTCCAACAATGTTTTCAACTCTATTCAATAATAACACTTTCATTTATTGAGATTTTCATACTTCCAAAATCATCTGCTGTAGATTTGATTCAAGTGGGAAAGGGTTAAAACAATAGGATGAAGGGTTGCACCCACTTTGATTGTTCTTGTTTTTCTTTGGTATCAAGTCTTTTTCTTTTCCATTTTAGGCACGACCAAGCAGAACCTCTGAAGAAGAGAGCAGTGTTGATTAGAAGGGCATTGAAAACACCGCGTACAATGACAGTATGTATAGTTCTTATGAGCCGTGCCGCGAGAAAACTAACATTGTGGACTCGGCGTAAAGTATCGACCCGAATCAGTCTTAGCATGCCTCGCAGGCTAGATAGACCTGGATAGACACTTTTCGCCTCCTGTGCATTTTTTACTTCAGGAGTCATTACTCTATACCTCTATCTCCGTGAGACGAAATGTGTCGGCCCAAATCAGTCGGCGCAGTCTGATCTGGGTCGATACATTACGCAGAGGCCATATTGTTGTTTTTTTGTGGGACGGCTCTTATATTGTTTTGCCCTCCTTTGAAAAGGGGGTATTTTGCTTTGTACATGTTGGTCGGTCTGTCAGTAAAACCAAAGCTAGTCCTATTGATAACTCGATTATGCTTGGACATACAGTACTCAAAATTGGCAATGAGTTAAGGCATGACCAGTATATGACCCCTTTTATGTGGGGGTAATCTGCCCAAAGGTCAAGGTCACAATTACTTTTATTATCACAAAAAGCTTGTTAGCTACCATGTCAGGCCATGCATATTTTGTTTTATCTTCTACATGTTCCAGGCATAATATTTGACAAACATCTCTTGTTATGATTTATTGTCTGTGGACTCCCAACGTCAGCATTCTGACATCTGCATTCTAAAATAGATGACCTCGTGTCTTCTGAAGTCATCTATAAATATAATTATTTTTTTCACAATTTAGAACGTTTGGATTAACCCTTTCCCACATACACCAACCCTGCAGACGACTTTGAAAACATACCTGAAATATTTTGGGAACTCCCTTTAAATGAAAGTGCGATAATTGAATCAGGTTGAAAACGTGGTGACAAAAGAAGAATTTGCTCGTTTTGAGCAATTCCTTCTTTTGTCGCCATGTTTTTAAAAAGCCATCAGTGGTCCAAATTATGTAATGGGCATTTCCAAGGTCAACAAAGCCTTTCCCACATACATATACTTTCTAACACCTCTGCAGCAAACGACTTTTGCAAAAATTGTGACAAAGGGAGAAATTACTCATAATAAGCAATTTCTCATTTTGCCACAATGCTTTAAACTCTCATTTATTGATATGCTCAAATTATTGCCTGGGTCATGTTTTAAAGTTGTCTGCTGCAAATTTGTTGAACAAGGGAAAGGGTTTTCACCATATGCATAGATAAAATTCACTTTCACTTGCATGATCAGATCATGAAATTAACAGTGGAGGACACCCTAACAATGTAATTCACTGGTCCGAGATCGTATTTTAAGCCACGCCCATCATCATGCATCACAAACAAACAAACAATTAATCATAAAAAACTACCTGGTTCACATACATGACATGGTTTTTGTTTAGGATGCAGAAACCACGTTTGGAAATTGAGTTTATTAGACAGAACATATTGATTGTTTTGATTGGCTAAAATACTGCATCCAGTTTGCGTATCAGATCTATGAATAGACAGAGCAATGCCAATACAATCCAATACAATAAAAGTCAAAAAATAATTTTACAAAGTATTGTAACTGTTTACCTAATATGCTGTATTTTGAAATATAAATCAATTCATGATTTTGTTTACTTGGCTCCTCTTTCTTAACCTTTCCCTCATATAGACGCTTTCTGATGCCTCTGCAGCAAAATGATCAATTTCTCCTTTTGCCACAATGTTTTCCACTTTTAGTCATAGGTTATCCACTGACTTATAGAGATTTTCTATTTTTTGACAAAATATGTTCAAAGTCGTCTGCTGCAGAAATGTTGTATGAGGGAAAGGGTTAAATGTCCTCGCAGATGTTCAATAATTTAAGTACTGTGTGTTAATTAAGTCGACAACCGATGACTTTGGTAACATCTATGCAAATAAATCTATATTGAAATTACTGTAGACAGTATAATAATAAAATAGATTTAAAACTTATTGTGAAAATATTCTCCTTTTGCCACTGAGTTTTAAAAAGTCGTCTACTGTCTCAATATGTGTCTGTTTAAGGGAAAAGGGTTCACAGAGACAACATTGATGCCTTGCATTAACTATCTATTTGGATTACTGTTCGTAATATCTTTTAAATACACAGTGACAAAGTATCCGTATTGGAGTATTTAGTAATAAGATGATCAAGTATATTTCGTCTAAAGACTGTTTCGCTCCACTACGCAACCTTTTTTTGCTGCATGTTGCAGCAACGGTGTACTTGTATCCTTTATATGTATATAATGAAAAAGGATATGATCACTGCTTTAAAAAGCCTGTTATGTGTATAGCTTATTTATGACATTTAGACAAAAATCCGGCATGTATGCTAATTCTTAAAGAAAATAATTTTTAGGCTTTTTTTAACCCATTCCCATCTATAGACACATTTTGACTTATCTGCAGCAGACGACTCTTGAAAACATTGGGGCAAAAGGAGAAATTGCGCAAAATGAGCAAGTTCTCCTTTTGCCACAATATTTTCACAATATTTTCAAATATTTTCCGTAAACAAGAACAAGTTTGAACGGACATCTTGATTTTGATCTCCACCAGTCTTTAAAGCTCTTTGGTAAGTTTTAGTAAACCATGGCTCATAATGATAAATACGAAAAGTAAAAAAAACAAAATTGTTTATATTTATTGCTGCATAAGGGAGAGACCATGTCAATAAAGGTAAGATCAACATGTGTGCAAATTACAGTAGCTCTTGATGGCCCTTTCCCACATGCAGCTACTTTCTGACACCTCGGCAGCAGACAACTTCTAAAAACGTTGTGTCAAACGAAGATATTGTTCATAATGAGCAATTACTCCTTTTGACACAATGTTTTCAGCTCTTTTCAGTAACTTTACCTTCATTTATAAAGATCTTCTACATTTTAACTGAGATGTGTTAAAAGTCGTCTGCTGCAGATTTCTTGTCTGTTGGAAAGGAGGGTTAGCTCTTTTTCACATACAACAAAATTGAAGTAGACAATTTGGAAAACATCTAGCCAAAACTATGGAAAATATCTATAGATTAAATTATTATTATTGATAAACCTTTTCACCACATGCTTTTTTACGCGTTTGCATCACACAACTTTTTAAAACATTGTGGCAAAAGTGAAAATTACTCATTATGAGCCATTTCTCGTTTTGCTGCAATGTTTTCAGCTCTTTTTAATAATGAAACTATCATTAATGGTGATTTGTGGGAAAGGTTAATTAAGTTAAAAAAAATATTTGACTCAAATAATGAGCAATTTCTCCTTTTGCAACAATGTTTTCAAAATCATGCTGTTGATGCTTCAAAAACAATCTGCAAATGAGAAAGGATTTCAAAGCTCCTGTTTGGTGTATGTTGGTATGTTGGTATGTTGGTATGTTGGTTTGATAACAACAGAGTTTCTAATCTACCTTGAACATTGGAATAGCTCTTGAGTTATTAAAGAAATCTTTTTTTCAATGCCCTTTACACTTCCTGGTAATTAAACCCTTTACCTCATACGACAATTCTGCAGCAGACGACTTTGAACATATTTTGTCAAAAAATGGAAATATCTCTATAATTGAATATATAACCTATGACTAAATGTGGTTAACATTGTGGCAAAAGGAGAAATAGCTCGTTTTGAGCAATTTCTTCTTTTGTCACTGTTTTCAAAAACCTGTCTGCTGCAGAGGCATCAGAAAGCATTCTACTCTATATGAGGGAAAGGGTTAAAAGATCATGCAAGTGGCCAAAAAATATTCTTTTATTGTAAGATTGCTGTGCTTAACCCTTTCCCTCATATAGACGCTTTCTGACGCCTCTGCAGCAGACAGCTTTTTGAAAACATAGTGACAAAAGAAGAAATTGCACAAAACGTGCAATTTCTCCTTTTGCCACAATGTTTTCCACTTTTTGTCATAGGTTATCCATTCAATTATGGAGATTTTCTATGTTTTGACAAAATACGTTAAAAGTTGTATGCTGCAGAATTGTCGTATGAGGGAAAGGGTTAATGCATATTATCCCAGTCCCTCATACAACAACTCTGCAGCAAAAATACGGATAATTTCTTGAAATGAAAGTTCAATTATTGAATAGAGCTTGGCAAAAAGAGAGATTGGCAAAAAGGGAAATTTGTCATCATGAGCAATTTCTCCTTTTCCAACAGTGTTTTCAAAAGTCATCTGCTGTATAGGCATCAGAAAGTGTCTTTGTTTGGGAAAGGGTCAAAGATAAGTGAACAATGTTAACCAGGATTAGGCTGCAGTCAAATCTTGATCTATTTTTGCATATAAATTATTCCTTTCGCACATACAGACCCTTTCTGATGCCTCTGCATCAGACGACTTTTGAAAACATTGTGGCAAAGGCAATTGCTCAATTAAAGTCACATCCCCTTTTGCCACAATGTTTTTAATTCTATGAAAAAAGTATCCTTTTGATTTTAAAGATTTTTTTTAAGCTCAACTTTTGAAAAAACGAGAGCTATTGTCATGAACCTGGCGTCATCGGCGGCGGCGGCGTCATCAGCGGCGGCGGCGTGGTCGTCCGGTTAAGGTTTTTTGTTCAGCTCAGCTTTTTTTCTGTTTTCTATCGGTCGAGCGTCTGTGCCGTACGCTGTGCTCTTGTTCTCTATATGTCTTCAGACTTGTGGTATGTGGGGAAGGGTTAATAAACTAATCAACATTGTCATACTTTTGGACCTCGAAATTCTCTTTGAAATTTGACAAATTCATCAAATTTGTTCAACCCTTAACTGCATGCAATGAAACTGCAGAGAACAACTTTGAAAACATGTAGGTGTAAAATATTTCTATAAATGAAAATACACTTTGTATTACTATTGATCAGACTTGAAAACGTTATAGCAAAAGAAGAAATTGCTCATCATGATCAATTTCTCCTTTTTTTCACAATGTTTTCAAAAGTAGCCTTTTGCAGGGGCGTCAAAATGCATAGGTATGAGGGGAAATAGAGTTTCCGGATTGTTATCCATTTTATATTCATTTCATTAAAACATTATTTCCGCCTTCTAGGGAAGTGCAGTATTCATTCTCCTCAGTATTTTGTTCAACTGTATATCAATTTTTTTGTTTGTATGCACATATATATATTGTAAATATTTTGAGGATGCGCCATATGTGTTCAAGTCATATTAATAAAACATCTGTTCTGTTCCACTTCAGCCTCGAGTCCAAGGAATTGAACGCCTCAGAAAGCGGGCCTTACAGCTGGAAAGTTTATGCATGGACACAGAATCTGCGGACTTGGCTCGAACGCTGAATGAAATTGGAGTCCTGCACTATTTACAGAATGATTTTGAGTAAGTTGTGAACTGTACGCATTTTTTGGCCTTGCCCAAATTATACACGCTTTCTGATGCCTCTGCAGCAGATAACTTTTGAAAGGATGGAGGCGAAAAGATAATTGCTCAATATGAGCAATTTCTCCTTTTGCCATAATGCTTTTTTACATGTATCTATTATATATGAGCCGTTTCACGAGAAAACCAACATTGTGGACTCTGCGTAAAGTATCGACCCGGATCAGCCTTAGCATGTCGTGCAGGCTAACCAGTACAGACGCTTTTCGCCGACTTGTGGATTTTCTGTTTCAGGAATCATTGATCTATACCTCTATCCCCCCCTTTGACGGAATATGTTGGCCCGGATTAGCCTGCGCAGACTGTGGAGGCTGATCTGGGTTGATACATTACGCAGAGTCCATAATGTTGGTTTTCTCGCGGAACGGCTCGTATCTATAACTTCATTTATAAAGATTTTCCCTATTTTTACCTGTGTTTTTTCAAAATCGTATGCTGCAGTATTGTTGTATGTTGGAAAGGGTTAAATGAAATACATGAGAGAAGTAATACAGCGGACTCTCATGAAGGCCGTGTCAAAAGGTTATCCACATGTTCAAGTAGTCCCTTAACCCTTTCCCTCATACGACAATTCTGCAGCAGACGACTTTGAACATATTTTGTCAAAAAATGAAAAATCTCTATAATTGAATGGATAACCTATTACTAAAAGTGGAAAACATTGTGGCAAAAGGAAAAATTGGTCATTTTGAGCAATTTCTTCTTTCGTCACTATGTTTTCAAAAAGTCTTCTGCTGCAGAGGCTTCAGAAAGTTTTCTATATGAGGGAAAGGGTTAATTTATAAGTTTAATTTCACTTTATTTATTTTACATCAATTGCGAAACAAGCTTTCTGTTTCATGTCCGCTTCCTGGAGACTTAACCAGTACTCCCTCTGTTTGTTTGGAAAAATCCCAAAAGAAAGACCGGCTAATCACGGTATTTGAACCTGGGACCTTAAGAACAAGAGCGAATGCTCTACCTCTGCACCACTGTCTTCCACATAAGTCATGTTCGTGTCAGCCCTGAAATGATCACAGGATTCAAAGCTGGCGCCTTTGATCACAATGTGTTCAATTCTATTTATTTAGCCGAGCCCCGGTAGCGACGCGGGCTGTCTAACCAGGGAGTGTGAGTTCAAATCCCGGCTCGGCCAACTTTCTTTCCGACGATTTACAAAAGTCAATGCGACATGCGTCATTCGTCTTCCACAAATGGCCTAAGTCTATGTGGAAAAGCAGCCAGTTGCTTGTGAAGATTGTTATGTGGAGTACTGGTGTGAGAAAACCAGGAAATGCATGAGTAGCTGAACTGGCCGCCGTGATATAACTTAGTAATTGTTAAAAAGGGCGTTAAACCCCAATCAATCAATCAATTCAATCAATTATATATTTAATGATTATACTATCTTTATATGCAGATGTTTCAAAAGATGTCTGCTGCAGCTTTGTTGTATGTGAGAAAAAGTTAACCTCTTAAACCTTCATAACTGATATATTCTTTTAACCCTTTTCTGACATTTAGACGCTTTCTGACACCTCTGCAGCTTTTTGAAAACATAGTGACATATTTTTCACTTTTAGTCATTCATTCAATTATATAGATTTTCCAATTTTTGACAAAATATTTTCAAAGCCGTCTGCTGCAGAATTGTCGTATGAGGGAAAGCGGTTAATGGCCTTTAATTAAAAAAAAAAACGAAATATTATTTTCCATTATAGCAATGCAGAATCCTTCTTTAAGCGATCGCTACAAATGCGGGAGAGCGTTCTCGGGGCCGGACCATCTCGATGTATCGCAGTCACTCAACAACCTCGGTGCACTGTACAATGATAGGAAAGCATACTGCAAAGCTGAGCCCCTGTACGAGAGAGCCCTGAAGATACGGATGAAACATATGAGCCTGGACAATCCGAGTGTTGCCTCTGTTGGCAAACATCTGGCCTTGCTCTACAGAAAACAGGTAAACCATCTTCCATATACAGACGCTTTCTGACACCTCTGCAGCAGAAAACTCCATGATCAATTTCCCCTTTTGCCCTTTTTTGGCCGGATTGCTTAAGCAATTCCGGTCTATAGATTGGCGATGTCCGTCTGTCTGTCCGTCAACATTTTGGTTAAAGTTTTAGGTTAGGCAAAATGGTTAAAGTTTCTGGTTAAGCAAATCTCAACACAAGAAAGGGTTGCAAACTTGAAACTTTGCCTGAAGGTAACCAGTAACAAGTTCTATTGATTTCTATTGTTACTTTGACCTTGACCTTAGTTTGTCGATTTTCAAGGTCAAATTGCCGACAATCCGGCCTTACCGTCTTCAGCGGTTTCTTGTTTAAACTCTATTATAAAAAGTACAGACTCGCTGGTGTAGAGGGAGAGCGTTTGCCTCGGGTGTGGGAGGTCTCGTGTTCAATTCCTGGCTGGGTCATACCAAACATACCAAAGACTTGGTAGTATTGGCTGCCCTCTTTCGGCGCTCTAGAGTTTTCGGGGTTAGCATTACGACTGAGTGTTCGGCTGTCAAATCTCTATGTATTGGAGTTTGATTATTAAATACAGTTGAAAACATTGTGGCAAATGGAGAAATTGCTCATTATTTATGAGCAATTCCTCCTTTTGCCACAATGTTTTCAGAATACGTTTTCTGCAGATGTGTCAGAATGTGTCTTCAACAAGTGGGAAAGGGGATATCAAAAAAATATGTGACATTTATAAAAGACTGCTTATACCTGGCTGGGATCACCCTTTTCCCACATACAGACAAATTTAAACATATTTATATGACTTATGAAAACATAGTGATTTAACCCTTTCCCTCATATAGACGCTTTCTGATGCCTCTGCAGCAGACGGCTTTTTGAAAACATATTTGACAAAAGAAGAAATTGCTCAAAACGAGCAATTTCCCTTTTTGCCACAATGTTTTCCACTTTTAGTCATAGGTTATCCATTTAATTATAGAGATTTTCTATTTTTTTGACAAAATATGTTCAAAGTCGTCTGCTGCAGAATTGTCGGTCTGCTGCAGAATTGTCGTATGAGGGAAAGGGTATTTTCATACTTTCAAAGTCGTCTGCTTCAGATTTGCTGTATGTGTGAAAGAATCGAAAGGTAATTGGAACATTATTTACAATTTAAAACCAAAGCAGAGCTGAATTAACCCTTTCCCACATACAGGAAATCTGCAGCAGACGACTTTGAAAATGTCTTGACAAAAGCATGAAAACCTCCATAAAAGATAGCTTAATTGTTGAATAAAGTTGAAAACATTGTGATCAAAGGTGAAATTGCTCATCATGAGCAATTTCACCTTTGGCATCAATGTTTTCAAAAGTCGTCTGCTGCTATTGCGTCTGCAGGTGGGAAAGGGTTAAGAGATTTTAACCCTTTCCCATATACAGACACTTTCTTACACGTCTGCAGCAGAATACTTCGGCAAAAGGGGAAATTGCTCATAATGATCTATTTCCCCATTTGTCATAATTTGTTCAACTCTATTATGAAATTACAGCCTTGGTGGTGTAGAGGGAGATTGTCTGTCTCAGGTGCGGGAGGTCTCGGGTTCAATCCTGGCTGGGTCATACTAAAGACTTTAAAAGTGGTAGTATTGGCTGCCCCTCCTTGGCACTTTTTCAGTTTTCAGGGTTAGAATTACGACTGACTGTCGGCGGTCAGGATAAATGGACCAGTCAAACTGGTAACTTACCCAAGAAATGCCTTCATATAACTTAAAACACCAAACAATCAATCAATCAACTATTATAAAATTATTATTTCCTTTCTCTGCCTAGACATTTTCAAAGTCATCTGCTGCAGATTCTTTATATGTGGGAAAGGGGGTTTAACCCATTCCCTCATACGACAATTCTGCAGCAGACGACTTTGAACATATTTTGTCAACAAATAGAAAATCTCTATAATTGAATGGATAACCTATGACTTAAAGTGGAAAACATTGTCGCAAAAGGAGAAATTGCTTGTTTTGAGCAATTTCTTCTTCTTTTGTCACTATGTTTTCAAAAAGCTGTCTTCTGCAGAGGCGTCAGAAAGCGTTTATATGAGGGAAAGGGTTAACTCTTTCTCTTATACAACAAATCTGCAGCAGAGGTCTTTGAAAACATTCACTCAAGATCTGGAAAATCTGTAGAAATGAAGGTATACTCAATGAAAAAAAAGTTGAAAACATTGTGGCAAAAGGAGATATTGCTCGTTTTGAGCAATTTCTCCTTTTGTCATGTTTTCAAAATGCGTCTAAAGCTGGGTATGGTGTTATAGGTCAACGGGATTGACCTGATCCTGACCTTTGTGTAAAGATGTCAATACATAGTTCTCAGAACTGCAATAGTTATCTCCCTTGTAGGTCACTTTGATAGGCAAAGTTAATCAACATTAGCCCCCCCCCCCCCCCCCCCCCCCCCCCCCCTTTCCCCTTTCCCACATTCAACAAATCTGCAGCAGACAACTTTGAAAACAACCTGTCAAAAATGTGTAAAATTCTCCATAAATGGGAGTAAAATTATTAAATAGAGTTGAAAACATTGTAGCAAATGGAGAAATTGCTGATTATGAACAATTTCTCCTTTGTCATAATGTTTTTCAAAAGTCGTCTGCTGTAGATGTGTCAAAATGCGTCTGTATGTGGGAAAGAGTTAATTAACTGATTATGTTTTGCAGAAGTGGTCTTCTGCAGATGTATCACACTGCGTCTACAAGTGGGAAAGGGGATATTAAAAACATATGTGACAATTATAAAAGACTGCTTATACCTAGGATCAACCCTTTCCCACATACAGACACATCAACCCTTTCCCTCATACGACAATTCTGCAGCAGATGACTTTGAACGTATTTTGTCAAAAAATGGAAAATCTCCATAATTGAATGGATAACCTATGACAAAAAGTGGAAAACATTGTGGCAAAAGGAGAAATTGCACGTTTTGTGCAATTTCTTCTTTTGTCACTATGTTTTCAAAAGCTGTCTGCTGCAGAGGCGTCTAAAAGCGTCTATATGAGGGAAAGGGTTAAAACATATTGAAAACATTGTGATTTAAAGGTGCTGATCTCGAGATTATAGATAGTTAAGTCAAAGTTTTAAAACTGTATAATAGTTGTCTTGAAATATTAGAATCAAATTCTGGGATAAAGTAAGAACAATAATTTCACTTTCCAGTACAACAAACATCTAAATATTGATAGTTTATGCTTTATTTTTACTGGGTAGACATATACCCAGTAAGCCACATTTTCTACATCTTCATGACTTTTTATTTTTTCAACATTTACTGCCAAAAAAGTTTTGAACTATTCATTACTTACTTTGTTGTCACTATAAACAATATTTGCAGAAGTTTTAACATTTGAAAATTTTGATCTCCATCTGGTGTACAGTACCTTTCAGGAGAAATATTTCAACATATACTGCCAAAAAAGTTTTGAACTATTTATTACTTACTTTGTTGTCACTATTAGCAATATTTACAGAAGTTTCAACATTTGAAAATTTTGATCTCCATCTGGTGTTCAGCACCTTTCAGGAGAAATTTTGTATCCGTAACATTTCGCTACAGTGGTTTCATCTCTATTCAAGAAGTATACTATCAATTATAGATATTTTCAAAGTATTTGCATAGATGTTTTCAATGATGTTGACTTCAATATGTTGAATGTGGGAAAGGGTTAAAAGTGGTTTTGTACTTGCAGGGTAAATACGAAGAAGCAGAGCCTTTATATAAACAGAACGTGGAAATACGCGAGAAGTCATTTGGTTTACATCATCCGGCTGTGGCAACGGCCCTCGTAAATCTAGCTGTATTATATTCACAACAGGTTAGTATGGTACTTTAAACAATGACATATCACAGGTTATGGAAATAACACTAAATATATCACTGTATAAATAGACTATGAAAATAAGCCATTTGTCATTTGGATAACATCATCCAACTGTGGCCACTGCCCTGGATAATTTGGCTATGCTTTATGCTCAAGTTAGCTTAAACCAGTATTCGCACCATTTGTGTGGAAAAATCCAAAAGACAGAACCCACTCATCACGAGATTCAAACCCAGACCATAAGTACGAGAGGTGGATGCTCTGCCAATGTACCACTGTCTTCCATGTATAAGCTAGTGTGGAACTATTTAAATATTATACAAATATTACTGCATGAACGGCTGTGGCTACAGCCCTTATTATCCCTTTCCCACATACAGACAATTTCTGACACCTCTGCAGCAGACGACTTTTGAAAATATTGTTGCAAATGGTGAAATTGCTCATACGAACAATTTCTCCATTTGTCAAAATGTTTTCAACATTAGTTCAATAAATAAACTTTCATTTTTAGAGAAATTCAGTACTTTTGCTTGTATGATTTCAAAGTCATCTGCTGCAGATATGTTGTATGTGGGAAAGGGTTAAATAAGATAATGCCAGTTATTAATGGTATGACTTGAACGTTCAATTATCGGTAAGACTTGAACGTTCAATTATCGCTAAGACTTGAACGTTCAATTATCGCTAAGACTTGAACGTTCAATTATCAGTAAGACTTGAACATTCAATTATTGTTAAGACTTGAACGTTCAATTATTGTTAAGACTGGAACGTTCAATTATCAGTAAGACTTGAACGTTTAATTATTGGTAAGGTTTGAATGTTCAATTATCGGTAAGACTTGAACAATACTTTGTGTTATTATCGGTAAGACTTGAACAAGACCTTGTGTTATTATCGGTAAGACTTGAACAAGACCTTGTGTTTATATCGGTAAGACTTGAAGAAAACCTTGTGTTATTATCGGTAAGACTCAAGTCTAAGACAAGACCTTGTGTTTATATAGGTAAGACTTGAACAAGACCTTGCGTCATAATCGGTAAGACTTGAACAAGACCCAGTGTTATTATCCTTAAGACTTAAACGTTCAATTATTGGTAAGACTTTAACGTTCAATTATCAGTAAGACTTGAACAATACCTTGTGTTTGTTTTATATTGCAGAACAAGCACAGTGAGGCCGAACCTTTGTATGAAAGAGCTTTAAAAATTTACGAGGAGAGTTTTGGACCGCAACATCCGAGGGTGGCAGAAACACTACGCAATCTGGCGGTCATGAAATATGAATTGGTATGGATCATGTTTTCAGAGGTCCAGATAAGGAGGGGTTCACAGCTCCTTTTCCCACAATATTATCAAACTAAACCCTATGATGTTGGTGCTCAAAAGAATCATGTGTCATTGTGACAATTCTTTTGAGTACCACAATATAGGGTTAAAAGGTGGAATAAGGATTTAAGAACATGCAAGACGACCTGTATGTCGTTATCATCAGAGACCTGAAATAACATCAGTTTAGGTCTCTGTTAACATTGATCACCTGAGGTATCAAGGTTTTGACTTCTAGTAAATTTAAATTAACCCTTGCTACATGCATAATTTTTAAGGAATTTTCAAATTTTAGCTCAGATGTTTAAAAAAAAAATAAAGAACCTTTTCCTCCTTTTTCTCAAAATATTTTAAAACCTGTTTAACCATAATGATAAAATGTTTAACTCTTTCCCACCTGCCGACGTTTTTTGACGCAAAAGCAGCAGACGACTTTTGAAAACTTTGTGACAAAAGAAGAAATTGCTCAAAACGAGCAATTTGTCCTTTTGACACAATGTTTTCAAACTCTTTTCAATAAGTATTTCTACATTTATGGAGATTTTCCATGGTATTGTTGAGATGTTTTTAAAGTCGTCTGCTGTATATTTTCTGTATGTAGGAAAGGGTTAAAATCATATGAGAAACAGCATAAAAAAAAACCATTCAAACAAACAATGTACTGTACATGTATTAGGTCATTTGCTAAACATTATTTATCAATTTCGTTTTTGCAGAAAGACTTCGAAACTGCTGCCAAATTGTACAAGAGAGCCACGGAAATCAAGGAAAATGACATGTCTCGCAGGAGTTCAAGTGGGGAAACAAATTCTACAATCAAAAATCTTCTTCATTCGTGATATAGACTGTGATTTTTGTCTACACAAATGTGATATTATATCAATTATCATAATGTTATAATTTTAATCGTGAATCAAATTTTGACACTGTGCATCATCCCTTTTCCACCTGTAGATGCACATTGACGTATCTGCAGCAGACGTCACTTAAAAACGTTGCGGCATTATGAGCAATTTCTCTTTTTGGCATAACGTTTTTAACTCAATTTCAATGAATATATTTTCATTGTTAAAAATGTTTAATAAGTTTCGCGTAGCTGTTTTTAGCTCTACTGGCCAAAGGCAAGAAGGGCTTATGTCGTGGCGATTCGTCCGTCGTGCGTGTGTGCGTGCGTCCGTCCGTCCGTAAACAATTTCTTGTTAACACGATACAGTCTTCATGACTGACTGGATTATGGCCCTTGAAATGGTCAAAATTGCTATAAAAGAGCTTGTTAACACGATACAGTCTTCACTTTTGATTTTATCTCAACCAAACTTATACAGTAGTTAGATATTCATGAGAGCTCGGTTCCTTTTGAAAACCAGCCACAGATCCGCCCATGCATGACTGGATTATGGCCCTTGAAATGGTCAAAATTGCTATAAAAGAGCTTGTTAACACGATACAGTCTTCACTTTTGATTGTATCTCAACCAAACTTATACAGTAGTTAGATATCCATGAGAGCTCGGTTCCTTTCGAAAACCAGCCACAGATCCGCCCATGCATGACTGGATTATGGCCCTTGAAATGGTCAAAATTGCTATAATAGAGCTTCTTAACATGATACAGTCTTTATTTTTTATTGTATCTCAACCAAACTTATACAGTAGTTAGATATCCATGAGAGCTTGATTCCTTTCGAGAACAAGCCAGATCCGCCCCATGCATGACTGAATTATGGCCCTTGAAATTGTCAAAATTGCTATAATAGGGCTTGTTATCATGATACAGTCCTTATTTTTAGATCACCTGAGCCGAAGGCTCAAGGTGAGCTATTCTGATCACTTTTTGTCCGTCGTCCGTCCGGCGTTAACTTTTAGCTTTAAACATCATCTCCTCCCAAACTCCAAGGACAATTTCCGTGAAACATCACAGGACTGTTCCTCTGGTTGGCCTCTTTCAAAGTTGTTCAAAGATTTAAATTCCATTGAGAACTTTGGTTGCTGCGGCATCAGAAAGGGGGCAAAAGGTCCAAACTTTAAAAATCTTCTCCTCCGAATCCGCCTGTCAGATTCAAATATAATTTGTTCATTGGGTGACCCTCTATAAAAATTGTCCAAGCCATACTGATTGGTCGAAAAACATGGCAGTCAGGCGGCATCAGAAAAGGGGCAAAATGACAAAATTTGAAAATTCCATTTTTATGAAAGTGTTTGTCTGATTTTAAGAAAATATAATACGAATCTTACTGTAATGATCCTCTATTTAATTTGTTTAAGCCGTTTTGATTGGTTACACAATCATATCAACCAGGCGTCATCACAAAAAGGGTAAATTGAACTTTTAGCTACAAATGACAACCAACTCCTACCATTCCAATAGACCAATTTCCACAAAACATCACAAGAATGTTCTTTTGGTGGTCCTCTTTCAAAATTGTTCAAAGATTTAAATTCCATTGAGAACTTTGGTTGCTGCGGCATCAGAAAGTGAGAAAAATACCCAAATTTTAAAATCCTTTTCCTACATAATCTACTTGTGTGATTGCAAGATAATTTGGTAGAAATGTTTCTTAAGTGACCCTCTAAATAAACTGTTGAAGCCATATTGATTTCGTTGAAAAACAGGGCAGTAAGGCGGCATCAGGAAAGGTGCAAAATGACAAAAACTTTATAATTCCATTCTTATTAAAGTTCTTGTTAGATTTCAAGATATAAATGGCCTTTACTGATAAGCTGTTTCTTGAGAAGTGTCCACTCCTTTCAGTTTCATTTGCACTCCCTGATAAAATTATCCAGATATTTGCAGTTAAATATTTACTATCAATTAGGTGATCGATTTAGGGCCATCTTGGCCCTCTTGTTTATTGTATCTCAATCAAACTTATACAGGAGTTAGATATCCATGAGAGTTTTGTTCATTTCTAAAAAACGGCCAGATCTACCCATGCATGGCTGGATTATGGCCCTTGAAATTGTCAAAATTGCTATAATACAGCTTGTGAACACAATAGAGCTTCCATTTACTATCTGATCTTCACCAAACTTAGATGGTATTGATGACATATTGGTTCCTTTTGAAACAAGCCAGATCAATGCCAGTAGAGCATAGGCCCTCATGGGCCTCTTGTTAAAGTTGTCTGCTGCAGATTTGTTGCAAGGTGGGAAAGAAAAGGGTTTTATGAAATCCATATAATATATATATATTCAAAGACACTATTTGCTGCCTCTATTGCAGACTGTGTTTAAATTTAATATCAATTGTACAGTCAACCCTGTGCTTAAGACCACCTTTGTATAGCCAGTCCCTTTCTATAGCAACCAAACTTTTAATTTCCCAATTACTCATTTTCTGTATTTATAAATATTAAAGACCACCTGTGAACAAATACACAATTGTTCTCTTCCCATGCATGGTCTTTAAACACAGGTTGATCCTGCAATTAAAGACCACCTGTGAACAAAGACATGAGTATTATCTTCCCATGGTAGGTCTTTAAACACATGTTGACCCTGCAATTAAAGACTACCTGTGAACAAATACAAGAGTATTATCTTCCTGTGGGTGGTCTTTAAAAAACACAGGTTGACCCTGCAATTAAAGACCACCTGTGAACAAAGACAATATTATTTTCTTCTCATGGATGGTCTTTAAACACAGGGTCGACTGTACCTCAAATTTGACATTTTTGTCACAGTTGTTTCTTTATGTAACTTTAAAGCAAACAAATATAAAAATATGATATCCAGTAAATGTTTATGATTATTTTAAACTTAACTATTGTTGACTATTGTGTTACTGCTGTGTTATCTAAATGGTTTGTAACTTTTTAGATAATGTTTTTAAATATTTACTTTTACAAAATGTTTCATAGATTTACATGAATTATCCGTCCATTAACATTTATATATTTTACATTGTGTCAAACAATTGATGGTTTTATGTGCATGCTATTTTTGTTCATTTTTTAAAGGCAAACTTGTTTACTTATAATGAAGTTATTCATACTTTACATGAAGATTACGTTTACAGTTACTTAAACCTTTCCCCCATATAGTCTCTTTCTGATGGCTCTGCAGCAGACAACTTTTTTAAAACATTGTGGTAAAGTGCGTAATTGCTGATTATAAGCTATTTCCCATTTTACCACAATATTTTCATTTTTTGATAGGCGACTTTCATTTATAGAGATTTTCTATATTTTTGAGGAAAACATATTCAAAGTCCTCTGCTTCAGGTTTGCTGGTTGGGGGAAAGGGTTATGGGATTTTCATTTCAGTTGTGTGCTAATATATATATTTTACCAGGGAGATGGTCACTACTGTTCCATGCCAAGCAAAGGTTATCTTATCATTAATTAACACTTTCCCACATGTAGACTCTTTCAGATGCCTCTGCAGCAGACGACTTTTGAAAACATTGTGGCAAAGGTGAAATTGCTCATGATGAGCAATTTCACCATTTGCCACAATGTTTTCAACTCTATTTAATAATTAAACTGTTATTAATGGAGATTTCCATATTATTGCACAGATGTTTTCAAAGTCGTCTGCTACAGATTTGTTGTATGTTGTAAAGGGTTAACACTTTCCATATTATTCCCACATACAACAAATCTTCATACAGCAAACAACTTTGAAGACATTTTGCCATTTTGAGCAATTTCTCCTTTTGTTCCAATGTTTTCAAAGGTCATCCGCCAAATATGCATCAGAAAGCTTTTGTATGTGGGAAAAGTTTAATCCTTTCCCTCATATAGACGCTTTCTGATGCCTCTGCAGCAAACAGCTTTTTGAAAACATAGTGACAAAAGAAGAAATTACTCAAAACGAGCAATTTCTCCTTTTGTCACAATGTTTTGCACTTTTAGTCATAGGTTATATGTTCAAAGTCGTCTGCTGCAGAATTGTCATATGAAGCAAAGGGTTAACCATTTCCTGATTCGGACGAAATTTGATGTCTTTGCAAGAGGTGACTTCTGAAAACATTTTGAAAAAAGGAAAAAATTGCTCATAACATGCAATTTCTGACTTTCCAACAATGTAATCAATTCAATTCAATGCTTATTCTTTAAATGTTCTTATGAATGTATGATTGTATTTTCTTCCTCATTTACAAAGCAGACAAAACTATAAATAAATAAATATCATATTTGGCAAATGGTGCGTCATTTGATCCACAGGTTGACCCTATTTCTCTCAGCTTTGTTTCTTCTAAGAACTCTACTTTAACCCTTTCCCTCATACTACAATTCTGCAGCAGACGACTTTGAACATAATTTGTCAAAGAATTGGAAAATCTCTATAATTGAATGGATAACCTATGACTAAAAGTGGAAAACATTGTGGCAATAGGAGAAATTGCTCATTTTTGAGCAATTTCATATTTTGTCTCCATGTTTACAAAAAAGCTGTCTGCTGCAGAGGCATTAGAAAGCGTTTATATGAGGGAAAGGGTTAACTGTCTTTAATTTGTAGTTTATTTTAAGTATATTGTCCGTGTAAAATTGCATTAAGAAGAAAGAAAAGCTAATGTTAAAAGATAATTGACGCTGTATTGTATCTCGTAATAACGTCCAAGTGTCGTCTGCTTAACAGAAACATAAGAGGTAAAAAATATACCAAATATAACAGTTATGCAGCAGACGACTTTTTAAACATCGAAAAAAAAATAAAAATCTCTTGAAATGAGTATAATCATTGAATGCAGTGGAAAAACATTTGCTAAAACACATCTTTATGCGGGAAAAGGTTCAGAAAACTGTTCCTTAAGTTTTATCATGAAACCTGTCCTGGCAGCTGGCTTACATTGAATGTTATGGGCCCTTGGGCAAGGCACATTTTCTAGCCTAGTACTGGTTTGTTTACCCAGGGATCATGAATAAGTGAACTGTCGCCGTTATATAACTGAAATAATGTTGAAAGCGGCGTAAAACCCCAATAAATAAATAAATAAATTGAATGTTATGGAAGAAAATGGATATACATAGGATATAAAAAAAGAAATCGTTTTTTCGCTGTCAGAAAATAGTCTTAAACTTGTAATACTTAATAAACTGTTAACTAATCACACACAAAAATATTTTTATGAACGATAATGGTCCCTTTACCTCGTCCATCTATCATGACGTTTGTGTTTACCGGATTTACGTTCGCAGCCATTTTGTAAACATTTATTGATGAAAACAAAATTAGTGATTCGGTCATGTTATATTACACACGTTACATATAAAGAAATACGTAATGGATATATTAGATCGGATACATGCATTGTCATGTGATAAATACCAAATATAACAGTTATGCAGCAGACGAAAAGAAAAAGAAAAGAACAATCTCTTGAAATGAGTATAATCATTGAATGCAGTTAAAAAACATCGGCTAAAAAGCGTCTGTATGTGGGAAAGGGTTAACAAAACTGTTCCTTAACCCTTTCCCACCTGCAGACGCATTTTGACGCAATAGCAGTAGACGACTTTTGAAAACATTATTAACTTATTTAACAATTAAGCTATATTTTATGGAGATTTTTTAGGTTTTTGTCACAATGTTTTCAAAGTCGTCTGCTGCAGATTTGCTGTATGTTGGAAAGGTTTAAGTTTTATCATGAAACCTAAGTTGGCTTACATTGAATGTTACGGAAGAGAATGGATATATAAAAGTTATACATACAGTTTAACCCTTTCCCAATTACGACAATTCTGCAGCAGACAACTTTGAACATATTTTGTCAAAAAATAGAAAAACGTTATCATTGAATGGATAACCTATGACTAAAAGTTGAAAACATTGTGGCAAAAGGAGAAATTGCTGGTTTTGAGCAATTTCTTCTTTTGTCACTACGTTTTCAAAAAGACGTCTGCTGCAGAAGCGTCAGAAAGCGTCTGTATGTGGGAACGGGTTAAGATTCAGCTTTGCTTGGCATAGCGCAAAATTGAGCCGTCCCGCAAGAAAACCAACACTGTGGACTCTGCGTAAAGTATCGACCTGGTTCAGCCAACGCATGCCGCACAGGCTTACGCGGGTAGACACTTTTCACCTCCTGTGGATTTTTTTCAGGAATTATTACGCTATACCTTTTTCCCCCTGAGAGGGAATGTGTTGGCCTGGATCCGTCTGCCTGGACTGCGCAGGCTGATCTGGGTCGATTTATTACGCAGAGGCCATACTGTTGATTTTCTCGCAGGACGGCTCAAATGTTGTTTTTGACAATCTATGCAGTCAAATAAATGATAAAAAGATAATATGTAGTCAATTTGTATTCATTTTCAAGTTCCATTACTGGCTCGTTTTTTGTCTGTCGTCCCTCATCCGTAAATAATTCCTTCAAACGAAATCTCCTCCTAAACCACTTGGCCGATTTGATAAAACTTCAAAGGTGTGATTGTGTCCTTTGAAAATTGTTCAAAGAGATTATTTTCATGCAGAACTCCAGTTGCCTTTTTTTTTAAAAAACTTTGAAAATCTTCTTGTCTGAAACTGAAAGGCCTAGACCTTAGATAGTTGGTGTGTAGCATTGTCTAGTGACAAAGATTGTTCAAATTATGCCCCAGGGGTCACCTGTTTTACATAGAGATATATAAGGAAAAACTTTGAAAATCTTACTGTCTGAAACCAAAAGTCTTAGGCTTAGATAATTAGTGTGTAGCATTGTCTAGTGGTCCTCTACAAAGATTTTCAAATTATGCTCCTGGGGTCTAAATTGGCTTCGCCACGAGGATCACCTGTTTTACATAGAGATATGCATTGAAAAACTTTGAAACTCTTCTTGTCTGAAATAGAAAGGCCTGAAGCTTAGATATTTGGTGAGTACAATAGTCTGGTGGTCATGTCCTTTTCCAAAATTGTTAAAATTATGCCCCTGGGATCAAAATCGGCCCTGCCCTGGTGGGGTTCACCTGTTTTACATAGAGATATGTAGGGAAAATCTTCTTGTTAACTGGTACATAAACATTTCTTTAAGGACGTTCTCAGTCATATTAACTTGAGTCTGTCAATAAATAGGGAGTTTTATTTTTGCCCTATGGGAGTGGAGCTATACTGATCCTCTATGGCCTCTTCACCGTCACCGTGAGGGCTACGGAAAACCGGTAAAAGCGCCAGACCAATTGCAATCTTAAAACTTGTAAACAAAATCAGTACGATATTTATAAAATCTCATTAATACCTACGCTATATACATGGCTTTTTTTCCCTCCAAACGTTGGAAAGTATATTGGCCGGGTTTTGGTTCGAACTGAGCTATCGCAGCTAGGCGTCGTGAGTTCGAATCCTACCTCGGCCATTTTTTATTTCCGTAGATTGACATGTAACTGTAACTAACCCTTTCCCGTGTGCAGAAGACGACAGCAAAACAGATTGTTTAAAATATGGTTAACCTGTATAAATAAATGTTTAATCATTGAATAGAGTAGGAGACAAAGGGAGATCTTTCGTATAATGAGCAATTTCTTCCTTTGTCACAATGTTTTCGTCGTCTGGATAGGCGTAAGAAAGCGTCTATAAGTGGGATAGCGTTAACGTCGATCGTCGCCCACCAATAGGCTGAATAGTCTATGTTGGAAGGTAGCCAGTTGCCTTGGAAATAATGTAATGAGTTTTGTCGAGAGAAATCAATGAAACATGGTTAGGTGAACATGCCGACGTGATATAACTGAAAAAATGTAAAAAAGGGAGTTTAACAATCAAGTAACTGATATTTGATAGCCCGTTATATCCTGTATTGCTCACTGAATATTTAATATCTTAAACTGCTTTACAAACAGGAGTCTGTGATAAACTTACGATTGTGATGGGGGTCACTATTGTGGTGACTTGGTGAACACTGGTGAAAAATGTTCACCTTGTTAAATTGTGCAAAGTGTGCACCTTGAAAAAACACTCTCTGGTCAGCCCTTGTTTTGTGAGCAATTCCATCCATGATTATTCAGTCTGGCTTTGGTTGTTGAAGTAGTACGTTGTATCAAAATCAAGTTTTGATAGAAATTAAGTAAGTTGTGCTCTTCTACTTTGTTTGTCGAGGTTCTTCTGTGTTGGATTGATTGAATTTAAGATATGGAAGAGTCGACTTTGTGAAATTTGGCAGTGAAAGAGTGAAACAAACTCTGGTGTTTTACATTGATTTATTGTAGGGAGTCGAAACCGAAAGTACACCCGACTTCGCCGAAACAGATATCGACTCGACTTCCATGAACAACCAACGACCTGTATTATTAGGTCTTTGGAACAACTAAATATAGACATATCCAATAATCAATAAATATGCCAATTTATACAAAAGCAGGCCTGATTATATTGGAATTTGTGTAAATTTGAATTATTAAAATGTATATTTTTGCAATAAGCTATATACCTGAAATTATATATCAGTGCCGTCTGCTATGTAAAAGAAAGATTGGTAAAATAAAACGTGCAATATTTGAAAAACTTGAAAATATGATTTTCAGATTAATTAAAAAAAATAATGTATTTAAAACGAAACATTGCTCCTTCTTTTCACACGTTGCTTTAAATAGAAGCTTATATAAGGTTACGGGGGTTAAACTCTATGATAGATACATTAACCCTTTCCCACCTAAAGAAGCATTTTGATGCATCTGCAGCAGACGACTTTTGAAAACATTGTACTTTTATAAAAAGCAATTTCTTCTTTAGCCAAATATTTTCGACTCTAATAAGTGCTTACTGATTTAACTCTCATTAAATCTCTGCTTTTGCCACAACGTTTTCATGTTTTTCATAAATAATACCCTCATTTCCAGATATTCGCCGTGTTTTGTCTTCAATGTTATAAAAGTCGTCTGCTGCAGATTTGTTGTACGTTGGAAACGTTAACTATTTATGGAAGTATACATTCGTGTCATGAAGAATAAAGCGTTACTGTGAATCGTGCTCGACATCATTGTGGCTTCTGCGTAAAGTATCGACCCGGATCAGCCTAAGCATGCCGCGCAGGCTAACCCGGACAGACACGTTTCGCCTCCTGTGGATTTTCTATTCCAGGAATCATTACTCCATACCTCTTTCCCCCTGAGACGGAATGTGTCGGCCCGGATTAGCCTTCGCGGACTGCGCATGCTGATCCTGGTCGATACTTTACGCAGAGTCAACACTATTGGTTTTCTCGTGGGACGGCTCATATACATATAATGCAAGGTTGGCTGAAACCATCCAAGTCGACACCTTCATGTGTTTCAGATTGTTCAACATTTTATATTCACAAGCATTATTTTTCAAAGTCGTCTGCGGCAGAATATAAACAATTTAATAAACATCAAACGTGTCACGGCGTATGTGAAAGTATATGTATATATGAGCCCTTCCACGAGAAAACCAACATTATGGACTCCGCGTAATATATCGAACCAGATCAGCCTGCGCATACTGATCCAGGCCGACATATTCCGTCTCAGGGATATAGAGCTATAGAGAAATGATTCCTGAAACAGAAAATCCACAGGAGTCGAACATTGTCCGTGCTTTTTTGATGCCTCTGCAGCTGACAACTTTTGAAAACATAGTGTCAAAGGGAGAAATTGCTCATAATGAGTGTTTTTTAACGGTATTCAATAATTTGTTCTGATTTTATATTGATACATTGCAGTTTCCATATTTTTTATTGAATGTTTTCAAAGGTGTCTGCTGCAGATTTGTTGTTTGTGGGAAAAGAGGTAATGTTATTGCTGAGGCAAAAATATTAGAAACCCGTATTACAAAAACCTTCAAGTATAATCAAATTTGTAGGCATTATCAACCCTTTCCCTCATACGACAATTCTGCAGCAGACGACTTTGAACATGTTTTGTCAAAAAATAGAAAATCTCTATAATTGAATGGATAACCTATGACTGAAAGGGGAAAACATTGTGTCACTATGTTTTCAAAAAACTGTCTGCTGCAGAGGCGTCAGAAAGCGTCTATATGAGGGTTAACCTTTTCTATTTTCTGCAAACAATGGCTGGATCCAGAAAGCGTCTGTATGTGGGAACGGATTAAGATTCAGCTTTGCTTGGCATAGCGCAAAATTGAGCCGTCCCGCAAGAAAACCAACACTGTGGACTCTGCGTAAAGTATCGACCTGGTTCAGCCAACGCATGCCGCACAGGCTTACGCGGGTAGACACTTTTCACCTCCTGTGAATTTTTTTCAGGAATTATTACGCTATACCTTTTTCCCCCTGAGAGGGAATGTGTTGGCCTGGATCCGTCTGCCTGGACTGCGCAGGCTGATCTGGGTCGATACATTACGCAGAGGCCATACTGTTGATTTTCTCGCAGGACGGCTCAAATGTTGTTTTTGACAATCTATGCAGTCAAATAAATGATAAAAAGATAATATGTAGTCAATTTGTATTCATTTTCAAGTTCCATTACTGGCTCGTTTTTTGTCTGTCGTCCCTCATACGTAAATAGTTCCTTCAAACGAAATCTCCTCCTTAACCACTTGGCCGATTTGATAAAACTTCAAAGGTGTGATCGTGTCCTTTGAAAATTGTTCAAAGAGATTATTTTCATGCAGAACTCCAGTTGCCTTTTTTTTTTTAAAAACTTTGAAAATCTTCTTGTCTGAAACTTAAAAGGCTAGAGCTTAGATATTTGGTGTGTAGCATTGTCTAGTGACTCAAATTATGCCCCAGGTGACCTGTTTTACATAGAGATATAAAGGATAAACTTTGAAAATCTTCTTGTCTGAAACCAAAAGTCTTAGGCTTAGATATTTAGTGTGTAGCATTGTCTAGTGGTCCTCTACAAAGGTTTTCAAATTATGCTCCTGGGGTCTAAATTGGCTTCGCCCCGAGGATCACCTGTTTTACATAAAGATATACAGTGAAAAACTTTGACACTCTTCTCGTCCGAAATAGAAAGGCCTGAAGCTTAGATATTTGGTGAGTACAATAGTCTGGTGGTCAGGTCCTTTTCCAAAATTGTTAAAATTAGGCCCCTGGGATCAAAATCGGCCCTGCCCTCGGGTTCACCTGTTTTACATAGAGATATGTAGGGAAAATCTTCTTGTTAAATACTTACTGGTACATAAACATTTCTTAAGTGACCTTCTCAGTCATATCAACTTGAGTCAGTCAATAAATAGAGAGGTGGTTTTTTTTGCCCTGTGGGAGTGGAGCTATACTGATCCTCTCTGTCCTCTTCACCGTCACCGTGAGGGCTACGGAAAACCGGTAAAAGCGCCAGACCAATTGCAATCTTAAAACTTGTAAACAAAATCAGTACGATATTTATAAAATCTCATTAATACCTACGCTATATACATGGCTTTTTTCCCCCCCAAACATTGGAAAGTATATTGGCCGGGTTTTGGTTCGAACTGAGCTATCGCAGCTAGGCGTCGTGAGTTCGAATCCTACCTCGGCCATTTGTTATTTCCGTAGATTGAAATGTAACTGTAATTAACCCTTTCCCATGTGCAGAAGACGACATCAAAACAGATTGTTTAAAATACGGTTAACCTTAATAAATAAATGTTTAATCATTGAATAGAGTAGGAGACAAAGGGAGATCTTTCGTATAATTAGCAATTTCTTCCTTTGTCACAATGTTTTCGTCGTCTGGATAGGCGTAAGAAAGCGTCTATAAGTGGGATAGCGTTAACGTCGCTCGTCGCCCACCAATAGGCTAAATAGTCTATGTTGGAAGGTAGCCAGTTGCCTTGGAAATAATGTAATGAGGAGTTTTGTCGCGAGAAATCAATGAAACATGGTTAGGTGAACATGCCGACGTGATATAACTGAAAAAAATGTGGAAAAGGGAGTTTAACAATCAAGTAACTGATATTTGATAGCCCGTTATATCCTGTATTGCTCACTGAATATTTAATATCTTAAACTGCTTTACAAACAGGAGTCTGTGGTAAACTTACGATTGTGATGGGGGTCACTATTGTGGTGACTTGGTGAACACTGGTGAAAAATGTTCACCTTGTTAAATTGTGCAAAGTGTGCACCTTGAAAAAAACACTCTGGTCAGCCCTTGTTTTGTGAGCAATTCCATCCATGATTATTCAGTCTGGCTTTGGTTGTTGAAGTAGTACGTTGTATCAAAATCAAGTTTTGATAGAAATTAAGTAAGTTGTGCTTTTGTACTTTGTTTGTCGAGGTTCTTCGGTGTTGGATTGATTGAATTTAAGATATGGAAGAGTCGACTTTGTGAAATTTGGCAGTGAAAGAGTGAAACAAACTCTGGTGTTTTACATTGATTTACTGTAGTGAGTCGAAACCGAAAGTACACCCGACTTCGCTGAAACAGATATCGACTCGACTTCCATGAAGAACTAAATACCTGTATTGTTAGGTCTTTGGAACAACTAAATATAGACATATCCAATAATCAATAAATATGCCAATTTGTACAAAAGCAGGCCTGATTATATTGGAATTTGTAAATTTGAATTATTAAAATGTATTTTTTTGCAATAAGCTATATACCTGAAATTATATATCAGTGCCGTCTGCTATGTAAAAGAAAGATTGGTAAAATAAAACGTGCAATATTTGAAAAACTTGAAAATATGATTTTCAGATTAATTTAAAAAAGAAATGTATTTAAAATGAAACATTGCTCCTTCTTTTCACATATAGCTTTAAAATAAAGATGCCTGTATAATGTAAAGGGTTAAAACTTTAATTCCTGAACTCTATCGTACATACAGAAACCCTTTCCCTCATACCAACGCTTTCTGACGCCTCCACAGGAGACGACTTTTGAAAACATTGTACTTTTATAAAAAGCATTTTCTTCTTCAGCCAAATAGTTTCGACCCTAATAAGAGCCTACTGATTTAACTCTCATTAAAGTTATGCTTCTGCAACAACGTTTTCATGTTTTTCATAAATAATACCCTCATTTCCAGATATTCGCCGTGTTTTGTCTTCAATGTTATAAAAGTCGTCTGCTGCAGATTTGTTGTACGTTGGAAACGTTAACTATTTATGGAAGTATACATTCGTGTCCTGAAGAATAGAGCGTTACTGTGAATCGTGCTCGACATCATTATGGCTTCTGCGTAAAGTATCGACCCGGATCAGCCTAAGCATGCCGCGCAGGCTAACCCGACAGACACGTTTCGCCTCCTGTGGATTTTCTATTCCAGGAATCATTACTCCATACCTCTTTCCCCCTGAGACGGAATGTGTCGGCCCGGATTAGCCTGCGCGGACTGCGCATGCTGATCCTGGTCGATACTTTACGCAGAGTCAACACTATTGGTTTTCTCGTGGGACGGCTCATATACATATAATGCAAGGTTGGCTGAAACCATCCAAGTCGACACCTTCATGTGTTTCAGATTGTTCAACATTTTATATTCACAAACATGATTTTTCAAAGTCGTCTGCGGCAGAATATAAACAATCTAATAAACATCAAATGTGTCACGGTGTATGTGAAAGTATGTGTCACGGTCTATGTGAAAGTATATGTCACGGTGTATGTGAAAGTATGTGTCACGGTCTATGTGAAAGTATGTGTCACGGTGTATGTGAAAGTATGTGTCGCTGTGTATGTGAAAGTATGTGTCACGGTCTATGTGAAAGTATGTGTCACGGTCTATGTGAAAGTATGTGTCACGGTGTATGTGAAAGTATGTGTCGCGGTGTATGTGAAAGTATATGTATATATGAGCCCTTCCACGAGAGAACCAACATTATGGACTCCGCGTAATATATCGATCCAGATCAGCCTGCGCATTCCGCGCATACTGATCCAGGCCGACATATTCCGTCTCAGGGATATAGAGCTATAGAGGAATGATTCCTGAAACAGAAAATCCACAGGAGTCGAACATTGTCCGTCGGGGTTAACCTGTGCGGCAAGCTTAGGCTGATCCGGGTCGATACTTTACGCAGAGTCCACAACAATGGTTTTCGCATGGAACGGCTCATATTTCTGTGTACCGTTTTAAAGAAATTTCATTTTATTACCATTAATTCCTCATCTCTTATAACTCCGGATTGGAGTGGCATTGTACTTTGATCCTGTATTGTTATACTATAGTTTATGCTATATATGTTATGCATATTGTATCAAGAACCTAGGTACATCTTATCCCTGATTGTATATGTACAATGTCGAGATATAAATTAAGATCATAACTAACTCTATATATCGATCTATCTAAAGCAATTACAGACCAAATATAGATATGTCCATGACCCCGTTCTATCTCGCACAAATTACTCACGATTTAACTATTCATAAAAGTATCAATTCGTGTCGTGAAAAACAAAGCGTTACTGTCAATCATATATTATATAAAATACAATGTTCGCTAAGTCGACACAATCGTGTGGTACCGATTTATCAATATTTGAGCCGTCCCGCGAGAAAACCGACATTGTGGACTCTGCGTAAAGTATCGACCCGGATCAGCCTAAGCATGTCGCTCAGGCTTACCCGGATATACACTTTTCGCCTCGTGTGGATTTTCCGTTTCAGGAATCATTACTCTAGACCTCTATCCCCCCTGAGATGGAATGTGTCGGCCCGGATTAGTCCCGTTAAATATCGGTCCATACTTAACCGTAATGAGCATTTTTTTATTTGATCACAATGTTATCAGCTCTCTTCAATGATCATGCTTTAATTTGTATAGATTGTCCATAGTTTTACATTCTTGTGTGTTTCAAGTCCTCTGCGGAAGAATATAAACAATCTACTATGTATCTATAGTACATGTATCTATCTATATATCGATCGTTCTTAATATAAGCAATTATAGGTATACTTTAGAAATGTCCATGACCCGTTCTATCTCGACAAAGCCCTTGCTACTTAACTCTTTCCCACGTATAGACGCTTTCTGACGCCTCTGTAGCAGACGGATTTTTTGAAAACATTGTGACAAAAGAAGAAATTGCTCAAAACGAGCAATTTCTCATTTTGACACAATGTTTTTCACTTTCAGTCATAGGTTATCCATTCAATTATAGAGATTTTCTATTTTTTGACAAAATATGTTCAAAGTCGTCTGCTGCAGAATTGTCATATGATGGGAAAGGGTTAACTCTTTCAGCGCCGAATTATTTGGGTAGACCCTTCGAAGGGAATTCCATGTTCAAAATTCGGCTTCTCCATTTCTCATGTAATAAGAGTTTTTGAATACTTGGATAACGAAAAGAGAAACAATGCTGATTTCAGGTGAGACAGCTCGCCTGAAACTGTATTGTTTGCAAAAAAAACCTCGATATTACAATTGGCGCTGAAAGAGTTAACAATATGAATTTATGGAAGTATCAATTCATGTCGTGCGGTACAACCCGTTTATGTCAATCCAGCTCGATATAAAATGCAAGATTAGCTAAAAAATAAATAAACCGAGTCGATACCTGGAAAAAAAGACACCTATACTTTTTGAACAATGATTTATCAACATACATGTATATTCAAGCATGCTCGATATAAAATACAAGATTAGCTAAAAAATAAACCTATACTTTTTGAACAATGATTTATCAACATACATGTATATTCAAACATGCTCGATATAAAATGCAAGATTAGCTAAAAAATAAACCGAGTCGATACCTGGGAAAAAAGACACCTATACTTGTTGAACAATGATTTTTCAACATACATGTATATTCAAACATGCTCGATATAAAATACAATATTGGCTAAACAAATAAACCGAGTCGATACCTGACAAAAAAAACACCTACGTGTCAACATACATGTATATTCAAACATGCTCGATATAAAATACAATATTAGCTGAAATAAACCGAGTCGATTATACATGGCAAAAAGATACCTACTTATCGAACTAAGATTTATCAACATACATGTACAGTCAACACTGTGTTAAAGACCACCTTTGTATAGCAATTCCCTGTCTATAGCAACCAAACTTTAAATTTACAAATAACTCATTTTCTGTATTTATAAATGACCCCGCATTTAAAGACCACTTGTGAACAAAAACCAGTTTGTTCACATGGTTGGTCTTTAACCCTATCCTTCATATAGACGTTTTCTGATGCCTCTGTAGCAGACCGATTTTTGAAAACATTGTGACAAAAGAAGAAATTGCTCAAAACGAGCAATTTCTCCTTTTGCCACAATGTTTTACTCGTTTAAAGTCATAGGTTATTCATTCAATTATAGAGAATTTCCATTCAGTTTTGACAAAATATGTTCAAAGTCGTCTGCTTCAGTATTGTCGAATGAGGGAAAGGGTTAAAGCAGACGGCGTTTTGAAAACATAGTGACAAAAGAAGAAATTGCACAGAACGTGCAATTTCTCCTTTTGTCACAATGTTTTTACGCTTTTAGTCATAGGTTATCCATTCAATTATAGAGATTTTCTATTTGTTCACAAAATATGTTCAAAGTCGTCTGCTGCAGAATTGTCGAATGAGGTCAAGGTTGGACTGTAAGTTCAAGCAAGCTCGCTATAAAATGAAAGGTCTGTTAAATATCGATCCACATTTATATAAACTTCCATATATGCAGACATATTGGGACGCATCTGCAATAGAAAACGTTTTGAAAACATTGATTAAAAGAATGCATTGCTCAGAGTGAGTATTGTCTAATTGGATCGCAATGGTATCAACGGTATAAACTCTTTCACTGCCGAATTTCACAAAGTCGACTCTTCCATGTTGAAAATTGGACTACTCCATTTTTCGTCCAAGAGGAAATTTGGTAAATGTTAATGTCTGAATGGCAAACAATGCTTATTTCAGGAGAGTCATCTCCCTATGAACTGTCTCACATGAATCTGCATTGTTTGCAAAAGCTTTAATTTTCTTTGGTAGCGAAATGGTTAAATGAGTTTGCTTTCATTTGAAAAAAAAATCTCAATTATCGATAATCGAAAACATAATTTGTTGTTGGTGTTTTACGCCGTTTTCAACATAATGTTAGTTATTTAACGGCGACAGTTCAGTTATTCATGATCCCTTGGTAAGCAAAACAGTACTTTACATGTATACATGCTTGAAACATGAAGTCTTCTTTTGATTTAACTCAATTTTCGATAATAGAAAACATACTTTGTTTGAGTTTTACGCCGTTTTCAACATAATGTTAGTTATTTAACGGCGACATTTCACTTATTCAGGATCCCTGGGTAAACAAAACAGTACTTTCACATACATGCTTGAACTTTGTGTTAACAATTTGAAATAATATGCAGAGCATGGTCAGTCAACAAAAACATGAAGTCTAATTTTGATTTAACTCTCAATTATCGATAATCGAAAACATAATTTCTTATTGAGTTTTTATGCCGTTTTCAACATAATTTTAGTTATTTTACAGCAACAGTCCACTTATTCATGATCCCTGGGTAACCAAAACAGTACTTTCACATGTATACATGCTTGAAATTTGTGTAAGCAATTTGAAATAATATGCAGAGCATGGTCAGCCAAGAAATACATGAAGTCTAATTTTGATTTAACTCTCAATTAAACATAATTTGTTGTTGGGTTTTTACGCCGTTTTCAACACATTTTTAGTTATTTAAAACAGTTCACAGTTCACTTATTCATGATCCCTTGGTAAACAGACCAGTCCAAGGCTAGAAATCGTGCCTTGCCTAAGGGCAATCCATCATGACCACATCGCCGCGACTGGCGTTCGAACTCGGGACTCCCGGTTCCAAATCTCCGACGCAAACACCTCGGCCACTGCGGATAACCGTCCCAAAATATGAAAAAAAATGAAGCAATGGCATGAATTCAACTGCATGAACATGGTAACTGTGAATTCAGCAGTCTTAACGAAGTTACAGTTTTGTTGAACTGACTTCTTTTTTTGTTTCATCATATTCATGTTTTACGATAGCTTAAACAGTATAAGAGATGTTTCGCGGCGTCATTGCTTGTTAATTTAGTTCAATACTGCCACGGGCTGTGAGTTCGAACCAAAGCTCGGCCAATATTATTTCCAAATGTTGACAAAAGCCAATGCGACAATCGCCATTCGTCTTCCACCAATGGGATAACTGATTATGTGGTAAAGCAGCCAGTTGCTTGGAAAGACTGTTGTGTGGAGTAATGGTGTGAGAATGTCAGGAAGCACATGGGCAAGTGAACTGGTCGCTGTGATATAACTTAAGACTTGTTGAAAACGGCGTTAAATCTCAATCAAATCATGTATTTACATTTCTGCTTTGATAATTGGAAATATCTGGAAAGCTCGAAATGTTGTTATGAAGGCTGATTGTATTTTCGATTGTACAAAGAGGGAAACATAGTGGCGTTGAGGAATATTTGCTGCTTTGCTGCAATTTTGTTAACCTTTTCCCATTTACAGACCCTTTATGACTTCTCTGGAGTAGACGGATTTTGAAAACATCGTGATAAAGGGAGCAATTGCTCAATTTGCTAGTGTTTCAATCACACGAATAAGTATTTTCAATAACCGTTATTTCATTTTATAGTAATGGCTGCCCTCCTTGGCGAGGTTAGCGTTACGACTGACTGGCTGGTGTCAGGATAAACGGACCAGTAGTGCTGGTACCGTACTCAGGAAACGTCGAGATATAACTGAAAATTGTTGAACTCAATCAATCAATCAAATCTTTCATTTTAGAGATTTCCCATAGTTTTCAATAGATTCATTGTCGTCTGCTGCAGATTTTTTGTATGTTTAGTGTTTACAGCAGAGGCGTGAGGCCGTCATCGTGATAATCATAATATTCAATATACCCTGAATATGAGGAATCCGTCGTGGCCGAGTGGTTAGCGTCGGGGAAAAGTTGTAACCGGACGTCCCGGGTTCGATACCCAGTCGCGGCGCTACAGTCATGGTGGAGTGCCCTTGTGCAAGGCACATTTCCTAGCCTTAGTACTGGTGTGTTTACCCAGGGATCATGAATAAGTGAACTGTCACCGTTATATAACTGAAAATAATGATGAAAACGGCGTTAAATCATAATAATGAAACATATACCCTGAATGTTTTACACGTAATTCAAACAAAGTATACGCGCGAGGCGACACAATTGATTTACGATCGTACTCGAGTCAATGTGTATTATTATCCTTGTACGTTAGTTTTAGCCCTTTCCCACATACATCAACTCTACAGCAGACGACTTAGACTAAAATGACAAAAAAAGGAATATTCTCGCTGTCGCCGATATAACTGAAATAATGTTGGAAGCGGCGGAAAACACAATTAAGAAAAGAAAAATATTTGGCGCCAAGTGTCGTCTAAATCGGGTAAAGGGTTGGTCGATATTATTCAATGTACCCGTTTAAATAAACAACAATTCAGTGTAGTACTCTCTGCACGTACTAGTTCTTTCCAAAAGCGGGCGAAGTGTGACCTTTTGTAGATATAATTGTGGAAGACGTTTATTTCTTTTCGGGAGTGTAGATGTTTTACTTTGACTTTACACTTTTCTTAATAAAGAATTATTTTGAAAACATCGTGGGGAAAAGAAGAATTTTCTCATAATGTGCTTTGTCCTATTACGTTTTCAACTATATATAACAATATAATAGTGTGCACGTGATTGATCCTAGAGATTTTGAATCTTCAATTTAAAAAGCGTGTCATTGGAGATTTACATAGCAGAGAACTTGAAATAATTGGGCTACCAATTTCAAAAGTGTGGTTTTGCTATTCTGAATAGGGGACACACCACAGTATTGGATTTACACTGATAAAGGTATTTATGTTCGGTCTGGAGATGACATCTAGTTATTAGCATTTCTGTTATATATGTGATATAGAGTAAACATGTAACTATGTATGACCTAGAATAAACATCTAGTTATTAGCATTTCTGTTATGTGTGTGATATAGAGTAAACCTGTAACTATGTATGACCTATAATAAACATCTAGTTATTCGCATATCTGTTATATGTGTGATCTAGAATAAACATCTAGTTGTTAGCCTTTCTGTTATATGCGTAATCTAGAGTAAAGATGTAACTATGTGGAATCTAGAATAAACATCTAGTTATTAGCATTTCTGTTATATGTGTTATCTAGAGTAAAGATGTAACTATGTGGAATCTAGAATAAACATCTAGTTATTAGCATTTCTGTTATATGTGTAATCTCGAGTAAAGATGTAACTATGTGGAACCTAGAATAAACATCTAGTTATTAGCATTTCTGTTATATGTGTAATCTAGAGTAAAGATGAAACTATGTGGGATCTAGAATAAACATCTAGTTATGAGACTTTCTGTTAAACTGTGCGATCTAAAGTAAATATATAATTGTGTGCTCTCTAGATTATACATCTAGGTATTAGCATTTCTGTTATATGTGTGATATAGAGTAAACATATAACTTTTGCGATCTAGAATAAACATCTTTCTATTAGCCTATCTAAATATTGCCCAGATGAATTGAACCCTTTCCCACATATAGACGCTTTCTGATGCCTCTGCAGCAGACGACTTTTGAAAACATAGTGACAAAAGAAGAAATTGCTCAAAACGAGCAATTTCTCCTTTTGCCACAATGTTTTCAACTTTTTTCTGTAAATATACCCTCATTTTCCATATGTTTGTCCACATGCTTTTAATTTTGTTGTATGTGGGAAAGGGTTAACTTGACTGAACGGAACTCAATTTCTTTGCATATCGATATTTTGGCATGATAATTGTTCTTAATTGTAAACGCGGTTCTTATCCTTTCGCAGTCCGACAAACGCAATTAAATACTTGCACAAACAATTCAGATTCAGATGAGACAGCTCTTAACGAGCTGTTTGTGCTGAAATCTGCACTGTTTGCCACTTAGACATTACATTTTTACCCAAATGTCTCGTACGATATCAATTTTGCCACGCTACGTAATGAAGTACGAGCCCTTTGATCGCTCCCGCAACGTAATATTCCGTATATATATTCGTTCGTATATCTAGCTATAGAACAAGAGAAAGTTGATGCAACGCATCAATGTCGCCGGATATCCATAGTGCAGTTATGCATAACACTAACATTATAGTAGTTGAATAAACAGTTATCAACTGAGGGGCATATTGGAACATCAGGGGTGGGGTCAAGTGAAAATGTATCATAACTTGCATCGTTTTGTCAACGAAGTGAATGATAATTGAAGAAGCCTTTCATTGTTTATGATCAATCTCCATTCCAAAGTAGGTTGACCATACACACAACCAACTAATTATTGATCATAAACAGTAATGGAAATGAGTTATTTATCAATAAAACCACAACACAGACAATTTAGGATGTGCATGCAATAACACGTCATTTTACCTTTCCTCTTTTAAAGTCAACATTGGACACCTTTGCAGCAATCTACTTTTAAAACAATGAGATAAGGGTTAAATCGCTGAAGACATGAGTTTTCTCTTTTTCTCAAAATGATATTAGCTTGGCATCCTAATTATATCATACTTTAACAAATGTTGAAATGTAGTCCAACATTTATAAATTAGACCACCTTCGAAATATAATATCAACTAAACAGTTAAATCTCATTGAAATTGTTGTATAATTTAAACTTAGTTTCGAACATAAATTTAGCCCTACAACATGTTAATTTAATTTAATTCTTTCCTTCCTTTTTTATAATGAAAAAAACAAACTACTAATGTTTTAAAATTATATTATGATGAGCGCCCTTGTGTCAATGATGCATAACAATATGCAGATCGGAAGCAATATGCCTTAAGGGGAATTAAATGACACATTTAAAATTGTCAAGGACGAAATAAATTTGTACGAAAGACCCGATTCTTTCTTATTCGCAGAGGTGTCGTTCTTGAAACTCTCTTTATAGGCAGAGAGTGTTCGTTCAAAGTCATTTTTCCATTAAAACCAGTTTTATCTCGGTTTGTTCTTTTCTTCATTTGTTTCGAACCAAATAAACATTTTAAATCACCTATAATTTACTATTTGTAAGTGAGTGTAAAGAGCGGCTCTCTGCAAAGGAGATTGATCTACGCAGTTGGTATTCTCGAGTCACGCAGGTGCGCGTAAGTAAACAAATTAATTAGACTGTGCGACGTAAAGGTTTGTAGTTATCGCCTTTTGATTACATGTAGTATATAGTGTTAAATAAAGTATACCAGTCTAGCTAATAGGGACTGTTTTGTCTTCGTAAATAAAACAAAAAAACATAAATGCGAGTCAAAATAAAGAAACTGAAAATACCTAAAACATCGGAATATTTATTTCATATTAGATGTGTCATTACTTAGTGTTTTTAAACAAACACAATTGTAATATGTTCAAGACATCTAAATGTGTCTAATAATAATCCCCCCTCCCATGTGATTTCAGAACACCTATTAAAAATAGAAGTCGCGGGCTTCTGCCCGGCGTCTAATAACTAATATACCGTCAAGCCATATATGATAGGACTTTTCAACCCTTTCCAACATACAACAAATCTGCAGCAGACGACTTTGAAAACATACTTACAAAAACATGAACAATCTCCATAAAAGATAGCTATTTTGTTAAATTAAGTGGAAAAAATTGTGGCCAAAGGAGAAATTACTCACAGTGAGCAATTTCACCTTTGGCCACAATATTTTCAAAAGTCGTCTGCTGCTATTGCGTCAAAATGCGTCTGCAGGTGGGAAAAAGTCGAGAGGTACGGACTGTTTAATGGAGTCGTATGTATTTGGCTTAAATGTTAAATAAAGTTGAAAACATTGTGGCCAAAGGAGATATTGCTCATGATGAGCAATTTCACCTTTGGCCACAATGCTTTCAAAAGTCGTCTGCTGCTATTGCATCAAAATGCGTCTGCAGGTGGGAAAGGGGGTTAAATTAAACGTTTAGTCGACATGAGACAATTATTCCGAGTACTACATCATAGGTTATGGTTTAGCGATAAGATATCACTTCTTTATTTATACTTGTAGGGTCTAGGTATATGAGACGATAGAACCCGTATGGACACACGATAAAGACGTTAACATGGGAACATTGTCAGTAATAGCTCGGTACTCGGACGACGGATTGTACTATCTAGGTAATATGAATGGGTCTGTCTTTCTGTATGTTTGTAATAAAAACCACTTATGACTATCGGTCTCAGCCTAAATGTATTTCAACCAGGCAACAGAGGTTGTGAGTTCGAATCCCGGCTCGGCCAACTTTATGTCCGACAATTGGCAAGAGTCAATGCGACATGCGTCATTCGTCTTCCACCAATGGGCTAAGTCTATGTGGAAAAGCAGCTAGTTGCTTGGGAAGATTGTTGTTTGGAGTACTGGTGTGAGAAAACCAGGAAATGCATGAGTAGGTAAACTGGCCGTCGTGATATAACTGAGAAATTGTTAAAAACGGCGTTAAACCCCAAACAAACAATAAATAAATAAATCAATCAATCAACCAGGCAAGTGTGCAAAGACAGGTTTAACAGCTGTATTATTACGCGACCTCGAGCATTTTTTGTTTGGTTGCACAAACGCAGAGGACTAGATAAGAGGGAGTGAACAGGTCTTTATCCCCATCATATTTCTCTTATTACTCAACACAATCCTATGTTGTGGGTACTTAAAATAATCGTCTCATAGAGACGATTCTTTTAAGTACCGACAACATAGGGTTTGAATGTCAAATAAGGATTTAAGAACATGAAAAATGCCCCTTATTTACAGCTCTGCTAGCGTATCACAATGATTTAATGTTAATTGGCACAGTGCAAATCCAGTTACATTGTTTAAGAGTATTTGGTCTGGGATAATAACAAAGTTGTTATGTCATGCAACACCAAACATGATAGAGAGAGATAACTTTTGAAATGACTAGCCATATCGATAGTCCAATGGACTGTATTGAACTAGACAAAATGTAGACTTATCTACCCAGATTTTGAAACATTGTCCGAAATGACAAAATGAGCAATTTATCAATTATCCACGATGTTTTCAGGATTGTAGAAAATGTTAACTGTATTGTATCATATTAGCAATAACGAACTGAAAAGCAAGAAAACGATGTACAAATGAGACGTCCTGCGAGAAAACCAACATTATGGCCTCTGCGTAATGTATCGACTTAGATCAGCCTGCGCAATCCGCGCAGACTGGTCCGGGCCGACACATGCCGTCACAGGGGGATAGAGGTATAGAGTAATGATTCATGAAACAGAAAATCCACAGGAGGCGAAAAGTGTCTATCCGGGTAAGCCTCTGCGGCATGCTAAGGCTGATCCGGGTTGATACTATACGCAGAGTCCACACTGTTTGTTTTCTCGAGGGACGGCTCAGATGCATTATTTGGGTCTGCATTACGTTTTGAGAAAAGATGTACATGTATTCCCCTAATTTTGAAGATCACGGCCATTGAACATCAAACAGAAAATTCCATTCTGTGAAAAGTTCTTAAGAGAGAGTTGTGATTATCGCCATCAATGTGGTCATTAGTTTTCTTATATCGAGGGCTTGGTGTGAAACGGTTGTATCTAAAATCCTATTTTGAAAACCCTGGTTTAGGGGCAATTATGACCCCTTTGTTAACAATTCATATTTAGGTGCCATTGCTCAGAACGAGCAATGGCACCTAAATTTCCATTGTTTACCAAGAAAATTTATTTAACGCCTTTAAAGACTTTATCGCCAGGTGATTAATTTTGGTATAAAAAATACCGATTTTAGTTAAAAGCGTTTCACGCCAAGCCCTCGATATCTTTAACAAGGTTTGCACTTGTTTTTATCCAGGTAAGGTAGGCGGAGAAACACCCCGGAACGATAAGAACAGAACCGTATGGTTTTCGGCACATGATGGTGTTAAAAAAACAAAAATTGAAAGAAATGTTAGACAAAAAGACATCGTTCCTTATGGCGGCGCTACTTCAGTTCCAGTATTATTAAAGGTATGGCATGTTATTATATTGCAGAATACTTGGCTCTGTGTCATAAGTCGGTCTTATCTCAGTTCCCGTTTTAAAGGTATGACATGGTATTATATTGCCGAATACTTGGCTCTGTGTCAAATCTCGGTTTTACCTCAGTTTCCCGTTTTAAAGGTTTGCCATGTTATTATATTGCCGACTACTTGGCTCTCATATGGCAGTCTTACATCAGTTCTCGTATTAAAGGTATGACATGTTCAAGGGAAAACAGCTTTAGAAAATGATATATATTCCCCTAGACCATTACATTTCTGAAGTCGGTTTCATATAAGAGCTTTACGTAAAATACGAAAACCTTAAAGAAGCGGCTTAGCTAATCTATCCTGCAATGGTCTAAGGGAGACAACTTTTGAAAAATGTAATTAAAATTATGGTCTAGGGGAAACAACTCTAGAAAATGAAATATATCGGAAGCACGAGCTATTTCCCCTAGACCATTAGCATCATCAAATACAAGAACGATCATCTTAGGACGGTTATTCTGCAATGGTCTAAGGGAGACAATTTTTGACAATTTAGTATCAATTTTATGGTCTAAGGGAAACAACTTTAGAAAATGAAATATATCTGAAGCACGAGTTATTTCCCCTAGAGCATAACATTATTAAAAATACAAAAACGACCGTCTTAATCTGCAACGGTCTTAAGATACAACTTTTGAAAGTTTAATTAATGTCATGGTCTAGGGGAAACAACTCTAAAAAATAAGATATATTAGAAGCACGAGTTATTTCCCCTAGACCATAAAATCATTAAAATACAATAACGACCGTAATTAATTTAATGGTCTATGGGAAACAACTCTAGAAAATGAAATATATCAGAAGCACGAGTTATTTCCCCTAGACCATACATTTATTAAACTACAAGAATGACCGTCTTAGGAAGTCTTCATTTAGGAAGGCTGCATTGGCTTTAGGAGACATCTTTTAAAAAAAACTATCAATTGTATGGTCTAAGTGAAACAACTATAGAAGATGAAATATATCTGAGGAACGAGTTATTTTCCCTAGACCATTCAATTTCTGAAATCGGATCATTTAAGTCAACTTTTTACAAATGTTATTTGTTCTATGGTCTAAGGGAAACAACTTTGGAAGATGAAATAAATATATAAGAAACACGAGTTATTTTCCTTAGACCATACAATATTTGAGCCTTACATAAAATACAAAGAGCAAAAACAAGCGTCTAAGCTCAGCTATCCTGCAATGATCTAAAGGAGACAACTTTTGAAAAATGTTATTAATTTTATGGTCTAGGGGAAACAACTCTAGAAAATGAAATATATCAGAAGCATGAGTTATTTCCCCTAGACCATAGCATCATTAAAATACAAGAATGACCATCTTGGAAAGGTTATTCTGCAATGGTCTAAGGAAGACAACTTGAAAAATGTAATTAATTTCATGGTCTAGGGGAAACAACTGTAGAAAATAAATATTAAAAGCACGAGTTATTTCCACTAGACCATAAAATCATTAAAATACAAAAACGACCGTCTTAGTCTGCAAGGGAAACAACTCTAGAAAATAAAATATATCAGAAGCACGAGTTATTTCCCCTAGACAATACATTCATTAAACTACAAGAACGACTGTCTTAGGAAGGCTTCATTTAGGAAGGCTGAAATGGTCTTAGGAGACATTATTTGAAAAAAACTATATCATTTGTATGGTCTAAGTGAAACAACTATAGAAAATGAAATATATCTGAGGCACGAGTTATTTCCCATAGACCATTCAATTTCTGAAGTCAACTTTTGAAAAATGTATTTAATTTTATGGTCTAACAACTTTGGAAGAAGAAATAAATATATAAGAAACACGAGTTATTTCCCCTAGACAATACAAAATATGACCATAAACATATGAGCCTTACATAATATACAAAGAGCAAAATCAAACATCCTGCAATGGTCTAAGAGAGACAACTTTTGAAGCACGAGTTATTTCCCCTAGACCATTACATTTCTGAAGTTAGATCATATAAGCTCTTTACATGAAATCAAGCGTCTTAGCTAACCTATCCTGCAATGGTCGAAGAGAGACAACTTTTGAAAAATGTAATTAATTTTATGGTCATGGGGAAACAACTCAAGATGAAAGTACTGAAAGTCCTCATAGCAAGGTGCTAATTGCAGATTACATTTGGACATGGTTTTACCGATCCCAAAAAGTCTAACCTGAACACTTTTCAAAAGCACTTTGTTATGTCCATATATTGAATGATAACGGAGTTAAACGCAAAATACTGTACACACAGTCATTCGGAATACCTCGGTGATAAATGCTTATGGAATAACCCGAGGAGTTCCGATTGTACACACAGTATGGTGCTCGACCGATTTACTAAAATTTGAAATACATATGCGCATCTGATATCTGGATGGTTTCTGGTTTACTATGGAGTTTAGCCATACATGTCATATCAAATTCACAATTGCCTAACAATGATAAATATATAGAGTCCAATACTACTATCAAAGCAGTAATAAAGCCCTGTGTATAACTGAAATATTATTAAAGGGACGCCAAACATCATAGAAACGAATTATTCAATTTCTTAAAATGTTTCACAACGCATAGGTGAAAAATTGTTAATGCATTGCTTTTGAAATCATTAAAAATCCCAGCATTATGAAGGAATTTGTTGTAGCGGTGTGAAATGACAATTGTACCACTGATATAAGTAATTGATAAGACAAACATAAAAAAGATAATTATAATATATTTTTATTTATAAAAAAGTCTGCCGTGATCGGGAATCGAACCTTGACCTTCCGCGTGACAAGACAATATGTTAAACGTTACACTAGGCGTACTCCGTCATTGCATTGAGTTAATTCATAAAGTGATTACACATTTATAAACAAGATAGCGAATGATTTATAATTGAAGCATTTTATCTTTATAAAAAAACAGCTATCATTCAAATAATTTGATTCTCTTTTGAGTAAATGTTATCACTGGAACTTGACTATCCTTTTCCGTCTTCTCGGATTGTTATGGTTCATTTCGTTTGAGAATCTGATGTGTTTACACAGGAATCTAGAATGAAATACTCTAGTATTTAAATTCTTGATTAACGTTACCGCTGAAAAGTATTCGAAAGGATTTTCGGAACTTCCGACGCCTAGGCTAACTTACACATTTACCGTATATGTTATATTTTGTCAACTATTTATTTTGTCATCTTTTCAATAATTTCATTTTTTGAGTATATATATGTTATCATTGTGACTCGATTATCTGAAATTGTTTTTGTGTCGGATTCGAAAAGCTGCCCTTACTCCACTCGATTTACAATATTTAGGAATTGAACAAAACTTTACGCGCGATCAAGTATGTTGAAAGCGTAGAAATACATTTTGATTTCATATAATTTAAAAGCAAATTAGATATTTCTATTGCTTAAGTGATACCAAATCAAATCAAATTTCCGCGCGATATCCTACCAAGTTACCGCATTTTGATTTTTAGACAGGAACTGTTTGGCGGTTCAAAAGGACCGACATGGGTATTAGTTGGTCCAATCATGTTTTAAAAAAATATTCCGCAGATCACCCACTTTCATTGACATTATATACGATCTGGAACTACCGAAACATCTCTCTGAACCCGAAATGGTGTTCGGAAACGGAGAGCTGATATAGAAAGACAGATGTGAAGTAATTTAATGCTGTTATTGTAAAACACTAACCTAGATTATAATCTCAAAATGATGAGTGTCTTCGGATTTCGCCTACTATAGCAATTGGCTCTAACGAGCCCCTTGCTAATAAAACGAAGTCAACCGGCGGAGTTGCCCACGCTAGCTAGGACCGAACTTCTCCGAAGGAACAAGTCCCAACACAATAGTTTCCCATATTCATGCAATAACCATTATTTTGTATATTTCAATATTGTCTATTTACAATTAGGCGTATTTATGTTTTAATCACTTCGATTATTTAGAAAATAAACAATTGTTTTGAATTGCTTTGTTAATTCCACATGTACGATTTATCGCGCAATTATAGTCCTTTCCTATGGTTGTTAGGGTCGTGGAAAACATAAATACACGGCAACGCCATTTTGTTTCGACTCGAAATAAAATCGTCGACAAAATGATACCATAAGATATGTAAAGATTTTTCTAGATACATGCATAAAATTGAGTTTTATTTATGAAGTTATTTACGCTTGGATATTTGTGTTCTTAATTGCGATTTAGATGCCCCATTTTACCTCACAGTATGTACAGTAAAACGTACACACATCTTCTATTGTCCGTTGAAAATCTTCACATTAGAGAATGACAAAAAAAATCAGAAGACCTACCGTTAAAACAATTATTTGCTTATTCGTCATAGCAGCTATTAAATCCATCTTGATTGTGTTGATGTGTAATTGGGATAAACCTATATCGATCGCCAATGACAATCAAAAGCAACCATAGCGTATGTCAATATATGCAGCAAATATACAAACCTGAGATGTCATTGAATGACACGTCATGTGATTACGTCAGATATATATGTATGTATTCACACACAGCTAGCGCAATAAATAGACCTGATTGAGTTGTGTTGTATGTCTGTTTATTTTTCACTGCATGTGATATGTGTTAGCATCGATGGAAGCATCGTTGAAATGGCGAACTTTTTTAACTCTTTCAGCGCCAAAGGCAATATCGAGGTTTTTGCAAACAATACTGATTCAGTTGAGTCAGCTCGAAACGAGCTGTCTCAACTGTAATCAGCATTGTTTGACTTTTAGTTATCAAAATGAGAAATGGAGACGCCCGAATTTAAGGTTGGAAGAGTCTACTTTAAACAATTTGGCGCTGAAAGAGTTAACGTGAATCGAATGTGAGTGCAATATCAAAGTATACAATATCAATAGATACTGCATAATTTTTTTTTTCATTTTGAATATAGAAAGATTAATATCAAAGTATACAATAATAAGAAATATATCAAATATCTATTAAAATGAAAAAAACCTTATTGTTCAATGGTATTTCTATTATTCTTCTATACTTTTATTATTAGTTTGGAGATCATGTACTGGTGAAGATCAAGTGCCAAGGCGTGAAGATGGTGCCATTTTTCCCCGGTCTGGTCATCGTTCCGCCCCTGAAGTCTTCACGTCATTGCGAGAGATTCTACAGTGTAATGTTATATACTGACAAAATGGTGAGTCCGTCTATAACCATATACGGTTTAATTAACCCTTTCTCACTTGCAGGCGCATATTGACGTATCTGCATCAGACGACTTTTGAAAACGTTGCGTCAAAGGAGAACTTGCTCATAATGAGCAAGCTTTCTTTTTGCCCCAATCATTATACCCCCTTCTTTGAGAAGAGAGGGTATATAGGAGTCACTGTGTTGGACTGCCGGTCGGTCGGAAGCCATATTTTATCCGGCCTATTTCTTACAAACCACTGGGTGGAATTCAATAACATTGAAATTTTACATGAAGCTTCTATACGAAGAGGAGATGTGCATTTCCTAAAGGTCTTACAACTGCATGTTATTTTACAGAGTTATGGCCCTTTTACTTATTATACCCCCAAAAAACAAAGTTTTTTTGGGGGGGTATATAGGAGTCACTGTGTCGGTCGGTCGGTCGGAAGCCATATTTTGTCCGGCCCATATCTTAACCATGTATCATAGGATTTGAACGAAACTTCATAGGATGATACAACACATTGAGAGGAAGTGCGGTGTACAAGAACCATAACTCTATTTTATCTAAATACAGAGTTATTGCCCTTTGTTACTTTTTCTTGTCCGGAGAATTACCTAATAACTAACAGATGGAATCTAATAAAACTGCATACAATGGTAGAGCATACTCAGAGAAAGTGCAGTGTACAAGAACCATAACTCTAATTTACATAATTACAGAGTTATTGCCCTTTGTTACTTTTTCTTGTTTGTAGAGTCTTGTCCAGAGCATAACTTTAAAACAAATGGTTGAAATTTAATAAAACATCATAGGATGATACAACACTGACAGAAAGTGCGGTGTACAGGAACCATAACTCTATTTTACCTAAATACAGAGTTATTGCCCTTTGTTACTTTTTCTTGTCCGTAGAATTACTTAATAACTAATAGATGGAATCTAATAAACCTACATATAATGGTAGAGCATAATCAGAGAAAGTGCAGTATACAAGAACCATAACTCTACTTTACATAATTACAGAGTTATTGCCCTTTGTTACTTTTTCTTATTTGTAGAGTCTTGTCCGGAGCATAACTTTAAAACAAATTGTTGGAATTTAATAAAACATCATAGGATGATACAACACATTGAGAGGAAGTGTGGTGTACAGGAACCATAACTCTATTTTATCTAAATACAGAGTTATTGCCCTTTGTTACTTTTTCTTGTTCGTAGAGTCTTGTCTGGAGCATAACTTTAAAACTAATTGTTGGGATTTAATAAAACATCATAGGATGATACAACACATTGAGAGGAAGTGCGGTGTACAGGAACCATAACTCTATTTTACCTAAATACAGAGTCATTGCCCTTTGTTACTTTTTCTTGTCCGGAGAATTACTTAATAACTAACAGATGGAATATAATAAAACTACATACAACGGTAGAGCAAAATCAGAGGAAGTGCAGTGTACAAGAACCATAACTCTAATTTACATAATTACAGAGTTATTGCCCTTTGTTATCCAAAAATGAACAAAACAAGAATAACCCGATCCATAACATTGTCCTTTTAAGGTGGGGTTTCTAAATAGTTCACAACCTTTCCTATCAGGACGGCGTTTGGGGGTATTAATCACATTCAGTGATAGTTCTAGTTAAGTTATGGTGTATGTCAATGTGCTGTTTTAGGGGTATTTATCATCTTAAGTGATAGTTCTAGTTTCAACTATAATCACTATTTATAATTCCATGTGTAGACATTTTACATACTTTTGCCTTATGTTTTTAACGTCATCTGCTGCCGATTTTTATTTTGTTGATGGGAAAGGGTAAATCTTGAAAATTAATTGAGCACGAACACGTCAATATACCGTAATGACCACTGCATTTGAAAAACAAGTTTGACTAGGGTTTTTATTGGCCGGATTGCTCTAGCAATTACGGTCTATAGATTGGCGATGTCCGTTTGTCCGTCTGTCTGTCAACATTCTGGTTAAAGTTTCAGGTTGAGGCAAAATCTCAGCACTGGAAAGGGTTACAAACTTGAAACTTTGCATGAAGGTAACCAGTAACAAGCCAGTAACAAGTTCTATTGATTTCTATGGTTACTTTGACCTTGAGCTTGGTTTGTCGATTTTTAAGGTCAAATTGCCGACAATCCGGCCTTACCGTTTTCAGCGGTGTCTTGTTTTAGAAAAGATGCTACTGGTGAATGATGTAAACGCGGGTGCGCGAGGATCTGGGTCTTCACTGTTCGCATATGGAACATGGTCCCTAACACTTTTCCACATACAATATATCTGCAGCAGACGAATTTGAAATGATAAAGTTCAGCATATGGGAATTCTTTATAAATGATAGTATTATTATTGAATAGAGTTGAACTCATTGTGGCAAATGGAGAAATTGCTCGTTTTGAGCAATTCTCCTTTTGTCACGATGTTTTCAAAATGCGTCTGCTGCAGAGACGTCAGAAAGAGCCTACAGTCAGATCCCCTTCGTTTAGGAATTTCCAGTCTAAAGCAACATTACTTTTAATTTCCCAATTACGCGTAATCATTTTCTGCATACATGACCCTGTAATTAAAGACCACCTTTGAACATAGACCATATTGTTTCTTTAAACACACGTTGGACTGTATATGTGGGACAGTGTGAACTCACTAGACTTAAGTTCTACCTTCTTGTAGGACCGCATTGGTGGTGTAGTGGTAGAGCGTCCGCCTCGGGTACGGGAGATCGCAGATTTGATCCCCGGTCGGGTCATATCAAAGACTTCAAACATGGTAGTAATGGCTGCCCTCCTTGGCACTTAGGGTTGCGGTGTTAGCATTACGACTGACTGACTGGCTGGAGTCAAGATACATAGACCAGTAGAACTGGTAACTTACCAAGGAAACGCCGTGATATAACTGACTGGAGTCAAGATAAATAGACCAGTAGAACTGGTAACTTACCTAGAACGCCATGATATGACTGATTTGTTTTGGAAAGCTGCCTAAAACAAATGATCAATATCTTTTTTTTACAAGGTGCATAAACAAAGAAGGGAAATCGTGAAGATATCTGAGAATCAATATGCCCGTTTCAAGAGCCACCATTTAGAGGTAATGTCTGTTTGTGATGTCTGTTTGTAATGTCTGTTTGTGATGCCTATGACCTCTGTTTGTGATGCCTATCACCTCTGTGTGTGATGTCTATCATCTCAAGCTCATTAGAACCAGACCTAAACTTCGCTCGCTCGTATAAAGATGGGATGACTACCCGATACAGGTCGTCTCAGATTGACCTTTGCGTCAGCCAATCAAATTGTCGCTTACAAATCTTGCCGTATGAAACAGGTAAGGTGACTCATATAAACAAACGATATGGAGAAGCGGTGATTCGAGACGACCGGTGTAGTCAGATCCAATATACGTACAGCGAAGTACTTTAGTATGATTTAAATGAGATTGCTATCACCTGTGACAACACGAGAGATTAGATGAGTTACTCTCCTTTCCAATGAATTCCAATTGCTAGCATATATAGTACATGATTTGGAAGTTTAATCACTTTCTGTGATAGCATAGTTTTGTTTATCACACAAAGCCCTCTCTGGGAGTGTAAAAATCCCATTATATAAATATCATATGACACTACTAGTTTGGTTCAAGTCTTTGTTACAACGCGGAAACAAAACAACGAAAATGACGTCATCTCAGTTGATTACATATTCACAATTACGTTTGTCAATCACTGGAAAAAATGAATGGCCACGCCGTGGTTCGAACTCACAACTCCTGGGTCGATGGTCTTTAACTGTTACATTAAGTTATGAATGTAACTTTAGATCGATATGGAGCGTATCCCACTGCTGTTGCGTCTGTCAACATATTTGTGATAACCATTGATATATTTTTTATTATTTTACCTCAATTTCATGTCCATATAAAACTCCCATTGACAAAAAGTTGCTATTTTTACTGTCAAGACAAATGTACCACGTGACCATGAGACAGTTTTTGTACTGTCTCACGCCCGTATGCAAATTTGTTTACTGACAGGTAGGATGTTAATGAAACTCATTAAAACTAGACATGTAGAGCGCTCTATGTTGTACGTTTGTGCTATGAAACATTTTACAGATCATAAAATAATTATAATTTTATTATTTATATTTTATTATTTATTATTTTATTATTTTTTGGTATAATAAAATAAATAACAAATTGCTTTGAATTGGACAGTAATATTGCCATCCTTCGGAGAAATACTGACACCCTCGCCTGCGGCTCGGGTGACAGTATTCTCCTCAGGTTGAACATATTGCTGTCCAATGCAAAGCAATGTGTTATTTATATACTGACGCTGCGTCTGGGTTGTAGGTGACACATGCTGATTACTACTTCGTCATATGTTTACCTGCATGTACGTCGAATCGATTTCACTTACCGACATATTTATTTTTTATTTTTTTTTGAACAGGGGAAACATCATTTTAACTTAAACAACATAGATAAAGAAGAACCGCTACCTCAACGTCCTACCGTTTTCTCTGGTAAATACAACTTTTGAAGTCATTTCGGCCGACACGTTTTAGATAAATAAATCCGTTCGTGTTTAAAAGGTACAAGGTGAGTTTTGTGAATAGTACGATTGTTTACCGTTTCCTCTGGTAAATACAACTTTTGAAGTCATTTCGGCCGACACGTTTTAGATAAATAAATCCGTTCGTGTTTAAAAGGTACAAGGTGAGTTTTGTGAATAGTGACGATTGTTTACCGTTTCCTCTGGTAAATACAACTTTTGAAGTCATTTCGGCCGACACGTTTTAGATAAATAGATCCGTTCGTGTTTAAAAGGTACAAGGTGAGTTTTGTGAATAGTGACGATTGTTTACCGTTTTCTCTGGTAAATACAACTTTTGAAGTCATTTCGGCCGACACGTTTTAGATAAATAGATCCGTTCGTGTTTAAAAGGTACAAGGTGAATTTTGTGAATAGTGACGATTGTTTACCGTTTCCTCTGGTAAATACAACTTTTGAAGCCATTTCCACCGACACGTTTTAGATAAATAAATCCGTTCGTGTTTAAAAGGTACAAGGTGAATTTTGTGAATAGTGACGATTGTTTACCGTTTTCTCTGGTAAATACAACTTTTGAAGGCATTTCGGCCGACACGTTTTAGATAAATAAATCCGTTCGTGTTTAAAAGGTACAAGGTGAGTTTTGTGAATAGTGACGATTGTTTACCATTTCCTCTGGTAAATACATCTTTTGAAGTCATTTCGGCCGACACGTTTTAGATAAATAACTCCGTTCGTGTTTAAAAGGTACAAGGTGAATTTCGTGAACAGGGAAGATTGTTTACCTTTTTCTGGGGTAAATACAACTTTTGAAGGCATTTCGACCGACACGTTTTAAATAAATAAATCCGTTCGTGTTTAAAAGGTACAAGGTGAGTTTTGTGAACAGTGAAGATTGTTTACCTTTTTCTGGGGTAAATTCAACTTTTGAAGGCATTTCGGCCGACACGTTTTAGATAAATAAATCCGTTCGTGTTTAAAAGGTACAACTTGACTTTTTGTGTGAACAGTGAAGATTGGGACCAGACTGTTCGTCCACACAATATGTTAAAAAAATCTGTTCACGCAATCGAAGCGTCTGTTAACATGAGTGGGGAAATGAGCCGTTCCACGAGCAAATCAACATTGTGGACTCTGCGTAACGTATCGTCCCGGATCAGTCTAAGCATGCCGTGCAGGCTAATCCGGATAGACACTTTTCGCCTCCTGTGGATTTTCTGTTTCAGGAATCACTACTCTATCTATCCCCCCTTAGACGGAATGTGTCGGCCGGATCAGTCTGCGCGGACAGCGCAGGCTGATCTGGTCGATACATTACGCAGATGTATTGATATGAGCCGTTCCACGAGCAAATCAACACTGTCGACTCTGCGTAACGTATCGACCCGGATCAGCCTAAGCATGCCGCTCAGGCTAACCCGGATAGACACGTTTCGCCTGATGTGGATTTTCTGTTTCAGGAATCATTTCTTTATACTTCTCTCCCCCTAAGACGGAAAAAAGTCGGCCCGGATTAGCCTGCGCGGACTGCTCAGGCTGATATGATTCGATACATTAAGCAAATACCATAATGTTTTCTCGTCGAACAGCTCATATATTCTGATAATACATCAGATACTTAGGGTTATCTTATCTAAACCTACAAAATTCACACACTTTTATCTACAGGTTCAAGGAATATAAGAAAATAAAATCAATGCTCTAAACGAGCAAGTTTACCCCGGTTTTTTTTTCAACCTATCTAAAAAGTATCGATCCAAAAGCCAAACAAATTGTAATAAGATCGTGGTACTGAAGCTTTACTACCCCATCGCCCCCCCCCCCCCCCCCCTCTCACCTCATATAGATGCTTTCTGATGCCTCTGCAGCAGACTGCTTTTTGAATTTTTGAAAACATAGTGACAAAAGAAGAAATTGCTCAAAATGAGCAATTTCTCTTTTGCCACAATGTTTTCCGCTTTTAGTCATAGGTTATCCATTCAATTATAGAGATTTTCAATGTTTTGACAAAATATGTTCAATGTCGTCTGCTGCAGAATTGTCGTATGAGGGAAAGGGTTAAAGTAGATTCATGCATAAGCGTGGTACTGAAACTTATACTACCCCCTTAATTAACCCTTTCCCTCATATAGACGTTTTCTGACGACTGTAGCAGACGGCTTTTGAAAACATAGTGACAAAAGAAGAAATTGCTCAAAACGAGCAATTTCTCCTTTTGCCACAATGTTTTCCACTTTTAGTCATAGGTTATCCATTCAATTATAGATATGTTTCAATTATTTTGACAAACCATGTTCAAAGTCGTCTGCTGCAGAATTGTCGTATGAGAGAAAGGGTTAATTGTTATATATATATATATGTAGAAGAAAAATAGCAATTGCTATTGGTACAAATGTGTAAAAAAAAACCAGTATGTTACATGAAACTTAAGAAACAGCGTAAAGCCCTTATAAATACATATATATATATATATATATGATATATTTACAGTAACAAATAAGATTAAAATAATCGTCAACTCCAATGACAAAGCAGACGAGAAGAGCCCCGACCCGATAGAACCAGATTTAAAGGTGCTGTACTTCAGATTATAGAATGAATATTTAAAGTTTTAAAACTTTTTAAAAGTCTTACACTATATAAGAATTTTCATTCGGAGATAAATTTAGAGTAATAATTTCACTTTCCAGTACAATAAACATCTAAATATTGATTGTTTAAGCTTCAATTTTACTGGCTAGACATACCTTGTAAGCCAAATTTTGTAAATTTTCATGACTTTTAATTGACTGTTTTACAAAAGTTGCTGCCAGAATACTTTTGAACTATTTATTACTTACTTTGTTGTCATTATAAGCAACATTGCAAAAGAAAATCAACATTTTGAACATATTTTGTCAAACAAAAGAAAATCTCTATAATTAAATGGATAACCTATGACTAAAAGTGGAAAACATGGTGACAAAAGGAGAAATCACTCGTTTTGATCAATTTGTTCTTTTGTCACTATGTTTTCAAAAAAAACCGTCTGCTGCAGAGATCTAGTTATGTGCTGTTCGCCAATTTATCATTAACGTTTCAAGACATTTCTGTTCTTTACATACTGGTAAATTGAAAGGATTCAACGAAGTTTGTTCTAATTAAGACCAGTAAATATAGAGGATTGAACGGAATTGTTCTGTCATGTTAGCAAATGGAAAGGTTGACATTTTCTTTCTTTATCCGTTTCCCACATACAACACATTTACAGCAGCATCCCGGCCGGGTAGCTCAATTGGTAGCGTATCTGACTCGTGATCTGGAGGTCACGGGTTCGATACCCGGTTGCGGCGACATTCGTTCGGGCGATTTTTCCATCGCCTCTCACCTCTGATCTATGTGAGAAAGTAGTCAGTGGCTTCTAAAGAATGTTGTGTAAGTACTGGCGTAGGAAAGCCAGGAAAACATGGGTAGGTGCACTGACCGCCGTGATATGACCAAAGCTGTTGAAAGCGGCGTTAAACACCAAACAAACAAACAAACAAATCACTTTATTAACAGCCGTGTGTTGGTGACGAGGTCCTAGCTCGCTGGGCAGACGATGGCTGGTACCATTTTGGTGTCATTGTCGAAAGTGGTAGTGGAAAGTACCGTGTCAGGGATGGCACCGGGCATTCTGAGATAATTGGCGACGAAAATATTTTAACTGAGAAGAGACGGGAACATTTCAGTGGACAAATCAAGGTTTGTTCTAATTGGACTCACTCCTTTTTGACCGGATTGCTTTCAAGCAATTCCGGTCTATAGATTGGCGATGTCCGTCTGTCTGTCCGTCTGTCTGTCTGTATGTCTGTACGACAACATTTTGGTTAAAGTTTCAGGTTGAGGCAAAATCTCAGCACTTGAAAGGGTTACAAACTTGAAATTTTGCCTGAAGGTAACCAGTAACAAGTTATATTGATTTCTACGGTTACTTTGACCTTGACCTTGGTTTGTCGATTTTCAAGGTCAAATTGCCGACAATCCGGCCTTACCGTCTTCAGCGGTTTCCTGTATTTAGATAGATCAATCAGCATAAGTATTGCATATCGTCTCGATAGATTGTATTGAATTGTGCTCATTTTATTAGATTCTGATTTCACCCGGTCTTTTTCCATCGTGGTATCTGATTCTGAGGGGGAAAACCCACTCGTCATTCGCATGCAGTATTACTAATCTTGAAAAACATGGAATCTCTGCGTACAGCAAAGACACGAACATTTTTTATACGGCGCGACCATGGTCTTCTTAACCCTTTCCCACATACAACAAATCTGCAGCAGAAGACTTAGAAAATATAGTGACAAAAGCCTGAAAAATCTCCAAAAAAGATAGCTTAATTGTTAAATAAAGTTGGGAAATTGTGGCCAAAGGAGAAATTGCTCATCATGAGCAATTTCACCTTTGGCCTCAATGTTTTCAACAGTAGTCTGCTGCTATTGCGTAAGAATGGGGAAGGGTTATTCATTTTCTCTTCAAAATCAATTGTAACTGTATTTTGTCTAAGGAATTTACATTTATCTTATCGTAATAATAACTTCTCCTTCCATTGTGAACTATCGTGAAATTACAAAGTCAACACATATAGCACAGTGCGTGATCGCACCGCGCAATAGAACCACCACCAACATGGTTTAAATATACACGCCGCCAAGGTAGCTCAGTCAGTAGCGACGCGGGTTATCTATTTAGGGTATTTTTTAGTTCGAACAGTCGTCACTTGTTTTTCACCAATGGGCTTACAGTCTACATGAAACAAAACAAGCAGTTCCTTGGAAAGACTGCACTTAGAGAAATCCATGAAACATGGGTAGGTAAAATGGCCGCCGTTATATGAATAAAATAGTGTTGAATACTGCCTTGAATTACAATCAATCAAATTGTATTTTATATTTTGCTATTTTTGGCCGGATTGCTCAAGCAATTCCGGTCTATAGATTGGCAATGTCCGTCCGTCCGTCTGTCTGTCTGTCCGTCAACATTTTGGTTAAAGTTTCAGGTTGAGGCAAAATCTCAGCACTGGAAAGGGTTACAAACTTGAAAATTTGCCTGAAGGTAACTAGTAAAAAGTTCTATTGATTTTTATGGTTACTTTGACCGTTTGTTGATTTTCAAGGTCAAATTGCCGACAATCCGGCCTTACTGTCTTCAGCGGTGTCTTGTTCTTCCATTAGGTTGGCGACTGGGTTATTGCTCCCCATCCCTGGTTCCCGGATAGCTACGCCCCAGGACGGGTAACAGAGCTTAGTAACCGCCGGCGAGAGGTCAACGTGGATTTTTACGATAAACGGACGGGTGTTATACAGCTCGATTCTGTCTACGTAGGTAAAATGGCCGCCGTTATATGATTAAAATAGTGTTGAATACTGCCTTAATTGAATTACAATCAATCAAATAGTCTTTTATATTTTCCTCTATTTCTTTCATTAGGTTGGCAACTATGTTATTGCTCCCCATCCCTGGTTCCCGGATAGCTACGCCCCAGGACGGGTAACAAAGCTCGGTAAGCCCAGAGAGGTCAACGTGGAGTTTTACGATAAAGTGACGGGTGTCATACCGCTACATTCTGTCTACGTCATAACGACGGAGCATTACAAACAGGATGAGTCGTACATAAAAAAGTGCGAGAAGCCGAAACATGGCCACGTCATAGCCAGGGATAAGGGCACCGGAAAATACCATCCAGGTAAACCACCCTTAACCCTTTCCATCATATAGACACTTCTGAAGCCTCTGCAGCAGACGGCTTTTTGAAAACATAGTGACACAAGAAGAAATTGCCCAAAACGAGCAATTTCTCCTTTTGCCACAATGTTTTCCACTTCTAGTCATAAGTTATTCATTCAATTATAGAGATTTTCTATTTTTTGACAAAATATGTTCAAAGTCGTCTGCTGCAGAATTGTCGTATGATGGAAAGGGTTAACCTTCTTGGTATTTGAAATTGATTCATCATTCTTAAAGGCGCTTAACTCCAGATGGAGGTCAACACTTGGAGCTTTAGATAACGGGTTATTTTTCATGATCTAAAATCCTTATTTGACATTCAAACCCTATGTTGTGGGTACTCAAAAGAATCGTCTCAGTAAGACGATTCTTTTGAGTACCCCCCAACATAGGTTTTTGTCGAGTAATACGAGAATCATTGTGGGGAAAAGATCCACAATGTTTTCCACTTTTAGTCATAGGTTATCCATTCAATTATAGAGATTTTCAATGTTTTGACAAACTATGTTCAAAGTTGTCTGCTGCAGAATTGTCGTATAAGGGGAAAGGGTTAAAGTAGATTCATGCATAAGCGTGGTTCTGAAACTTATACTACCCCCTTAATTAACCCTTTCCCTCATATAGACGTTTTCTGAGGACTGCAGCAGACGGCTTTTGAAAACATAGTGACAAAAGAAGAAATTGCTCAAAACGAGCAATTTCTCCTTTTGCCACAATGTTTTCCACTTTTAGTCATAGGTTATCCATTCACTTATAGATATGTTTCAATTATTTTGACAAACCATGTTCAAAGTCGTCTGCTGCAGAATTGTCGTATGAGAGAAAGGGTTAATTGTTATATATATATATGTAGAAGAAAAATAGCAATTGCTATTGGTACAAATGTGTAAAAAAAAAACAGTATGTTACATGAAACTTAAGAAACAGCGTAAAGCCCTTATAAATACATATATATATATATATATTTGATATATTTACAGTAACAAATAAGATTAAAATAATCGTCAACTCCAATGACAAAGCAGACGAGAAGAGCTCCAATGACAAACAACCTGTACTTAACACAGGTGGGGAAAATGAAGACAGAAAAATAGTTATACCGCCGACAGAGGACCAAGACGAGATAGAACCAGATTTAAAGGTGCTGTACTTCAGATTATAGAATGAATATTTAAAGTTTTAAAACTTTTTAAAAGTCTTACACTTTATAAGAATTTTCATTCGGAGATAAATTTAGAGTAATAATTTCACTTTCCAGTACAATAAACATCTAAATATTGATTGTTTAAGCTTCAATTTTACTGGCTAGACATACCTTGTAAGCCAAATTTTGTAAATTTTCGTGACTTTTAATTGACTGTTTTACAAAAGTTGCTGCCAGAATACTTTTGAACTATTTATTACTTATTTTGTTGTCATTATAAGCAACATTGCAAAAGAAAGTCAACATTTTGAACATATTTTGTCAAACAATAGAAAATCTCTATAATTAAATGGATAACCTATGACTAAAAGTGGAAAACATGGTGACAAAAGGAGAAATCACTCGTTTTGATCAATTTGTTCTTTTATCACTATGTTTTCAAAAAACCCGTCTGCTGCAGAGATCTAGTTTCAAGACATTTCTGTTCTTTACATACTGGTAAATTGAAAGGATTGAACGAAGTTTGTTCTAATTAAGACCAGTAAATATAGAGGATTGAACGGAATTGATCTGTCATGTTACATGTAGCAAATGTAAATGTTGACATTTTCTTTCTTTATCCGTTTTTCTAGCCTAGTACTGGTTTGTTTACCCAGGGATCATGAATAATTAAAATTAATTGCGCGATAAATGACCTTAGCTGTCGATGCGCCATAAAACAATATACATTCATTCATTCATTCTTTATCCGTTTCCCACATACAACACATTTACACAGCAGATGACTTTGAAAACATATTGACATAAATATCCGTAAAAACCTTAATTGTTAAATAAAGTTGAAAACATTGTGACCAAAGATGAATGGTCACAATGTTTGCAAAAGTCGTCTGCTGCTATTGCGTCAAAATGCGTCGCATAGGCGGGTTAATGGGTTATTCACTTTATTAACAGCCACGTGTCGGTGACGAGGTCCTAGCTCGCTGGGCAGACGATGGTTGGTACTATTTTGGTGTCATTGTCGAAAGTAGTAGTGAAGAGTTGCTTGGCAGAAATGGTGGTATTGGAAAGTTTCGTGTCAAGGATGGTACCGGGCATTCTGAGATAATTGACGACGAAAATATTTTAACCGAGAAGAGACGGGAACATTTCAGTGGACAAATCAAGGTTTGTTCTAATTGGACCACACTCCTTTTTGACCGGATTGCTTTCAAGCAATTCCGGTCTATAGATTGGCGATGTCCGTCTGTCCGTCTGTCTGTCTGTCTGTCTGTCTGTCTGTCTGTCCGTCAACATTTTGGTTAAAGTTTCAGGTTGAGGCAAAATCTCAGCTCTGGAAAGGGTTACAAACTTGAAACTTTGCCTGAAGGTAACCAGTAATAAGTTATATTGATTGATATGGTTACTTTGACCTTGACCTTAGTTTGTATTGAATTGTGCCCATTTTATTAGATTAAGATTTCACCCGGGCTTTTTCTATCCTGGTATCTGATACTGAGGGAAAAAACCCGCTCCACATTCGCATGCAGTGTTACTAATCTAGAAAAACATTGACTCTCAATGCGTACATTGAAGACACGAACTTTTTTACACGGCGTCACCATGGTCTTCTTAACCGTTTCCCAAATTCAACAAATCTGCAGCAGACGTCTTAGAAAACATAGTGACAAAAGCCTGAAAAATCTCCGAAAAAGGAAGCTTAATTGTTAAATAAAGTTGGAAAAAATGTGGCTCATCATGAGCAATTTCATCTTCGGCCACAATGTTTTCAAAAGTCGTCTGCTGCTAGAAAACATAGTGACAAACACCTGAAAAATTCCGATAAAAATCTTAATTGTTAAATAAAGTTGAAAAGATTGTGGCCAAAGGGGAAATTGCTCATCATGAGCAATTTCACCTTTGGCCAAAATGTTTTCAATAGTCGTCTGCTGCTATTGCGTCAAAATACGTCTGCAGGTGGATAAGGGTTAATATATTTTCAGACCCCGCCCAGCCCCCTAGTTAACCTCACTAGTCCTATGCCAATTCAATATTAAATGATACCAAACCGAAAAGGCAATAACACTCCCAAGATCCACCACCAACATGATCCAAATATGCACGCCGGCAAGGTAGTAGCTCAGTCAGTAGCGACGCAGGTTGTCTATTTAGGGTCTTTTTTAGTTCGAACAGGCGTCACTTGTTTTTCACCAATGGGCTAACAGTCTACATGAAATAAAACAAGCAGTTGCTTGGAAAGACTGCACTTGGAGAAAACCAGGAAACATGGGTAGGTAAAATGGCCGCCGTTATATAATTAAAATAGTGTTGACTCAAGCCTTGAATTACAATAAATCAAATAGTCGTTTATATTTTGCTTTTTTACTACCATTAGGTTGGCGACTGTGTTATTGCTCCCCATCCCTGGTTCCCGGATAGCTACGCCCCGGGACGGGTAACAAAGCTCAATAAGCGAGAGGTCAACGTGGAGTTTTACGATAAAGTGACGGGTTTTATACCGCTACATTCTGTCTACGTCATAACGATGGAGCATTACCATCACGATGATTCGTACATCAAAAAGTGCGAGAAGCCGAAACATGGCCACGTCATAGCCAGGGATAAGAACACCGGGAAATACCATCCAGGTAAACTAACCCTTTCCCACATAAAGTCTCTGCAGCAGACGGCTTTTTGAAAACATAGCGACAAAGGAAGAAATTGCCCAAAACGAGCAATTTCTCCTTTTGCCACAATGTTTTCAACTTTTAGTATTAGGTTATCCATTCAATTATAGAGAATTTCTATTTTTTGACAAAATATGTTCAAAGTCGTCTGCTACAGAATTGTCCTATGATGGAAAGGATTAACCTTTTTATCTCCCGCTTTGTCCGTCTGTCCGTCTGTCAATAACTGCCACAAATGTTAACCGGTTTTTTTCAAACTTGGTAACAAGGTTAAATGCCTTAAGGGTTAGGCCAAGTTCGATCGTCACTTTCGGCGAACTTTATTTGGTGTAGTTATGGCCCCTTATTTAACAAAAAATGTCGTTTGTTGCTGTTTCCGTGCAATAACTGCCACAAATGTGAACCTTTTTTTTCAAACTTGGTAACAAGGTTAAATGCCTTAAGGGCTAGGCCAAGTTCGATCGTCACTTTCGGCGGACTATATTCGGTGGAGTTATGGCCCCTTAATTAACAAAAATGTCGTTTGTTGCTGTTTCCGTGCAATAACTACCATAAATGTGAACCGTTTTTTTTCAAACTTGGTAACAACCTAGGCCAAGTTCGATCCTCACTTTCGGCGGACTTTATTTGGTGGAGTTATGGCCCCTTATTTAACAAAAAATGTCGTTTCTAGCTGTTTCCGTGCAATTACTGCCACAAATGTGAACCATTTTTTTTCCAAACTTGGTAACAAGGTTAAATGCCTTAAGGGCTAGGCCAAGTTCGATCGTCACTTTCGGTGGACTTTATTCGGTGTAGTTATGGCCCCCTATTTAACACAAAAATGTTGTTTGTTGCTGTTTCCATGCAATAACTGCCACAAATGTGAACCTTTTTTTTTCAAACTTGGTAACAAGGTTAAATGCCTTAAGGGCTATGCCAAGTTCGATCGTCACTTTCGGCGGACTTTATTCGGTGGAGTTATGGCCCCTTAATTAACAAAAAATGTCCTTTTTTGCTGTTTCCATGCAATCACTGCCACAAATGTGAACCGTTTTTTTTTTCAAACTTGGTAACAACGTTAAATGGCTTAAGGGCTAGGCCAAGTTCGATCGTCGCTTTCGGCGGACTTTATTCGGTGGAGTTATGGCCCCTTGCTTAACCAAAAATGTCGTTTGTTGCTGTTTCCGTGCAATTACTGCCACAAATGTGAACCTTTTTTTTTTTTTCAAATTTTGTAACAAGGTTAAATGCCTTTACAGCTAGGCCAAGTTCGATCGTCACTTTCGGCGGATTTTATTCCTACAATATTTCCTGCAAGCGGGGGATATACATTTCATGAATTTGCTTGTTGGTATCTGAAATTGATTCATCATCCTTATAAAGGCGCTTAACTCCAGATGGAGATCAACACTTAGAGCTTTAGGTAAGGGGTATTTTTCATGATCTAAAATCCTTATTTGACATTCAAACCCTATGCTGTGGGTACTCAAAAGAATCGTCTCAGTGACATTGGTTTTTGTCCAGTAATAAGAGAATCATTGTGGGGAAAAGACCTGTTCCTTTCCTCTAATATAGTCCTCTACCCTTAACCTTCTTTGTATCTGAAATTCATTCATCAATACAGAGACATATAAACATGTATTTATATTAAATGTCTCTGATCAATATCATTATGTTGTAAAATAACATAACATTGTTCAGAAATGTCAACTTATACCTTTTGCTACCAAATGAAAACAATTGACGAATTGAGAGGATGACGTAATTGATGCAATCTAGTGTTCTAAATAAAGGGTACTAGCGCCGGGCAGAAGCCCGCGACTTATATATTTAATAGCTTTTCGGAAACGACATGGGAGGACGAGTTAACAAATTAAATGTCTTGAACATATTGCGTTTGTTTAAAAACACTAAGTTATGACACATCTAAAATGAAATAAATATTCCGTTGTTTTAAGTATTTGCAGTTTCTTTATTTTGACTCGCATTTATGTTATTTTGTTTTATTTACGAAGACAAAACAGTCCCTATTAGACTTGCAGCAGATTGTTGTGGTTCAATATCGAGATAAAAATCACGTCGAATTCTCCTTTTTTTAGAAATGTTAACTTACTGAATGTTATTTTCATGTTCAAAGAGATGTCTTGATTTGTGAAGAATGCATTTAATAATGTTTATCCACGTATATTTAAAATATGAACTGTTTCTAAGCTAAAACTGTTGATCACGTGACTAGCGAATACCAACTGCGTAGATCAATCTCCTTTGCAGAGAGCCGTTCTTTACACTCACTTACAATTAGTGAATTATAGGTGATTTAAAATGTTTATTCGGTTCGAAACAAATGAAGAAAAGAACAAACTAAGTGAGATAAAACGTTAAAATTTTAATACGAAAAAACCCCATAAATGGGTTTTTTCGCTTATACGAAAAAAAACCATGAATGGGTTTTTTCGCTTATGGTTAACGGGCGTGAGATTATTATTTTTTTTTTTTTTATTTTTTTTTTTCAATAATAACCCATGAAGCTTTCTGAAATGAAACTGAAAAAAAATCCATGGGGGCCGCCATTTTGGATATGTATAAAAAGCAGACGTAAAACACAGATTGAAAATTATTGTCGGCTTTTTGGGTATGTATAAAATGAGCAGAAAAACACGGATTGAAAATTATTGTCGTCTTTTTAATCAATTTTTAGCTCGCCAGTACGAAGTACAGGAGAGCTTATGTGTTACCCCCGGCGTCGGCACCGTCGGCACCGTCGGCACCGTCGGCGGCGTCGGCGGTGGCGTAGACACCTAGGTTTAAGGTTTGTGTTTAAGGTTTTCATTTGGGTTTTAAGGGTTTATACCTTTAGGAACCATTTGTCATCCATCTACGCACACCACTACACCCGCCCTGACCCTGGGTCAAGGTCAAGGTAATTTCTACTTGGTTCTACTTGGTTCAGTTACAAGGTTTAAGGTTTGCATTTAACGTTTAACATATCACTCTGCATTCACTATTATGACATTGATTGCTTTCATATTTAGTTTATACATTTAGGAACTATTGGTCATCCATCTACGCACACCACTACACCCGTTCTGACCCTGGGTCAAGGTCAAGGTCATTTCTACTTGGTTCAGTTACAAGGTTTAAGGTTTGCGTTTAACGTTTAACATATCACTCTGCATTCACTATTATGACATTGATTGCTTTCATATTTAGTTTATACATTTAGGAACTATTGGTCATCCATCTACGCACACCACTACACCCGTTCTGACCCTGGGTCAAGATTAAGGTCATTTCTACTTGGTTCAGTTACAAGGTTTAAGGTTTGCGTTTAACGTTTAACATATCACTCTGCATTCACTATTATGACATTGATTGCTTTCATATTTAGTTTATACATTTAGGAACTATTGGTCATCCATCTACGCACACCACTACACCCGTTCTGACCCTGGGTCAAGGTCAAGGTCATTTCTACTTGGTTCAGTTACAAGGTTTAAGGTTTGCGTTTAACGTTTAACATATCACTCTGCAGTCACTATTATGACATTGATTGCTTTCATATTTAGTTTATACATTTAGGAATTATTGGTCATCCATCTGCGCACACCACTACACCCGTCCTGCACCTGGGTCAAGGTCAAGGTCATTTCTACTTGGTTCAGTTACAAGGTTTAAGGTTTGCGTTTAACGTTTAACATATCACTCTGCATTCACTATTATGACATTGATTGCTTTCATATTTAGTTTATACATTTAGGAACTATTGGTCCATCTACGCACCCCACTACACCCGTCCTGACCCTGGGTCAAGGTCAAGTTATATCAGAGTTATTGCCCCTTTTCTGTCAAAAAATCTAACTTTTTCGTCACGTTTTCAAATAACTTTTTTTCTACTCAAAGGATTAGATTGAAACTTCTGACAAATGTTTATATCAATGTGTGTGATTGGTTCACAAAAGGGGGATAATTTTATATCAGAGTTATTGCCCCTTTTCTGTCAAAAATTTAAATTTTCAAATAACTTTTTTTCTACCCGAAGGATTGGATTGAAACTTCTGACAAATGTTCCTTTTCTTTTTATTCGACGTCTGTCTGTCTATTTTTTTTTTATCCGGCGTCTGTCTGTCTGTCTGTCCGTCACACGTTTTTCGTCACGTTTTCAAATAACTTTTGTTCTACTCAAAGGATTAGATTGAAACTTCTGACAAATGTTTTTATCAATGTGTGTGATTGGTTCACAAAAGAGCGATAATCCAAATAATTTTTATATCAGATGTATTGCCCCTTTTCTGTCAAAAATTTAAATTTTCAAATAACTTTTTTTCTACTCAAAGGATTGGATTGAAACTTCTGACAAATGTTTATATCAATGTGTATGATGGGTTCACAAAAAGGGGGATAATCCAAATATTTTTATATCAGAGTTATTGGCCCTTTTCTGTCAGAAATTTAATCTACTCAAAGGATTGGATTGAAACTTCTGACAAATGTTTATATCAATGTGTATGATGGGTTCACAAAAGGGGGATAATCCAAATATTTTTATATCAGAGTTATTGCCCCTTTTCTGTCAAATATTCAAATTACTTTTTTTCTGCTCAAAGGATTGGATTGAAACTTCTGACAAATGTTTATATCAATTTTTGTGATGGGTTCACAAAAGGGGGATAATCCAAATATTTTTTATATCAGAGTTATTGCCCCTTTTCTATCAAAAATTAAAATTTTCTGACAAGGCGCCGGCAGGTGACACACGTGCTCCGGGGAGCACTCCATTCTAGTTGAACTTAGAATTTTTGTCAAAAGTATTGAAAATGTGTATTATCTTGCAATAGGTGATACTGTGCGACTTTACCTAATACTTTAACTGTTCTGAAGTAGGCCCTGATATACGATGGCCCTGATAGGCGAGCTATATTGTCCTCCGACAACTCTTGTTTTAAAATCGATATTTAAGATCATAAAAGTGCTGGAATTAACATTTGTACGAAAAGTTAAAAATAAATGGAAATCTATAAGAAATATGTCAAAAAACGACAGCATTAGCCTTCTACGCCCGAAACTAAATTTTGACTGTATCGTAGCCAAAGAAGGACGTGACGTCATTTCCGTTACACTTCGTCTTGGCGTAACGTCAATGGAGCGACGTCGTTTCCCGCAAAAAAGTGGTACATGAAGACCCCAAATTCCTATACATGAGCTATTGACTCAATCATTCAAAGTATAATTATTTAACAAACATTGTGGCAAAAGGATAACTTTCTCATAAGGAGCAATTGTTCTTGTTGCGACAATCTTTTCCTAAATCATAGGCCTCAGAAACCGTCTCTAATAGGGAAAGGGTTTAGCAGAAATGTGACCCCTTACATAAATTGTTCCAGTCATATTGACTGCTTGAAAAAGGCAGTCGCCAGATGGCATCAGAAAAGGGCTGATCTATTTGCTTCTTTAATGTAGGTGATCGATTAAGGATCATCTTGGCCCTCATGTTTTAGCCTCGTTCATTATAAATGTATTCCTTGATTTTCTGAAAGTCTTTACTTTATTAGTTTCTGTTCGTAATAATAGACGACAGCAATAAGAATTGCAAATATGTTTTGATAATGCAAGACACATGCCATTAACATTATTATTGTCTAGTCAATTACTTATAAATCCTTATTTATGGCCAAAATATGCTCTTAAATTTTTGTTTATAATTATCTTGCGGTTTTTTTCGTAAATAGGTAGCACCTATAGATATATTAGTTAACGGGTGTGAGATTTTTTTTTTTTTTTTTTCAATAACCCATGAAGCTTTCTGAAATGAAACTGGAAAAATCCATGTGGCCGCCATTTTGGATATGTATAAAAAGCAGACGTAAAACACAGATTGAAAATTATTGTCGGCTTTTTTTTTTTTTTTTAAATCGGTATTTTGGGTATGTATAAAATGAGCAGAAAAACACGGATTGAAAATTATTGTCGTCTTTTTAATCATTTTTTTAAATCAATATTTAAGATCATTTAAGTGCTGTGTTATGTGGCAATTAACATTTGTACGAAAAGTTAAAAATAAATGGAAATCTGTAAGAAATATGTTTTCCCGTTCGTCAAAAAAACGACAGCATTCTACGCCCGAAACTAAATTTTGACTGTATCGTAGCCAAAGAAGGACGTGACGTCATTTCCGTTACACTTCATCTTGGCGTAACGTCAATGGAGCGACGTCGTTTCCCGCGAAAAAGTGGTATCAACATGAAAGACCCCAAATTCCTATACGTGAGCTATTGACTCACTCATTCAAAGTATAATTATTTATCAAACATTGTGGCAAAAGGATAACTTTCTCATAAGAAGCAATTGTTCTTGTGGCGACAATCTTTTCCTAAATCGTCTGTTGCATAGGCCTCAGAAACCGTCTCTAATAGGGAAAGGGTTTAGCAGAAATGTGACCCCTTACATAATTTGTTTCAATCATATTGACTGGTTGAAAAAGGCAGTCGCCAGGTGGCATCAGAAAAGGGCTGATCTATTTGCTTCTTTGCCATAATGCAGGTGATCGATTATGGATCATCTTGGCCCTCATGTTTTAACCTCGTTCATTATAATTTTCTGTTCAAATAATAGACAACATCAATACGAATTCCAAATATGTTTTAATAATGCAAGAAACATGACATTTACATTATTATTGTCTAGTCAATTACTTATAAATCCTTTTTTATGGCCAAAGTATGCTCTTTAATTATGTCTCCCCTTCTCCGAAAGGGGGGGACATGCTGTATTTGTAGTTATTTTTGTTTATAATTATCTTGCGTTTTTTTTTTTCGTAAATAGGTAGCACCTATAGATATATTAAAAAAATGAATTTGAACGTACACTCTCTGCCTATAAAGAGAGTATAAAGAACGACAACTCTGCGCAGAAGAATGGGGTCACGAATCGGGTCTTTCGTACAAAATTATTTCGTCATTGACAATTCTGAATGTGTCATTAGATTCCCTACAGGCATTTTGCTTGCGATCTGCACATTGTTATGCATCATTAACACAAGGGCGCTCATCATAATATAATTTTAAAACATAAGTAGTTTGTTATTTTCATTATAAAAAAGGAAGGAAATAATTACAACAAATTAACATGTTGTAGGGTTCAGTTTATGTTCGAAATTAAATTTAAAATTATACAACGATTTCAATAAAATGTAACTGTTTAGCTGATATTATATTTCGAGGGTGGTCTCATTTATAAATATTGGACTACATTTTAACATATGATATCATTAGGATGCCTAGCTAATATCATTTTGAGAAAAAGAAAAAACTCATGTCTTCAACGATTTAACCCTTTTCTCATTGTTTTAAAAGTAGATTGCTGTAAAGGTGTCCAATGTTGACTTTAAAAGGGGAAAGGTAACATGACGTACTATTGCATGCACATCCTAAATTGTCTGTTTTGTGGTTTTATTGATAAATAATAAAATTCAAATATTCTGACAAACATCTTGAAAAGTGTATGTGCAATTCACAAATCTTATAATTATTCCTTAATGAAAGCACTATATACATACTAAGACTAATGATTGGCAAGATTACTCATTTCCATTACTGTTTTTGATCAATAATTAGTTGGCTGTGTGTATGGTCAACCTACCTTAGAATGGAGATTGATCATAAACAATGAAAGGCTTTTTTCACTTGACCCCACCACCCCTGATGTTCCAATATGCCCCTTAGTTGATAACTTGTTTTTTCAACTACTATAATGTAAGTGTTATGCATAACTGCAGTATGGATTTCCGGCGACATTGATGCGTTGCATCAACTTTCTCTTGTGGATTAATGTAAAACCCTAGCCAAACTTGTATTGTAGGCGTTGTGGTAAGGAGCAATCCATTAGAGCATGAGGTAGACGTGCAGTTTACAAACCGAGAATGTAGTAACATGATAAACATCATCCACGTGCTTACATCGACTTCGATCTCGTCATGCACACGAGATATTAAAGGTAGGTAACTCAGGGAACTAGATAAGATGGAGTGAACAGGTCTTCCCCCCCCCCCCCCCCCCCCACAATATTTCTCTTATAACTCAACAAAATTCTATGTTGTGGGTACTCGAAAGAATCGTATCACTGAGACGATTCTTTTGAGTACCCACATTATAGGGTTTGAATGTCAAATAAAGATTTTAGAACATGACAAATGCTCATGATCTAGACCTCTGCTAGGCTTGTTTGCGTAGTATGCTGATTTACGCCAATCATTAATTTTTAGCTCGTCTGTTTTTCAAAGAAAATAAGTCGGGCTATTGTGATATCCTTGGAGTCGTCGGCTGCGTCTGCATCTTAACAAAATGTACCTTACTTCATGACTCACAGAGTGTGTTCAATATTTTAAAATGAAACTTTGTACATATGTTTATAGGAACAATACTCGTGTCTATAACACGTCACATAACTCTGGCTTTAATCATTATTCAGTAATACCCCCTTTTAGGACGAGCGTTTGCGTTTTCTCCATGGCCCTCTTGTCCATTTATATTACGACGTTTACTGGTCCATGTATCCCAAAGCCCTAAGCGCCATGGATGGAAATCCATTCCTTCTCTTTTGAAAGCCGTCTGTATAACCAATTATCATGTACATTTAACTGTACATTTCATGCTGGTAAAACATATTCGAAAAATTGCTTATTGTCTATTGAATATATATAACAATTATAATCTCTCTTTTTTTCCTCCTTTCTTGCTTGTATGTTTTACGCCTCCATTGCAATATACACCGCCTCGGGTGCGGGAGGTCGCGGGTTCTATCCCCGGTCGGGTCATATAATAGACTTTAAACATTATAGTAATGGCTCCCCCCTCCTTGACCCCAAGAATTGCGGGTTAACATTACGACTGACTGGATGATGTCAGGATAAATTGACTAGTAGCACTGGTAACTTACCCAGGAAACTGACAGTTGAAAGCCGCGTAAAAACCCGAAACAATCAATCATTGCAAATGATCCTTGTAAATATTTGAGCCGTCCTGCCAGAAAACCAACATTGTGGAGCATGCGTGAAGCATTAACCCGGATCAGCCTAAGCATGCCGCGCATGCTAACCTGGACAGACACTTTCCGCCTCCTGTGGATTTTCTGTTTCAGGAACATTACTCTATACCTCTTCACCTCGTATACATAATGTGTTGGGCCGGATTAGCCTGAGCGGATTGCGCAGGCCAATCTGAGTCGATAAATTATGCAGAGGCCATAATGGTGGTTTTCTCGTGGAACGGCTCATTTTATATGCAATAAACTATACATACAGCGACTTCACAAAGCACATCTTGGGTTTTTTGAAAGCATGGATAGACGAGCAAGAGGAACCTTTTTATTTTCTGTGTTTAAACCTTCAATATGAAGAGCGGTTACAATCATTAGAATAGAAGTATCATCAGAAATACACATGCAACATATGTCATATATCAAAAAAATCCTTTCCAACTTAATCTGTAGCAGATGCTTTTAAAATTATCAAGGCTAACATTTGGAAAATCTCTACAGGTGTAATTAAAAATATTGAATAGAAATTAACATTTTAACACGTTTCCGACGGAGTTCTTGCAATTTGCATCATCACCTATCGTATATAACCCCTTACTGCATATGATAAATATGCAGCATACGGCTTTAGAAACATCAAGGTCAAAAACATTGTATAGAAACGAGCTTTTGGTTGTAAAGTGCGATTTCATGGGCCAAGAAACGACCCCAAAAAAACACGAGTACCAGCTCATTAATATGTCAGTATCAAGGGACAATTGGAGACGACCTTTTACGGGGTGTCGCCAGATCGAATATACGAACAACGATGTTTTTGGATCTGATTTTAATGAGATTGAAGTTACGTTGTACCTTTTACCACGATGATTGCTGCATTATATCGTTATGACTTGAATGTTATTTTTATTTCATACGCGACACTTTAATTCTTTTACTGCCAAATTTCACGATGTCGACTCTTCCATGTTGAAAATTGGACCACTCCATTTTTCGTCTGATAGGAAAGTTTTGTAAAATTTAATGTATACACTTTTCAGGAGAGACAGTTCATTACTGCCAAATTTCACGATGTCGACTCTTCCATGTTGAAAATTGGACCACTCCATTTTTCGTCTGATAGGAAAGTTTTGTAAAATTTAATGTATACACTTTTCAGGAGAGACAGTTCATTACGATCTGTCTCACGTGAATCTGCATTATTTGCAAAATCCTCCAATTGCCTTTGGTAGCGAAAGGATTATTTTACTATGAATGTTGAACATTTTAAATAATTTGTATTTATGATTTAAAATAGTATGAGCCGTACCACGAGAAAAGCAACATTATGGCCTCTGTGCGTAATGTATCGACCCAGATCAGCCTGCGCAGTTCGCGCAGACTGATCCGAGCCGACACATTCCGTCCCAGGGGGATAGAGGTATAGAGTACTGATTCCTGAAACAGAAAATCCACAGGAGGCGAAACGTTTCTGTCCCGGTTAGCCTGCGTGGCATGCTTAGGCTGATCCGGGTCGATACTTTGACGCAGAGTCCACAATGCAGCTGCGGTGATAAACATCTGCGTAATGTATCGACCAGATCAGCCTGCGCTCTCCGCGCAGACTGATCCGGCCGACACATTCCGTCTTAGGGGGATAGATGTATAGAGTAGTTATTCCTGAAACAGAAAATTCACAGGAGGCGAAACGTGTCTGTCCCGGTTAGCCTGCGCGGCATGCTTAGGCTGATCCGGGTCGATACTTTTACGCCGAGTCCAAACTGTTGGCTTTTCTCGCCGGACGGCTCATATACGCCTCTATACAGATTTCAGATTTGTTTTGGCTCCTGTTGATAACGACCAGAAAACGTTTTTACCGGCGAAAGTGACGGAGTATACCGGAATTAACAACCGAGTGAAACTGGTGTTCTGCGACCACACCGAGTAAGTTGTCCTTCTTTTATTTAATTTAACCCTTTCCCACATACAACACATCTGCAGCAGACGACTTTCAAAACATAGTGACAAAAACATGAACAATCTCAATACAAGATAGCTTAATTGTTAAAAAATATTAAAAACATTGTGGCCATATGTGCAATTGCGCATGATACAAAGGATAAATTGCTCATCATAAGCAATTTCACCTATGGCAACAGTGTTTTCAAAAATCGTCTGCTGGTATTGCATCAAAATGCGTCTGCAGGTGGGGAAGGGTTAATCACTGACTGTTTTAGATACTTTTTGTCCCCCGCTTTAGCGAAAGCGTGGAAACTATTATTTCTCATTCGTCAGTCAAAATTTGGTCAGAATGTGTATTGGCATAATATCTTGGACAAGTTCGATAACTTACCACGTTATCTTAGTCTCAAACACTTATGTCCCTCGAAATGGCAAAAACTGTACTAACAGTGTCTGCTCTCTAAATTTGCCTTATGTACAAGCAATTATCACTATACTTAATTCGTCTCAAAAAAACAGGACGAGCGTATTTTGTGACATTTGGCGCTCTTGTTTAGTTTTACTTGCTACAAATGTTGGCACGGGTGATATTTTAGTATATAGTTTAGTTACCTATCCCTCTTATTATGGTTTTATACTTCTAACATGTTCATATGATCACTCTCTTGTAATCCTAACCTTGAAATGTAAAACAAATCTCATTTTTAATGCTCCAGCTTTGTTTAAATTATGAATGGTGCGATTTTTCAGCATGGTCCATTGACCTTTGTTGACCTAGTTCTTGGTCTCATTTCTATAAACTGATACTCATCATCTACAGTGCTCTAAACCACATATTTTGAGTGGTCATGTGTACTTATATGATTATTTTCCGAGTAGTTATGGTCAATTTAGTTTCCCCTACCCCTAAACTTTGTCTCCGAAATTACGCTTGCCTCATCATGTCCGAGAGGGTTATTACCATTACCGCCAAAAAGCTACTCGATACAAAAAGTCTATCACATTAACAATACACATATCGAAGCTTGGAGTGAAACGGTTGTAACTAAAAACCTATTTTGAAAACCCTGGTTTAGGGGCAATTTTGACCCCTTTGTAAACGATGCAAATATAGGTGCAATTGCTCAGAACGAGCAATAGCACCTTAATTTCAATTGTTTACCAAGAAAAATGATTTAACGTTAAATAAAGACGATTTACTTTGGTAAAAAAAATAGCAATTTTTGTTACAACTGTTTTCCGCCAAACCCTCGATATAGCAATCAGAAAATCATTATGAGGCTTTGTCCTTTTGACTGATACCAAAATCTTGTCTAGCTCATGGACTATAACCCAGACAGACCCTTCTCGCCTCATGTGGATTTTCTGTTTCAGGAATAAATTAATTTATACCTCTCCCCCCTGAGACGGAATGTGTCGGCCCGGACTAGCCTGCGCGGACTGTGCAGGCTGATCTGGGTCGATACATTACACAGAGTCAATAGTGTTGGTTTTGAAAAAGGTAGTAATGGCTGCCCTTCTTGGCGTTCATGGTTGCGGAAGTATGCATTATGACTGACTTGCTGGTGTCAGGATAAATGGACCAGTAGAAACGGTAAGTTACCCAGGAAACGCCGTGGTGTAACTGAAAACGTGTTGAAAGCGGCGTAAAACACAAAACAATCAATTCGTCAAACACTCCCTTTATAACTGATAACTTTGTTTTACTTTATAGTGATGACCAAAGGGACATTGGTAATGTAAGTTATACAACTCTCATGATACTAAAACACCTGAAGGCGTCTGCAGCAGACGGCTTTTTGAAAACTTAGTGACAAAAGAAGAAATTGCTCAAAACGAGCAATTTCTCCTTTTACCACAATGTTTTCAACTTTTAGTTATAGGTTATCCATTCAATTATAGAGATTTTTTTGATAAAATATGTTCAAAGTCGTTTGCTGCAGAATTGTCGTATGAGGGAAAGGGTTAACGCTTTCCCTAATACGTACACCATTTCACACATGTTCACCAAATCGCGGCTCATATTTATTTTTTACTTTTAAACAGGAAGACAATTGCCCTGTCGGATTGTATCTACCTGGGTGAACATTACTATACAAATGCAGTTCATTACTTTAACAGTAAGCAGGCAGAACTGGACCAGGTAGCAGGTCTAAACCGTGAACCAGTCAATGGCACTGGAGATCAGGGAATATATACACAGGAAAGGGGAACCAGTCCAATTTCCGCACTAAATGCTGAAACTGCTGTAGAAAAATCAAGTACAAGAGGAACCTATCCGATAGAAATGACTAATGATGAACATAAAACTGGATATGAGGTAGATACCATAAACGTTAAGGAACCAATCATGGGAACCTTTCATGGGACTATCACCAGTCTACGCGCGAAACATGTTACAGATATAGACTCGTCAGTAGCCATACGCAAGTTATCATTCGGGTACGGTCACGTGACGTCTGAGAGGGCCGCATGGGGTACAGTACCTAACTCGGACGTAAAGATATGTATCACGACCATCAAAATGAAAAGAATTACAGCTAGAATATAGTTTTAGTCTGCGTTGTTAAACGCCATGATGAGCAGGGATACTAACAATGATTTCACAAATCGCAGGGACGTAGATATAAGAGGGATAGGCAACTCTACCTGTACACCTGTTACCTGTACACCTGTAATCTGGTTAAAGTATCACACTTAGAAATACAAGCATACTGCGACGATGGTTCTCTCTTGTCTCTACGCTCACGACACCGCACGAATAATGCCACAAGCTATCGAGTTGTCGCGAGAACAGCGTCAAATTCACTTGAATATTTCTTCTCCTTGTGTAAAAGTACGGAATTTGTAATGGCTATGTGAAGTGCTCTCTGGTTGGTCGACATTTGGTCGTGTCTGGATTTTTAGCCAATCAGCGATCAGGTAATAGGAAACCATTTCTTTTTGTGTCGATATATTTAGTTTTGACGTGTCTGTGTTTTCCGCGGAAATGGTACCCCTTACGGCAACCAGGGACAATATATACAGTTATTAGTTTTACTTGCTACAAATGTCGGCACGGGTGATATTTTAGTATATAATTTAGTTACTTATCCCTCTTTTCTACATCCCTGCAAATACTAAACAAATCTAATAAATGACGAATTTAATATCGTCTATTAAAGGTCAAATAACGCTTAATACATCCGCGAGCCAGGCTGATCGACACCACAGTCGTCCCTAACAAACCAAAACCTTTGTTTGCATAGAAATCAGTGTATACCATCACCAGAATGCATTGAATATATGACATTGAGTATAAAATCATTGCAAATTAGTATAGGATGTACTGGAAATTATTGATTTGATCACTTTTAGTATTTTGACCTTTGAAAGGGAAAGTAGAGAATGCTAAACACCGGTTTTGTCCGGGCCCGATTTGGTCCAAAATGACGGTAACCTATTTCGCCTGGTGAATTCTTTCTTGCATAATGCATGACCCCCCGCCCCCCCCCCCCCCCCCCCCCCCCCACACACACTTTCTTTGGATTGTTTTAAAGCTTAGATGTAACTCTTTTCAATGATATATAGGTGTTCTACATGAGAAACGCTTAGAAAGTGTGACAATTGAAGACTGAATCTAAACTAAAGAATAAATTCCTCCTTTAACTACATGTTTTTGATACAAGTTATTATTTGTTTTGTTTTCTTTGGATTTTAAGCCACTTTCAACATTATTTCAGTTATATCACGGCGACAGTTCACGTATCCATGATTTTCCTTGGTAGATAAAACAGTACATGTACAAGGCTAGGACATGTGCCTGGCACAAGGGTACTCAATAATGACGGCAGCGCCGCGACTGGGCATCTTCAAAAGTTGTCTGCTGCAGATGCGTGAAAACGCGTCTATATATTGGAAAGGATTAAATATCTTCTATTTTGAAATCATAATGCTGAACAGAAATATTTTAAAAATAACAGTGGCGCCATGTTAGTATTCATGGGTGCTATTCAGTAGAAACCAAATCGGTTAAATTGAAAATTACTGAAACGTACTTGTTTTTTCCGCAAAACATGCTTCTGTTTGTGTGTCAAACGTGTTTCTGTTTCTCATACTACTTTTACCTGCTTTATCATTTATGAGTATGTTACCATTTTAAAAACTGAAATATTGCTTAACTACCATATTTTTTCGGCGATAGACGATTAACGTGGGTTTTGACCTAGATGTTAAACAAATGATTTAGCTTGTAGACCAATCAAATGTTGTATTTAATGAATAATGTCGAAGAAATAAAGGAAATGAAACGTTTTGATTGGTTCATAGTTAAGTTGGCGATCCAACGAGAGGCACTGTTTTCCTTAAGTGAAAAATAATCAGTGAAAACGTATGAAATATAATATTTAAGAGAAAAATATTTTTTTTTTGGGAAATGACAAGTTTTCAGTTATTTATCGTCAATTGAAACTTAAACTGTGTTACATAATACACCTCTTGGGAGCCTCGCGTAATATCCAGCCATGTGATGAATTCTCGGCGTTGACTTGGATTGGCAAGTGAAAGGTCTGTGGTTCGCTTCCCGGCAGAGGCAAGTTCTTTTTTTCTCTCTTTCATTCATATCAAAACCAAAGTATATAAATAAAACAAATATTACATATTTAACGTTGTTTTCTGTCATTCTAATAAGAAAGACAAAATATCAAATAATATGCGCATGTTCCATTTCTTAGTGTTTATTCATATTGATCGCCGTTTATCTTTTTTAAAGATATTGTTTCTTTTTACCGTACAGCTAAAAAAGGTTAACGTTCCTGAGGTACATCTAATGGCTTTTAATTCTTTCCCACATTTCTATTGATTCTGACGCATCTCTTATCAATCCTGTCCCGAATAAAACCAGAGACATATAAATGAAGAGACAGATTTATATGTCTGTATATTTGATATGTCTCTGATACAACACATCAGCAGCGGACGATTTTGAAACAATCTATGCGAAATATTGAAATTGCTTCATTTAGAAATACTCAGATTGCTTTAAAGGTTTGCGACGAAAACTATCATAGAAGTGAACCTTAAGTGTCAATTTGCCAATAGTGTGATATAAAACATCCTAGAAATGATCTTTAAGTGTCAACCTGCCAATATTGTGACTTATATAATTTATCTTAGAAATGAACATTAAGTGTCACTGCCAATATTTTGACATGAAATAAATCCTAGAAATGATCCTTAAATGTCATCCTGCCAATATTGTGACATATTAAATCCTAGAAATGAACCTTAAGTGTCACCGTACACATATTGTGACTCTTAAATATCGAAGATGTGAATCTTATGTGTCACCGTAACCATTTTGTGACACTTAAAGTGATAGAAGTGATCTTTAAGTGATCATTAAATGTCATCCTACCAATATTGTGACACTAAGTTAATCCTAGAATAGATCTTTAAATGTCATCCTTCCAATATTGTGACACTAAATAAATTCAAGAAATGATCTTTAGATGCCATCCTGCCAATATTGGGATACTAAATAAATATCAGAAGTGTTCTTTAAATGTAATCCTGCTAATATTAGGACACTAAATCAATCCTAGAATTGATCTTTAAATGTCATCCTGCCACTATTGTGACACTAAATACATCCTAGAAGTGATCTGTAAGTGTCATCCTGCCAATATTGTGACACTAAATAAATCTTTAAATGTCATCCTGCCAATATTGTGACACTAAATCAATCCTAGAAATGATCTTTAATGGTCATCCTGCCAATATTATGACACCAAATAAATCTTAGAAGTGATCTTTAAATGTCATCCTGTCAATATTGAGACACAAAAACATCTTTCAAGTGTTGCTTAAGTGAAACCCTGCCAATATTGGGACATTAACAAATCCTAGAAATGATCCCTGTCTCATCCTACCAATGTTGTGACACTAAAATATCCTAAATGTGAACCTTAAGTGTTGCCCTACCAATATTGTGAAACTAAAATATCCTAAAATTGGTCACTGCTATAAGTGTTGTGACAAGAAAATATCCTAAATGTGATCCATAACAGGTTTTTTTCTGTAATAACTCACCGTTATTTTTCAATTATCCAGTTATAACTGTTATATTTCAATAAACCTCCGAACTTTTCAATAATCTACTGTTATTTTTCAATAATCAACCATTATTTTTCAATAACCATATGTGATTTTTCAAAAACAACTTAATTTCTCAATTATACATTGCTGATAAGGGTTTAAGGCAGTTTTCAACAATCTTTCATTCTTATCACGGCTGCCAGTTCACCTTTTCATGTGTTTCTGAGCTTTCTTATATCTGTAGACTAGTCCACATAATAATCTTTTAAATTAAAGTAGATCGACATGAACGTTTATGCACGTACTGCCAAATGGGCGAAATGGAAGATGAATTCCATTTTATCCTACAATGTCCATACTATTTAGATATTAGATTCAAATTTGTAAAAAAGAAATATTGGAAAAACCCAAATATGTTAAAGTTAGTTGAGCTTTTAAAAACCAATAATAAAGGTGACCGTATTAACCTTTGTAAATTTATTACCTTTTCTTTTCATAAACGCAACAATGATGTGCTTTGATATATATGTATTGTATGTATGTTGATGTTTAATTTCCTTTCTATACCAAACTATACACGATGAAATATAGAAACTTATGTACATGGTATACTTTAGTTTCTGTACGTCTTTGACATTGTTTGGATATGATAATACGATATGTGGCAGCATGCATATGTGTATGTAAATAAAGTGATATGATATGCCATATGTCTTTAGCTACATATTCATCTGCATGGTATAGTTGGCTATTACCTTTTTAAAGCTTCTAATATGACAAAAAAGTTTGTCCTCCAAAACTATATTGAGACCATTCTTTCCTTGATACACACATATATAATTTTTTCTTGTATATTTGTAAATGACCATAAACTTTGTAAAGTTTGAGTCAATAAAATATTCTGAATCTTTAAAAAATATGCTAGTCTATTGGTGGAAGATAAATGACACTTAATGCCTTTACTTTTGTCAATCATCAGAATGAATATTGGCAAATTGATTGATTGATTAGGGTTTAACCCTTTCCCTCATACAACAATTCTGCAGCAGACGACTTTAAACGTATTTGTCAAAAATAGAAAATCTCTATAATTGAATGGATAACTTATGACAAAATCTGGAAAAGATTGTGGCAAAAGGAGAAATTGCATGTTTTGTGCAATTTCTTCTTTTGTCACTATGTTTACAAAAAGCCGTCTGCTGCGCTTTATGAGGGAAAGGGTTAACGCCGTTTTCAACAATTGTTCAGTCAGTTCGACCAGTTCACCAACCCATGCGTTTGCTGGTTTTCCCAAAACCAGTACACCACACAACACACATTACAAGTAACTGGATGCTTTCCAACTCTTTCCCTCATATAGACACTTTCTTACACCTCAGCAGCGGACAGCTTTTAAAAAACAAGAGGGCCATGATGGCCCTGGAATCGCTCACCTGATTTTTTTTTTCACTTTAGCTATATAAGCCCCGCCATCTGGCGGGCATAGTTTCCAACCAATCAACTTGGCTTTAAGGAATCTGATAGAGGGACACCCTAGGAACATTTCTACAAAATTATTTGAAAATCGGCCTGACACTTTTGAAGGAGAAGATTTTTTAAGTTTTCACTATAGCAATAAAAGGCAAAATAGCCCCGCCCCCTGGCGGCCATGTTTTTTGACCAATCAACATGGCTTGAAGGAATCTGATAGAAAGTCATCCAAGAAACATTTCTACAAAATTATTTGAAAATCGGCCCGACACTTTTGGAGGAGAAGATTTTTTAAGTTTGCACTATAGCTATATAAGGCAAAAAAGCCCCGCCCCCCCTGGCGGCCATGATTTTCGACCAATCAACATGGCTTAAAGGAATCTGATAGCGGGTCATCCAAGGAATATTTCTACAAAATTATTTGAAAATCGGCCTGACACTTTTGGAGGAGAAGATTTTTTAAGTTTTCACTATAGCCAATTCAGGGCTACGCAAAACCGATAAATTGCCGGTTTAAACCGATTTTGAACTCGTCGGACCGTTTTCAATCTTAAAACTAGTAACTATATCGGTCCAGGATTTTTTATAAATTAAAACTAATATAAAATCGGTCCATGAATTTCTATAAAGCTAACTATATAACACCTCCGCTACAGGTCACTTTGTAAACAGAGTCGTCTGTACACCTTCGAGATAGTCACTTACCGTGACGTAAACAGGATTATCGATCCAATTAACTTTGACACTCGTGTAAACTGATAGATAATGCCAATCGGAATACCTTGGTGATGTATGGATGACGCAATTACCCGAGAAAATCCTATTGAATGCATGCGGTAATAATGTCATGCATCTAATTGGCTGTTGGGGTTATTAGGGAATTTCCATAGGTCACGTGACCCTTGTAACCCCCCTTCCAATATGACATGGAAAAAGGTATATTTACGAAACGTTTCGTAAAAATAAATTTGTCACTGTATATATTTTATCAGGCAGAAGTTTTAACTTCATTTCATTTAATTTGTCCATACATTAGTGAAAGGGCTCAACGAAATTTACTTGCGACGTTCAAAAAGACAAATGACCAGCTTGGCTACGCTAATAATGTTGACAAAGAGAACCGGGTCAAACCGGTTCATAATTACTCAGCTGGGTAAATGTACTTACCTAAAAAATGGCTTTCTCTAATTATGTCAGTCATGGTAATTCCAAAACAACAAAGACCTTTTTTGTAGTAAATTTTTTATTTTTATGTAGACAAAACAAAGTTAACCGTACCGATAAGAGAAATGTATCTTCTGTGCAAAACCAATAATTTTCTAGTATGTACGGGTCGAACAATCTTAAGTACGAACGAGCAATGTAAACACTCGATTGTAAACAAACATGCGCGGTTATGTTCGTCTGCAAATTTGGGCAAATTATGATTTGTAAAGTACTTCTACATTGACATTAACAAGCAATGACACTGTTATGCAACCATCTATGCAAGGTAACCTGCAATAAAACATGAAATTCGTGTATATTTGTTTTTAAAAGAGTTTCAATGTAAAAAAAAATTAATGGGGGGGGAATATTCTGGACCGATTGAGATTTCAAAATTTCCGGAGCCCTGATAGCCATATAAGGCAAAAAAGCCCCGCCCCCCCTGGCGGCCATGTTTTTCGACCAATCAACATGGCTTCAAGGAATCTGATAGAGAGTCACCCAAGGAACATTTCTACAAAATAAGTTCAAAATCTGCCAACCAGTTAGGGAGAAGTAGAATTTTGAAGTTTGTTTCGTTGCCATGGAAACCAGAATTCTGCATGGATCCCAAAAATTTGAAGGAATTCTGGTGAGGTCATTGAGAGGATGCTTTCTGTGAAGTTTCATCCCAATTGACCCACCGGTTACTGAGGAGAAGATGTTGAAGATTTTTTAAGTTTGCACTATAACCATAAAAGGCAAAATTAAGCCCCGCCCCCTGGCGGCCATGTTTTTGACCAATCAACATGGCTTGAAGGAATCTGATAGAGGGTCACCCAAGGAACATTTCTACAAATTTATTTGAAAATCGGCCTGACACTTTTGGAGTAGAAGATTTTTTAAGTTTGCACTATAGCCATATAAGGAAAAATAGCCCCGCCCCCCCCTGGCGGCCATGTTTTTCAACCAATCAACATGGCTTGAAGGAATCTGATAGAGGGTCACCCGAGGAACATTTCTACAAAATTATTTGAAAATCGGCCTGACACTTTCGGAGGAGAAGATTTTCTAAGAATTTTAAAGTTTTTTCATTTCGTTGCCATGGAAACCAGAATTCTGCATGGATTCCGAAAATTTGAAGGAATTCTGGTGAGGACATTGAGAGGATGCTTTCTGTGAAGTTTCATCCCAGTTGACCCACCGGTTACAGAGGAGAAAATGTTGACGGACGACGGACGCCGGACATGGGGCGATCACAATAACTCACCTTGAGCACTTCGTGCACAGGTGAGCTAAAAACAATGAGAGAAAAAGAAATTGCTCAAAACAAGTAATTTCTACTTTTGCTACAATGTTTTCCACTTTTAGTCAATGGTTATCCATTCAATTATAGAGATTTTCGATCTTTTGACAAAATATGTTTAAAGTCTGCTGCAGGATTGTTGTATGAGGGAAAGGGTTAAACCAACAATCTCTTGATTGACAGTTGTGTCTCTACTGACGAGTGTGTCTCTACCGACAGCTACTAAAATTTTGCTGCCGAAAAGCATGTCCTAAGAAAAAAACTAGAATGGAGTGCTCCGCAGAGCATGTGTGTCACCTGCACTGGCTCATTGAAAGTGTGATGAAAAAGTGTGACGGACAGACAGACGGATGGACGTACCCATGAAGTGTATTTGTGGGGTTATTTCTTTTGTTTGAATCTTGTGGGTTGCACCCCACAAGTATGCTTTTCATTTCGTAATTAACCCCCTTTTACGGAATGAATAACATTAATATGCAAATGAGATACCCGTTATAAAAAATAAAAAAGTGTCTTTATAAGGGTGGTGGGTGGGCACCCCACAGTAAAGCCCACCCACCACAAGTACTCGGTCACCAGGACGGACGGACAGATGCCGGACAAAAAAAAAGGTAATCTCTAAGTGCCTACAATGCTACGCCGGGCGACACAATAACAAAAGTAACAATGATAAGTTAGGCTTTATTTTCTAATTAAAAATAGAAAGTCGGCCGTATCCAGCAATTTGGGGACTTTATGCATCCATCGCCACAGTCTCACCAGAAGTTTAGCCTCGTTTTTAACCCTTGCCAACATATAGATGCATTCTGATTCCTGTGCAGCAGACGACTTTTGAAAACATTGTGGCAAATCGAGAAAATGCTCAAAACAATAAATTTCTCCATTTGTCACAATGTTATCAACCCTATTCAATAGTTAAACTTTCTGCGGTAGATATTGTCTATACTTTTAATTAAACGTTTTCAAAGTTCTGCATTTGGACGCAATAGCAGCAGATGATTTTGAAAACATGGTGACTTAAACCTGAAAAATCTCCACAAAAGATAGCTTAATTGTTAAATACAGTTTTAAAACATTGTAGCCAAAGGAGAAATTGATCATGAGCAATTTCACCTTTGGCCACAATGTTTTCAAAAGTCGTCTGCTGCTATTGCATCAAAATGCGTCCGCAGGTTGTATGTGGTTAAGTCACTAAATTGCTGGACTCGGCTGAAATATATTACTTTACTAACTATAACATAAAGTATAAAATAAATAAAATACATGTATCCATAATAGTTCAATTGACTTTTAACCCTTTTCCTCACCACATACAGACATTTTCTGACACCACTGCAGCAGATGACTTTTGAAAACAATGTGGCAAAAGGAGAAAATGCTGAGATTTGTGATATGTGAGAAAGGGTGGATAATCTTAATCATTCTAACATTAGTTTCAGTCGGAGATTCTAATTTATTTAACCCTTTGTCTCATATAGACGCTTTCTGACTGAAGCCTCTGCAGCAGACGGCTTTTTGAAAACATTGTGATAAAAGAAGAAATGGCTCAAAACGAGCAATTTCTCCTTTTGCCACAATTTTTTCCACTTTAATTCATAGGTTATCCATTCAGTTACAGAGATTTTCTATTTTTTGACAAAATATGTTCAAAGACCTCTGCTGCAGAATTGTCGTTTGAGGGAAAGAGTTTAAACTCCTTTAGCAGACAACATTATTAACCCTTTTCCCACATGCAGACACACTTCATCCAATTTTGCAGCATACTTTTAAAAAAACAATTTGGGAATAGGAGCAATTGCTAATAACATCTCCTTTCTCCCTTTCCACAATGTTTCTGACTGTATCTCAAAATTGCACTTTTATTTGTCATGGTTTCTTTCAGTTTTACTCCAGAGATTTTCAAAGTCGTCTGCTACATATTAAATTTGTTAACCCTTTCCCCCATATAGACGCTTCCTGACGCCTCTGCAGCACAGATTTTTGAAAACATCACCCATTTAGACGCTTTCTGACGCCTCTGCAGCAGACGGATTTTTGAAAACATAGTGACAAAAGAAGAAATGGCACAAAACGTGCAATTTCTCCCTTGCCACAATGTTTTCCACTTTTTGTCATAGAAAATTTTGACAAAATACGATCAAAGTCGTCTGCTGCAGAATTGTTGTATGAGGGAAAGGGTGAAATGTGGGAAAGAGAAGCAATTATGAGCAGAGGTTAATTGTTTGTTTGGGCCTCTTTCAACAGCTAAGGTCATATCGCAGCGGACAGGAAAGTCCGACACATCATATTTCCATCGAGCCGAAATTATACAAGATACCCGAAATTATACAAGATACCGCTGAAGACGGTATGGCCGGATTGTCGGCAATTTGACCTTGAAAATCGACAAACCAAGGTCAAGGTCAAAGTAACCATAGAAATCAATAGAACTTGTCACTGGTTACCTTCAGGCAAAGTTTCAAGTTCGTAACCCTTTCCAGTGCTGAGATTTTGCCTCAACCTGAAACTTTAACCAAAATGTTGACGGACAGACGGACGGACATCGCCAATCTATAGACCGGAATTGCTAGAGCAATCCGGCCATTAAAAACAATACCACCACGGCTGACAGGAGCTCAAGAGTTGCATTTACTCCAATCATTCAGACCAATTTAGCCGGCTCTTTGGTTGAAGCAAGGGTCAGACTGTGGCTGCCATTCGTATTGAGTGTCCTTCTCCTCATATAGACGCTTTCTGACACCTCTGCAGCAGACAGCTTTTTGAAAACATGGCGACAAAGGAAGAAATTGCTCAAGACGAGCAATTTCTCCTTTTGTCATCATGTTATCAACTCTTGTTAAATTATTGTACTTTCATTTTCTTTTTAGTATATATCTTCAAAGTCGTCTGCTGCAGATTTTTTGGATGTGGGAAGGGAGCATGTAATCCTTCTCATTTCAAGGAAGCATGTAATCACCTTTTCTTTGTCTCGAAATCATTTCTTTATATCTTAACATTTAACATGGTTGACATTTAACCCTTTCCCAAATACAGTGAAAATGAAAGAACAATAATTGGATAGAGTTGAAAATATGGTGACGAAAAGAGAAATTGCTCGTTTTGAGCAATTTCTTCTTTTGATGCCATGTTTTCAAAAAGCTGTCTGTTGCAGAGGCGTCAGAAAGGGTCTATATGAGGGCTTAATGCCGCAGTGTCGGACAACTTTAGAAAACATAATGAGAAAAGGAAAACAAGCTAAAAACATAAAAAAAAAATTCTTTCCACAATGTTTTCAAATTGTTATTTCCCACTTTGGATACAGAATATGTAATCAGAACCAGTAAATGAATGTTCATACAAATCAAACAATGAATTATATTTTCTCTCTAACAGTCTTGCATTGAGTAACAAGTGTTCAAATGATAAAAATTTAACCCTTTCCCACATGTAGATGCATTCTGGTGCCTCTGCAGCAGACAACTTTTGAATACATTGTGATAAAAAGAAGAAATTGCTCAAAACGAGCAATTTCTCCCTTTGCCACAATGTTTTTAACTTATTTCAGTAAATATACTCTCATTTATAGGGATTTTTCTATATTTTTGTCCATATGTTTCCAAAGTCGTCTGCTGCGAATTTGTTGTATGTGGGAAAGGGTTAAAACAATCCAGACGATAAAATCAAAATAAAATAAAATACCAAGCACGTTGATGAGCAATTTTTTTCCTTTTTGCCACAATGTTTTCAAAAGTATCATTACTGAAAAAAATTAAAAACATTGTGGCAAAAGGGGAAATTGCTTGTTTTGAGCAATTTCCCCTTTTGTCACGATGTTTTCAGGAGTCGACTGCTGCAGATGCGTCTTAATGTCTTAGGTGGGAAAGGGTTGGATAAAGTGGAACCTGCGTATGAAGACCACCCATAGGAACACAACAATATGGTCTTTATTTACAGGTGGTCTTTAATTGCAGGGTTTTTTATGCAGAAAATTCGTAATTGGGACACTAACAGTGTGGTTGCTATAAACAGGGAATTGCTATTCCAAGGTGGTCTTTATCACAGGTTTAACTGTACATGATACTCTTTTTAAATGTCGGTCTTTAATCCTTTCCCTCATATAGACGCTTTCTGACGCCTCAGTAGCAGACAGCTTTTTGAAAACAGTGACAAAAGAAGAAATTGCTCAAAACGAGCAATTTCTCCTTTTGCCACAATGTTTTCCACTTTTAGTCATAGGTTATCCATTCAATTATAGGGAATGAACCTTCGAAATTATTACGTGGGAAATATAGTTTAATTGCCCTTAATTAACCCTTTCCCACATATAGACGCTTTCTGACACCTCTGCAGCAGACAGCTTTTTGAAAATATGGCGACAAAAGAAGAAATCACTCAAAACAAGCAATTTCTCCTCTTGTCACCCGGTTTTCAACTCGATTCAATTAAAGGGAGTTTCCAATATTTTTCAGGTTTGTTTTCAAAGTCGTCTGCTGCAGATTTGTTGTATGTGGGAAAAGGTTTAACTTTTCATACGAGAATTTTATCCCGAGTTATATTTACCCGCGTATAACAAATGATAATTGAGTTTTAACACTTTGAGGCAATTAGGGACATTAGTGATAATTATATTATCTCCCTTGTCAGATAAAGACCAAGGAAGACCAAATAGTTGGTAGGTCCTTTTAGTTGGAATCCTTTGTCTTTATCGCTATTTCGCAATGAGATATTGCAATTACTCTGTACACATTAATCATAAATGGGTTAATTAAAGTGATGATTTAAAGGCTAAAACTTACATAGCAGTGTTTAAAGAAAACAAATGTGGAATTACTGTTTCAATCTAATAACAGTTGACCAAGAAAATGCAATTATAAGTTCACCATCAAGTGCAAAGAAACCAATGATAAAAACAGAGGAAACCAAATGATAGGACCTAGCTAGATGTAGAGAGTATTAAAGGGAGATAACTGACGGATGTCTCCCATTAGAAAGCTTGATATCATACCAAAACTAAGAAAATGCAGAAATGTAAAAAAGATAACAAATTAATATAAATGTTACATTAAATAAATACTTCATGTCTAAGAATTTTAACCATTTCTCATATACAAATGCATCTTCATCTTTTGAAAACACAGTGTCAAAAAGGAAAAAGGTTCTCATAAAGAGGTTTTCCATATTTATACCTAGATGTCTTTAACCCTTTCCCACATACAATAAATCTGCAGCTTTTGAATAGGAAATTATCAATGTCAAAATATAGAAAATCTCTATAAATGATATTATTATTATTAAATAGAGTTGCATGAAATCATTGTGGCAAAAGGAGAAATTGCTCATTATGAGCAATTTCTACTTTTGCTACAAGGATTTCAAAAGTCGTCTGCTTCAGAAACCGTCTGTATGTGGGAAGGGGTTAAGGCATTCTACTGTAGCTTTGTTGTACATGGGAAAAGGTTAAACAAAGAATAGATAATGCATTAACAAAGACTTCTGAGAATCTGCTTCTCAATATATATTAAACTTTAAGACAGCTATAAATATATCACAAGTTATTTTCAAATATCACATATAGACAACATGTTTTAACCCTTCACACATTAAACACATCTGCAGGAAACGATTTTCAAAACATTTGTAGGAAAACATGGAAAATCTCTAAAAGTGAGAACCTCATAATTGTGTTGAGTTGAAATAATTATGGAAAAGAAGGAATTAATCATTATGAAGAATGTTTTCTTTCGCCAAAGTGTTTTCAAAAGTCGTCTGCAGCAGATATACATCTAAATAATTCTGCATGTTGTGAAAGGGTTATGCTAGATGTCAGTATATCACAAGTTACTTTCAAATATATATCTCATATAGACACTGAAATTCATTTCTCCCTTTGCTCCACATAATTTTTGACAAGGAGTGGACATCTATTAATTAACCCTTTCCCTCATACGACAATTCTGCAGCAAACGACTTTGAACATATTTTGTCAAAAAATAGAAAATCTCTTTAATTGAATGGATAACCTGTGACGAAAAGTGGAAAACATTGTGGCAAAAGGAGAAATTGCTAGTTTTGAGAAATTTCTTCTTTTGCCACTATGTTTAGGGTTTTGCCAAAATGTTTTCAAAGTTGCTGCTATAGATTTGTTTCATGTGGGAAATATGAAAAAACTGCTGGAGCAATTACTTTAGCAGTTTCGTCTTTTACCATGTCTTCAAATCATACAGTAAATCTGCACTGAAGACTTTGAACAAATATTTGCAGAAATTTTATAAAATCTCTATAAATTGTAGAATAATAATTGAATAAAGTTGAAAAAATCTGGCAAATGGAGAAATTACTTCTTTTGTGCAATTTCTCCTTTTGTCACAGTGTTTTCAAAAGATGTATGTTGCAGAGGTGTCAGAAAGCGTCTGTATGTGGGAAAGGGTTAAGTTGTCTGTATCAGGTAAATGTTTTTACCCGTGACTCAGTTTGGCACAGTGTTGGCTTCATGCAAAACGGTTGTAACTACATATTGAACAAGATGCTGTTACAACCATTTTGCATGAAGCCCATGCTATCTGCACTAAACTGAAATAAATAATTGAATTCCTTATGGGAAAAGGTTAAAATTGCTCATCATGAGCAATTTCCCATTTTTCTGAAATGGTTTCGTCTCTATTCAAATTAAAACTTTCATCAAATAAATTTTTCAAAAGCATTTCTGAAATGTTTTCAAAGTCGTCTGCATTCGGTGAAAGTGTTAGCAGGTAGTAACATGTCCATCATCATGAAACTGTATCAGACACACTATTCATTAAATCTTCTTTCGACATCTGTTTAATGTCAAGCATAATTGTTCTTCTCATCTCCTCGATCTCCGCGCTGTCCTCGGGCAGTAACACAGTCGGTCGAATTTCTTCTTCGTCATCGTGCTTTAGATGGTCAAGTTCACCCGCACTTAAAGCTGCGGACTCGGTCTCTCTGTTCGTTGTGGGTGCACTGCCAGGACGCGTTTTGGGTGTTCGTTGTTTGTTTTCGAACTCCTTTAGCCCCGGATGAAGACTCACCTCCGCTTTGTGTTTTGAATGAAGCATTCTCTGTAATAAATGAACATGAGAACTCAATATTTAACCCTTTCCCACCTGCAGATGCATTTGACGCAATAGCAGCAGATGTCTTTTGAAAACATTGTGGCAAAAGGCGAAATTGCTCCTTTTCTCCTTTGGCCACAATGTTTTCAACTTTATTTAACAATTAAGCTATCTTTTATGGAGATTTTTCAGGTTTTGGTCACCATGTTTTCAAGGTCGTCTGCTGAAGATTTGTTGTATGTGGGAAAAGGTTAAAACCTTTCCTAGACAACCAAACCAGGTGGCTATACTTTTTTTTGAATTTTTAAAAGTGATAACAGGAAAACATTCATGAATTCGGCTAGATATATCTGAGAAGCATCTATCTTATGTTCTTATATTCATAGAAATTAATATGAAATTGACCATGATCGAACATTTTGATACATTTATTGCATTGCACCATACAAATTGATGAAGTAAATAGTTAAGATATCTATGTTTTGTTCATCCTCGTACATGTATGTGTTATATCAGATTAATACTTAAAGCGCATTTGTTAAAATATGTATATAGTTTTTTGTATGTAACTAGAAACTATGTAAAGTTTACGTTACAAAATATACAGAACATCTATCTATAAAGGAACATGAGCTAGGAAGAATAAACTTAAGATATTTATGACAAGGGAAGAATTTTGTTTTGAATGGTGCTTTATGCCACTTTCAACAATTTTTCATTTATATCAGTGTTTTCTTGGTGAGTTACTGGTACTACTGTTTTTTTTTTTTAATATTCTGAAACCAGCTAACCCCACAATTCTAAGCACCATGAAGGAAAAGCACTAACTACCATTTTTATTGTCTTTGGTATGACCTGCATGGCTGGGTATTAAACCAGAGGCAGGTGGTCTACTATAACAGAGGTACATACAGCATTTTATTTGAGGGAAGACCCTTTCCCGCATAAAGACGCTTTCTGACGCCTCTGCAGCAGACGGCTTTTTGAAGACATAGTGACAAAAGAAGAAATTGCTCAAAACAAGCAAAATATGTTCAAAGTCGTCTGCTGCAGATTTGTTGTATGAGGGAAGAGTTAATACAGGGTTCTCGAAAGACTATACTGTGTGGATACATAGGCTGAACTAGATCTAAACTGGTCACATATATCTTTAGATTGGTATTCGCAGCTTAATTATTGAATACATCTTGAATCAACTTCTCCTTTTATCACAATGTATTCGAACATTATCTACTGCAAAAATGGGTCTCATTGTGTAAGACGAATAAATCAAAATAAGCGTCACCACTTACGTGCATAATCTCCTCCGATTTCATAACTCTGTCGACTCGGTCTCGTTCAAATAACACTTTCTCCTCATACAATTCTCCGCATTTACCCACATACAGTCTCCTAGTATATTAGAAAATCAGAGTTTACTAGACATTACATTTACCCACATACAGTCTCCTAGTATATTAGAAAATCAGAGTTTACTAGACATTACATTTACCCACATACAGTCTCCTAGTATATTAGAAAATCAGAGTTTACTAGACATTACATTTACCCACATACAGTCTCCTAGTATATTAGAAAATCAGAGTTTACTAGACATTACATTTACCCACATACAGTCTCCTAGTATATTAGAAAATCAGAGTTTACTAGACATTACATTTACCCACATACAGTCTCCTAGTATATTAGAAAATCAGAGTTTACTAGACATTACATTTACCCACATACAGTCTCCTAGTATATTAGAAAATCAGAGTTTACTAGACATTACATTTACCCACATACAGTCTCCTAGTATATTAGAAAATCAGAGTTTACTAGACATTACATTTACCCACATACAGTCTCCTAGTATATTAGAAAATCAGAGTTTACTAGACATTACATTTACCCACATACAGTCTCCTAGTATATTAGAAAATCAGAGTTTACTAGACATTACATTTACCCACATACAGTCTCCTAGTATATTAGAAAATCAGAGTTTACTAGACATTACATTTACCCACATACAGTCTCCTAGTATATTAGAAAATCAGAGTTTACTAGACATTACATTTCAGAACATTTAATTTTAAATCCTTACACTCTTTGGCAATTTTTCCTTTAACCCTTTTCCACATACAATAAATCTGCAGCAGATGACTTTGAAATGATTAAGTCCAAAATATAGAAAATCTCCATAAATGATGGTATGATTATTGAATAGGGTTGAAATCATTGTGGCAAATGGAAAAATTGCTCATCATGAGCAATTTCTCCTTTTGCCACAACGATTTCAAAAGACGTCTGATGCAGAGGCGTCAGAAAGAGTCTGTATACGGGAAAGGTTTAACCTATTCCCACATCAAGATGCATTTAGACACCGTAGCAGCAGATAACTTATGAAATATTTAGGCAAAAGTAGAAATTGCTCATAAAGAACAATTTCTCATTTGTTTTTGTACTCTTTTCAATAATTAACCATTGCCTAATGAAGATTTTCCATACTTTTGCTAAGATGATTTCAAAGTCATCTGCTGCTGATATTTTGTATGTTGGAAAGGGTTCTACATGCTGTTATTCTGCAACAAATCAGTATTCGAATGGGGGCGGTCTTTTTTGAACTACTAATTAGGTTATTGAAACTATTATGGAGGTTATCATGTGCACATAAATATTATATTTCTAAGGTATAGTTCGAAGAAAGTGTTTGATACTTAACCCTTTCCAAAATGCAATAAATGTGAAGAGTTTGTTTTTAAAGTCGTCTGCTGCCGATTTGCTGTATGTGGGAAAAGGTTAAAGGTGACAAATTTGGCTGAAACAGGATTATGTACACTGCAGACACATCGAAATGTATCTTATTGCAGGAATAGGAACAGAGGGTAAAAAGCAACAGTTCGATCTGCAGCAGACAACTTTGAAAACCTAGTGACAAAAACCTGAAAAATCCCCATAAAAGACAGCTGAATTTTTAAATAAAGTTGAAAACATTGTGGCCAAAGGTGAAATTGCTCACGATGAGCAATTTCACCTTTGGCCACAATGTTTTCAAAAGTCGTCTGCTGCAGATGCGTCAAAATGCGTTCATAGGTGGGAAAGGGTTAAGTTAATTAGCTTACTTCAGTTCTGTGTTTTGAGTCATTAAATCGTCGATCTTTTGTTTATATCTGTCATCTACTTCTTGTACCTTTATTTCAAACTGGTCTTCAAACGTCATCAGCCTTACTTTCTGTACAAACAAACAAATCAATAAACAATTGCCGTCTTTATTCGATTTAATCATTACCCAGATAAGGAGGAGTATACAGCTCTTTTCCCCACAATATCTTTCAACCAAACCCTATGATGTGGGTACTCAATGAATGAATGTATATTGTTTTATGGGAAGGGGTTAATCCTTTCAACATAAAGACATATTTATGAAAAATTGAGAAAAAAAATCTCTATAAATAAATCGGAGCTGTGTCCGACCTCTTAACCCTTTCCCTCATATAGACGCTTTCTGACGCCTCTGCAGCAGACGGCTTTTTGAAAACATAGTAACAAAAGAAGAAATTGCACAAAACGTGCAATTTCTCCTTTTGTCACAATGTTTTCCACTTTTAGTCATAGGTTATCCAGTCAATTATAGAGATTTTCCATTATTTGACAAAATATGTTCAAAGTCGTCTGCTGCAGAATCGTCGTATGAGGGAAAGGGTTAAATTTCACCGTTATTGTCTTGAATTTAAGTCTGGTGTTTGTAAACTGATTATTTGCGGATAAAATCCCTGTGACCAATATTTAGGGTAGATATTAGGCTACATGCTGTTGCACAGCGCTTTATTCGAGCATTGGTTTTTATTTCGTATCGGACCCAAATGCAAACATGGGTCAAATCCAGCTGATGAGGAAGTTACACCGCTTGTCTTTATATAAAAGAGTACACTTTTTTATTTTTTAATAGCATGCCAGGCCCCTATGATATTATATACACTCCTGACTGACAGTAACATGGCAGAAACATCTAAACAAGAGCTGTCCATAAGACAGCATGCTCAACTTTAGGCCAATTGATTCTATAGTAAACAGTGGTTAACGAGATATGTGCATGATAGTACCTTGCATGCCAAACTTTAACCAAATTGTCAAAGTCAAACAAGGGCCATAATTAGTACTGAATTCATACAAGAGTTATCTAACTTGACTGTCTGACACCCCTGAAGACATGAATGAAGTTTCAAGTCAATATCATTAGTGGTTACTGAGATATGTCCATAATAGTATCTTGCATACAAAACTTTAACCAAAATTAAAGTCCAAAAAGGGGCATAATTGTGTCAAGATCTGATATAGAGTTATGATGTGCAATAAGTGTGTGAAGTTTCAAAGCAATAACATCTGTGGTTTGTGAGAAAAAGCCTTGCATGCAAATCTTTAACCAAAGTTGCAACACTGAATAGTTGAGCTAAACAAGAGGGCCATGATGGCACTGGATGGCTCATCTGATTTTTTTTTTAACTTTAGCTATATAAGCCCCGCCCCCTGGCGGTGAAAATCAGCCTGACACTTTTGGAGGAGAAGATTTTTTAAGTTTTCACTATAGCCATATAATGCAAAATAGCCCTGCCCGCTGGCGGCCATGTTTTCTACCAATGAACATGGCTTGAAGGAATCTGAAAGTGGGTCACTTAAGGAACATTTCTACAAAATTATTTGAAAATCGGCCTGACACTTTCGGAGATTGATTGATTGGAGTTTTAACGCCGTTTTTAACAATTTCTCAGTTATATCACGGCGGCCAGTTCACCTACTCATGCATTTCCTGGTTTTCTCACACAAAAATCTTCCCAAGCAACTGGCTGCTTTCCCACATAGACTTAGCCCATTGGTGGAAGACGAATGCCGCATGCCGCATTGACTCACTTTCGGAGAAGAAGATATTTTAATTTTTCACTATAGCCATATAAGGCAAAATAACTCCGCCCCCCTGGTGGCCATGTTTTTCAACCAATCAACATGGCTTGATGGAATCTGATAGAGGGTCATCCAAGGAACATTTCTACAAAATTATTTGAAAATTGGCCCGACACTTTCGGAGGAGAAGATTTTTTAAGTCACTATAGCCATATACGGCAAAGTAGCTAAAAACCATACATATTAATTTTTGGTGGAGAGCATTAGATATAATGTACATGTGGGAAAGTGATAGCTTACCGTGTCCGTCAACTCCCGTGTGATGTGAGCTAGCTGTGTGCAGGTTGAATTGTAACTCTGCTTCAATAAAACATATTCCGACTTTGTTTCCTGGAGAGAGAAAAGCAACAACAAAAACATTACTATCATTTGAACTTTCAAAAACTCTGATGTAGGAAGCAATAATTCTGTTGTTTGTATCATCAATCATCTCTAATAATGAGCGATTTCTTCCTTTGCAACAACGTTTTCAAAAAGTGGCTGCTGCAGGTCTATCAAAATGGGTCTGCAGCAGATGCATGAAAATGCTGCTGCAGCTAGGAAAGTGTTAACCCAATTCTGCATCAGATGACTTTGAACATATTTCGTCAAAAAATAGTAAAATCTTTATAACTGAATTGATAACCTGTGACTAAAAGGGAAAAACATTGTGGCAAAAGGAGAAATTGCTTGTTTTGAGCAATTTCTTTTTTTGTCACTATGTTTTCAAAAAGCTGTCTGCTGCAGAGGCAGAGGGTAAGTGTTAAACAAAACAAAGTTTACATTTACATTTTCAATTGGCACAAGAAACGGACATTCATAATGTTATCACCAGCAAAGATTTATATAAAAATGTACCGCCTATTTTCTCTATGTGGCCTTTAACCCTTTCCTACATATAGATGCTTTATGATGTCTCTGCATCAGACGATCTTTGAAAACACTGACAAAAAGAGAAATTGCTCAAAACAAGCAATTTCTCAATTTGCCACAGTGTTTTCAACTTTATTCAATTAGTATACTTTTATTTATTAAGAATTTCACATTCTTGCAAATATTTTTTCAAAGTTGTCTGCTGCAGATTTGCTGTATGATGGAAAGGTTTAATTAAGCCTGTAGAGAACGTTTTTTAAATGATAGGAAACAGGTCATTATATACATGCTGTAACTTCTTTGTAATTGCCATTAATTTGGGAACCCATTGCTGATCGAAACATGTACTAAATTAATTTGCGTGGGACTGTTGCACGATCATTATGAGACCAAAAATGATAAATGAAGAACCAAAGATATTTATTTAGATGTCGAAGAATTTTTAAAGGAAAACTTACTTAACCATTTCCCTCATATAGACACTTTCTGACACCTCTGACACCTTTGAAAACATAGTGACAAAAGAATAAATTGCTCAAAACGAGCAATTTCTTCATTTGCCACAATGTTTTCCACTTTTAGTCATAGGTTATCCATTCAATTATAGAGATTTTCTATTTTTTAATAACATATGTTCAAAGTCGTCTGCTGCAGATTTGTTCTATGTGTGGAAGGGTTAAAGTCATTCTCATATATTGTTTGAAGGAACAAATGAATTGTGTGGCCTGCCAATAGACTAGTAGGTGAAAGCATACTGACAGACAGACAAACATACAGCCAGGACAGCTAGGCAACACAATTTTTTTTAAATATTCAATTTTTGTGGCAATTGGTTTGGCAATCGCCACAGTGCTAACAAGAAACAACAACAAAAAACAACAACTACACATTTTACATACGCAAGTTTGGATAGCCTGTTGGATATTATGCAATGCTGCAAACCAATTTACCTTCAAAAAGAAACCACCAAATAATCCCATCAGTGATGCAGAGAAAGGGTTAACTATAATCCTGTTGTTGCTAATTTGGTACGCAATTGATACTAAGATTTGAGATTTATCAAGCTTAGATCTACATTGAGTTAAAAGATGTAAATATAAGCATTCTTCGTGTTTGGGCAGATAATTAATATCAATGCACGTTTTATCTGCCATGCAAAGTACTCATAATATACTTTTGTTATTTTTTAAAAGACCTTCATTGGTTTACAATCATGTCAGTGCTAATTTCGTACCAGGTTCCATATTCACCAACCCTGCAAAAATTCTATTTTCGTACTAAATCTAAATTGACTCTTATTAAAGTCTGTATACTCCCAGCCACTCGGTAAATCTCGACTGCAATTACCGTGAATTGTCAAAGAAATAACCCTGTAAAAGATGGACGATTAGAATGCATATTATTCGGGACGGCTTCGGGATCTTCGGCAAACCATCAGCTAGCATTTGGAACATTCGGGAACCCATCGCTTCGTAATCTTTTAGCCATCCCTATGACAAAATAGTAGTTTGGCATCGTTTATATACCCGACTCTCAAATCAGCATTCTATTGCAAACGATTTGGCACCTCTTCAGCATGTTCTACAATGTTACCGCAACCTTTCCACACGATCGGGAAACATTCAGGAGCCAATTATAGAACTGTCGGTATTCTTCCTCGTCGCATTCGGCTACTTCGGATAGGCTGGCACAAACGTTCACCGTGATGAGGTGGTAGGACTGACTTTCACAGCCCGCATCTCAACTTATGAAAGAATTTGACGACGTCTACAATATCATAGGATTTCCAAGTTACTGGAAACGCATAATCACCATGATGAGGTGGCGTACTTGCACAAGATCCAGGCATGTACCTCAAATGTCAAGGTCACACTTAGAGGTCAAAAGTCAAAATGAGCATGTTTGCCAGGATTGTACCTCGTCCGGCCCACATCTCAGCCATGCACCATAGGATTCCACAGTTACTGGGCAAAGAATGTTAACTGCATAATTGTCGTATGAGGTAAAGGGTTAAATATCACGAAGACAAATATTCTGGCAAAGTTACATTATTCTACTGCCAAAAGATGCAGCTTTTTGAGTGTTTACTCTTGATTTTTCTCAAACTTATCTGCACCAGAGTGCACTATTATTGAAAATCATAAGGCCTATACACCGAAATACTGCTTGTCAATTTGCAGGATTTTCTACACAATCGCCACTACAGTGCCTTCGGCGCTTTGATTTAATTGGATTTTTAGTTGCATAAACAGTTTTCCCACATACAACAAATCTGCAGCTACTCTTTAAATATAAATATGGAAATCTCATTAAATGAGTAAGTATCAGAATTAATTTGAGTTGAAAACATTGTGGGAAAAGGAGAAATCGCTTATACAAATATGTGGATAGGGTTAAGAGCTATGTCAAGACCAACCACACGTGAGGAGATCACTGTTTCGCTTGTCACAGCTTAACCTTTTACCACATATAGACGTAATTTGATACCTCTGCAACATAATATATAATATATAATAAATAATGAGCAATTTTTTCTTTTACCGCAATAGTTTCATATTAATAATTTAAATTATAAGGGCTGTTCCAGAAAAAAAAGTCTGGGGGGGGAGGAACGACCAGCAATTTTGAGGGTACCCCCCATAGAATTTTAATTATTTTTTGGGCACCCCCCATAGAATAAAATTTCAATTTTACCCCCCACCTAGAGAATTTAAATTATCACATTCATAGCAATTTTATTCATGTTTTATACTTTTTAACACATTCCAAATTGGCTAATATTGAGGGATGTAAAACAAACTCTTTCTAACCGCCATTTGCAATGTCTCCTTTCCTTACATTTTTTTCTTTTTTTCTTATTTAAAACAAAAAACAATTCACAAACCATTATTAATAGCTTTAAATGCATATATAGCAGACAGCGTTTGAAAACATTGTGAGAAAAAGAGAAACTGCTTATTATTAGCGATGCATCCTTTCCCTACATTTTTTGTTCTAGTTTCAAAGTTGTTAAACAAGGGAAAATAAAATTCCATACCATTTAAAATCCTTTCCAATTCAAAGTTAATTTATCCAATTTCAAACAAAATGATGTAATATCTCTTTTTGTCACAATGCTATAAAAAGAAGTCTGCTGCATGTGCAAATTGGTAAGGATTAAATCAATTTTCCGTAAATCATTGACCCCGGTAGAACTATTTCCCCCCCCCCCCCCCCCACAAATGAGCTACGTCATACGTCCAGTAAATAGAACAAAAGGGTCCTTAGGTATGACGTAATTTTACTGAGATCTTGCCATGTGATTATAAGGTGACCGTGACCTTATGCTTATGTAATCTTAATGGATTTTCCCAAACATTTACATCTGGACCAGTCCACGTAACATATCTTTACTTCTGTGTAAATTACACACAATTTTAATAGGCTTCAACAATGCAATTACTTTTGACTCAGTTGCAGCAGAAAGCTTTTGAAAACATTTTCAGAAAAGGAGAAACATGACTGTAATGGCCTATTTCATGCATGCATCAGTCTGAAATCGGACAAATTTGACTCAAGGGTTTATTGCATGGTTGATACTGGCACGTGGTTTAGAAAAACAACACCGACACCCCACTAAACCCTTTGTTCGATTTTCGCGCTTTTATTTTTATAAGAAAATATTAAGGAGCAATATTTTTTTGAATTTGGAATAATCATTTGTTTTTGCTTATTTTTGGATTTATAAAATCAGGTTTGTGCTTTATTTATCTAAATGGTTTCTTTCTCCAGTTTTGCAATGAGTACCATGTTTTACAGAATTATGTCATTTTTTTGTGGACATTTTTTTTATTCGAAATTGTATTTTTGAGGGGTTCAATTTTCAAATTAAATAGGAAAATAGGCTCTTTTTTCAAGATTGCAACGGGAGCCAAGTCGCCATTGCGTTCTACTGAATATCGCGTTGTACCCGTGCGCGAATTATCCACATTCCAGTGTAGTAGGTAACTGGCTGTCGTGATATAACTGATAAACGGCGTTAAACTTGAATCAATCATATTTATAATACAATTGGCTGAAATATGAGGCCAAGTTTGTAACGGATATGCCAATGCTAAATAATAGTGTGGCAAACTGGTCTAGTATGGAGAAATCCACAAAATGTAATTTGGACTAGATGAAATAATGAACATGTATTTCAAGCCATCTTGTAACCGGTGTCGTAAAAATCACTGAACCGTCATTATCACCAATATTTATTAGCGAGCTGATACAGTAAATGCGATCTCGTATCCAACAATTAAAAATTAGAAAACGCTCGACATTGAATTCCCGCCGAATTTATTACGGGTTTTTTATACATTAAAAAAACCGACCACCCACAGAATTAAAATACATCTTTTGCCCACTACCTAGAGAATTTTATTTAAAAAATACCCCCCACCCACAGAATTTAAATAGCTTGTCGTTCCTCCCCCCCCAGACATTTTTTTCTGGAACAGCCCTAAGTCATTTTCCATATTTTTGCCAACATGTTTTCTAATTTGTCTGCCCCAGTCTTTTTGAATGTTCGAAAAATTTAATATTTCTGAGTTGAATGTTGAAAGCAATGTTAACCAATTTCCTCATATAGACGCTTTCTGACACAGACAGCTTTTTAAAAAAACATAGTGAGAGCAAAAGAAAAATTTGCTTTAAACGAGCATATGTATAAAGTCATCAGCTGCAGAATTGTCATATGAGGAAAACGGTTAAATACATTCGGAGACTGAGCAAAATCTTACCTCTAACTCTGCTTCAGCTTTTTTCAACCTTTCTAAATCAGCCGCCACATTGGAGAATTTTCGTACCAAACTCTGAAATTAACAAGATATGTTTGTGAAACACAAATTTTCTGGTACAGGTATGTCTTAGATGTCAAATTCAATGTCAGGTTTATGATAATACATTTGGTATGATAGAGACAATCTTGTGACAAAGAATACACATGCTTAATAATTGATAACATTTGAGATAGGGCTCTCACAATATGAGAGCCCTAACTCCAATGTTAACATATCGCCACTGGCAGGGCAATTAGTATATGCCCCCAGAATTGAAATGCATGTACATTAATATAATTATTATTACATGACATGATAAAATAACAACCAAAATTAAGAGTAAGGCACATAATATCTAATTATTGATATATAAAACAGTATCTTCAGTGTGGCAGATTATACAGGTAGTCTAAAATGCAGAGAGAAAACCCCAAAGAAATTCTCAATCTTTCATTTGATAAAGGAAGTGGTTACCTCCGATGTTACAAAATCTACACATTTCTCCATGAATGCTCTCCTCACATGGAGCTGATCCAGCATTTCAGATCCAATCACTAAGCCTGGGGTCTGTGATCGACCCCGCAGGGAACTCCATTCACAGATGATATTCTCAAATGAAGGTGACCCAGCATTAGAGGTTCAATCACTGAGCCATGCCACAAAGTGTTTTTTGTAAGCCAGGAATAGAATGTACAATTTTCATATGATGTTGATATGGACATGTACATGTATGTAATAGGTACAATATATACCAATTAGCCATCAATATTTTCACCAGTTCTTTTTTAAATTCTCTCAATTAGCTGAGAAGTTTATCTAAAAGTAACATGCCGTAACAACTGATATGCCAATACTGCAGAAAATATGGAGCCAAAATCATTTAAACCTATAGATTTGCGATAACAATAAAAACAAATGTTATAAATATTGTGAACAAAAATAGATTATATGGCACAAAATATTTAATTAAGGTGAAAAAAATACACATTCACACAGATTCGTCGGCACGTGAACAGGTACAAAGACACCAAAATGTCCATTATTTTATCATCAATTATCATAAAATAAAAAGAAAATTTGTTTGTTTTGAGTGGATATGTAATATATTTCAACTCGAAGCAATACAATTTTAACATATCCACTCAAAACAAACAAATATCCTCTATGTAACAGGAAATCATAGCAGTGAATCAAATACATTAAAGCACTCACTGATTATACACACACAAAATGTGATAAAGATATCAGAGTTGTGAAAAGATAGCTAGGTCTGTTACACAGGTGCAATTGTACCAGTATAGATCATTGAACATGTTAGCTATATTACTATCAGTAACCCCTTCCCACATACAACAAAAAGACGGCTTTGAAAATGTTTACTAAAAAATATGGAAAATCTCTATAATTGGTAGTATCATTACTGAGAAAAGTTGAAAACTTTGTAGCAAAAGGAGAAATTGCTCATTATGAGCAATTTCTCCTTTTGTCACAATGTTTTCAAAAGTCATCTGCTGCAGATGCGTCAAAATGTGTCTACAGGTGGGAAAGGGTTAAGGATAGTAATATAGCATAACCATCCTTGGTACCCAGGCTATTCATAAAGTATATGATACCCTGGGCAAATTGACTAGCGGAAATTCGTAAAGCATGCACCACGATTTCCTCCGTAACTACACTGTAATTTTCGTATCGCATGAGGTTTGTGTCATGCGGCCAATCAAGCGGCTGCATTTCACCTCATAAATTATTAATGAGCAATAGATTTATATAGCCAATTTGCCCAGGGTATCATATATGTTATGAATATCCTGGGTACCGAGGATGTAGCATAACACGATCAATGATTTATATCGGTAAATGCACCTGTGGTCTGTGAATGAAAAAAAAATGTGTTTCACAAGAAATCTTCTAATGTGAAAAAAGAGGTTCTTAGAAAATATTTTTTCGATTTGCACTTCAGGAACATCTCAGTCTTCTGAATTTCCATAACTAACTAAATATAGTATACCAGTAAACTCCACATTCCCTCTACTTATACATTGTAACAAATTATATGTTATTTAATCATATGTAGGGATCTGTGTTTTAAATTCTTCTATATTTAGACTGTAGTAACATATTTATGATTGATTGATTTGGATTTAACGCTGTTTTTTTCAGTCATATTACGGCAGCCAGTTCACCTTCTCATATATGTTTCTTGGCTTTCTCACACCAGTACTTCATACAACATTCTTTCCGTGCAACTTGCTGCTTTTCCATATAGACTGATAGATAGCTAGCCCATTGGTGGAAGACGAATGATGCTAATTGTCACAAAGACTTTTGTCAAACGTCGGAAAGAATGTTTGCCGATCTGGGGTTCAAACTCACAACCCCTGAATAAACAGCCTGGGTCGCTACCGACTGATCAGCTACCGGGGCTAGGCAACACATATGTATGAACGGAACTGAAGATACCCATTTGGTACATCATGGAAAGTAGGATATTTGACTCGACCCCATACCATATGTTTGACTAACGAAAATGTTATTTTTTATCTTTGCAGGAAGTCATCCATTTATGTAAGCTTATTCTTCTGCAGTTTCAGAGGAGTTATTTAAAAACAAAATTTTATAAAGTCTGCTCTATAGATTCGTCAGATTGCGTCTGCAAGTGGGAAATGATTAAACTAATGACATAAGAATATAAATCTATAAATTTTCACCAGCCCTATGTTAACAATTAAGTCATCCTTTCCAACATAAACCCTTTACCAGATACTGGGCAAATTTAACCCTTTCCCCACATACATGAAATTGGCAGCAGACGACTTTGATAACATCTAGGCCAAAACATAGAAACTCTCTATAAATGAAAGAACATTTAATACTAAAGTTGAAAACATTGTGGAAAAAGGAGAAATTCCTGCAATTTCGCCATTATGTTTTCAGAAGTCATCTACTGCAGAGGCTTCAGAAAGCGTCTGTATGTGAGAAAGGTCCTTGCAGCAGACAACTTTTGAAAATATTTGGGAAACATGAAGAATTGGCTAATTATAACAAATTTTTCTTTTTCCCATAATTGCTTCAACTCAAAATAAAATTCTTAATTTTACAAGTGTTATATAATCATTACAGGTAAAAGGTTAACCCTTTCTCTCATATTACAAATCAGCAGCAAATTACTTTTAAAACATCTTAGCAAAAATATGCGTAAGTTTATATTGAAGTTAAATATCGAGTTGAAAACATAGTGGCAAATGGAGATATTGCTCATTACGATGTTTTCAAAAGTTGTCTGCTGCAAATGTGTCAAACTGCATCTGCTTGTAAGAAAGGGTTAAACCATTAACCCTTTCCTGCATACAGATGCTTTCTGACGCCTCTGCAGCAGATGAAAACATTACAGTAAAAAGAAAAATTCCTCAAGATATTTTGCTTCAATATTTTCAACTTTGTTCAATAAGTGTAACTAGATGATTACAAAGTTGTCTTCTGCAGATTGGTTTTATATGGGAAAATGAAAAACATGCCGTTATACATAAAAAATATTCCATCCACATCTGATAAATTAATCTATAAGAAACACCCAAGGTTTTGAAGGTCATAATATTATCAAATTTGGCATTATAAAACTAAATCTGTTGCTAAAGTGGACATAATACAGGTCCAGCAAACTGCTTTGATAGTCAAAGTTCAAGAGGAGATATCTGAAGGACATCTGAACATATACGATCTAACTTTAAGTTTTGTGTATTTACAAAAAAAAAAGAATTCATGACCGTCATATGAACAGCATGCTTGCGTAAAATTACAGGACTTTAATCATTTAATTGAGTTGAAATCATTGTCGCAAGTGTCAGAAAGTGTTTCAATGCTGGAAAGAGATAATCTATATATCTCTCAGATATAACCCAGGACAGGATGATGGACGGACTGACAATCCCTACCGATATTCCTCCACCTTTTACTATTGGAGATAAAAATATATATCGGAAAGCTAACAAATAAATCTTTGAAACCCTCTGGTAGTCCAAATTATGAGTTAAAAGCAAAAGTTAAAATCTTGAGTTATAATTAGAGTAAATCCTTTCCCACATGCAGTCGGATTTCGACACATCTGTAGCAGATGACTTTTGAAAATATTGCGGCAATTGGTGAAATTGCTCATTTTGAGCATTTTTTCTTTTGCAACAATGTTATCATCTGTATTAAATAATTCTACATTTATTTATGAAGATTTTCCATATTATTGTTAAGATGTTTTCAAAGTCATCTGCTGCTGATTTGGTGTATGTGGGAAAGGGTTAAAAGAAAATCTGAGGACATGCTGGCTTACTGCCTCTAGCTCCTGTAAAATGAGATTTATCATAATAGATATTAAATATCATTAAATGTAAAATGAGATATCAAAATAAATATTAAATATCATTAAATGTAAAATGAGATATCATAATAAATATTTAATATCTTTAAACGTGAAATGAGATATCATATTAACCATTGAATATCATTAAATGTGAAATGAGATATCATAATAACTATTGAATATCATTAAATGTGAAATAAAATATCATAATAAATATTGATTATAATTAATTGTCACAAAGAATATAATCATAAATATTGAATACCATTAAAAGTGACATGAGATATCATCATAATTATTTAGTATAACTGAATGTGACAAAGAGATATCATCATAAATATGGAATATCATTAAACGTGACATGAGAAATCATCAAAAATACAATGTCATTACATTTGACGAAAACTCTCCTTTTACAATGTTTTCAACTCGAGTCAAATACTTTACTGTAATTTTATAGAGTGTTTCTCATTATGTTTGCCCAGATATTTTAAAGTTGTCTGCTGCAGATTTGTTATATGAGAGAAAGGATTAACCCTTTCCCTCATATATATATGCTTTTGGACGCCTCTGCAGCAGATGGCTTTTTGAATACATAGTGACAAAAGAAGAAATTGCTCAAAACAAGCCATAGGTTATCCATTCAATTATAGAGATTTTCTATTTTTTGTCAAAATATGTTCAAAGTCGTCTGCTGCAGAATTGTCGTATGAGAAAAAGGGTTAAAGGAGATATTGCTCATGTTGAGCAATTCTTCCTTGTGCAAATTGTTTTTCTTGTTTTTGCATATGTGCAAAGAAGTTATTCAGATCTGTTGTATGTGCGAAAGGGCTATTAACCCTTTCCCTCATGCTATAGAGGCATCAGATAGCGTCTATATGAGGGAAAGGGTTAACTATATATGTACTCACATCCAACTCTCGTTTATGCTCTTTGCGTAAGTTGTCGATGGCTCGGTGGTTATCTTTTGATTGTTGTGCCTTCTCCATATTCTTGTCCTGTATAATCTTCAATTCTGAAATTGCAAATCGTCACTTCTATCACTTATCCCTTTCCCACAATATAGACACTTTTTGATGCATCTTCAGCATAGATCTTTTGAAAACATTGTGACAATATGAACAAGAGGCCCATGAGGGCCAATATAATAAGCTCCACTGCAATTAGGCAAAAATTAAATCTCTAAACAGCCCTGCCCCCTGGTGGCCGTGTTTTCTTTATATTTCTAAATTTTGGTTTACACAGTTTGTGAATTTCTTTATTTGCTTACGTTTGGTTTTACACATAGATTGAGAATTTCTCTTGATTTGCTAAACTTTGGTTCATACTTAGTTCATGAATTTCTTTATCTTTTTGAGCTTCCAGTTCGTTCATCAGATCTGCCTGCTTTCTGTTCCATTTATCGTCCGTTTCCTGGTGAAGTGACGTTTTGTATGATTCAAATGCACCCTGTAAAAACTCGATCTCCTTCTTCATTCGACCTATTGCAAATTTACAACAAACAAATTATATTTCAGGAGCAAAAAAATTAAGAGCATGTATATATGGATTGTAACTTATTTTTAGTGAGGATAAGAAGTAACAAGAGCACCGCGTACGGCACAGACGCTCGACTGATAGAAAACAGAAATAAAGCTGAGCTGAACAAAAAACCTTAACCGGACGACCACGCCGCTGCCACAGAAAAAAAGCTGAGCTGAACAAAAAACCTTAACCGGATGACCACGCCCCCGCCGACGACCACGCCAGGGTCATGACAATAGCTCTCATTTTTTCAAAAGTCGAGCTAAAAATGCTAACCCTTTCACATAATTTATACAACAAACAACTTTGTTATTTGCAATTGTTTCGGAAAAATTTTTAAAAGTCTCTACAGATAAAAGTATAACTATTGAATAGAGTTGAAAACATTGTGGAAAAATAAAACAAGAGCACCGCGTACGGCACAGACGCTCGACTGATAGGGAGAAAAAACAAACAAGAGGGCCATGATGGCCCTGGAATCGCTCACCTGGTTTTTTTTTTCACTTTAGCTATATAAGCCCCGCCCCCTGGCAGCCATAGTTTCCGACCAATCAACTTGGCTTGAAGGAATCTGATAAAGGGTCACCCTAGGAACATTTCTACAAAATTATTTAAAAATCAGCCCGACACTTTCGGAGGAGAAGATTTTTTAAGTTTTCACTTTGGCCATATAAGGCAAGAAAGCCCCGCCCCCTGGCTGCCATGTTTTTCAACCAATCAACATGGCTTGAAGGAATCTGATAGAGGGTCACCCAAGGAACATTTCTAGATAATTATTTGAAAATCGGCCCGACACTTATGGAGAAGAAGATTTTTTAAGTTTTCACTATAGCCATAAAAGGCAAAATAGCCCCGCCCCCTGGCGGCCATGCTTTTTGACCAATCAACATGGCTTGAAGGAATCTGATAGAGGATCACCCAAGGAACATTTCTACAGAATTATTTGAAAATCGGCCTGACACTTTTGGAGGTGAAGATTTTTTAAGTTTGCACTATAGCCTAATAAGGCAAAATAGCCCCGCCCCCCCTAGCGGCCATGTTTTTTGACCAATCAACATGGCTTGAAGGAATCTGATAGAGGGTCACCCAAGGATCATTTCTACAAAATAATTTGAAAATCGGCCTGACACTTTGGGAGGAGAAGATTTTTAAGAATTTTGAAGTTTTTTTCATTTCGTTGCCATGGAAACCAGAATTCTGCATGGATCCCAAAAATTTTAAGGAATTCTGGTGAGGACATTGCGAGGATGCTTTCTGTGAAGTTTCATCCCAGTTGACCCACCGGTTACAGAGGAGAAAATGTTGACGGACGACGGACGACGGACAAAGGGCGATCACAATAACTCACCCTGAGCACTTCGTGCACAGGTGAGCTAAAAACATTAACCGGACGACCACGCTGCCGCCTACGCCAGGGTCATGACAATAGCTCTTGTTTTTTCAAAAGTCGAGCTAAAAATGCTCATCAATAGCAATTTCCCATTTTGTCACAAGGTTTTCATCCGAAAGCGTCTGTAGGTGGAGAAATGTTAAAACAAATAATCTGCTGGAATTTTATTTAGAGCCAAACTCATGCAATCAGCCAGTGACGTCTCTAGATTCTCTTAACCCTTTCCCTCATATAGATGCTTTCTGACACCTCTGCAGCACAGCTTTTTGAATACATGTTGACAAAAGAAGAAATTGCTCAAAACAAGCAGTTTCTCCTTTTGCCACAATGTTTTAAAACTCTATTCAATTATTAAACTCCCATTCATGGAGATTTTTCAAGGTTTTGTCAATATCTATTCAAAGTTGTCCGATGCAAAATAAAATACTTACTTATTTGACCCTCGGCAGTTGTTTTATAGTTATTGTAATCTGTTGTCATTTGTTTCTTCAACTTTTCCATCTCTTCTAAGTGCTCTCTCTCTTTCTCACTGAAAACAAAACTATAGCTGTTACAGAAGATGACTTCGAAAACACATTGATAAGAAAAATCTCTATAATTGAAAGTATAATAATTGAATAGACTTGAAAACCTCGTTGCAAAAGGAGAAATTGCCCATTATTGTAAACAAATTATTATCTAGACTACAAAACATAAAATAAGCAGCGGAAATATTCTAACTTGAAAACGATTGATTGATTAAGTTAAACAAAAAGCTTTCAGTCATATAACAGCAGCCAGTTTACCTCCCCATGTGTTTCATGGCTTTTTTGCTGCGCTCAACACAACAAGTTGTACAAGCAACTAGATGCTTTTCCACATAACCTGTTTGCCCATTGGTGGAAGACGAAAGATGCTTGTCGCAATGACTTTTGTCAAATGTCTGAAAGAATGTCGACCAAGCGAGAGTTCTAACTCACTACCCCTGGATTGACAGCTCTCATTGTTACCAACTGAGCTATCAGGTCTTAAATGCGCTGAACTCCAGATTATAGATAGTATAGTCAAAGTTTTAAAACTGTTCAAAAGTTCTCTTGAAGTATCAAAATCATAATAATGAGATAAAATTAGTAATAATTTAACCTTCCAGTACAATAAACATCTAAATATTGATCTTTTATGCTTCATTTTTACTGGGTAGACATACCCAGTAAGCCAAATTTTGTACATTTTCATTGACTGTTTTTCAAAATTTACTGCCCAAAAAAATTTGAACAATTTATTACTTACTTTAATGTTGTCACTATTAGCAATATTTGTAAAAGTTTCAACATTTCAAAATTTTGATCTCCATCTGGAGTTCAGCACCTGTGTACCATATATATGTATGTTTTGTACTGGACAATATTTGACAAAAATGAGTTGTTGGGAAAAGATACTTTCCGACATACAACAAATCTGTAGCAGAAGTCTTTAGAAACATCTATATATATAAGTCTCTTAATGAAATTGTAATTATTGAATAAATGTGAAAATATTATGGGTAAATTGCTTATTATCAGCAAATTTTTTCTTTTACCACAATGTTTTTAAAAGACATCAAATGCAAATGCATCTGCAAGTGGGAAACAATTACAGATACAGAAAGTTGCCAAGAATGATGTATGGATGTTCAACATATAATAATTCAGCTCTATATAAACTATAGGAAAACTTACGCTAGAGCATTTTTCTTGGCATTTTCAAGATCATCAACTTTGTCTTTCAGGAATTCTTCTCCCTAAAACAGATTAAGTAGACAATATGAGCTGTTCCACAAGAAAACCAACATTATGGTCTCTGCGTAATGTATCGACCAAGATCAGCCTGCGCAGGCTAATCTGGACCATCACATCCTTATCTGGGGGATAGAGGCATAGAGCAATGATTCCTGAAACAGAAAATCCACAGGAGACGAAAAGTGTCTGTCCGGGTTAGCCTGCGCAGCATGCTTGAACTTTTGATACAAGAATTCAATCCATAGGGAATACTATGTTGCAGTAGCGATATCCCGTTTGGTATTGTTCTACGAGGGCCGTGGAAAATTTATATCTCGCGAGACCGAAGGTCGTGAGAGATATCAAATTTTTCACACCCTGATTAGACAATACAAAGTCAAATATCACTACTACAACATATTTTTTCTTTTATTATATACATTGTTTAACTTTTAAGACAGAATTGAGAACAAAATATACAAATTTCTATATTTTAAATAAGAAAATACCACAATTTACACATTAAATAAATTTATGATTGGCATGTGAGTCATGCTCAAATACCTCATATTTCAATGATGTCACAGCATATTACCGTAACGTACCATTACCATATTTGATACCTTAATTTACCTAGATGTGTTTGAACAGCGCTTGACCATCTGTATGTAAGTGATTTTCATGCCAGTTTTCCAAACAAGTGCGTCTGCATGACTTTTTACGCTTTGTGATATATGAATTCATATTGAAACGTAATATATGTGACAACATTTCATATCATCAAGGCATAACCTATAAGATCCCATTGAAATTGTTTCTCACTAGGAAAATAATAATTTTTCTCATCCCGGGATATTTCTATAAATGTTCGCAGTATATGTAATACAACTAGATAATCTGGATAATAGAACAGAACCTAAAGGAATAATGGACAAATAAAATAGGTACTATCATCCATGATTTTTTTTTTTTTTTTTTATTGGGGTTTTACGCCATATTGTTTTTATTGTTGTATTATTGGACCTGCATAATGTCCACAATAGGTATAATCATCCATGATTTTTGTTTGTTTTGTTTCATTGGGGTTTTACGCCTTTTTCTTCATTATTTCAGTTATATCACATCGGCAATTCACTTATTCATAATCCCTGGGTAAAGAAACCAGTACTTAGGCTAGGAAATGTACCTTGCCCAAGGAAACTCCCCCATGACCATGGCGCCGCGACTAGGAATGGAACCCAGGACAATTGGTATTATCACACATGGTTTTTGACAAGGTCTTAGATGACGAAATACTGATAAATGAGCAGCAAACAATGTAGACCAAGATAGAACTGCTGCAAATGTCAGGGCATGCATTGTTTAAAACTTGCGGTTTAAACCTTTCCTACATACAGCTAATCTGCAGCAGTTGGACTTTGGAAAAATCTATGCAAAAATATGGTATATTAATTGTTGAAAAGAGTTGAAATTATTTTGCAAAAGGAAAAATAGCTCACTATAAGAAATTTCTCATGTTGCCACTTAACCCTTTCCCTCATATAGACGCTTTCTGACGCCTCTGCAGCAGACAGCTTTTTGAAAACATAGTGACAAAAGAAGAAATTGCTCAAAATGAGCAATTATCCTTTTGCCACAATGTTTTCCACTTTTAGTCATAGGTTATCCATTCAATTATAGAGATTTTCTATTTTTTGATAAAATATGTTCAAAGTCGTCTGCTGCAGAATTGTCGTATGATGGAAAGGGTTAATGAGCATTTACTCCTTTTGCCCAAATGATTTCAAAAGTTGTCCGCATCAAATGCATCAGAATACATACTTTTGCGGGATAGGGTTAAAAGAAGTGCTTAACAGGATATGCAAATGTTGTTTAACCCTTTCCTTCTGATGCCTCTGCAGCAGACAACTTATGAAAACAAAAGGGAAAATTGCTCAAAACGAAGGCAATTTCTCCTCTTGCCACAGTGTTTTAAACTCTTTCAGTAAGTAAACTTTCATTTTTAGGGGTTTTTGATAGTGTCTGCTGCAGATTTATTGTATTGTGGGAAAGGGTTAAAGTCTCATACTGCAGGATAAGGTTTAACCCCTTTCCCACAACACATTATGACGCATCTGTTGATTGATTGATTTGGGTTCAACGCCATTTACAACAATTGTTCAGTCATATCACGGCGACCAGTTAACCTATACTCATGCGTTTCCTGGTTTTCCCACACCAGTACACCACACACCATGCTTTCCAAGCAACTGGCTGCTTTTCAACATAGACTGTTAAACAGCCCATTGGTGAAAGACGAGACGCATCTGTAGGAGAACGACTTTTGAAAACATATGACAAAAGCAGAAATTACTCATAATGGGTAATTTCTCCTTTCGCCACAATGTTTTTAACTCTATTCAATAAATATACTTTGCTTAATAGAGACTTACCATATTATTATTCCCTATATGTTGTCAAAGTCATTTGTTGCAGATTTGTTGTGAGTAGAAGAAGGTGGATTAACCCCCTTTCCCACATACAACAACTCTGTAGCAGACAACTTTGAAAACATACCCGAAAGAAATTGGAAACTCCCTTTAAATAAAAGTACAATAATTGAATACAATTTAAAACATGGTGACAAAAGGAGAAATTACTCATTTTGAATAATTTCTTCTTTTGACGCCATTTTTCAAAAAGCCGTCTGCTGCAGAGGCGTCAGAAAGTATCTACATGTTGGAAAGGGTCAAGGTTGCATAAAGCAGGATACATGAGAATATTATAAAAGCATGCAATATTTACCTTTTGTTTTGTTTGTTTGTGATTCAATCTCTCCTCCTCCAGATATAATGAAAGATCAGAGATTCTGTCTTGTAATTGAGATATCAAGCTATCTCTGAAATGGAAAAATAAACATATCAGAGCTTCTGTCTTGTTATTGAGATATAAGATTAGTTATAAATGGAAAAATATATATATCTGAGGTTCCGTCTTGTAATTGAGATATAAGGTTAGTTTGAAATGGAAAAATAAATATATCTGAGGTTCCATCTTGTAATTGAGATATAAGGTCTGTTTGAAATGGAAAAATAAATATATCTGAGGTTCCGTCTTGTAATTGAGATATAAGGTTAGTTTGAAATGGAAAAATAAATATATCTGAGGTTCCGTCTTGTAATTGAGATATAAGGTTAGTTTGAAATGGAAAAATAAATATATCTGAGGTTCCGTCTTGTAATTGAGATATAAGGTTAGTTTGAAATGGAAAAATAAATATATCTGAGGTTCCGTCTTGTAATTGAGATATAAGATTAGTTATAAATGGAAAAATAGATATATCTGAGGTTCCGTCTTGTAATTGAGATATAAGATTGTTTTGAAATGAAAAGGAAATCATAGATGATTCAGTCATTTAATTGGGATATTATGTTATCTCTCTAAAAAGATTCCTGTCTTGTAATTGAGATGCATGTTTTTAGTAATCTCTGAAATGTAACTAAGAGGTAATTATTGAATCTGCCAATAAGTCAGTTAGATACAAAAGGAATCAATAAACAAGAGCGCCGCAAGCGAACGCCAACACTCGTCTGCTTTTTTCTAGTCGAAAAAGGGACAGTATTGAATAATGATTAAAGTCAGAGTTGTGTGACTTGGTGTAGGCATTGTGTATTGTTCCTAGAAACATGTGTACCAAGTTTCATTTGAAAATGTTGAACGGATATTGAGTCATGAGGTAAGGTTAGAGTTTTGTGACATTGTAGACGATGACAACGCCAAGGATATCACAATACCGTACCTCAACAATTTTTCTTCGAGCAACAGACGAGCTTAAAACATAGACAGAAGACATAGAAGTGATCATTATCACACTCTCAAAGAAGGCGATGCAAAAAAGCTAGTAATTTTATACAATATCTACCATTTCACTCATGTTCTGCAGCAGATGACATTTATTTGAAAGCATTGTAGCAAAATCTGAAAAAGCTCATATGGAGGAATTTCTCTTTTTGTAACAATGATTTCAAAACTTTTCAGCCATTAATTGTTTATATAGTTTTGCCTGCAAGTTTTCAAAGTCGTCTCTTTCAGATTTTTCATATGTGGGAAAGGGTTTAAACTTTAAAATGATCTTGCAAATTTTCAGATATTATTTTGATACATAAAATATCTCATTGCTATGAGCAATTCCTAAGATTCAGATAATTATGTTTACATTAGCTAGATGGGTTTTAGTCTGGAGTTACCTGCCCCTACCATAACATTTTTGGGTCAGGCATACACGAATAATTGCAGCATGTTTGGACATGATGTATCAAGTTACCTGCCCCTACCATTACATTATAGGGTCAGGCATACACTTGATACTTGCAGCACTTTTGGAAATGGTGTAGCATATTACCTGCTCCTACCATTACAATAGTGGCTGGCGTACATGGCCATACCATTACATTAAAGGGGTAGGCATACACCGATAATTGCAGCCCGTTTGGACATGGTGTAGCAAGGTACATGCCCCTACCATTACATTATAGGGTCAGGCATACACTGTTAATTGCAGCACATTACCTGCCTCTACCATAAGATTATAGGGTCAGGCATACACTTAATAATTGCAGCACATTTGGACATGATGTAGCAAGTTACCTGCCCATACCATTACATTATAGCGCCAGGTATACACTTAATAATTGCAGCACATTTGGACATGATGTAGCAAGTTACCTGCCCGTACCATTACAGAATAGGGCCAGGTATACGCTTAATAATTGCAGCACATTTGGACATGATGTAGCAAGTTACCTGCCCCTACCATTACATTATAGGGTCAGGCATACACTTTATAATTGCAGCAGGTTTAGACATGATGTAGCAAATTACCTGCCCCTACCATTACAGTTAAGAACATCATGAAATTGACAAACTGAGCGGAACGTGATTGGATCTTGAGCGTGATTGGAACGAAGTTGGAACGCTTTATGAGCGGAACGGAATTTTGCTTTCTGAACGAAACAAACATAATGATTGCAAAAATCCAATCATTCGCTCATTGAACGGTTGCAACAACTACCCGATAATTATTTTACGAAACTATTTTATTAAAAGTCATATTTGTAAACTAAACTTTTGTTTTATAAGACACTCAAGTATCCGATTGAATTAGAATGTAACAAATATTAATAATAACGTTTGTGCTGAAAAAACTCTAGATCGCTTGTTGATATTTAGGGTTAAGTAAAAAAATAAATAAACGAAACGAAATTAATTTAAGCCAATCAAATCGTTGAACAGATTTTTATCGAAAAAAAGCGTTCCGAGTAAGCGTAATAAAACGCTCAATCTGAACGGAGCGGAAAAAAGCAATCATAATGTTATGAATGAGTGAACGCTTTGAGAGCGGATTGGAACGTGAGCGGAGCAGAACGGAACGGAACGGAGCTTGAATGGTAAATTTGTCAATTTCAAGATGTTCTTAACTGTACATTATAGGGTTATAGGTTCAGGCATACACAAATAATTGCAGCAAGTTTGGACATGATGTTGCAAATCCCATGCCCCTACCATTACATTATAAGGTCAGGCATACATGAATAATTGCAGCAGTTTGAACATGATGTATCAAGTAAAAGCCTCTACAGACCACTTTTTTGTTGACCAACTACCTCATAGTCCATATAGATTGCTTCATTATTTATCAATTGATTATAGTTATTTTGATCTGCAGTAGAGTTCATGAAATTAAATTTTACTATTGTTGGTTGATGCAAAACATATACTAATTTACTGTAAAGCGTGGGGTACCAGACTAGATAGATTTCAATGTATACTTAATGTTATATAACCTACCTTTCAGTATCTCCATGCTTTTTCCTGTTAAAAAAAATCAAATCTTATTATTATTATTATTAGTAGTAGTAGTATTAGCAGTTTTCCTAATATTTTGATAGTAACCAGCTTTAAAACATCAAGATACAAAATGTTTCATTAGGTTGCAGAATATACTTGTGGGAAAACGAATAAATGCATGATTTGAGCACTTTCTGCTTTTTGCACAAAGTTTTGAAAAATCCCCATCTATAATCAGCCATAATTGGCAGGGCTACGATTTGACTCCATATCCATAAGTCCAATTAACACTTTCCCACACATTTAAGCACATCTGCAGCAGACGACTTTTGAAACATTATGGCAAAAGAAGAGATTGCTCATAATGATCAATTTCTCCTTTTGCCACAATGTTTTCAACTCTATTCAATAATCAAAGTTTAATCTATCAATATATTTCATGTTTTAATAATTGTCTGCTGCAGATTTGCTGTATGTACATGTAGAAAAGGATGAACAAAGCCTTTAGTTTACCGCTTTAATTAGAAAATGACAAAATGATAACTTATTCTAAATGTATCTTTTTAAACATATTTTGCAAAGGCAAAGAAATTAGTAAGTTCCATTTATAATCTTAAGTGTTATTAAAACGGCAGTTAAAAATCAAATTAAAATGTCTATTAACACATTATTCTTTTTTCAACCAAAGCCCACATGCAGATTCATTTTGATGCATCTGCAGCAGATGACTATTGGAAACATTAATGAAAAAGGTGAAATTGCTCTCAATTAACAATTTCTCCTTTTGCCACAATGTTTTCCACTCTTGTCAATACTACTTTCATTCATAAAGTATTTTCATATTTTAGCGTTTACACTTTCAAAGTGGTCTGCTTCAGATTTGCTGTATGAGGTAAAGGGTTAAAAATCATGAAACATTTGATGCTTGTTACAATATTTAACACTCCAAACCGTTAAAAGGTTTTTGTCTCAACAAATCTCTGTTTTAAGTGGGAAATCATTAATCATAAAGTCAAAATCTGAGATAAAATTCTGTTTTCACACAATTAGAACTAAACAAACAATTAAATCTAATAATGTTACAAAATCTTGTCTTATTCACTTCAATGAGGATACTTATAATTCAATTAACTCTTTTCCTCATATAGACGCTTTCTGACGCCTCTGCAGCAGACGGCTTTTTGAAAACATAGTGACAAAAGAAGAAATTGCTCAAAACGAGCAATTTCTCCTTTTGCCACAATGTTTTCCACTTTAAGTCATAGGTTATCCATTCAATTAAAGAGATTTTCTATTTTTTGACAAAATATGTTCAAAGTCGTCTGCTGCAGAATTATACTATGAGGGAAAGGGTTAAACCTTTCCCAAATGCTCATTCTGATGCATTTTCAGCAAAGGCCTTTTTGAAAACATTGTGCCAAATCAGCAATCTTTCTTTTACCCACAATGTTTTCAACTCTGTTCAATAATAAAACTGCCATTTTCATAGATTTTCCATATTTTGGCATAGACGTTTTCAATGTCATTTGCTGAAGATTTGTTTTATACGAGATCTTAGCATGATTTGCACATTGCATCTGACAGCTTCAATAATGCTAGGATGTTCATAATTCCCGAGATGTGAGACCATGTGTTCAGGCTTTTCCCTCCGCTTTGAAACTTAGGGGACATTGTAAACCCTTTAATTGTCATCAAAGTTGGAGGGACATTTTTTTACACTTTGGGGGTCCACCTTTGAACTCTAGAATCAAATGATTGATATTAATTGTGTCCATTATAATGGAGGCACAGCAATATATTTCGGGGGACATTTCAGATGAAATTGCGTCAATGACGCAGGATTTCTGCGTCATGGAAAACCCTGTGTGTTCAATGTTCACATGGTCAAGGGTATAACGCCCATGGGAAGGAACAATTCCTAGTTAGTAGTACTGGCGAGTCACCAAGATTTTGGACAAGTGTACTCTTTCTGTGATATACAGTGGAACCTGTTTTCAAAGACCACCTATAGGAAGAGGCAAATTTGGTCCTTGTTCATAAGTGGACTTTAATTACAGGGTCAATAATGCAGAAATTGAGTCAGTGAAATTAAAATTTGGGTTGCTAGAGACAGGTAATTGCTGTTCAAAGGTGGTTTTTAGCACAGATTCAACTGTAACTAAAATACTGTGGAAAACAGCATACAACTTCAATAAAATTAACAAAGAATTATGTTCAATAAATTATTGGTTAAAAAAAATAATTAGTAGGCAAGGCCAAATAAGGGTAAGGACTTTAGGCAATCCGGTGAAGCAGCTTATACAATACCCTTCTGGAGAACTTCCTCTACTCCTTAAACTTTGAAGAGTTCAAACAAACATTATACCTTTACCTGTTGCACTTAATCAACACGAGTGCCACAAAGCGAACGCCAACGCTCATCTGTTTTATTTTAAGTCGAAAAAGGGGCATAACTGCATAGTTATTAAAGCCAGAGTAACGTAACTTGGTACAGACATGTGCATTGTTCCCAAGACCATGTGTACCAAGTTTCATTTGAAAATGTTGAAAAAAAAATTCTATATGAGGTAAGGCATAAAGTTTTGTGATAACACAGACACAGATGCTAATGACGATGCTAGAGGTATCACAATACCCAACATTTTTCTTCGAAAAACAGACAAGCTAAAACAAGAGCACCGCATAGGGAGAAAACAGAAAAAAAAAAACCTGAGCTGAACAAAAAACCTTAACCGGACGACGCCGCCGCCGCCGCCAGGGTCATGACAATAGCTCTTGTTTTTTCAAAACTTGAGCTAAAAATCCCAAATTACCCATCTGAAAAAAGAAAAACGTCACTAATTATGACTTAATTGACACTCAGACAAATTTTATGAACAGTAATTTCAATTAAAACCCGTAAGTATACTTTCTATTTGACAAATATTGTGATATCTGTCCTTAAAGGGAGATTATAATAATATTATAGCTTAAAAATATAATATCAGATCAATCTAAAATTCTAACATTATTATTATAGACCTAGCTGTACCCATTTCCAATGATAATTTCTTAACCCTTTTATTACAGCAAGGGATTTAGAGAAAAATATGCCACCCATAGCAAGACCAGGACATCCCGTGCGCCCGCGCCCCGTTTGACTGGGCTCTATACTGTTGGCTGCTCAACGCAACAATTTTATCTTGATATTCCGAGAATTGGCTATGGACTCTTCTGAAGTCACAGCTAGACATATCCATTTAAAATATTCAGCATTGAATCGGCAAACAATATCATCAGATTTAACCCTTTCCCATGATGAGCAATTTCACCTTTGGCCACAATGTTTTCAACTTTATTCAACAATTAAGCTATCTTTTATGGAGATTTTTCAGGTTTTTGTCACCATGTTTTCAAGTCGTCTGCTGCAGATTTGTTGTATGTGGAAAACGGTTAAAGATATGTTATGTATACATGTACCTTGAATTCTTATAAATCAAAGTATTTTGGGTACAAAAAAATAGGGGTGTTCTCTTTGGTAATAAGAATTACATTAAACAAGCAAATTCAGAGAATTATGGTCCCCCGCCAGGGTCAAGGTCACAAGGTCAAAAAAATTGGTATTGATGGAAAGGGGTTGTCACAAGGAATACACATGTGAAATATGAAAGCAGTACCTATTACGGTTCAGAAGTTATGACCAAGGTTAAAGTTTTTGTGACAGCGTGACGGACGGACGGACTGACGAATGAGAAATAATAGTCCCCAGCTTTCGCTAAAGCGGGGGACAATTATTGAATAGAGGTGAAAACTTTGAGGTAAATGGAATAATTGCTCATCATGAGCATTTTTTTTTCCTCTTTCGCTACAATATTTTCAAAAGTCGTCTGCTGCAGAGACATGTAGGAAAGGGTAAATATTTAGATTTCTGATCATGTTTTTTTTTTATAAGGTCCATACAAAATGGTTGTAACTACATTTTGTTACAAAAATAAGTTACTACTGTTTCGTCTGAAGCCAGCATAATGTATTTCATTAAAAAGTAAAAACACACTTACTTGACTTCTTCATCTTGAAGTGGCTCGAAGAATTCATCTTTCAATGTAACGGCAAACTTTGATTTACTTTTTGACAAAATGTAACCCGGACCAACAACAAAGGGAACTAATGGCGGCTGAAAGTAAGATACAAATGATTACAGATCATGTGATAATAATTATCCCTTTCCCACATGTTGACGCTTTCCGACGCCTCTTGCAGCTAGCAGACGAGCTTTGAAAACATGGCAACAAAATGAGAAATTGCTCAAAATTAGCAATTTCTCCATTTGCCAAAATGTTTTAAACACTATTCAATAGCTACTATATACTTTCATTTGTAGAGATTTTTATCTAATAAGGATAAAATAACTGTAGCACAGATCTAGCTGTAGATAAGAAGAGTATTTCACATCTCCAAATCCTTATTAGACCTTTAAACCCTATGTTGTGGGTACTCAAAAGAATCGTCTCAGTGAGACAATTCTTTTGAATACCCACAACAAAGGGTTTAGATGAGTAATAAGAGAGATATAGCTGGGAACAGACCAGTTAACTCCTCCTTATTTAGTCCTCTGGTAACAACAGATGCCACTTTCCCCAGCTAATCAATGATCTCGGTTTGAATAACCTGTAAAAGGTTAGGAAATGTTGATTACTAAACCCTTTCCCACCTACAACAAATCTGCAGCAGATGACATAGAAAATATCTATGCAAAAACACATGAAAAATCGCTATAAATACCAGTGTAAGGCCTGAAAAAAGAAGAAAACATATTGTGGCAAAAGGAGAAATTGCTCAAAACTTTTGTCACAATGTTTTCAAAAGTCGTCTGATGCAGAGGCGTCAGAAACCGTCTATAAGTGGGAAAGGGTTAAAGTCACATCCCCATGACCATAAATCACGGGCGGGGATCTTATCTGGAACTAATCAAATGCCTCTGTGACAACAGGCAACTGCATACAGACCGTTAGGAGACGGTATCAAACCTTGGATTGAATAAATGTACATGTAGGTGCTTTGCTCAGGGCACTGCACCATGACAACCGCAAGCAGGGATCAAACCTTGGACCTGCGATGAAAGTATATGTGCTTTCACCCCTTCACCATGAAGCAAGCTAGTGGATGAAACCTGGGACTGAATAAATGTATATGAGTTGTGCTTTGACTGCAGCAAGCAAAGATTGAACCTGGGACTTATATAACCAGTTCCCATATGTAGATGAGTTTTAAAACATCTGCAGCAGATGGCCTTTGAAAACATAGTGGAAAAAGAAGAAATGCCTATGATGAGAAATTTCCCAATTTGCCACATTAATATTTTCAACTCTATATATTCAACAATTATACTTTCATTTTTAGAGATTTTACAAATTTTTGCCTAGATGTCTTCAAAGTCGTCTGCTGTGTATTTGTTGTATCATAACAGTGGGAACGGGTTTATGTAATTGTCACTTACGGAGGAGGCTCTCCCTGTGTGCCTGTGTTTGAGAGGATTCATCTTCAGATACTTTTTACGCACTGTTTTATTTGTCTTCACTATTTTTGTTATCAAATATCACAACTTCATAGTACACAGTTTATATCCAATTTTTTCCATCTAAGATTTTTCTTTTGTCAAAAATAATTTTGTTTTTCAAATGTCCTGCAGCATATAATTATAAGCTATATATATTGTAACTGATTTTACACATTGAATTATAGATCTAATCCTTTTGAAATATAGGGAACAGTTAGATTAATAGATTTTTAATTTGATTTGGACAACTAATTATAAGATTAATTGATCTTTTCACTTTGTAATTAAACATAGAAAATTGATCTATTCATCTTGTTATTATATTGATTAAAGTGGCAATAAATGGTATAAAAATATGTTTAAGGCTACAACGATTCAATGATTCATTCTTTTTTAAATGAGTAGGTAAACTGGCATCCATGATATGACGGAAAAAAATGTTATTGTTTATTTTATTGGGGTTTTACGCCACTTTCAACATTATTTCAGTTATATTACAGCGACAGTTCACTTATTCATGATCCCTGGGTAAGCAAACCAGTACTAGGCTAGAAATTGTGCCTTGCCCAAGGGCACTCCACCATGCGTGGTTAGGGATCAAACCCAGGACACCCGGTTTCAAATCCCCGACGCTAACCACTCGACCACAGTATAAAATGGCTTTAAACCCCAATCAATCATATTTCAATGTACATAGAAAATTGCATCTAAAAGATGCACAAGAAATATTATTATAAATTTAACACATACCAGTATATAAAAAATTGAGCTGTCAAGGAGTTTGAAAACATCTAGGCAAAAAAATGGAAAATACATGTACCTATATATAAGTGAAATTATAATTATTGAAAACAGTTTAAAACCTAACACATACCAGTATATAAAAAAATGAGCTGTCAAGGAGTTTGAAAACATCTAGGCAAAAAAATGGAAAATACATGTACCTATAAGTGAAATTATAATTATTGAAAACAGTTTAAAACCTTTTGGCAAAAGTAGAAATTGCTCATTATAAGCAAATTCTGAATTTCCCATAAGGAGATATAATTGCTAATTATAAGCTATAATCCAAAAAGAACCAGAAATGTTTTCAAAGTCGTCTGCTGCAAATTTGTTGTATGTGGAAATTAATAATACAACATTTAATTTCGGTAATATAAAGATTGAATTTCTTTTTTAAATCACTACAAGAAAATTCCTCCTAGCAACACTATCCAATAGTCTCCAAATAAATGACACGGCACAACATACTTGGAATGAATGATCCCTTTCCCACCTGCAGACACAATTAGACGAAATAGCAGCAGCCGACTCTTGAAAACATTGCGGTCAAAGGTGAAATGTTTTCAAAATCGTCTGCTGCAAATTGTTGTCTGTGGGAAAGGGTTTAAACTAAATCACAACACAAAGAAATATCCCCACCCCCCTAATAAAACCAAAAAAAGAAATTGGCGTAATCAGTATGTGACATTAGATAGTCTTAAATAAAACAATTACTGACAATTCAATAAAATCAAAAACTCTCTCTTAATTAATCAACTATAGCCATTAAAGTAAATCCAAAGTTTCAAACTTGATATATTTAAGTCCAATGTATTTGTCTCGAGTTTTTTAACTGCCAATCAAACAATTCATTACATTACAAACTGCTACTTGAATGTTTTTCCCAAGATACAAATGTTTATAATTTATTTCATTTCTGTCCACAGAAAACTGAATTAACCCTTTCCCACATCCAACAAACCAATTAACATAAGAGGCTTCGAAAACAAGTAGGAACAAGTATGAGAAAAGTATAATCATTGAGTAAATTTAAAAACATAAAAGTATTATGGTAAAAGGAGAACTTGCTCCATAAGAGCAATTATTTCTCCTTTTTCCACACAGAAATCGTCTACAAATTTCAAACATTTGCAAATTGGGAAAGGAATAGCAGACAATGGGAGGTGTGAAAGTAAAGGCAAGTAAAAACAGGCCATGTAATGCAATACATCCCCTTCAGTGAACCATTTATCAAACTTAACAATGGAAACTTTTGTCTAATACCTAATACCTCATTAATGTACGCTTTCTCATATACAACAATTCTACAGCAGACGACTTTGAACGACTTTGTAAAAAAATGGAAAATCTCTATAATTGAATGAATAACCTATGACTAAAAGTGGAAAACATAGTGGCAAAAGGAGAAATTGCTTGTTTTGAGCAATTTCTTCTTTTGTCACTATGTATTCAAAAAGCTGTCTGCTGCAGAGGCATCAGAAAGCGTCTATATAAGGGAAAGGGTTAATGTACGCTTTCCCATATACAACAAATCTGCAGCAGATGGCTTTGAACGCATCTAGACAAAAACTATAGAAAATCTTTATAAATGAAAATTCAATTACTGAAAAAAGTGGAAGACATAATGTGGCAAAAGGAGAAATTGCTTGCTTTGAGAAATTTCTCCATTTGCTACTTTGGTTTTTATAAATCGTCTGCCTTAGATGTGTTGAAATTGTCTGCAGGTCAAGGAAAGGGTTAACTTCAGTTATTAATAAAGTCTACGGTAGGCCTTTTAAAACTGTAACTTAACATTCAACCCTCATTATAGACGCTTTCTGAGGCCTCAGCAGCAGACAATTATACAGTATGTTCTTATTTTTTCTTAAATTTGAAACATTTAAACATGTCAGGGCCTCACTTTGTTTCCATCAATTCAACAGTAAAAGCTGTTAAAGTGTGTATGACATAAACTGTTAGAACAGGCAAACATAAATGAAACATAATGGAAAAATATAAAATTCTGTCTGATATATGCTAGACATAATTATGGCATGTAAAAAAGTGAAATCACTTGTTTTAATTGCTACAGGGGATAAATAATTTATCCTGTTGCATATACAATCATTGTAGACTCAGATAATACTGTGTATTATATGCATGCTTGTCGATCCTTAGTGTTCCTTAACCCTTCCCATAATAAATACACTCATTTTGAAAACATTATGGCAAAAGGTGAAATGCTCATAATGATAAGCTTCTCCTTTTGCCACACTGACTCTTGTTTCAATAATTATATGTTCCATGTTTTTACCTGAACCTTTTCAAAGTGCAGACCGATTCATTGTATTTAGGAAAGGGGGGTTTATCTTTTATTATGCAGAACTCTACATTAAATGCATATTTCATGTCTATGATCCTTATTTCACACCCAAAACCAGTGTGGGTTTTTTTTGTCTCAAAAAAGTGGTCTGACCCTCTGAAAAAAGTTTTGAGTACAAACAAAATGAGATATAACTTTAACCTATTCCCTCAAACGACAATTTTGCAGCAGACGACTTTGAACGTATTTTGTCAAAACATATAGACAATCTCCATAGTTGAATGGATAACCTATGACAAAAAGTGGAAAACATTGTGGCAAAAGGAGAAATTGCACGTTTTGTGCAATTTCTTCTTTTGTCACTATGTTTACAAAAAGCTGTCTGCTGCAGAGGCGTCAGAACGCGTTTATATGAGGGAAAGGGTTAATTGAAGGTGGCACAAAACACCATTAAACGCCCCCTACAATTAATGTTCCTTTGTTTCGTTACAGTCTCCTCCATTTTCTAGGCTTTAACCCTTTCCCTCATACGACAATTCTGCAGCAAACGACTTTGAACATATTTTGTCAAAAAATAGAAAATCTCTATTATAATTGAATGAATAACCTATGACTAAAAGTGGAAAACATTGTGGCAAAAGGAGAAATTGCTAGTTTTGAGCAATTTCTTCCTTTGTCACTATGTTTTCAAAAAGCTGTCTGCTACAGAAGCGTCAGAAAGCGTCTTTATGAAGGAGAGGGTTAAAGTTGATGCATACGACGACCACAAGGGTATCACAATAGCCTGACTATATCTCTTTGAAAAACAGACGAGCTAAAAATGACCAAATTCTAACGCTATAGCAAAATAACAAATGAAGCTCAAATCTTCATACCGATATACAGCGCTTTGGTTTTCTTTTCTCCTGAAACTTATATTTATGATATCCATTTATCAGGATAATTGCTAAATATTTCAACATATATTTTATTATAAAATGTTTAAACTAAATCTGTCATTAAAGGTATCTTATTACTTTTAAATCTTTCACCCATTCCCACAAATAGAAACTTTCTGATGCCTCTGCAGCAAACAACTTTTGAAAACATTGTGGCAAAAGGAGAAACTGCTCATCATGAGCAATTTTTCCTTTTGCCAGTGTTTTCCTTTTTTTTCATTATTTATACATTCTTTTAACGAGATTGAAAGTATCTAGGCAAAAACATGGACAAAGTTGTCTGCTGCAGATATATGTAGAATGTGGGAAAGGGTTAAAATATATTTGTAACAAAAGGTGAATTAATACTTTTAAGACTTTAACCCTTTCCCTCATATGACAAATCTGCAGCAGACGACTTTGAAAATATTTTGTCAAAAAATAGAAAATCTCTATAATTGAATAGATAACCGATGATTATAAGTGGAAAACATTGTGGCAAAAGGAGAAATTGCTCGTTTTGAGCAAATTCTTCTTTTGTCACTATGTTTTCAAAAAGGAGTCTGCTGCAGAGGCGTCAAAAAGCATCAATAATGAGGGAAAGGGTTAAAGTCTGTTCACTAAGGTGAGATGGAATCTGTTGTCACCTGCCGAGTAGTTAGTGTCGGGGTTTTGGAACCGGGCATCCTTGAGGTTTGATCCCCAGTCGCGACAGTCATGGTGGAGTGCCCCTGGGCAAGGCACTTTTCCTAGCCTAGTACTGGTTTGTTTACCAAAATATCATGAATAAATGAACTATTGCCATGATGTAACTGAAATAATGTTAAAAACTGTGCAAAACCCCAAAGAAACAAATCACTAAGGAGAGAGACCATTTTTTCCTAGTCATTGGTTACACCTAATTCTAATCTTCTAGTTTTACATGATGCGTTACTACGCTGGGCTTGTCATTTTATGAATGAAGTCGCGTGCTTTAGATGCAAATGCTGTTTGGAATGTTGAATTATATTGTTGACTATTGTTTTAAATGACGTCATGCACATGTATGACCAACATTTTAGACGCACATGCCATGTTACAGCATTCTGTTAACCGGTCAAAAACGTTGTGTTAGCATTATAGGCGTTCTTAACTTATTACTACACACCTGAACTCCAAATCATGATATAAGAGCCGGTATATCACTGAAAATGAGATCTATTTCCTAATTTAAGCAAAAATGAGGTAAGGAAAAACTACCCAACCCCCTTAGGGCCTCAATTTTTGAAGGATATAGTCTTCATTTTAGCTATTTTGATAGCGGTTCACCAGATGATCATTTTTACCAAATTATATTGAATTCTGACAACCGTTTTCAGAGAAGATTTTTAACGATTTTAATCCAGAGCTCAGCATGGATCAATTATTCTAGCTGTCTAGCTGGAATAGTACCATAACAGGATCAATTATGTAAAGTTTAACCCTTTCCCACATACAACAAATCTGCAGCAGACGACTTTAAAATCATCTGGGGAAAATATGGAAAATCTCTTTATATAAAATGTTAGTTTTAGAATAGAGTTGAAAACCTTGTTGCAAAGTGAGGAATTGCTCATTATGAGCAATTTCTACCTTAGCAACAATATTTTCAATAGTCGTCTGTTTCATAGGCAACAGAAAGCATCTGTATGTGGGAAAGGATTAAATGAAATTGACCCAGTTGTATAAGAGGTGATAATGTTTGAATTAATTGTTGACGGACGATAGACCTTGAGTGATCAGAAAAGCTTGTATTGAGCACTATGTGCTTCTGTGAGATAAACTAGAATGGAGTGCTCCCCGGAGCACGTGTGTCACCTGCCGGGGCCTTGTCAGAAAATTTTAATTTATGACAGAAAAGGGGCAATAACTCTGATATAAAAATATTTGAATTATCCCCCTTTTGAGAACCAATCACACACATTGATATAAACATTTGTCAGAAGTTTCAATGTAATCCTTTGAGTAGAAAAAAAGTTATTTGAAAACGTGACGAAAAAGTGACAGACAGACGGACGGACGGACAGACCGACGCCGAACAAAAAAAAAAGTAATCCCTAAGTGCCTACCATGCTACACAGGTGACACAAAAAGTGACCAAAAGATGGTCATATCAACCTTTCCCTGCATACAGACGCTTTCTGACACCTCTGAAGCAGATAACTTTTGAAAATATTGTGACAAAGGAGAAATTGTTCAAAATGAGCCGCTTCTCCTTGTACCACAATGTTTTCTACTTTTTTTAGTAATAATATGTTTATAATAGAGATTTTTCATGCTTTTGCAAAGATGTTTTTAGAGTTATCAGAGTCATCTGCTGCAGATTTGTTCTTAACCCTTTCACACATACAACAAATCTGCAGAAGACGACTTTGAAAACATGGTGACAAAAACCTGTAATTGGTTATTTTGTATAATTAAGAGGAAACTATTTTTATAGCACCCTTTTCATAATAAAAACGTAAAAAAAGTGCTTTATACTTATTCCCACATACATATAGAGAAAATAGAACTTATGTTTAGTAACAATAAAACAATAATAAAACCTGGTAAAAGAGCAAAAAAATGAATTAAATTAAATAAAAATAAAAATGTCAACAATCCTTTTATTGAAACATTGGGAACCGTTTTAGAAATATCCTTACCCTAACTCTAATCTTTTGAAACACATGAAAAACATAAAAATTATTGAAACAATAATCAAAACTTGGTGAATAGCTTTAACCCTTTCCCTCATATAGACGCTTTCTGACGCCTCTGCAGCAGACGGCTTTTCGAAAACATAGTGACAAAAGAAGACATTGCTCAAAACAAGCAATTTCTCCTTTTGCCACAATGTTTTCCACTGTTAGTCATAGGTTATATATCCATTCAATTATAGAGATTTTCTATTTTTTGACATAGTGTGTTCAAAGTCGTCTGCTGCAGAATTGTCGTATGTGGGAAAGGGTTAAGACAAATTGTATATGGGCAAGTTTTATGGACTTTAGTCCATGTCAATGAACTTGTATGAAGAAATGCGTTTTCAGTGATCGCTTTGAACGTAGGAAGTGTTCCACACTCCCTTATCCCTTTCCGACTTGTAGACGTATTTTGAAGCATCTGCAGCAGCCGACTTTTGAAAACATTGAGGCCAAAGGTGAAATTGCTCATGATGAGCAATTCTCCTTTGGCCACAATGTTTTCAACTTTTTTTAACAATTAAGCTATATTTTATGGAGATTTTTCAGATTTTTGTCACACTGTTTTCAAAGTCGTCTGCTGCAGATTTGTTGTATGTGGGAAGGGGTTATAATAGCAGGAGGAGCATTCGATTGCCAGGGCTCAACAATCAATCGAGAGCTGTGTCAAGATACACCTCTAACCCTTCCCCATGTGCAAACGCATTCTCAAGCATCTGCAACAGAGGTATCGTCCCCATTAATATAAATTTCATTAAAAAAAAAGACTGCTGTTTGTATATTGAATCTAACAACACAGCATAAAAGGTCATCTCGAATTGATCCTTTACATTTTAAATATTCATAAACAGATGCTTGTTTTTCTGTCCAATTTCGAAATACCATGATTAACCCAATGCTTGGTTCTGCTATCGAAATCAGAACATTTGAATATCACTGCTTTTCTATCTCATTTATTTAAAAGGATATCTTCCCTGATGATAACTAACAATTTGTAAGCCATAATTTGATTGGCTAATGCCAAGGTCAATCTGAAATGACCTACTGTATAAGTGGATATGTTTGCATGTCTAAAAGTTTGCAAATTGCCTATTTCAGACATTTCGCGTGCGGAAATGTTTGCGAATCATAGAAAACCGTATGGTCGTAATATTTGCACGTCATAAATATCACTTCACCAGAGTCGTGCATAATATCTACACGTCGTGAAAATGCAAAGTTAATTATGTGCGATTTTCCTCAGTCATGGAACATCACGCATTCAGAAACCCATCTCATTTATTGAAAAGGATATCTCCCCTGTTGATAACTAACAATTTGTAAGCCATAATTTGATTGGCTAATGCCAAGGTCAATCTGAAATGACCTATTAAAGGCAGTCATCAGATCTATACAAGATATTGATACTGCAGGAAAACTAAGGTCTGGTTTTTAATGAAATCACATAAACATTGTTTCCAACTCTGTTAAACCATTCCCACAAACATCATATCTGCATAAAGACTTTTGAGCATACATTTTATGCGGTGTTGTCAAATATAATATATGTACAGTGAACTATTTTGGTTGGAGTTTAATAAGATTGACTTACATCTATGTTTTTCTGCCATGGTGGAGGCCTGTTTTTCTTTACTGGTGTATGAGATTCAAAATTATGCCTTCTTGTCCGTTCATGTTCTAGCTGGGAAACCCTGTCACAGCTATAAATAGAAATTTGTTATTAGGAAATCCATGGAGAGCTAAAAACAAGAGGGACATTGTGGCCCTGTAACGCACACCTGGGTATATCTCAAATGGGCTGAGGTTGATATTTGTAGAGGATCAATCAATAATTGGGTTGAAAAGATTGCTGCATAAGGACCAATTAATGAGCAATTTCTTCTTTTTCAGAAATATTTTCAAACGTTTGCTGTTGCACATGTTTGTTTGCAAGTGGGAATTCAATCTGAAACAATGAATGTATATTGTTTTATGGCGCATCGACAGCTAAGGTCATTTAGCGCGCATTTAAATTTTATTATTCATGTTCCCTGGGTGAACAAACCAGTACTAGGCTAGAAAATGTGCCTTGCCCAAGGGCACTCCACCATGTCCGAATTGCCGCGACTGGGGATCGAACCCGGGACACCCGGTTTCGAAATCCCCGACGCTAACCACTCGACCACTGCTCGTCTGCTGCAGATTTGTTGTATGTGGGTGATGGAACGTTTTCAAAGCAGGCCACTTAAAAAAATATCAAAATAGGTTAACCCTTTCCCTCATATAGACGCTTTCTGACGCCTCTGCAGCAGACAGCTTTTTAAAAACATAGTGACAAAAGAAGAAATTGCTCAAAACAAGCAATTTCTCCTTTTGCCACAATGTTTTCCACTTTTAGCAATAGGTTTTCCATTCAATTATAGAGATTTTCTGTTTTTTGACAAAATATGTTCAAAGTGGTCTGCTGCATAAATGTCGTATGAAGGAAAGGGTTAAAATAGTTAATCATCCGGTAAACAGTATTGATCGATTGATTGTTTGGTGTTTTAATGCCCCTACCAAAAAGTTAGTTGTAATGGCTAAACCCAACCTGAGCGCCAAGGAGGGCAGCCATTACTACCAATTTTTAAAGTCAAAGTTGTCTGCTGTAGAAATGTCGGATGAGGGAAAGGGTTAACTGGTAATGACATCAACTTACTCTCTATTCATGCCAAGAACAGCAGCAGCTGTTTTAGGTCGGTGCATGCGTACTGGAACACCATTTTCTGTATAACTTGAGCTGGCCGTGCCAGGCACTATGTGACCATGAGTCACAGGTCGGGAACCATGTGCTGGAGTTGACCTGAAGATGAGATAAATAATATATTAACACATTTGCAAAAACAAACAAATCTGCTTGCATACAACTTTGAAAACATCTAGGCAAAAATATGACAAATCTTAATCATGCAAGCCTTATAATCATTGAACATATTTGAAAATTGCAGCAAAATGAAGGGGTCAAAGGTATTTTAAGTACTAGCAAATTCTCATTAAAACTAGAACTAAAACTTAGCCATAAGGGGGGGTTGTTCATAGGTCAAGTTCAAGGTCACATTGATCCAATTTTTGATATACCATCTTCTGTTGGTGCGTGTATGCACGAAATTTGAAAACTCTTTAAGTGTAAGGACTGTAGATGTATGACCCAGAAAAGCTAAATTTGCTTTAAATGGGGTCAAAGGTCAGAGATCAAGGTCACTGAATGACCCAATATTGGTACACAACAGGTGCATCCTCAATCCCAATTTGGTAACTCTTAAGTATAGCATGTTTGCATACGAGATAAAGTTTCTCTATAATGGGGTCACTGCCAAGGACACAGTGACCCAATGTAAGTATGGAACAGCCAGCATCTTCAAACCAAATTTGGTAACTCTATGACATTTTTTTGTGCAATAGGGCAGAAATATGGTTTGGACTAGATTTTTCTAGAAATGTATCCCAAAGTGCATGTGTATAACAATTTGATAATTCTTAGTTAAATAGTAAAGAAGATATGGCTCAAGAAATTTTGGTTGGATGAGGTTTTCAATTGTGACCACATTATGGGTCATCTATCTTTTAGTAACAGTATACTTGACCTTAAGACTTTACAAGTAGTAATGTTGTATTCACTCCTTGGCATAATAACACTTAGGGTTGTGTGAATATATAAATATTGGATGGATTCCAGTGTGACAGTACACTGTTGTCAACATGAGGAAACTACTGTTATCCGAGGCGAAGCAGTCCAGTATTTACCCGAATGTTGACTGTACTGTCACACCGGAAGCCATGCAATATTGATTCGATTATACCGAACAAAATTACACGTTAATTCAATTTATTCTGTACCTTTGTAGGGGAGCTAGGTGAACCCAAACATGGGTAGATCTACCACAATGTAACACACACATATGAATATATCGGTTAACAGTATACTGTTACATGGCACATGCATCTATAAGGCGACGTTACCGTTTGAAATGACGTCATGTACGTGCATGACCAACATTTTAGATGCGGGTGCCATGTTACAGTATACGGTCAAAAACATACTGTTAGCATGAGACAGTAAGAAATTGCCCATGATGAGTATATGAGAATTTAACATTACAAAGTCATGTGAGGTATAATAATAGCATAATATATGAATGATGCATCAGTGTATACTGGTAATTTACTCATGGTAATTCAATTATATAACAGAGCTCAAGATAAGGGGCGTTTTGCATGTTCTAAAATCCTTATTCAACCCTTTGTTGTGGGTACTCAAAAGAATCGGCTCACTGAGATCATTCTTACGGGTACTCACATCAAAGGGTTTGGTTGGATAATAATAGAAATATTTTTGGGGAAAAGAGCTGAATACACCCCTCTTTATCGGGACCTCGATAATAACTGAAATACCTTTGAAATCAGACATTGCCATTCAAAACAAGAGGGCCATGATGGCCCTGGATTGCTCACCTTAATTATACAATGTACTGCAATGCAAAACACATCAAGACAATTATTCTGAATGCAACCTCCACAGTGTTAACAAGATTTTCCTTCATTTGGCCTAGTGATCTATATCTTTTTACCTGATATGACCCATATTCCAACATGACTAGATATCATCAAGACAACATTCTGACAAATTTTCAACTTGCTCAAAGTAAAAATGCGGCCTCCGGAGTTTGAACAATATTTTCCGTTATTGACCTTGTTTCTGACCCAATATGACCCATATTCGATATTGACCTAGATATAATTCAGACAAACATTCTGTCCAAATTTCAAGCTGCTTAAGCAGAAAATGCGGCATCCAAAATGTTAACAAAATTTTACTTCAATTTGGCCTAGTGACCTAGTTTTTGACCCTACATGATCCATATTCGAACTTGGCTTAGATATCATTTAGATAAACATTCTCATTAAATGTCAAGCTGCTGTAACAAAAAATGCGTCTTCTACAGAGTTAACAAGATGTTCCGTCAATTTGTCCTAGTGACCTAGTTTCTGACCCAATATGACCCATATTCGAACTTGACCTAGATATCTTTAAGACAAACATTCTGGCAACATGACCCTTGATGGAACTTGATTTACATATCATCAAGAAAAACATTCTGATAAAGTTTCATCATGCTCAAGTTAAAAATGTAGTATCAAGAGTGTTAACAAGATTACCCTTCAATTTGGCCTAGTGACCTAGTTTTTTTGCCCCCGCATGACCCATATTCGAACTTGGCCTAGATATCATTTAGACAAACATTCTGACCAAATTTCAAGCTGCTTAAGCAAAAAATGCGGCATCCAAAGTGTTAACAAGATTTTCCTTTAATTTGGCCTAGTGACCTAGTTTTTTTGCCCCCGCATGACCCATATTCGAACTTGGCCTAGATATCATTTAGCTCAACATTCTGACCACATTTCAAGCTGCTGAAGCAAAACATGCGGCTTCTACAGAGTTAACAAGATTTTCCCTCAATTTGGCCTAGTGACCTAGTTTCTGCTCAACATGCTCAAGTTGAAAATGTGGCCTCTATAGTGTTAACAAGATTACCCTTCAATTTGGCCAAGTGACCTAGTTTTTAATCCGGCATGACCCATATTCGAACTTGGCCTAGATATCATTTAGACAAACATTCTGACCAAATTTCAAGCTGCTTAAGCAAAAAATGCGGCATCCAAAGTGTTAACAAGATTTTCCTTTAATTTGGCCTAGTGACCTAGTTTTTTTGCCCCCGCATGACCCATATTCGAACTTGGCCTAGATATCATTTAGCTCAACATTCTGACCACATTTCAAGCTGCTGAAGCAAAACATGCGGCTTCTACAGAGTTAACAAGATTTTCCCTCAATTTGGCCTAGTGACCTAGTTTCTGCTCAACATGCTCAAGTTGAAAATGTGGCCTCTATAGTGTTAACAAGATTACCCTTCAATTTGGCCAAGTGACCTAGTTTTTAATCTGGCATGACCCATATTCGAACTTGGCCTAGATATCATTTAGACAAACATTCTGACCAAATTTCAAGCTGCTTAAGCAAAAAATGCGGCATCCAAAGTGTTAACAAGATTTTCCTTTAATTTGGCCTAGTGACCTAGTTTTTTTGCCCCCGCATGACCCATATTCGAACTTGGCCTAGATATCATTTAGCTCAACATTCTGACCACATTTCAAGCTGCTGAAGCAAAACATGCGGCTTCTACAGAGTTAACAAGATTTTCCCTCAATTTGGCCTAATGACCTAGTTTCTGCTCAACATGCTCAAGTTGAAAATGTGGCCTCTATAGTGTTAACAAGATTACCCTTCAAATTGGCCTAGTGACCTAGTTTCTGACCCAATATGACCCATATTCGAACTTAACCTAGATATTTTTAAGACAAACATTCTGACAAAATTTCAAACTGCTGAAGCAAAAATTGCGGCCTCTGGTGGAGTGTTAACAAGATTTTCCTTCAATTTGACCTAGTGACCTAATTTTTGACCCGACATGACCCATGTTCGAACTTGACCTACATATCATCAAGACAAACATGATAAAGTTTCAATATGCTCAAGTTGAAAATGTGGCCTCCAGAGTGTTAACAAGATTTCGCTTCAATTTGACCTAGTGACCTTGTTTTTGACCTCATATGGCCCAGTTTCGAACTTGTCCAAGATTTGATGGAGATGAATGTTCTGATACACTTTCATGAAGATTGGATGCAAAATGTAGCCTGTAGAGTGTTAACAAGCTGAAATGTTGACGACGCACGACGGTCGGACGCCGGACAAAATGTGATCACAATAGCTCACCTTGCACTTCGTGCATAAGTGAGCTAAAAATGCATTACTTACAAACAAGAAACATTGGAGTGATGTAGAATTTGACTAACAAACACGAAACATTGGAGTGATGTTGAGTTTGACTTACAAACACGAAACATTGGAGAGATGTAGAGTTTGACCTCTGACAATCACAAACATCTAAAATAGGTTTGAAACCAGACAGAACACCATTTAAATAAAGGTTTTAACTTACGAACAAGAAACATCGAAATGATGTAAAGTTTGGCTCCTAAAATCACAGACAGGTACCACCCTAGTTTTCATCATTTCATTTTAATCCATTATTCCACAGGATATTATATGATAATAAACTCTATGTATGGTTAATATTATCGTTATTCCACATAACTAAAACATATAGCTTTAATCTTCAACTCCATAGGATATATTATGATAATGATCAAACTCTATGTATAGATATTATTAACATTATTCCACATAAATGCTAATTAATAGACTCCAATTAATAAAAAAAAAAAATCCTATTCCACTGTCACATACAAAAAACATATAGCTTTAATTAAATATAAAGATTAACATTTTGTAATGTCGGAATTGTACATCATACTAATCAAAACTGAAATTAACCACGTAACTATACAGAAATCATTTTTTTACATGCCATTGATTTATTGATCCTATACTGTAAAACCCAATGTGCATCAATTAAACAAATAAAATGACAATATTTCACTGTATATTAATAGAAATCAATCTTGATTTTATGAGAAGCTTTTCTATTCATTAGATCCCAATTATAAAGTAAAATAACATAAAAAAGCATGGCCAGATTGAAAAAAAAGATTGTATGCTATGTCATTCAAAAAAAGGTTGCATAATTATCCCTTCCCTTTCTCAACTGCAGACGCATTTTGACGTAATGGCAATAGACGACTTTTGAAAAACATTGTGGCCAAAGGTGAAATTGCTCATGATGAGCAATTTCTCCTTTGGCCACAATTATTTTTCAACTTTATTTAACAATTAAGCTATCTTTAATTGAAATTTTCCAGGTTTTTGTCACTATGGTTTCAAAGTCGTCTCCTGCAGAATTGTTGTATGTCCATGGAAAAGGGTTATATTTAAAGTTGTTAAACTAGGTAGCATTTTAATCTATTATACAAAGCTTCTGTTTGTTGTCTTGTACAGACCCTTTTACACATAGTCAGACACTTTCTGATGCCTTAGACTGCAGCAGGCGACATTTGATTGATTGATTAATTGATTGGTTTTTAACAATTTCTCAGTTATCCCTTTCCCTCATATAGACGCCTTCTGACGCCTCTGCAGCAGACGGCTTTTTGAAAACATAGAGACAAAAGAAGAAATTGCACAGAACGTGCAATTTCTCCTTTTGCCACAATGTTTTCCACTTTTTGTCATCGGTTATTAATTCAATTATGGAGATTTTCTATGTTTTGAGAAAATACGTTCAAAGTCGTCTGCTGCAGAATTGTCGTATGAGGGAAAGGGTTAAATCACGGCCGCCAGTTCACCTACTCATGCATTTCCTGGTTTTCTCACACCATGCAGTACTCAACACAACAATCTTCCCAAGCAACTGGCTGCTTTTCCACATAGACTTAGCCCATTGGCGGAAGACGAAATCGTTGGAAAGAAAGTTGGCAACGCACAACTCACAACCCCTGGATGGCGACATTTGAAAACTTTGTGGCAAAAGAATAAATTGCTTATAATGATAGTCTTGTCCTTTTGTCACAATGTTTTCCATAATAATGTCTAAATAAAGTTTCGTATAAACATATAAGGGTTTACACTTTCCCACATACAAAAACTGAAAACATCTTAGCAAAAATATGGCAAATCATAATTTCAATCATTTACCCTTTCCCTCATATAGACCCTTTCTGACACTTGAAAACATAGTGACAAAAGAAGAAATTGCTCAAGACGAGCAATTTCTCCTTTTGACACAATGTTATTTCCACTTTCAATCATGGATTTTCTAATTTTTGATAAAATATGTTCAAAGTTGTCTGCGGCAGAATTGTTGTCAGAGGGAAAGGGTTAAATCATAGAGTTGAAAACATTGTGGCAAAAAGGCCAAATTGCTCATACTGAGCAAATTACCTCTCCTCTTATTTCACAATGTTTTTAATTAAATGTCATCTGATGTAGATGTGTCAAAATGGTCTGTATGTGGTAAAAGATTAACCCTTTCCCTCATACGACAATTCTGCAGCAGACGAACATATTTTGTCAAAACATAGAAAATCTCCATAATTGAATGGATAACCTATGACAAAAAGTGGATAACATTGTGGCAAAAGGAGAAATTGCACGTTATGTGCAATTTCTTCTTTTGTCACTATGTTTTCAAAAAGCTGTCTGCTGCAGAGGCGTCAGAAAGCGTCTATATGAGGGAAAAGGGTTAAGTTTTACATAGACTTCCCTCTACAAGGTCCTTCAATGCATTCACAGCTGGAAACAAATCATAAAAGGTTGTTTTTGTAAAGATTTACTCAATCTGGCCACAGAAAAGTGGGCAGGCAATTATATTCAATAGAATTTTATAATGATAACCCTTTCCCTCATATAGACGCGTTCTGACGCCAGTCTGCAGCAGACGGCTTTTTGAAAACATAGTGACAAAAGAAGAAATTGCACAAAACGTGCAATTTCTCCTTTTGCCACAATGTTTTCCACTTTTTGTCATAGAAAATCTCTATAGAATACGTTCAAAGTCGTCTGCTGCAGAATTGTCGTATGAGGAAAAGGGATATGAGAGCATATATTTATTTACACTTTACCCGTTGGTAGATACTGACCTATATTATTAAAATTCAAACTTAATTTCAGGCTATCAATTTCATCAATATTTCAGTGAAAATGTGTCTGCGGAACTATATCATTACATTTTACCTAAGTTTTGATATCTTGAAAAAAAGGAAGTCTTAAAGTATCTTTAATTTCATTCATTCATTCATATTTATTGGCAATCAGCAATATTTTTGCCTTTGGCCATTTACAAAACAATTATGTATGGCAAGGCAGAAATATTAATACATTAATTCATAAAATTACATACAAATACAAACAATTTAACGTTTATATGTATACATTTAGATACATATACATGTATCTAGTAAGCCTCATTTTATTATTTTATTGTTTCAAATGTTTAATTGACAGGATACTTTTTAAATGGAGAAAAGTGTTGATATTATAAGTTTTCATATGTGACCTTGTCATCCACAAAATAACATAATTATAACCTTTGCTCAAAACTAAATAACTTATATATCATAACAATCAACGTTTTCAACTCTATTCAATAGATATATTTATTTACTTTTAGAAACCCAGTCGCGGCACTACGGTCATGGTGGAGTGCCCTTGGGCAAGGCACATTTTCTAGCCTAGTACTGGTTTGTTTACCCAGGGATCATGAATAAGTGAACTGTCGCCGTGATATAACTGAAATAATGTTGAAAGCGGAGTAAAACCCCAATAAATAAATAAATAAATAATATATTTTATTATATCTTCAGCAGTTTTATTTCAAACTGGAGAAGGGTTAAATGATAAGTCAATTAAAACATATCAAGCAATTTAAACTAGTTCAAGTCTTTAAATCTTTCCCCCATACTACAGATCTGATGCAAACAACTTTGAAAACATCTTGGCAAAAATATCGAAAATCTCAATCAATGAAAGACAAAGTATTAAATCGAGTTGAACAAATTGTGGCAAAAGAAGTAATTGCTATGATTATGAGAAATTTCTTCCAAATTGCCACACAATGTTTTCAAAAGTCGTATGCTGCAGATCGATGCATTGGAATGTGTCTGCAGGTGGGAAAGGGTAAAGTTCAAGTTTAAACTCTCTAACCCCTTCCCACATGCACACATTTTGCCACATTGTTTGCAACTCAATCAATGATAATTAATTATACTTTCATTTTTTGAAATTGTTCATATTTGTGCCTAAAGTGGTCTAGTGCTGCAGATTTCTTGTATGTGGAAAATCTTTTCACGTATACTACCATTTTAACCCTTTCCCTCAATTCCGACAATTCTGCAGCAGACGACTTTGAACATATTTTGTCAACAAATAGAAATTAAATCTCTATAATTGAAAAGATAAGCCATGACTAAAAGTTGAAAAACATTGTGGCAAAAAAAGATTGTATGCCATGTCATTCAAAAAAAGGGTTGCATAATTATCCCTTCCCTTTTTTTCAACTGCAGACGCATTTTGACGCAATGGCAGCAGACGACTTTTGAAAACATTGTGGCCAAAGGTAAAATTGCTCATGATGAGCAATTTCTCCTTTGGCCACAATGTTTTCAACTTTATTTAACAATTAAGCTATCTTTAATTGAGATTTTCCAGGTTTTTGTCACTATGGTTTCAAAGTCGTCTCCTGCAGAATTGTTGTATGTCCATGGAAAAGGGTTATATTTAACGTTGTTGAACTAGGTAGCATTTTAATCTATTATACAAAGCTTCTGTTTGTTGTCTTGTACAGACCCTTTCCCACATAGACGCTTTCTGATGCCTTAGACTGCAGCCGGCGACATTTGATGGATTGATTAATTGATTGGTTTTTAACAATTTCTCAGTTATATCACGGCCGCCAGTTCACCTACTCATGCATTTCCTGGTTTTCTCACACCATGCAGTACTCAACACAACAATCTTCCCTAGCAACTGGCTGCTTTTCCACATAGACTTATAGCCCATTGGTGGAAGACGAAATGACGCATGTCGCATTGACTTTTGTCAATCGCCGGAAAGAAAGTTTGCAACCCACAACTCACAACCCCTGGATTGCGACATTTGAAAACTTTGTGGCAAAAGAATAAATTGCTTATAATCATAGTCTTGTCCTTTTGTCACAATGTTTTCCATAATAATGTCTAAATAAAGTATCGTATAAACATATAAGGGTTTACACTTTCCCACATACAAACACTGTGAAAACATCTTAGCAAAAATATGGCAAATCATAATTTCAATCATTTACCCTTTCCCTTATATAGACCCTTCCTGACACTTCTGCAGTAGACGGCTATTTGAAAACATAGTGACAAAAGAAGAAATTGCTCAAGACGAGCAATTTCTCCTTTTGACACAATGTTTTCCACTTTCAATCATAGGTTATCAATTATAGAGATTTTCTAATTTTTGATAAAATATGTTCAAAGTTGTCTGCGGCAGAATTGTTGTCGGAGGGAAAGGGTTAAATCATAGAGTTGAAAACATTGTGGCAAAAAGGCCAAATTGCTCATACTGAGCAAATTACCTCTCCTCTTATTTCACAATGTTTTTAATTAAATGTCATCTGATGTAGATGTGTCAAAATGGTCTGTATGTGGGGAAAGGTAAACCCTTTCCCTCATACGACAATTCTGCAGCAGACGACTTTGAACGTATTTTGTCAAAACATAGAAAATCTCCATAATTGAATGGATAACCTATGACAAAAAGTGGATAACATTGTGGCAAAAGGAGAAATTGCACGTTCTGTGCAATTTCTTCTTTTGTCACTATGTTTTCAAAAAGCTGTCTGCTGCAGAGGCGTCAGAAAGCGTCTATATGCGGGAAAAGGGTTAAGTTTTACATAGACTTCCCTCTACAAGGTCCTTCAATGCATTCACAGCTGGAAACAAATCATAAAAGGTTATTTTTGTAAAGATTTACTCAATCTGGCCACAGAAAAGTGGGCAGGCAATTATATTCAATAGAATTTTTTATAAGGTTAACCCTTTCCCTCATATAGACGCTTTCTGACGCCAGTCTGCAGCAGACGGCTTTTTAAAAACATAGTGACAAAAGAAGAAATTGCACAAAACGTGCAATTTCTCCTTTTGCCACAATGTTTTCCACTTTTTGTCATAAAAAATCTCTATAATTGAATGGATAACCTATGTTTTGACAAAACACGTTCAGTCGTCTGCTGCAGAATTGTCGTATGAGGAAAAGGGATATGAGAGCATATATTTATTTACACTTTACCCATTTGTAGATACTGACCTATATTATTAAAATTCAAACTTAATTTCAGGCTATCAATTTCATCAATATTTCAGTGAAAATGTGTCTGCGGAACTATATCATTACATTTTACTTAAGTTTTGATATCTTGAAAACAAGAAAGTCTTAAAGGATCTTTAATTTCATTCATTCTTTCATTCATATTTATTGGCAGTTAGCAATATTTTTGCCTTTGGCTATTTACAAAACAATTATGTATGGCAAGGCAATATTAATACATTAATTCATAAAATTACATACAAATACAAACAATTCAACGTTAATATGTATACATTAGGAAAAAGCATGTTACATAATATACATGTATCTAATTATTAAGCCTCATTTTAATTTTTTTTTTTTTCAAATGTTTTTTAAAATTGACAGGATACATTTTTAATGGATAAATTAACCATTTTTCTCACTGTAAAAGATAGTTTTCATAATTATGTGACCTTGTCAACCACAAAATAACATTATACAAGTAACTGGATTGCAAGCAATACCATAGTCCCCTACCGGTTTGCACTAAGTCCAAAAAGGGGCATAACTCATAAAAAAATTGACGAAATCCCATGAAACGCGAACTTGATCTGTGACACATGATTACAGAGGCATATACAAAATTTCAGCTCAATACCTCAAAGCATGTAGAAAAAAAATGCGGAAAACGAATATTCTAAGTCCAAAAAGGGGCATAACTCATAAAAAAATTGACGAAATCCCATGAAACGCGAACTTGATCTGTGACACATGATTACAGAGGCATATACAAAATTTCAGCTCAATACCTCAAAGCATGTAGAAAAAAAATGCGGAAAACGAATATTCTAAGTCCAAAAAGGGGCATAACTCATTAAAAAATTGACGAAATCCCAGGAAACGCGAACTTGATCTGTGACACATGATTACAAAGGCATATACAAAATTTCAGCTCAATAGCTCAAAGCATGTAGAAAAAAAGTGCGGAAAACTGATTTGCCGGACTGACTGACTGACGGACGGAGTGCAAACCTAATAGTCCCCTTCGGCACGCCGGTAGGGGACTAATAACCATTGTAACACATTATGTATCATAACAAACAATTTCTGACTTTGCCACGACGTTTTCAACTCTATTCAAATTAGATATTTATTTACTTTTAGAAATGTTCCATATTTTTGCCTGTGTTTTCGAATATTATGGCTTAACCCTTTCCCTCATACGACAATTCTGCAGCAGACGACTTTGAACGTATTTTGTCAAAACATAGAAAATCTCCATAATTGAATGGATAACCTATGACAAAAAGTGGAAAACATTGTGGCAAAAGGAGAAATTGCACGTTTTGTGCAATTTCCTCTTTTGTCACTATGTTTTCAAAAAGCTGTCTGCTGCAGAGGTGTCAGAAAGCATCAATTTGAGGGAAAGGGTTCTGCAGTTTTATTTCAAGCTGGAGAAGGGTTAAATGATAAGTCAATTAAAACATATCAAGCAAACTAGTTCAAGTCTTTAACCCTTTCCCTCATATAGACGCTTTCTGACGCCTCTGCAGCAGATGGCTATTTCAAAACATTATAAGTGACAAAAGAAGAAATTGCACAGAACGTGCAATTTCTCCTTTTGTCACAATGTTTTCCACTTTTAGTCATAGGTTATTCATTCAATTATAGAGATTTTCCATTATTTGACAATATGTTCAAAGTCGTCTGCTGCAGAAATGTCGTATGAGGGAAAGGGTTAAATCTTTCCCGCATACTACAGATCTGATGCAAACAACTTTGAAAACATCTTGGCAAAAATATCGAAAATCTCAATCAATGAAAGACAATTAAAGTATTGAATCGAGTTGAACAAATTGTGGCAAAAGAAGTTACATTGCTATGATTATGAGAAATTTCTTCCAAATTGCCACACAATGTTTTCAAAAGTCGTATGCTGCAGATCGATGCATTGGAATGTGTCTGCAGGTGGGAAAGGGTAAAGTTCAAGTTTAAACTCTCTAACCCCTTCCCACATGCAGACACATTTTGCCACATTGTTTGCAACTCTAATCAATGATAATGAATTATACTTTCATTTTTTGAAATTGTTCATATTTGTGCCTAAAGTAGTCTGCTGCAGATTTCTTGTATGTGGAAAATCTTTTCACGTATACTACCATTTTAACCCTTTCCCTCAATTCCGACAATTCTGCAGCAGACGACTTTGAACATATTTTGTCAAAAAATAGAAATTAAATCTCTATAATTGAAAAGATAAGCCATGACTAAAAGTTGAAAAACATTGTGGCAAAAGGAGTAAATGCTCGTTCTGAGCAATTTCTTCTTTATCACTATGTTTTCAAAAAGCCGTCTGCTGCAGAGGCGTCATAAAGCATCTATAATGAGGGAAAGGGTTAGATTTAACCAAAGCGGGGGTCGATCCAACCCTGACCTCCAACACCAGAGACTGAATAGTTGATTCTTTGGTAATTTATGCCCCCGCCCCCTTTAACAATTTTTAGTTATATATCTCGGGAGTTTTCTTAGTAAGTTACCAGTACTACTTATGCTTTAATCCTCCTTAAATGCTAACCCTGCAACCCTGAGCGACAAGGAATGAATGAATGTATATTGTTTTATGGCGCATCGACAGATAAGGTCATTTAGCGCGCAATTAATTTAATTATTCATGATCCCTGGGTAAACAAACCAGTACTAGGCTAGAAAATGTGCCTTGCCCAAGGGCACTCCACCATGACCGTAGTGCCGCAACTGGGGATCGAACCCCCTGAGCGACAAGGAGGGCAGCTATTACTTCCATTTCTAAAAGCTTTGGCATGACCCAGCCAGGGATCAAACCCGCGACCTCCTGCACCGAGGCGGATGCTCTACCACTACACCGTCGCGGCAGATCCAGACAGAAGTTGTGACCATGCACTACAGCTATGACTTTGTAAAGCATTCTGTTAGACCTGTGAATCTTGATATTATATAACAACAGATAAAAGGATTACCAAAACCATTTGACAACTTAATAACAAATTCAAATGAAAAATTAAGAAAATTGATTTTCAAATAACTTCTGAACAGATTATGAATATTTTATGAAATTAGGTTTACCCTTTTAACCGACTTTTACCCTTTAGGCAAATATAGATGAATTTTGACGCCTCTGAACCACACCATTTGTAAATATGTTATGATTTTATTTTAGAAAATAATAATTATAATATAGTTAATAATGAGCATCTCAAAAGTAATTTCAAATATTTCTGATGTCACAGAGGACTCTTAAATGAGATAATAATTCAACCATTTCCCACATACAACACATCTGTAGCATACAGATTTGAAAATAATGTGCAAAAGCTCTAAATAATATAGATTTATCATTGAATAGAGTTGAAAACATTATGGCCAAAGGAGAAATTACTCCTTTTGCCACAGTGATTTTAAAAGTTGTTTGCTGCAGATGCTTCAAAAGGCTTAACCCTTTCCCTCATACGACAATTCTGCAGCAGATAACTTTGAACATATTTTGTCGAAAAATAGAAAATCTCTATAATTGAATGAATAACCTACCCCTGTTAAACGTTTATGCATTCTTCATGAAGTATTCATGAAATGTCAATGAAAGCTTCACGAAGGGACTTCATGAAGCCTTCATGAAGTAAATATGAACAGAAAATGAGACATCTTCATCAGAAACTCATGAAATCTAGCTTCATGAATTATTCATGAAGTAGTGAATGCATGAAAAAATCATGAAATGAAGCATAAATGTGTTCATGAAGAGTTCATGAAATTAAAATTAGTTCTTCTTCATGAAGAGTTCAATGCAAAGCATTCTTGAAAATGTACTTCATGAAGAATTCATGATTTTTTTGTTCATAAATTCAATGTCTCATTTTCTGAGGTGTCAGAAAGTGTCTATATGAGGGAAAGGGTTAAAGCTGCATTTGCAATAATAGATCATAACATCTCTATGAGTTAAGATACAGACATTGTGGCAAAAAGAGAAATTTCCAAAAAATGTCTGCATGTGGTCATTTTAAAGCTGCATTTGCTTCAAAAGGCTTAAATCAAAGCTATGCAATAATAAATCATAACAGCTCTATTAATGGAAGTATTTTTTAAAAGAGTTAACTATTTTTTTACCAAAGGCAATCATAATGAGCTGAACATAATTGCTGTGAACGGGAATATTTTCAAGCATACGTACAAGGCTTAGCCTTAACCCATTCCGACATATAGACGCATTCTGACCAATCTGCAGCGGACAACTTTTGAAAACAATGCACCAAAAGGAGGTATTGTCAAACAACACTAACTTTCATTAATAGAAAGATTCCTTATTTTGCCTAGATTTTTTATTTCAAAGATATCTGTTAACATATTACTTCACAGAACAATGGCCTTATAAGCCCCCTGCAGCTTATCAGTTTTACTGCACTGTGTGCATAGGGGTATTTGGAAATTTTTTACAATTTTGACACCCGTGTAATAAATCCTAAAATATGGTTAATTTGTAAGGCATCGATCGGACTGGTTTAATGTAAAGTTATGAAATGCTGCAGAATTTATTTACTATTTAGCGGTGTTTTTCATTTTTACCTAGCTAACTTAGTTCAGTTTGTACAGTTAATTAAAAAGACCCTTTTTTTTTTAAAGTCTTTTTTTGCATACTTATATTTTTGCGCTTATGTTGATATTTAAATAAAATCCATGTTGAAACAACAAGTCATAATGGTCATACAAACCAATATATATTTAAAGATAGAACAAAGCTATGATTAACATTAAAAGATGTATTTGAATTAATGCCTCATATTTGGTTAAAAATACTTACGATAAAATGAACAAGAAAAATATTTAACCCTTTCCCGACGGTAGACGCGTTTTTCGCATCTGCAGCAGACGAATTTGGAAACATTTTGACAATTAGGAAATTGTGCAATAGTTCTCTCTATTAATAGCTGCCATTTTTTTTTCTTTGTTTCAAATTATGGATAATTTGATTGGATATTATTAGTTAACACTATCGTTTTTCATTGGAGAGTAATAAGTTAGTATAAATACTTCGAAAGGACTTGATTTTATAGAGGGCGCTAATTCAAATTTTCAAAATCGTAAACAGTAAACAATAATGGCGGCTCAAACTCGAGGTTTGGGTATGTAAATTGAAATGCATTTTAAGGATATTCTTTAACTGGCAACATACCGATTAATAAAGGTAAGATATCAATGCATCTAAAAAATATTACATTAGATACAAAAACAGAAGCGCTCTCAGGCCCTTAATTGTGTGCAGTAATGGATAGCGCGTGCGAGCTCCCAGGCACTATTGCAAAGTAATGGATAGCAGTGCTCCCAGGCGCTATTGCGAAGTTATTGCATTATCAGCGCTCTCAGGCACTTCTGTGCAGTAATGGGTTAATTAAATACTGCCTGCTATATGATTACTTGTCAATGGTGGATTTCTAATATTTACTTAGAGAGCAAACACTTTTCCAGATATATCATATTTCTTTGACTTAAAACCCTCTTCAACATACAATAAATCTGCAGCCGAACACTTTGAAAACATCCTGGGAAAAGAATAGAAAATCTTTATAAATGAAGGTGATATGTACACGTGTATTATAAATTACTGAAAAAAGTTGAAACACTGTTTAAAGCAATTTCTACCTTTGTCACAATGTTTACAAAACTCCCCTGCTCCTGAAAGTGTCTGTAGGTGGGAAAGGGATAACAAAATTGTACACCTATAGGATCTGACATGAGTTGCCATTTCATATAATGTGTTATTAAATGAGTTCAAGAAATGTGTTATTAAGCCAACCTTTGGCGAGCTTTATAACAAATTTCTTGGACGAGTTTAATAAAACTTTATGAAATGACAAAGAATGTCAGATTCTTTTTAACACAATGTCATGACAAAACATAAAAAGAAAATTGGGTTTTCGCGGTCAGAAAATAGTCCCAACATGTTATACGTAATAAACTGTTATACTACAGTCTATGCATGTATTCACAAAAAAAAAATTATGACGGATAATGGTCGTCCATCTATTGTGACGTTTGTGTTTATCGGATACACGTTTTAACCCTTTCCAGCATTGTAACGGCAAATATTATGCAAATTCAATTCAATTATTCAATAAAACATTTCGACAAAAATATGGAAAATCTCTATAAATGAAAGTTACATGTATAATTAGTGAAGGCAGTTGACACCATTGAGGCAATAGGAGATATTTCTTTTTTTGCCATAATCATTTAAAAAGTCGTCTGCTTCATGCCTTCTGCAAGTGGGAAAGGGTTATATCCCTTTACCTAATATTTACATCTTTTTTAACATCTCTGCAGCAGACATGCAATGCATGAAAACATTATGGGAAAAGGAGAAATTGATCATTATTACTATTTTTCCAAAATTGATCTCAACTCTGCTTTAAACTAATACCTTCAGGTCGAAAAAGAAACAAGAGGGTCATGATTGCCCTGGATTGCTCACCTGAGTTATTGCAATGTGATTTGTCATGTCAACCACAATAACTCATTTTGTTAATTGACCAATCATTTAACATGGTTTGGAGTAATCTCGTAGAAGGTCACCCAAGGAACATTTCTACAAAATTACTTGCAAATTGGAGGAGAAGACTTTTCAAAGTTCACTATAATAGCCATATTATGTTTCATTGCGATTTTACGCTGCTTTTAATATTATTTAAGTTATATCACGGAAACAGTTCACTTATTCATGATCCTTGAGTAAACAAACCAGTACTATAAGCTAGAAAATATGGGATCGCCCGGTTTCAAATCCCCAGTGCTATATATATAACTACTCAACCACGGCAGATTCCTGAGCCATATAATGCAAAATAGCCCAGCCCCCCTGTGGCCATGTTTTTCGATCAATCAACATGGCTTGAAGGAATCTGATAGAGGATCACCCAAGGAATAATTCTACAAATATATTTGGAAATCTGTTAGATACTTTCAGAGAGAAGTTCTTCTAAATTATGCGCTTTATATATGATGGCCATATTAAGCAAAGACCTCAAGTATCATTTCTACAAAATTATAGAAGTCTTCTGCTGCAGAGGCGCCAGAAAGCGTCTGCAAGTAGGAAAGGGTTAACAGATAATTAAGAATTGTTGCAGGAGGTCCAATAATTACTATACAAAGTCTTGTCAGCCAATCAAAGGACATTGATTGTTTGATTGATTGGGGAATATATATATAACACTGTTTTGAACAATATTAGTTATAATATCATGGTGGGCGGTTCACCCTTTTCCTGGCTATCTCACAACATGCAGTACTCCACAAAGCAGCCAGTCTTTTCATGCAACTGGCTGCTTTTCCACATAGAGTGTTAGCCCATGCTATATGTAGCAACAGGTAATTGCTGAGAAATAGCCCGGACATGAATGGTCCTATACTATACTTAGTTTAAACTTATTTATTTTACATCGATTGCGAAACAAGCTTTTGGCTTAGATTATATATATAATCACTCTCGATGTCTGCTTCCTGGAGACTTAACCAGTACTCACGTCGTTTGTGTGGAAAAATCCCAAAGTCACCAGGACCCGCTCATCACAGGACTCGAACCAGGGACCTTTGATATGAGAGGCTGATGTTCTACCTCTGCACCACTGTCTTCCTATATTATACAGTACTATATAGAATTAGAAAGGGCCATAATTCTGGGAGAAATCTTTCAGCCGGAACATGGTGATACATGTAATATGCACATCTCAGTGTTACTGAAGCTTCCCATTAAGTATCATTGAATTCCGAGTAATGGTTGCTGGGTAATAGCCATGACACGAATGGTGACACGGATGGTCCTTTATAATACTATACAGAAATTAAAAGGGCAATAACTCTGAGAAAAATCATCAAACCAGATCATAACGATAATATGCACACGGCATAAAATCGAATTTTTGATATCAAAAAATAAGGAATAAATAGTAAAACGGCGCCTCATACGGATGGTCAGTTGAACCATATGATACCTGTGTAATACGTCATTTGATCTTGCAGTTTTTGTTTTAAGGGTGTCCATGTTAACTCTCTCTGTTAAGTTTGTTCCCATGTTAAATCTCAACTCTCTCTGTTAAGTTTGTTCCCATATTAAATCTCAATGAAGTTTTGTTTTACATATTAGGAATAAATTGTATTTAACTTATATTTGTTTATTTGTATTTTTCTTCGAATTACTTTTCCTAAAATATGATAAAAACTAGGTGGCCAATTAGAAATTCATCGAAGTGTACAGTTGAAATAGTATGCGTGGCGTGCGATTTAAAAACTTGTGCGCTAAAGCCACATCCAAATGTATGTTGAAACAAGCTAATATTTATGATTCAATCCAAAAGATTCATAAATGACATATTGATAAGCAGGTTGTATATATAATCAATCTGGTATGTATGTATGTAAATAGATGAATTATTGCATGAAAAGAATATAATTCCTCTAACAGAATTACTACAGATCTTCAAACCCCTATCAACAAATATAGTTATAATTATCCCCAATAAACAAGCTATAACAACAATCTTTGTAAATAATATAAAGAAACATTGCAGGAAAGGGAAAACATATAGAAGAAAAAAATACCTTCGTACAAAAATCATCCTTTAAAGATTTAACATGGACTTAAAATGGAGATAAAATCCAATAATTTCAAGTGGCGTATTGAATTCCTTCCTCACTGTTTAATCCTTTCACAAATACGACAATTCTGCAGCAGACGACTTCGAGCATATTTTGTCAAAAATTAGAAAATCTCTAAAATTGAATGGATAACCTATGACTAAAAGTTGAAAACATTGTGGCAAAAGGAGAAATTGCTCGTTGTGAGCAATTTCTTCTTTAGTCACTATGTTTTTAAAAAGCCGTCTGCTGCAGAGGCGTCAGAAAGTGTCTGTATGGGGGAAAGGGTTAATCCTTTCCCACATACAAGACACTTTCCGACGCCTCTGCAGCAGGCAACTTTTAAACAGTTGTGGCAAAAGGAGAAATTGCCTATTATAAATGAGCAAATGTTTTCCACTTTTAGTTACAGCTTATCCATTAAATTAATCAATTATAGAGATTTTCCATTTTTTGACAAAATATGTTCAAAGTCGTCTGCTGCAGAATTGTCGTATGAGGGAAAGTGTTAATCTTTTCCCACATACAGACACTTTCTGACGCCTCTGCAGTAGACAAATTTTGAAGCGGTAGTGGCAAAAGGAGAAATTGCCTATTATTAAATGAGCAAATTTCACCTTTTGCCACAATGTTTGAACCTTATTCAACAATCATCTTTTCCGTAGATTTTACTAAATGTTTTAAAGAAATGTCTGCTGCGGATTTGTTGTAAGTGGGAAAGGGTTAACACTTTCACTGGTAAAGACTCTTTTTAATTTGATACCTCTGTCACAGGTTACTTTTCAATTAAACCATTGCAGGAAAATCATAATCAAAATTTGCTAAAAGTTTAGTTTAAATTTATTTATTTTACATTGATTGCGAAACATCTGAGCTTTAATTAAGCTTATATTAAACACGCTAGATGTCTGCTTTCTGGAGACATAACCAGTACTCGTGCTGTTTGCGTAGAAAAATCTCAAAGGCAGAATCTGCTCATCATGGGATTCGAACCCGGGACCTTTAGTACGAGAGGCCGACACTCTTCCACTGCACAACTGTCTTCCAAAAGTTTATTTTCCGCCCTCCGAAAATATCATACCTGGTATACAGTGAACTGAGTTTTAACGCATTAAATTTTGTAACAGAAATTTTGAAAACATTGTGGCATAAGGTGATATTGCTCAAAATGAGCAGTTCTACCCTTTTTGCGACAAATGTTTTCAAGTCTATTTAATAATTTATACTTTCATTTAAAATATTTGTTCCCAAACAATTGCAAAGTTGTCTGCTGCAGATTTGTTGTACGTGGGAAAGGGTTAACCACACAACCTTTTATGATGGATTCAACCCTTTCCCACATAGAACAAATCAGCAGCAGACTTCTTTGAAAAGTTAGTTTAAATGAAAGAATATATAATTATTGAAAAAAGTTGTAATCATTGTGGTATTGAGCATTTTCTCCTTTTGAAACAATATTTTTTAAAAGCAAATATCTGCTGCAGATGCCTCTGCAAGTGGTATAGGGTAATAACTCTTTCCCTCATACGACAATTCTGCAGCAGACGACTTTGAACATTTTTGTCAAAAAATAGAAAATCTCTATAATTGAATGGATAACCTATGACTAAAAGTGGAAAACATTGTGGCAAAAGGAGAAATTGCTTGTTTTGAGCAATTTCTCCTTTTGTCACTATGTTTTCAAAAAGCTGTCTGCTGCAGAGGCATCAGAAAGCATCTATATGAGGGAAAGTGTTAAAAAACTTTCACTATCATACATAAGTAGATGTTATCTCGTGAACCCTGTCCCACATACATCAAATCTGTGGCAGACAACTTAATTTGCAAACATCTTGGCAAAAATGTTTAAAACCTCCATTATGAGAGTTTATGTAAATTATTGAAGTTTCAAAGCATTGTGACAAAAGTCCGCTGTAGGTGGAAAAGGGAGTACAAAGTACAATTGATACATGTCCGTACACATTTTTACGTTTTTACAGTTGCAGACAACTTTCATAAAAATTTGGAAATATATTTTTCGACTAAAACTCCTTGTTTTGGTCAATTTATTGATTGCGGTTTAACGCCGTTTTTAACAATTTCTCAGTTATATCACGGCGGCCACATCACCTACTCATGCATTTCCTGGTTTTCTCACACCAGTACTCCACACAACAATCTTCCCAAGCAACTGGCTGCTTTTCCACATAGCCTTACCCATTGGTGGAAGAGGAATGATGCATGTCGTATTGACTTTTGTCAATCCTTTGGTCAAGCAGGTTTTTTCCCTAAACCTAATGTAAGCTTAATTGGACTTAGAATTTTAATTCAATCTTTCAGTTGTTTTACTTTCCTCCGTTTTTTTCATAGCAGAAAACTTTCCTTTGCCAATCTAAATACAACAAATCTGCAACAGACAACTTTGAAACATCTAGGTAAAAATATTGAAAATATTTATAAATGAAAGTAATATCTGTTGTAAAGAGTTGAACACATTGAGGAGAAAGGAGACATATATTAGCTCACTAATAATGGGTAATTTTCACATTTTGCCACAATGTTATCTTGAAAGTCTGCAAGTGGGAAAGGGTTTAAAATACCATATCAGGTCATGGTGAATTCATATATACTACAAATCTGCATAAGACGAGTTTTGAAAGCATCTATGTAAAACTATAAAAAATCATAAATCCTTTTAAATGAAAGTGTACTTATTTAATACGGTTGAAAAAAGAGAAATTGATCCTTTTGAAACTTTCTTTTCAAAGTTTCAGATATATGTCAAAAGTATTTTCATGTGGGAAAGGGTTCAATCTTTGCTGTTCACTTTAAATTCATGTACAAAGGAGTTGATTTGTTTGCCCAGTGGGCTAATGTAACTCTGGGTTTTTTCAACAATTCAAAAGTAAGTATTTACTCAGATAAGAAGCTTTGGTCAGTTTTATGTTTGTCCAGAGCCATTCACCTAATGTGATATATATATTTAATCCCTTTACCATTTGCAGACGCACTTTGAAAAATTTACAGCAGACAACTTTCGAATATATCATGGCAAAAGAAGAAATTGCTCATTATGAACACATTTTTTTTTGACACAATATTTTCAACTCTACATTTATTTAGATTTTTCACGTTTTGGACAATGTTTTCAAAGTAGTCTGATGCAGACTAAATGTTGCATGTGGGAAAAGGATAAGCCTATAGCTGATGATTTCTGATAACATTGTGGTAAATCAGGAAATTGCTCATAACATTATAAACTGTTGCCACAATGTTTTCAAACCAATTCATTAATTTTACTTTCATTTCATGAGATTAATTGCCTTGATGTTATTTTTGGCACATTAATGTTTGCAAATTTGTATGTTTGCAAAAATCCTTAAAAGTGTGAGAGAGTAAACACTTTCCAACATATAGACTCCTTCTGATGCCTCTGCAGCAGACCTCTTTTGAAACTGTAATTGTGGCACAAGAAGAAATTGCTCATAATGAGCAATTTCTCCTTTTGCCACAATGTTTTAAACTCTTTTCAATAATCATTCTTTCATTTAAAGATGTGTGGAGTGGTCAAGATTTATCTGTTTTATTAAAAAATGAAGAAAAAAGATGGAATCAACTATCATACTATTTGTTCCTCAGTTTGTCTAATGGATGTAAACAGCTCTTTTTCATACATGTCTTTCTTATTATTATTATCGAACCAATGATTGATTGATTGATTGGGGTTTAACGCCGTTTTCAACAATTTCTCAGTTATATCACGGCGGCCAGTTCACCTACACATGCATTTCCTGGTTTTCTCACACCAGTACACAACACAACAAACTTCCCAAGCAACTGGCTGCTTTTCCACATAGACTTAGCCTATTGGTGGAAGATGAATGATGCATGTCGCATTGACTTTTGTCAATCGTCAGAAAGAAAGTTAAATGCCGAGCCGGGCTTCGAACTCACAACCCCTGGATTGACAGCCCGCGTCACTACCGACTGAGCTACCGGGGCTCGACAATTTCTTATTATCTATATTATAACCAAACGCTATGATGTGTGTACTCAAAAGAATCATCTTATTGATCGTCATACGGTTAAATTGTCTCATTAAGATTTTAGAACGTACAAAAATGCCGCATATCTTAGAGCTCTGTCTTACTTCTTCTATAATTTAAATCTACTTTGAAATATTTAATTTAAATCTTTCCCTCATACTACAATTCTGCAGCAGACGACTTTGAACATATTTTGTCAAAAAATAGAAAATCTCTATAATTGAATGGATAACCTATGACTTAAAGTGCAAAACATTGTGTCAAAAGGAGAAATTGCTCGTTTTGAGCAATTTCTTCTTTTGTCACTATGTTTTCAAAAAGCCTGTCTGCTACACAGGCGTCAGAAAGTGTCTATATGAGGGAAAGGGTTAAGTTTGTCTAATGTATATAAATAGCTCTTTTCCCTACATATTTTTCTTATTATCTAACCAAACCCTATGATGTGTGTACTCAAAAGAATCGTCTTATTGATCGTCATTAAGTTTTTAGAACATGCGAAACGCCGCATATCTCAGAGCTCTGGCTTACTTCTTCTATAATTTAAATCTACTTTGAAATATTGGAATTAACCCTTTCCCTCATATAGACGCTTTCTGATGCCTTTGCAGCAGACAGCTTTTTGAAAACATAGTGACAAAAGAAGAAATTGCTCAAAACGAGTAATTTCTCCTTTCGCCAAAACATTTTCCACGTTTAGTCATAGCGGTTATCCATTCAATTATAGAGATTTTCTATTTTTTGACAACATATGGTCAAAGTCATCTGCTGCAGAATTGATGTATGAGGGAAAAGGTTAAAATAACTAGAATTGTTTTTGCAAAAAACAGATGTCTCCCCTCAAATATCTGTCAAAATCTCTCAAAACATTCCAACCTATAAATTTGGGACAGACAGACAGACAGTCGAGACATGGGTTCTGCACATCGCCTTGATGAGGTGAACATTTGACCCAAGTTTCATGAAAATCCTTCAGGCCGTCTTGGAGATATGGAGCGGACACGATTTGGGACGGACAGACGGACGGACAGACAGACAGACAGTCGAGACATGGGTTCTACACATCGCCTTGATGAGGTGAACATGTGACCCAAGTTTCATGAAAATCTTTCAAGCCGTCTGGGAGATATGGAGCGGACACGAAATAAAGCCTCAAACCTTTGACCTTCAAGCGTGACCTTGACCTTGACCCTATATTGTCGAGACACGGGTTCTGCACGTCGCCTTGATGAGGTGAACATGTGACCAAAGTTTCATTAAAATCCTTCAAGCCGTCTGGAAGATATGGAGCGGACACAAAATAAAGCCTCAAACCTTTGACCTTCAAGCGTGACCTTGACATTGACCCTATATTGTCGAGACGCAAGTTCTGCACGTCACCTTGATGAGGTGAACATGTGACCCAAGTTTCATGAAAATCCTTCAAGCCGTCTGGGAGATATGGAGCGGACACGAAATAAAGCCTCAAACCTTTGACCTTCAAGCGTGACCTTGACATTGACCCTATATTGTCGAGACGCGGGTTCTGCACGTCGCCTTGATGAGGTAAACATGTGACCCAAGTTTCATGAAAATCCTTCAAGCCGTCTGGGAGATATGGAGCGGACACGAAATAAAGCCTCAAACCTTTGACATTCAAGCGTGACCTTGACCCTATATTGTCGAGACGCAGGTTCTGCACGTCGCCTTGATGAGGTGAACATGTGACCCAAGTTTCTTGAAAATCCTTCAAGCCGTCTCGGAGATATGGAGCGGACACGAAATAAAGCCTCAAACCTTTGACCTTCAAGTGTGACCTTGACCTTGACCCTATATTGTCGAGACGCGGGTTCTGCACGTCGCCTTGATGAGGTGAACATGTGACCCAAGTTTCATGAAAATCCTTCAAGCCGTCTGGGAGATATGGAGCGGACACGAAATAAAGCCTCAAACCTTTGACCTTCAAGCGTGACCTTGACCTTGACCCTATATTGTCGAGACGCGGGTTCTGCACGTCGACTTGATGAGGTGAACATGTGACCCAAGTTTCATGAAAATCTTTCAAGCCGTCTTGGAGATATGGAGCGGACACGAAATAAAGCCTCAAACCTTTGACCTTCAAGCGTGACCTTGACCTTGACCCTATATTGTCGAGACACGGGTTCTGCACGTCGCCTTGATGAGGTGAACATGTGACCAAAGTTTCATTAAAATCCTTCAAGCCGTCTGGAAGATATGGAGCGGACACAAAATAAAGCCTCAAACCTTTGACCTTCAAGCGTGACCTTGACATTGACCCTATATTGTCGAGACGCAAGTTCTGCACGTCACCTTGATGAGGTGAACATGTGACCCAAGTTTCATGAAAATCCTTCAAGCCGTCTGGGAGATATGGAGCGGACACGAAATAAAGCCTCAAACCTTTGACCTTCAAGCGTGACCTTGACATTGACCCTATATTGTCGAGACGCGGGTTCTGCACGTCGCCTTGATGAGGTAAACATGTGACCCAAGTTTCATGAAAATCCTTCAAGCCGTCTGGGAGATATGGAGCGGACACGAAATAAAGCCTCAAACCTTTGACATTCAAGCGTGACCTTGACCCTATATTGTCGAGACGCAGGTTCTGCACGTCGCCTTGATGAGGTGAACATGTGACCCAAGTTTCTTGAAAATCCTTCAAGCCGTCTCGGAGATATGGAGCGGACACGAAATAAAGCCTCAAACCTTTGACCTTCAAGTGTGACCTTGACCTTGACCCTATATTGTCGAGACGCGGGTTCTGCACGTCGCCTTGATGAGGTGAACATGTGACCCAAGTTTCATGAAAATCCTTCAAGCCGTCTGGGAGATATGGAGCGGACACGAAATAAAGCCTCAAACCTTTGACCTTCAAGCGTGACCTTGACCTTCAAGCGTGACCTTGACCTTGACCCTATATTGTCGAGACGCGGGTTCTGCACGTCGACTTGATGAGGTGAACATGTGAGCCAAGTTTCATGAAAATCCTTCAAGCCGTCTTGGAGATATGGAGCGGACACGATTTCGGACAGACGGACAGACAGACAGAAGGACAGACGCCCAGGACAAAAACAATATATCTCCCTGTATACAGGGGGAGACATAATTAATCATCTGGCAAACTGCATTGATTGTTTGGTGTTTCTTTGGCGCTTTCAACATTTTACAGTTATATCACAGTATTTTCTAAGTTACCAGTACTTCTGGTCCTTTTATCCTGACAACAACAAGTCGGTTGTATTGCTAACCCCACAAATCCGAGCGCCACGGAGGCAACTATTACTACCATTTAGTCTTTTGTATGATCCGGCTGGTGATTGAATCTGCGACCTCCCGCTCCAGAAGCAGTGGAAGACTAGAAAACGTTAGTTGAAGTTATAATACATATTTGAGACTGGACGCCTTGGGGTGAAGCCCTACTAGCTTCAGTGATGGTGAAATTTAACTTGGGCAAGGTACAACTTCCTAGACGAGTACTGGTTAGATGAACGATAATAACTCAATAACAATTTTCTCTGTTGGTGTGATATATATAACTATAGTGCTTTTGAAAACGGCATAAATCCATGAGTGTAGAGACAAATTTTGATGCCACTGCATTAATTAAAGTAGCTAGATTATTGGAAAAGGAGAAAAGGTGCAACTTTAACCCAAAATTGTGATGTACACTATACAGTCATGTAAAATAGTTTCAAAGGGTCATAAATTTTCTTGGGCAATCAATAAACTTATATAGGGTCATATTTCTAAGGGTGCTTATCCTTTCATACTTGCACACATTTTTTGACGCAGCTGCAGTACATGAATTTTTGAATACAAAGTTCAAGTAAAAGGAGAAATTAACCATCGATCTTGAGTAATTCTCCACTTTCCAAAAATTGTTAAACCCGATTTAATATTTATAATTTATTTAAATAGTCTTTCTATACTTTTGCCCATATTGATGGCTTCATGCAAGACTGTTGTAACTACATCTTGTAACGTTATGTAGTTACAACTGTTTTGCATGAAGCCCACAATATGTTTTCAAAGATATCTGATTCTGCTACAGATCTGTTGTATGAAGATGAGTGATTTTTTAGTGTTTTACGCCGCTTTCAACAATTTTTCAGTTATATCACAGCATTTCCTGGGTAAGTTACCAGTACTACTGGTCCATTTATCCCGACACCAGCCAGTACGTCCTTTGTAATGCTAACCCCGCAACCCTAAGAACCAAGGAGGGCAGCCTTTACTATCAAGTCTTTGGTATGACCTAGCTAGGTATCGAACCAAAGACCTCCTGTGCACAAGAGGCCGACGCTCAACTACTACACAGTCGGTCTTGTTCTATGTGGGAACGAGTTAAATGATTTTATGAAGATGGGATCAATTCCTGCCTTCATTGCATTAGATATATGGCTTTGTACAGATGGATGACATAACACCAACAAGAGGCCGAAAAGAGCAAGAATCTCTCAACTTTTGTCAGGCAAAAATTATCAGCCACACAATTTGAATGAAAAAGTTTTTAAAGTTTCATCTATATTAAAGAAAATCAGGTTTTCCAAAGCTATTTTAATTTCGTCAGTAAACCGCCAATATTTATGCCAAGGTCATATTCAGCTTATAAGTTTATTAAAAGTGATAATAAATAAACACTCATGAGATATTCTATCTATCACATAAATGAATTTATGAGGCGTATTTCGATAAAATGTACTTAACGTTTACAATATTTCTAGATGAAATATACCGGTTTGGGCGCAAAAGTGACTAACCTTATGACGTCAAACTGCTGATGTGACGTCATTTTCATAGTGATTCGGTCATGTTATATTACACATGTTACATATAAAGAAATCCGTAATGGGTATATTAGATCGGATACAAGCATTGTCATGTGATAAAAAGAATATATGCTCGAAGATTATTACCATCATTTTGAACCAAATTGGGCTGGGAGGAAACTGGATTTAACTTTCACTTTCAAACAAGGTCAAGATACTAAAAATGATAAAATCAAACATTTTTTGTGCATCCAATACATATTTACAATCAATTTAAACTCAATGTCATATAATTATTCAATGCATTCTGGTGAAGGTATATACACTCAGTTCTACGCAAACAAATTGTTTTTTAGGTTATATTTGGGTGTAGATCAGCATTGCCCCAGATTAATTTGGCGTTATTTGACCTGAAAAACACACATACGGATAAACAATGAACTATGTATCATTACATAAGTTTGACTGCCTTTCAGCCAGTAGAGCTGAACCCTTTCCCATATATGACATATCTGCAGCAGACCACTTTTGAAATCATCTGGAAAAAATTATGGAAAATCTCTGAAAATGATGGTATGATGACTGAAAAGAGTTGAAAACTTTGTAGCAAGAGGGGAAATTGCTCGTTCTGAGCAATTTCTCCTTTTGTCGCAATGTTTTCAAAAATTCATCTGCTGCAGAGGTGTCAGAAAGCGTCTATATGTGCGATAAGGGTTAAAATATATACCTCTGCCTTCTGCCTGTCGATCAAAAAAGTGAAAAGATAATTGATTGATTGATTGATTGTATGGCGTTTGATACCAGTTTCAACATTTTATTAATTACATCACAGCTTTTCCTGGGTATTTGTTACCATTACTACTGGTCCATTTGTCAGTCAGTCAAAATCCTAACCCCCCACAACCCTGAGGGCCAAGCAGGGCAGCCACTAGTACCATTTTTAAAGTATTTGGTATGACCCGGGTCCAATTCCACCAATCTTACTTAGCGTTAAGTAATACTTAAATATGTAAATGTATATTTCATCATTTTTGTTTCCCTAATAAAAACGCCAAAATATTTCATTTCTTAAAAATACTTGGTAATAAGTCGGCAAGGTTGCTATTAATGCAACTTTGTCATTTACTTAAATACATTCCACCATTCATGTATTACACAATATTAGGGAAACAAAAATTATGAAATATTCGTTTAGGTATAATTTAAGTAATTAAGGTTGTCGGAATTGGACCCCGACCAGGGATCAAATCCTTGACCTCCAACACGCGAGGAGGACACTCTACCACTTCACAACCAAGGCGGTCTGAAAAGGTAATATATAAACTCCAAAGATTTACCTCAGAAAAACCTACCTTTTACTGCTGACAAAAACTTTGATCATTACTTCAGCATAATAAGAAAGTCAGTGTATCCAAGTTGGGGGAAATATACGTCACGGTGTATCCAAGTTGGGGAAGTATATGTCACAGTGTATCCAAGTTGGGGGAAATATACGTCACAAAGACGGCACCATTGTATTGTTAATAAAATTTAATCCTTTCCCTCATACAACAATTCTGCAGCATATGACTTTGAAAATATCTGGTCAAAAATATGAAAGATGAATGATTTTTTTTTGGGGGGGGGGGGTTTACGCATTATTTCAGTTATATCATGGCGACAGTTCACTTATTCATGATCCCTGGGTAAGCAAACCAGTACTAGGCTAGAAAATGTGCTTTGCCCAAGGGCACTCCACCATGACCGTAGTGCCGCGACTGGGGATCGAACCCGGGGACACCCAGTTTCGAAATCCTCGACGCTAACCACTCAACCACAGCGGATATTCCTCTATATAAATAAATGAATGTATAACTATTGAATAGAGTTGAAAAAATTGTGGCAAAAGTAGAAATTGCTCATTATGAGCAATTTCTCCTTTTGTCACATTGTTTTTTAAAAGTCGTCTGCTGCAGGAGGCGTCAGAATGCATATATCACTATTTTTGGAAAGAATTTTTTTTACAAATAATGAATGCCACTCAATCACATCCCAAGTACAATATAATAAATCCTTGAAAATAGACCATTTATTAACACCTAGCTCAAATTTGAGCCATTTCTTCATGTTTTCAACCGCATGTATTTAAATTATGCTTTCAATTTTTGTTTAAAAAAGGTAATTTTCACCAGATATTTGCAAAGCAGATAACCCTAAAATATACTGAGAATCATAATCAAGTATACCAATAATTCAATAATGCAAAATATCAAAAATGCCACTAGCAAACAATACAAAACTTGTCACAAACACATGGCGATACCGTGATATCAACTAATATTAATAATAAATCTCCTTTTAATATAGGTCTTGATATTAACCCCTATTGCTGATAAGGATGACTTTTAGTGTATCTATTCAGTTTAGTTTTTAATCTTATCTATTTTACATCGATTGTGAAACAAGCTTTCAGCTTAAATATTAATCGATCACGCTTGATGTGTGCTTCCTGGAAACATAACCCATTACTTCACACAGACGACATTTGACACATTGAACATGTCTTTTGAAAAAATTGCAATTAAAGGTTAAATTGTTCAAAATGAGCAATTTCACCTTCTAAAGCACTATTTTCAACTCTTTATCAATATAAATCATGTCTGATGATAGTAAAGCAAACGTGTCTAGAAAAGTCATGTGAAGCAATGGGTTAAACCAGTAATCACTGTTGAAAAGATCACAAAACCAGCGAACCCAGGACCTTTGGTACAAGTGGCCAATGCTCTACCACTGTAGATAAGAAGGTGTAAGCTGGTTATTTAATCCTTTCCCACAAGTAGACACATTTTGACGCCTCTGCACCAGATGGCTATTGAAAACATTGTGACTAAAGAAGAAATTGCACATTATGAGCAATTACCCCTATTGCCACATTGTATTCAACTCTACTAAACACTGGTGCTTTCATTTGAGGAAATTTTTCAAAACTTTCTAACCCTTTCCCTCATATAGACGCTTTCTGATGCCTGAGACTGCATCAGATGGCTTTTTGAAAACATAGTGACAAAAGAAGAAATTGCTCAAAACGAGGAATGTTTTCCACTTTTAGTCAAAGTTTATTCAATTATAGTGATTTTCTTATTTTTTTGACAAATTATGTTCCAGGTCGTCTGCTGCAGAATTGTCGTATGAAGGAAAGGGTTAAACGTAATCTGGTGCAGATGCATAGAATTAGTTTGTCTGCAAGCGGAAAAGAATATATCTTAATTTAACCCTTTCCCTCATACAACAATTCTGCAGCAGACGACTTTGAACATATTTTGTCAAAAAATAGAAAATCTCTATAATTGAATAAACTTTGACTTTGATGCTTATTCGGAGAAGTTAGTTAAACGACATGAAGGGTGATTTTCGTGTGTCGTGGCCATTATGTCTTTATAGATTCACAGGGAAGCTTATTCAGAGAAGTTTGTTTAACCACACGAAGGGTGATTTTTGTGTGTCATTGGCCAATATGTCGTTATAGATTCATAAGGATGCTTATTCAGAGAAGTTTGTTTAACCACACTAAGGGCGATTTTTGTGTGTCATGGCCAATATGTCGTTATAGATTCATAAGGATGCTTATTCAGAGAAGTTTGTTTAACCACACGAAGGGCGATTTTTGTGTGTCATGGCCAATATGTCGTTATAGATTCATAAGGATGCTTATTCAGAGAAGTTTGGTAATTGACATGACGGGTGATTTTCGTGTGTCGTGGCCAATATGTCTTTATTCTAAGATTCATAGGGACGCTTATTTAGAGAAGTATGCGTAACACCATGAAGGGTGATTTGTTTATGTGACGTGGCCAATATGTCTTTAAAGATTCATAGGGACGCTTATTCAGAGAAGTTTGTTTAACCCAACGAAGGGTGATTTTCGTGTGACATGGCCAATGTGTCTTTATAGATTCATAAGGATGCTTATTCAGAGAAGATTGTTTAACCCTATGAAGGGCTTTAACCACTTTTGTGTTGCACTCGCATATGTTAATTTTTCCTTGGATATTTTGAAAGCATGAAAAGTAAATAGCTCAACCCTTTCCCCCTTAATTATGACAAATCTGCAGCAGACAACTTTGAATATTTCTAGACAAGAGTCATTTGCTGCAGAGGTGTCAAAATATGTTGTTGTGAGGGAAATGGTTTTAGAAGATCCAAATATGCAAATGAACTGGTTTTTTAAGATTTCATTATCTTATGAAGGGGAAAAGTGGCCTAAAGATCAAAAGCAATCTTTTAAGTTATTTTGATCTAATGCATTAATGTGCTGTAAATTTATTGCCAGGAAAACATGAGGCCCTTCTAAAAGTCTTTCTTTACTCTTTCCCACATGAACATTAATTTTGACACATTTGCAGCAGAAGATTTTTTAAAAACAATGAGGTAAAGTGAGAAATTGTTCATTATATAAGAGAAAATTCATCCTTTTCTCAAACTATATTCTATTAATTCTATACTATTATTCAACACTTTCCCACATATAAATATATATATATATATTGATGGTTCCATGCAAAACGGTTGTAACTACATCTTGAACAAAATGTAGTTACAACTGTTTTGCATGAAACCATTGATATATATATATGATAAATCTGCAGCAGACTACCTTGATAATATTTAATAAAAAATATTGAAATTCTCTAAACATGAAAGAACAATAATTGAATAAATCTGAAAACATAATTTGTTTTCAAAGGTCGCCTTTTACAAAAACATCACTTTACGTCTGCAGGTAGGAAAGAGTTTAAAGTTATTTGCTGCATTGATGGTTGATTCATTTTTAATGTAATTTCTGTTCTTGAAATACTTAACAAGTGATCTGTCTAAAAATTATGTTTTAATTTTTTTTAAATATGATTTATATAATTTGTTTGCTCGAAATGCTTTACAAGTGGAATTCAGTGTCTATATAACTAATGTCTAGACTATAGGAAATAAGACCTTCAGATATAAGCGACCAGTGTAGCTCAAGATCAACATGGGCATTATGTTGTCTGTACTATTGACTTAAAGAATGTATGAACTGATCTTAATCTACACTGGAATCAGTTGTTCTAATGCTGATTTTCCACACTGGAATCCATTGTTTTAATGCTGATTTTCCTTTGTTAGACTAATGTAATTAAGGTAATGGGCTAAATGTATACACAGTGTTTCTGGTTGTAGTCAATGTAAAAATCAATTACCTGATATGCCTTTTAAAACATTATAGAAAAAAAACATTATCAGAAAATTAAAGCATTGAAAAAACACTGCTGGGAAAAGGAGCAACAGCTCTATTTTTACAAAAGTATGTTGAAAATGCATTAAAAAATAGTATAATGTATAAGGGAAACGGCTACTTTTCTGAATGTGGTTTAAACATTGATGTATAAATTGAATGCCTAGATTCACCAAATAACGCTTGAAAACCCGTGGATTAACCTCAGTTGAACAAACAGAACAAATTTCTAAAAGATCATAAATTCAATAAACAAATACTCATGTGATTTATTTGTTCTCCTTGAAACAGGCTTGATTAAACAAATCAAGTACTCTCCTCCATGTTTAATTGTCTCATGTGACAACACATAAGACATTTATCAAATGAAAACAAACTTGTTTTTTATGTTTTAACTATTTACTGTCCTTCATAGAAAAAGTTGTATATGGTTTTTATATGTTTTTCTTTATTTAAGTTCTTTTCTGACTAATGTGTAGCTTGCTTTATAGATTGTTTGGTGTTTTACATTGCTTTCAACAATTATTCAAATATATCACGGCATTACCTTGATAGATTACCAGAACTACACAGGTCCATTTATCCTGACACCAGCTAGTCAGTCATAATGCTAAGCTTGAAACCCTGAGTGCCAAGGAAGGCAGCCATTACTACTATTTTTAAAGTCTTTGGTATGACCCAACTGGGGATCAAACCCGCGACCTCCCACACGTGAGGCAGTTGCTCTACCTCTACACCACTGAGGTGGTCATGAAGCTTGCAAAAGAAAGTAAAAACATACATTCAAATCATTTGGACTAACATAAACCTGCAAAGCAATATAACAAGAAATCCACTTTAAAACTATTTGAGGATAACTAAAAATGCAACATCAATCTGTAAAACTGGTAGAAAAACATCTTGCAAACAAGAGGGCCGTGTTGGACCTGTAATGCTCACCTGAGTACATGTACAATGGCTCTGTATGAAAAGGTGTTAATAAATAATACAAACAGAAGTTATTTGATAAACATGTCAATCATGCGGTCTCTCGAGTGGCCACAAGTTTTTATTTAAATTTGGCCTAGTGACCTAGTTTTTTAACCCACATGGTCTATATTTGTACTCAGCCTAGACATTATAAAGACAAACATTATGAGAAAATTTGAACGTCATGCTCAAGTCTACAAGATTTTTCTTGTACTTGACCTAGTAAACTAATATGTTTTACCCAATTTAATGACCCATATTCAAATCACATAGATATCATCAAGACAAACATTCTGACAAATTGTCCACATGCCCTGAACTAAAAAATGCAGCCTCTAGAATGTCCACAATATTTATCTTAAATATGACATATAGTGATCAACCTTTTGGACTGACATGACAAACATGATGTCATCAAGACAAACATTCTAATTTCTAACATAGATGCAACACGCTCAAATAAAAAAAAAAGATTACACTTAAATTTGGTCAAGTGACCTATTTTTTTATTATCAGACATGACTTAAGTTTAAACACCATCCAGACATACAGTCTGACAAAATCTAAAAATGTTGATCAATGTCAAAAATGCAACATTCATAACTTTGGCCTTTAAGTGACCTATTTTTTTACCCAACATTGCCCAAGACAAACATTCTTTTAAAGTTTGTTTAAGATGAGATGAAAACTGTGGCCTCTAAAGGTTTACAAGTAAATTGTTGATGACAGACAATAGCTTGATATCGGACAAAGGTCAATCACTATAGCTCACCTTGAGAAGTTAGCGTCCAGATGAGCTAAAAATCCCATCAATATATCCCTTATTACTTAACCTAACACAATGTTGTGGGTACTCAAAGTAATTGTCACAGTGAGATAATTCTTTTGAGTACCTCTACAACAGTCAATAATTCTTCCGAGTACCTCTGAAACAGTCGATAATTCTTTCGAGTGTAACCTCCAAAATATTTTATAAATCTTTTGAGTACCTTAGAAATATTTGATAATTCTTTTGAGTACCTTAGAAATATTTGATAATTCTTTTGAGTACCTTAGAAATATTTGATAATTCTTTTGAGTACCTTAGAAATATTTGATAAATCTTTAGAGTACCTTAGAAATATTTGATAAATCTTTAGAGTACCTTCGAAATATTTGATAATTCTTTTGAGTACCTTAGAAATATTTGATAAATCTTTAGAGTACTTCTAAAATATTTGATCATTCTTTTAAACCTTTTCAGTAACTCCAAAATATTTGATAATTCTTTTAATTCTTTTGAGTACCTTGAAAATATTTGATAATTCTTTGAAGTACCTCCAAAATATTTGATAAATCTTTATGATTCTTTCGAGTTCCTCAAAAATATTTGATAATTTTGGAGTACCTTTGAAACAGTCAAAACATATATTTCAGAATATGAAATAGACCCCTCATTTAGAGATCTGCCACATGTTTTGTATTGAAGCAACCTCATTAAATTTCTCATTAAAATCAGACCAAAATACTTTTCTGTTCATAAATTGTATCTGATGACACTGCATAAACGGTTATCTTGTATTGACACTATGCATTTAACCCTTTCCCTCATATAGATGCTATCTGACGCTTCTGCAGCAGACAGCTTTTTGAAAACATAGTGACAAAAGAAGAAATTGCTCCAAACGAGCAATTTCTTCTTTTGCCACAATGTTTTCCACTTTTAGTCATGGATTTTTTGACAAAATATGTTCAAAGTCGTCTGCTGCAGAATTGTCTTTTGAAGGAAAGGGTTAAATATTAACTGCTCTGGGTTTTTTGTACAATTAAATCACACGATTCAACTTACACGCATTTTGATGCAACAGCAGCAGACAACTTTTGAAAACAAGATCAGCAATAATTTTCCTTTGGCTACAATGTTTTCAACTTTATTTAACAATTAAGCTATCTTTTATTGAGATTTTTCAGGTTTTTGTCACTATGTTTTCAAAGTCGTCTGCTGCAGATTTGATGTACGTGAGAAAGGGTTAAATAAGTAACTCACCTTGGCCGTTTGAGTCTGTTTGCATATCTGTCTGTTATGTTATAGGTACCAACAACCCTTGAGGTGCTACCATGGGATGAAAGAACTTCCACACTCATTACTCTTCCACTAGTCTTACTGTCAAGAAAAGAAACAAATGATTACTACTGAAAGGTCCAGATATTCGGCTTTTTCTCCCACAATCTCTCTTATTATTTAAGCAAACCATATGTTGTGGGTACTCAAAAGAATCATCTCAGTGACACAATTATTTTGAGTACCCACAACATAGCGTTAGAGGGTCAAATAAGGATTTTAGAACACGCAAAACGCCCCTTATCTAGAACTCTGAAGTCTACTGACTGATTACTTCATTGTTTTAGATGTTTCTAAACCCTTTCCAAAATTCTTCTTTTGTCACTATGTTTTCAAAAAGCTGTCTGCTGCAGAGGCGTCAGAAAGTGTCTATAGGAGGGGAAGGGTTAAGAAAAGTATCAATTTGGACAGATGAGAGAATAATTTTATACCTTTCCATTACACAGCAGACCTATATGATGCCTCTGCAGCAGCCGACTTTTCCAATAATTGCTGTTTTATAAGGCGTTATTTAGCCGTATCAAAAATTAAGTTATATCATTGTGATAGTTAAATAATTCATGATCCTTTGGTAAGCAAAGCAGTTCTTGGCTAGGAAATGTGCCTTGTCCATGACTGCACCATCACTGCTGTAAGTGGGTATCAAACCTGGGACGTCTCGTTCAATTCCTCATGCTTAGAACTTGACCATGCTTGAATTTCATGGGGTCTTCATTTGAGTGTGCCAATACACAGCCTAGATTACTTTAACCCTTTCCCTCATATAGACGCTTTCTTAAGCCTCTGCAGCAGACGGCTTTTTGAAAACATAGTGACAAAAGAAGAAATTGCACAAAACGTGCAATTTCTCCTTTTGCCACAATGTTTTCCACTTTTTGTCATAGGTTATCCATTCAATTATGGAGATTTTCTATGTTTTGACAAAATACGTTCAAAGTCGTCTGCTGCAGAATTGTCGTATGAGGGAAAGGGTTAAAGCATTTATCGCAAGGGGGGTAATAAAATTTTCTAAAACAGTTCTTACATGATGGCTTCCCTTTCCAAAATATAAATTTTAAGGATATAATATATTTAGTCTCCGCTTTACAATTGATTTGTAAAAATGGGGTCTTGTTACCCTTTACCTCATATAGACGCTTTCTGATGCCTCTGCAGCAGACAGCTTTTTGAAAACCTAGTGACAAAAGAAAATGCACAAAACGTGCAATTTCTCCTTTTGCCACAATGTTTTCCACTTTTAGTCATAGGTTGACCATTCACTTACGGAGATTTTCTATGTTTTGACAAAATAAGTTCAAAGTCGTCTGCTGCAGAATTGTCGTATGAGGGAAAGGGTTAACACCGTTTTCAACAATGTTTCATTCATATCAATACAGCCGGTTCACCTACCCATGTGTTTCGTGGCTTTCTCATACCAGTATGGTGTCAAAATGTTTTGTTGCAACAGATCAAATGAGAAAAGTAACTGATAAGACTGGGTCAGGTCAAGGGCAAATCCCTGGTAGGGGGCCCAGTGGAGCAAAACTAATAGATCAAAGTGCGATTTTAACAAATAATTTTGATTGGCAATCAGTTAATTTTGGCAACCCTGACAGAACTACACACAACAGTCTTTCAAAGTAGCCGGAAGCTTTTACATATACACTCAACAAAATTCGTAAACGGTCACTTCAATAATCTTCCAATATTCCTTTCCCTGTGAAATAAGCCTAATTACAAATTAGTTTCATGAAAAGACCATTACCTCGTACACATGCTGTGAGAAAACTTGGTTCACATATTTCGCTTTGTCAAAAAGATACAGTGTCTCAAATGACAACACTCTCAATCATAAAAGTCACAAAATCTAACATAGCGTGTAAAGGAAGAAAAATAAAAATACCACCCTTAGTCACTTTAAAATGATATTACATCATATGTGAGACTGAAACACAGTCATCAACGGCTTAATGTTCAACTTTAACATTACCATGTATGTGAAACAAAGCCCGAGTCAAAAGATTGCTAAAAAACAAAAACAATGAAAATTTTGATTCCCTATGGAATTTGCATTGTTATTTCTTTTCCTTGTGACTTTTTGAAATTTTCAAAGAATATTGCCATGAGAGGGCGGATATCGAATACTGAACTGTATATTGATTATATACTTAATGCACTTTTCAGGAAGGTTACTTTACTAAGTGACCGGTTAGGAATTTTGTTAAGTGTAGTCTTTTAGCCAATTAATTGGTGGAAGAAGAAAGTCATGAGCAAACGAAATTTGATAAGGGTTACATGATCAAACTTGAAAAATTAGTACATTTACTTTTTTGAAATGATAGTACTAAAAAGTATTAAACTGTAAGTTTGTCATTTTTGATTGGGAAAAATCCATTTAATTATGGGCGAGTACAAATAATTAGTGGACCCATTGATGAGATTGCATATAAATATTTCTTCTCCTCTCCGTTTTTCCCTGAAATTAAAAAAAATGTGGCGAACAAAGGGCTAACATATTTGTCAAAAGTGGCAAAAATGAATGGCTCCTAAAATTTAAAAGTGGCGAACTTTATTTCAATGTGGCAAAAGAAAAATTCAACCCAGAGCAGGCCCTGTTGAAGGTCCTCTTCCTATTTTAATAAGGTGTGGACGAAAGTTTACTGTCTTGATTTACCACTATTATTTTGTTCTGTTTCGATAATGGAAGCGTTAGGCATGAAGAAAGAGTCTACCACAAAAGCAGATACATGTATGTGCCGTCCCGCAAGAAAATCAACATTATAGCCTCTGCGTAATGTATCGACCCAGATCAGCCTGTGCAGTCTGCGCAGACTGATTCGAGCCACGACATTCTATCTCAGGGAATAGAGGTATAGAGTAATGATTCCTGAAACAGAAAATCTGAAGGAGGCGAAAAGTGTCTATACGGGCAAGCCTGTGCGGCATGCTTAGGTTGATCCGGGTCGATACATTATGCAGAGTCCACAATGTTTGTTTTCTCGTGGGACGGCTCATATGTGTTTGTTCTTTAGGGGTTTAAGAAGAATACAGTTTTTCCATTAAATCAGATATGGCTGAAAAGGGTTAAACAATAGTTTCACTTACTAAACAGACAATTGATTGATTGACTTTTTATGCCACATTTTTTTTTAACTTATATCGCAATGTTTTCTGGGTAAGTTACCAGTAATACTGGTCCATGTATCCTGACACCAGCCAGTCAGTTGTAATACTAACCATGCAATGCTGAGCTCAAAGGAGAGCAGCCATTTTTAAAGTCTATGGTATGACCCCGCCAGTAGATCGAACCCACGACCTCCTGCATCCGTGCCGAACACTTAAACAGTAAACAACCAACCATACAAAAAAGCATTGACTGACATTTAACTGATACTAAGCAAGTACATGTGCTATATTTTGAGAAGTTGCCATTCAATGCAAATTTTTAAACCTTGTATATATATATCTATTTTGTTTGTTTGTATGGTGTTTTTGCTACCTTCAAAATATTGTTTTAGTTATATCACAGTCAGTGATTTTATGGTCAGTTATCAATACTACTGGTTTTTATATCCTGACACCAGCTAGTCAGTCCTAATTAATGCTATCCAAACAGATAATAGCCTAAATTTAGCGAACTCTACAATATTAAAAGATTCAGGCATGACCCAGCAATAGATCAAACAATTAACCCCCTGTGCACAATGCAGATGCTTTACCGATGAGGGCCAATGTATTTTGTCACAATTTGTTATATATTTATCATTGGACCAGGATGGTTAAAATACTTGAAATAATGATGTTTTTGTTTTTTTTACAATTCATAATATTTTATCTATAGCCATAAATGTTTATAGAGATGCTTTTTAAAAGACTTAATATTACATTTTATGATTAAAATGATACTTGTCATAGTTTTCTGTTTATATTTTGAGAAATTTGCAGAAGAAGACTGAAAACTATCCTTGCAAATGGAGGAATTACTCCTACATAATGAACAAAATCATCTTTCAGAGATCTGCCAAGATTTTGAAAACATTGGGCCAAAGGCCCACTGAGTCTGAAAAAGGTGGGCCATTTTCAAAAACTTTGGGTCATTGTAAAATATTATTTACGGTTTTACCTGACTGAATTTGGGCACCAAAAATCTGGCTCAGTCTTCAGCTAAGCAAAGGAACTAATATGATTTACAGTTTTAAACAATTAACTTTTATTTACTTTAACCTATAACTTTAATCAACAATTGAATTGTTTACACTTTAGTTTTCACACAGAAGATCTTTCTCTGCTTTTCTCTCCATAATTTTAGCGCTTCACCAAAGTTAAACTCCTCCATCTTACCACCTTCTATCTTTATCATTAACAAATTGTCCACTGTTTTTGACCCTAGTCTATTTTTCATTGAGGTTTTCACCAAGTTCTGGGCACTGAACCCTCTCTCACAATCTGATGTAAATTGTTACATTTCCCATTTGTTAGTGAATTTACTTTCTTATGTCTCAAAAACATAAAGTACATGTCATTGCATTTGCATTTTCATTAAAATTCAACCATTTGAAATCATTAAGCCACTTTTTATGGAAAGGACGGTTTTTTGATGCAGACGACGTCGATGGGTTTTCTGACAAGTCGCCTGACAGGTTGACGGATTCGTTTTTATTTGACTCGCTGACGCTATCACTTAATTCAGACTCATTTTCACTGTTACCGTTCTCATCTTTATTCGGGGATTGCTTTTTAGGGGCAGAGCCTTTGAAATAATTTAACAAAGACATCGATTGTTTACGTTTCGCCGCCATATTGAAATATGCGTCCTTGTCTACCATTCTTTTTCGTTCCCATTCATTATCGCGGTTTCGGCGTTTCGCCCCACCTCGATTTCGTTACACGATCAATGCGTGTTCATTAACAGGTGCGCAGAGATTCCCAAACAGGTGCGCGGAGATGCCCACTTACAAAACGAGGCATTATGTCATAGGAAAATGGCGACAACACTTTCGTTTTGTTTAAATCAACTGTTTTGAGTTTGAAAGTGTAACAAACTTCTGTCATTTTTGTCTCATGAAAGGTCTGATATTTATTTGGTAATTGATATCTTTTCTGTTCTCCCTTCGACTTTATTTACTAACTTTTTAGTCAATACGGCAAATTTTAAGCCTCAATTTCGGGCGCGCCAAGGGCCCATTTGTAGGAATTCTTCTGCGCCATTCTCTATTTCACTGCGCCAATGGCGCAAAAACGCGTCCTCGGCAGATCTCTGATCTTTTGCTGCAACATTTTCAACTACATTCAATACAAATTATACAATTCTTAATATTTTAAAGCCATAAATGTTAACAGAGATGATTTTAAAAAGACCTTATTTTACATTTATGATTAAAATGATTCTTGTGAATGTCGTAGTTTTCTGTTTTATAAATTTCACCTTTTCACACAGGCAAACATATTTGCGGTAGAAGACTTTGAAAAAATATGCTTGCAAATGGAGAAGCTACTCATACAAAAAGAACACATTTTTCTTTTGCTGCAACATTTTCAACTCTGTTCAATAACAAAATAAAATTAGTTTGTGGGGCTAACTGCTAAGTTTTAAAAGCTCAACGAAAGGGCAATCTCGTAGTTCAGCTGATTAAGAAAATTAGTGTGACACTTGCAGCCATCTCTCTCTCCCTATAACGCGCTTATTTTCACTACTTTATTTATTTGGATGTCAGAGAACCAATGGCACAAGCCATGTAAGAACGGCTTAAACATTACATGTGAGGGAAATAGTACCCGAAAAAAGGACTGTCTGAAAATGTGTCAAGTTATTTTCTTGCATTCAAAACAATAGCAGTCTTTTTTTGATTGACACCTTTAATAACACTTTTAACTGCCAATAGAAAAATACATGTTCTATAGTGTTAGTTAAAAAGTTAATTCATAAAAATAGGAACAAATGTCTCTATTTGAGTCAAAATACCTTTCAGATTAGGTAAACAAGCAACAGTCTTCCATTTTGTTTCCAATGACGCGCACCTTGTGCTCTCAAATTATCGAAAAGGAGAGAAAATAATATCCGTTACCGAAAAGGAAAAAATATACATGATAACACGGATATGGTTAAAACACTTTTTCTCTCTACGTATAAATTAAAATACAAACACCCATTTGCAAATACCAGACGGCGAGTCTCTTTAATGAACAAGAAGCTGTTACAGTGAAGTATATGTACATACTGTGACAGCCTGTAATACGTGTTGAATAAACATGTTTATATATGTGCCACATGTGACGTAATCCACAATCTGTGCTAACTGTGATTTCAACATACAAACCTGTGCCATAAGATAAACACAATTCAACGGAAAGTTTTAGACTACCATGTTATGTATGTTTCATGTAAATCATACATACTTCAAACTGTAACATTACTACACAAACCTGTACCCCAAAATATTAAAAACCAGCATGTAAGGATGTAAAAGTCTAAGTAAACAAACCAGTGCAGAAGAAGACGGGCTAAAAAAGGAGATTATCCTTACTTTAGAGCCCAAAAACCATCATAGAGGTATCATCATAGAGGTATATAATGAATAAAACATCTGAATTACGAAGTAAGACAATATTTTTGGAAATCCATCTCGCCCAGGAACGACCAGAGATAAAAACCATTGTATGGAAAAACCTGTGTCAATTTGTCAATGACAGAGTTGAATGTTATACCTCATTCTATGCAACTTGTAGTTATGTTAACCATAATAAACTATCCGGAAGACAAGATGTGAACTGCTTGCTGTCGTCTGGTAGAATTAATTTATCCCGCCAAATCACAACAATATATACAAATAACTCGCCAATATCTCGTGCTACCCATGCACACAAGCGCTTACGAATAACCCTTTTGAATACGCTACGCGAAGAAAAATATTTCACGCTATTCTACGAAACGCGTAAAATTAATATTCTTCTCTCTACGTATAAATTAAAATACAAACACCCATTTGCAAATACCAGACGGCGAGTCTAGAACATAAACAGAAAGGGCAAGAGGCACGTATTATTAACAAAATTTATTGATTAGGAACTCTTAATCTGGCTTCTAAAGAGACGACTACGTAAACATCCTTGCTATGATAGCTTTTCAGTCTGCATGAGCTTTTCCGTCTGCCATGCCGTTTCCATTTCCACTGTAGATGAACTCGCAGTACATGTATATGTGCACTTTCTCCTAATTAAGTCAGTAATGTTCAATGCCACCGAAGTGGGTATACCACACTCTTTCACGAATGAACTCTTCCCATTTCTTGAAATAACGGAAATATTTTCAAGACTTAATTTCCATTTTTGAAGAAACCAATATATTATTCATGTGCCGCACCAACCCCTCGAAAATAGATTATATATATCCGTTTATCCAGCTCAGATTTAATGAACTGCTCCAAACCTAAACATAAATATGAAACAAAGACATCATTAAAAACATATTCGAATAGCCATAAATCCGAAGAAGAAATATCTGCCGTCAAATAATAACTATCTAAGTCTGCAGCAGTGAATACCTTGGGTAACAGATTTCCATTTTGGAACTATATATAATCGTGCAACGAAATTTTACGACTCAGAAAATCTGCATGTTTGTTTTCATTTCTCGATATCAATTTCGGGACTGAAATAATTGTTCGACCAAATTTTTTTGTTTTTTTGTTTTTTCAATATATCTCTCTTCTACAAACATTCATTATATTGAAACCATTTTTATTATGAGACTAGACTATAACATTCTTTCCCTGCAGCTTATCAATATGAGAAAACACGAACTGCGAACTGCTTCCAGCTCTCGCCATGTAGAGCTCGATCTTGACTCGGGCTCAGACCAAATATCTACGACTTTACTGTCAGTGACACTATGAAAGAACCATAACCAGGTCCACTTGCGTCATCAAATACGATTTCAACAGTGGAGCTAACTGAATCTTTTTGCATTGAAATCATAAGGAAATCGATCATGTTTGCGGACCCTATTAAGTATTGAAATCTCTGAATATTTCGACTGCTATAGACCAGTCATCGCAATTGTAACAACGACTTAGGAAATTTGCTTATCTGTTTTCATTTTTCGATATCCATTTCGGGATAAAACTAATGCTATGTCTTTAACATTGTTCGACTTAACTTTAGAGATTCAGTAAATGTATCGTTCTGCTACCTACATTTATAATATTGCAAACGTTTTTATTATTATACTCGACTAAAACAGTCTTTTCCTGCAGCTTATCAATGTGATAAAATACGATCTGCGAACTGCTTCCAGCTCTCGCCGTGTAGTGCCCGATCTTAACTCGGGCTCAGACCAAATATCTATGACTTCACTGTTAGTGACACTCTATGAAAGAACCATAACCAGATTCTCTTGCGTCATCAAATACGTTTGCAACATTGCAATTAACTGAATCATTTTGCATTGTAATCATAAGAAAATCGATCATTTATACAGACTCCATTAAGTATTAAAATCTCTGAATATTTCGACTGCTATAGACCAGTCATCACAATTGTAACAAAGACTCAACAAATTTGCTTGTTTGATTTAATTTCTCGATATCCATTTCGGGATTAAAATAATGTTATGTCTTTAACATTGTTCGACTTAACTTAAGCGATTTTCAACAAATGTATCTGTCTGCTACCAACATTTGTAATATTTCAATTAACCTCATCATAACAATCCATGAAATGGAAAAGATGCGTTGAGCTATTTCATATTTCCTTCAAAAACAATAACGCTGATGCAAGTACATACAGTTTAACCGGGGCATCCACACTTGCCCTACCCGATCTGCAGTTATACAAATATCTGGTTCTCAAACACCACTTTACCCATGACACAATGCATATATAACAGTGTCACTCTCTATGAAGCAATCAATACCAGATCCACTGGCATCATCAACGACCTTTGCAACATTTCAATTAACCTCTATATTAAAATATTGAATGGGAAAAAAACATGCGTTCAGCAATTTTATATTTCTTTCAAAAACAACTCGTCCTATGCAAGTACATCCAGTTTCACCGGGGCATCTCAGCTTGCCCTGCCCTATATGCAGTAATAACATATTATTGGTTCTCAAACGCACCACTTTATACATAATAGATTGCATCTACAACAGTGACTCTCTAAAACAATATATTCCAGATCCACTGGATTCACCGAAAGACGTTCGCAACATTGCAATTAACCTCCTTATTGAAATATATCAAATGGAAAAAACATGCGTTCAGCCATTTCGTATTTCTTTCAAAAACTACTCTACCTATGCAAAAACCTCAATTTTCGCCGGGGCATCTTAACTTGTCTATCCGATATGCAGTAATAACATATCTGGTTCTCAAACGTACCACTCTACCAATGACGCATTGTATCTACAGCAGTGACACTCTATATGAAGCCATCAATACCAGATCAACTGGCGTCAACAAAGACGTTCGCAACATTGCAATTAATTAACCTCATCATTACAATCCATCAAATGGGGAAAAACATGCGTTCAGCAATTTCATATTTCCTTCAAAAACAATTCTTCCAATGCAAGTACATCTATTTTAACCGGAGCATCCCAACATGCCCTACCTGATATGCAGTTATACAAATATCTGGTTCTCAACGAACCGCTTTACCCATGACGCATTGCATCTACAACAGTGAAACGTTCTAATCTATAGGCGAGTTCAGATGGGCTTCTCTAGGATAGAGAACTGACGTCATGTCTAAATATAAATTCAGAAAAACATGCGCACTAATGCTTTCCATCTGAACGGTGTTTCCTCATCTTAGTAGTAAACCATTCGGAACTCTCGGGTAATTCCGTAATCCTTCATCATCCATTGATGAAACATTCATCCCCGAGATATTCCGGATGAGTAGTAAACATCGTTGGTCGCCATTTTGAAATGCTAGTAACCCCAGGCTTGAGGTGGGTTACTCGGATTCGGGTCAAAAGGTCAAAATGACATCACTAAGGTTAAAAGTATCACCGTTCAAATGGTTTCCGGCTTTTCTCGGATCCCATATGAACTCGCCCAATACCAGATCCACTGGTGTCACTGGTGTCAACAAAGACGTTTGCGACATTGTAATTAACCTCACCGTTACAATCCATCAAATGGAAATATCTATATTCTTACACTAATCATAATCAACATTACTACTTATCTTTGGAATTGTGTGGATACTTGGCGTATCCAACACCACATCATTCGGCATGCCAATGACCGCTTTTCCAACAACGGAAACTAGATCCTGAAACGCTGCTCTAATGACTCCAATTGGAAAGTTCGGTAAATGTTCCATCCGAGTAAGAAGCTCGTTTGTGTCCATGTCCGAGGCTGCCACGTGGATTAATTTCTGGTAAAATCTTAAAACAAGATGTTAGCTGCTTGCTGTCGTCCGGTATCATTAACTTATCTCGCCAATTCAAAACAATATATACAAATAACTCGCTATCTCGTGCTATCCATGCACCCAAGCGCTTACGAATAACCCTTTTGAATACGCTACGCGAAGAAAAAAAATTGATAATCTTGTTGGTGCTTGCAGACGTTATGCAGCTCTATTGAAATAGTTTCAACTGCATTCAAACTTTTTCAAAGATGTATCAAATACAATTTTACAAAAGATAAATTGCTACATTTCCGTGTTTTCTACTTTTTACAAAATTATTCTTTACAATAGCAGTGTTCGAAGTAACACATGTGTCGCCTGCCAATATGTCAGTCAGAGTAAGCGTGAATCTGATAAATACGACCACCAGTGAAGTCTTTGCGACTGCCGTCAGAGGACCCTAGAACAAAGGGAAATGGTAGGGTTCGACAACATGGTGCTGAATCTATTGTCTATGACTAGTCCGTTTATCTTCGTACACTAAGGGAATGGAACCAGCTACTTATAAAGTGTCTTGCCTGGTGCACTAAGGGAATGGAACCAGCTACTTATAAAGTGTCTTGCCTGGTGCATGCAGAATCTATCGTCTACGACCAGTCCGTTTCTCCTCGTACAACAAGGGAACGGAGCCTGATAGATACGACCATCACTGAAGACTTTGTAGCTGCAATCAAGGGACTCTAGAAAATGAAAATGGGAGGATTCGACAACATGGTGCAGAATCTATCGTCTACGACCAGTCCGTTTCTCCTCGTACAACAAGGGAATGGAGCCTGAAAGATACGACCATCACCGAAGACTTTGAAAAAGAAAAGGGGGAAATGGGAGGTTCGACAACACGGTGCAGAAACAATCGCCTACGACATGTCTGTTTATCCTAGTACAGTAAGGGAATAGAACCATGTAAATACGACCACCACTGAATACTTAATACTTTGCGACTGCCATTGATTAATAAATTAGAGGTGGCACCTTCGCATTCCTATCATCATGAATGAGACAAGTGCTATGTAAATATATACCTTTTAAATTAACGCAGTTTTAAATCTCGAGATTGAATTCCCGTCTCATCACACCTTTAAGAAGAAGAAGAAGAAGAAGAAGAAGAAGAAGAAGAAGAAGAAGAAGAAGAAGAAGAAGAAGAAGAAGAAGAAGAAGAAGAAGAAGAAGAAGAAGAAGAAGAAGAAGAAGAAGAAGAAGAAGAAGAAGAAGAAGAAGAAGAAGAAGAAGAAGAAGAAGAAGAAGAAGAAGAAGAAGAAGAAGAAGAAGAAGAAGAAGAAGAAGAAGAAGAAGAAGAAGAAGAAGAAGAAGAAGAAGAAGAAGAAGAAGAAGAAGAAGAAGAAGAAGAAGAAGAAGAAGAAGAAGAAGAAGAAGAAGAAGAAAGAAGAAGAAGAAGAAGAAGAAGAAGGAAGAAGAAGAAGAAAGAAGAAAGAAGAAAGAAGAAAGAAGAAAGAAGAAAGAAGAAAGAAGAAAGAAGAAAGAAGAAAGAAGAAAGAAGAAGAAGAAGAAGAAGAAGAAGAAGAAGAAGAAGAAGAAGAAAGAAGAAAGAAGAAAGAAGAAAGAAGAAAGAAGAAAGAAGAAGAAGAAGAAGAAGAAGAAGAAGAAGAAGAAGAAGAAGAAGAAGAAAGAAGAAAGAAGAAAGAAGAAAGAAGAAAGAAGAAAGAAGAAAGAAGAAAGAAGAAGAAGAAGAAGAAGAAGAAGAAGAAGAAGAAGAAAGAAGAAAGAAGAAAGAAGAAAGAAGAAGAAGAAGAAGAAGAAGAAGAAGAAGAAGAAGAAGAAGAAGAAGAAGAAGAAGAAGAAGAAGAAGAAGAAGAAGAAGAAGAAGAAGAAGAAGAAGAAGAAAGAAGAAGAAGAAGAAGAAGAAGAAGAAGAAGAAGAAGAAGAAGAAGAAGAAGAAGAAGAAGAAGAAGAAAAGGAAGAAGACGAAGAAGAAGAAGAAGAAGAAGAAAAAGAAGAAAAAGAAGAAAAAGAAGAAGAACAAGAGGAAGAGGAAGAAGAAGAAGAAGAAGAAGAAAAAGAAAAAGAACAACAACAACAAGAATATAAATGTTATGGCTCTGGTCAAATCAAGAGCCTTAAACACTTTTAATCCCTTTCCAATTTACAACACACCTGCAGCTGATGACTTAACCCTTTCCCTCATACGACAATTCTGCAGCAGACAACTTTGAACATATTTTGTCAAAAAATTGAAAATCTCTATAATTGAATGGATAACCTATGACTTAAAGTGGAAAACATTGTGGCAAAAGGAGAATTTGCTCGTTTTGAGCAATTTCTTCTTTTGTCACTATGTTTTCAAAAAGCCGTCTGCTGCAGTGGCGTTAGAAAGCGTCTATATGAGGGAAAGGGTAAACACGGCTATCTTACAACATTTGAAAACACATGAATATGAATATTTATACATTGTGACAAAAGGGGTCATTTTGTCTTTTATCACAATAATTTTTATTAAAAGAATTCTAGAGCAGCATCGTGAACATTCGTGCGTTCAGTTCAGACGAATAAAGAGCAATATAAACACAGTTATCTCCCCCTTAAACACCAAGGCACGGAATGTGTTCCTTCCAGACTGTGTGCACGCCACTTCAAAGATGAGTTCCATTATAATAACGTCTACATATCTACACACCTTCGACAACACAATCACAGGTTTCTAAGTGTTAACCCTTACTGTTGCCTCTGCAACAGACGACTTTTGAATGATTGATTGATAGATTGATTGATTGATGAAGCAATTATTACAAGGAGTACCTTTGACTTTGATTCATACTTTGGGAGTTCCAGAGACATAGTTATAAACAACTTGAGTTCAAGTGACTTAGATATTTTGTGTTACATTTATCTAACATTGTTGGGGTGCCAAAATCTGTATCTGCTTTAAAGCGACTGAACTCCAGATACCCAATTGTCGAAAAAAAAAAATCCAATTTTAAGAAAATAAGTGTTATTTTTGTATTTGGGGCATTAAAATATGATAACTGACATATTATATACCCTATAATCGGTGAGATTTTCTTGTTTTCGATACTTTTTCCATCGCAAATTCTACCCTGTCCGTAACGGGGTAAGTATTTTTAAATAGGAAACCCCTTCATCGGGACAATTGAAAACGACTCAAGTTCACTTTATTGATAAAAAACGATACATTTTCTAACCCTGGTTTTACTTGGATAACATAAAGAATAACATTTAGGGCGAATTCGATTTTTTTTTTTTTTTTTCGTGCCATCTGGATTTCAGTCGCTTTAAGTGATAATTAAACATTGTTGAACTGTTCTTGTAGTGACGTAACATTTTTAAAAACAGAAAACGCGCATAACACTATTCTGAAATATTCAGAAAAATAACCTGATATATCAACCCTAACTCACATACCCCCATACAGACCATTTGTGACGCTTCTGCAGTAGACGACTTTTGAAAATATTGTTACAAAAGAAGAAATTGCGCGGTATATTTATCTTCTACGGAGAATTTGCTTCGGTATCAGAAAGGGTGAAATTTGCCCAATTTCTAAAAAAATTCTCCTCTGAATTAGCTTGTCTGATACCACTATAACGTGGTACAAATATACTCATATTGATTTGTTGAAAAACACGGCAATCAGGCGGCATATGAAAAGAGGCATTTTTTTAAAAAAAAACTACACTCTTATGAAACTGCTTGGATGGTTGTGTCCGATTCCTAGGTTATTTAATGGAACTGTTCCTTCAGTGACTCTCTACGAAAATGTTTTAACCCATATTAATTAGTTGAAAAAAGGGAAACTAGTCGGCATCAGAAAACTCTATTCTTATGAAAGTGCTTTTCTAATTTGTTCTCCAATGACCCTCTTCATAATTATTTAAGTCATATTGATTGGTTGAAAGACATAGTTACCAGGCGGCATCAGAAAAAAATGAACTTTTAGCTTCAAATGACATCTCATCCTAATCCACTTATCAAATTTCAACAGAATTTCACAGGAATGTTTTGGTGGTCCTCTTTCAAATTTGTTTAAAGACATAAATTCTAAGGATAACTTTTGTTGCGGCAGCAGGAAGGGCGAAAAATGCATAAACAGTACAATTCTTCTTCTCCTCTGAATCCGCTTGTCAGATTCAAAGAAAATCTAGTACAGATGGACCTTGAGTGATTCTCTATAAGATTTGCTTAATGCCATATTGATTGGTTGAAAAGCATGGCAGCCAGACGGCATCAGAAAGGGGGCAAAAATTACAAAACTTAATAGTTCCATTTCTATTCAAGTTTTTGTCTGATTTCAGGATACATTTGTTATTTAGCGGAAATGATCTGTTAGTGACCCACTACTTAATTTGTTCAAGCACAATTGATTGGTTTGAAAATAAAGCTGCCATGCTACAACAGAATAGGGGTAAAATGAACTTTAAGCTTTAAACAAAATCTCCATTAGGCCGATATTAACCAAACTTCACGGGAATGTTACGTTGGTGGGACTCTTACACACTGTTCAAAGATTTAATATCATAACAAATGTCCTTTATTGATACGTTTCGCTTAGAGTGTCCACTCCTAGCAGTGTCATTCACGCTCTTGGTTTAATTGTCTATGAAATTAGCAGTTACACATATGCTACATACAGTATGTGTATACCAAGTGACTTTTACGTCACAAATGCTACGGCGATCAGCAATATTTTACTTCGGTTTTGAAGTAAAAACAATGGTAACTATTTTATTTCTTCATCAATTTTAATGAAACTTGAAGCAGTCTACGCCACTTACAGAGGCCTATCTCCGGTTATTTTGCGGAGTTTGATTAGTGGTTTAGTTTCTTCAAACACTTCGACGAACCTTTTCTCAAAATGTATTAATATCGCCGACAGCCGGAGCATTATCAAAACTGGATTATAAGATCAGGTTCGTCGACGATGTGTTTGAAAAACTAGACCACCAATCAAACCTGTAAAAGCCGGAGATAGGACATTGTAAGCGGCGTAGACTGCACCATGTTTCAATAAAAAGGGGGAAGAAATGAAGTTACCATTATTTTTACTTCTTATCAAGATAAATTATTGCTGTCTGACGATGCAAATATGACGTCAACAGTCACGTGGTATACACACACTGACATATATAGCTATCACTCAGGGGATCGATTCAAACACACCCTTGCCCTCTGTTTTGGAGATGAAAATCTCTTTTGTACATTATTACATTGTTTTTGGTTTAGGGCTTTTTATATTAATCTATTCATTTTTATACACATTTTCTATCAAAATAGAAGCTTGCAATCAATTTCGTTTAACGGACACTTAAAGTAAACTATAATACTGGAGATGAACAACCAGAAAATCATTCAAAACGCAACTGTTTTCGTAGATTTCACTTCTGTAGTTACTGTTTACTGTTATTATTGTAAACATAGATTGTAATATTAGATTGCTTACTATGAATGCGTTAATTGGTTCAGTACAGTCAATAAATAGAAAGACACTGTACTGTGATGAATGTTCCTGGTGGGATTTCCATAGAGCTATTGTGTAATATAATCATTAAAAAAGTACCATGTGGAGCGAATGAGATATTCGGATTTGGGGTCAATTAATTTTCACAAGACCAACAAGAATTTATAATCTAGGAAATATTTCATTATGGCCTGATGGGATTTTCTTTTAGATAATTATTTCTATATGTACTTCTGCATTTCCTTAACCGATCGCAATTCCACCTTCGATACTTTCAGTACTTTGATTAAACCATTATGCAGACGTCAAATTATCGTTGATGCGAAAGCCCTGGGTACGATTAAAGAAGAAGTAAAAAGTGTCCCCCTGTCAATACTATTTGCAATGTGTTTTACGTCGCTTTCAACATATTTTCAGTTATTCCTTGATAACTACCAGTACCACCGCTCCATTTAACCTGATACCAGTGAGTCAGCCGCAAATGCTAACATCATAATCCTTCAGGAGCGCCAAGAAGGAAAAGCCATTATACTTACAATGTTTAACGTCTTTGCTATGACCCGGTCGGGGATCGAACCAGCGCAACCCCGCACTCTCAAAGCTGACGACACAGACAGTAGGGTAGTCAGATGTCGTCTTTATACTATTAGGGGGAAAGGGATAAACAACATTCAGGGGCGTAGCTTGGCAATAATCGTCTCGTGAGAAAATCAACATTGTGGACTCTGCGAAAAGTATCGACCCGGATCAGCCTAAAGCATGCCACACAGGCGTACCCGGATATACACTTTTCGCCTCCTGTGGGTTTTCTGTTTCAGGAATCACTACTCCATTTATCCCCCCTTAGATGAAATGTGTCGTCCGGATCAGTCTGTGCGGATAGCGCAGGCTGATCTGGTCGATACATTACGCGGATGTGTATCGCTGCAGCTGCATTTTGGGGGCATTTTTAGAAAAAATGTGTAGGCACGTGCCTACAGTGCCTAAAGGGAGCATTCGACAAATCATTCGAACATTGATTTATTGTTTACGATGCCGATTTAATACTGTTCACAAACAAAAGACGATTATTTATTTCCTCCATTGCTGGGATTAAGGATGAACCCAGAGAAAGTGGCGTACACTTCGTCATCGGCCCCGTACAGCTGGTTCGGGTCTCGGCTTTGTAAATGGATCTGGTCACCTATAAACAAAATTCAGAGCTCTAGATAATGGTCATTTTTAATGTTCTAAAATCCTTATTTGAAACTCAAACCCTATGTGTTTGGGTACTCAAAAGAATCGTCTCACTGAGAGGATTCTTTTGAGTGCCTACAACATAGGTAGATTAACTCTTTCTCTTTTGTAACAAACAATGCAGATTCAGATGAGACAGCTCAATGAGCTGTGTCTCCTGAAATCTGCATCGTTTGCCACTTAGACATCAAATTTCACCAACATTCCTGTTTGAGCAACATGGAAGAGTCGACTTGTGAACGAGTTAAACAAAATATACTGCAGTAGGGCTTCGCGACCATGCTTTCCGCTATCTTCTACACGGAGCGTGATCAAGTTGTCAATGAAGATTTCGAATAAGTACGTTACCTTTTGCTAACGTAATAATGATGGATTTACTAACGGAAGCGTAGTCACCGCTGTTAAGAATAAATACGTTACCTTGTGCTAACGTCATAACGATGGACGGAAGCGTAGTCACCGCTGTTATGAATAAATACATTATCTTGTGCTAACGTAATAACGATGGAGTTACTAACATAAGCGTAGTTACAGCTGTTATGAATAAATACGTTACCTTGTGCTAACGTAATAACGATGGAGTTACTAACGGAAGCATAGTCACCGCTGTTATGAATAACTACGTTACCTTGTGCTAACGTAATAACGATGGATTTACTGACGGAAGCGTAGTCACCGCTGTTATGAGTAAATACGTTACCTTGTGCCAACGTCATAACGATGGAGTTAGCATACTGACGGAAGCGTAGTCACCGCTGTTATGAATAAATACGTTACCTTGGACTAACGTAATAACGATGGTGTTACTAACGGAAGCATAGTCACCGCTGTTATGAATAACTACGTTACCTTGTGCTAACGAAATAACGATGGATTTACTGACATAATCATAGTCACCGCTGTTATGAATAAATACGTTACCTTTGACTAACGTCATAACGACGGAGTTACTAACGGAAGCGTAGTCACCGCTGTTATGGGCGTAGGCGGTTACCTCGTACACGTTGTTCTTAAAGAGGTCCAGATGGAGTTTTCCGTCCTGAAATGGTTGATTGCAATTTAAAACTGTCCCACATATAAAAAAAAAAAAAAACCTGCAGCAGACAACTTTGAATACAAATAGTTTCAACTATGGAAACTGTCAATAATCGGAAAAAAAAAATGAATAAAGTTGAAAATATTGTGTCAAAAGGAGAAATTGCTCATAATGCGCAATGTCTCTTTTTGAAACAATGTTTTCCAAAAATCGTCTGGTGCAGAGGCGTCAGAAAGCGACTGTTCGCGCATAACGGCTATAACTACTGTTACTGAAATGATTGATTGAAATCTAAAGCAGTTTTCAGTACTTTTCAGTTACATTATATTCAAAAGTCGGCTGCTGTAAAGGCTTCATACAACAATTCTGCAGCAGACGACTTTGAACGTTTTTTGTCAAAAAATGGAAAATCTCTTTAATTGAATGGATAACCTATGACAAAAAGTGGTAAACATTGTGGCAAAAGGAGAAATTGCACGTTTTGTGCAATTTCTTCTTTTGTCACTATGTTTTCAAAAAGCCGTCTGCTGCAGAGGCGCCAGAAATCGTCTATATAAGGGAAAGGGTTAACTCACAATATTTTCAAAAGTCGGCTGCTGTAAAGGCTTCAGAATGCGTCAGGCTTAACCCTTTCCCTCATCCAACAATTCTGCAGCAGACGACTTTGAACACTTTTTGTCAAAACATAGAAAATCTCCATATTTGAATGGATAAACTATGACAAAAAGTGGAAAACATTGTGGCAAAAGTTTTGAAAAAGCCGTCTGCTGCAGAAAGGCGTCAGAAAGCGTCTTTATGAGGGAAAGGGTTAAATCACAATATTTTCAAAAGCGGCTGCTGTAAAGGCTTCAGAATGCGTCGGGCTTAACCCTGGTTCCCTCATACAACAATTCTGCAGCAGACGACTTTGAACGTATTTTGTCAAAACAGAACATCTCCATAATTGAATGGATAACTTGTGACAAAAAGTGGAAAACATTGTGGCAAAAGGAGAAATTGCACGTTTAGTGCAATTTCTTATTTTGTCACTATGTTTTCAAAAAGCCGTCTGCTGCAGAGGAGTCAGAAAGGGTCTATATGGGGGAAATGGTTAAGAGGTCTATGCTCCAAAACTCAGTACATGAGTAGCGAATGATGCAGTCTAAGGTTAGACTGCTTGGATGTGCAGGCTAACCTTGATCTGCATCGTTCATAATTGTAATTATCACATAAAGCCCTCCCTGCGAGTGTTAAAATTCCATTACATAAATAGCATATGACACTTCTAATTTGGTTTCCAGTCTTACGGTCAAGTATATGTTACAACGCGGAAACCAAACAATGAATATGACGTCATGTCAGCGGTTTGAATTTAAACCGTTAGTCACTTTGGCGCCAAAATCGGGCAAATTTCAAGTACATCTTTTTGAAATACGCCTCATAAATCACTTTATGTGTTAGATAGAACTGCCACCACTTACCAGATACTTATGTTGAATATTTCCGTGAAATTCATGGCGGATTTCGCGTTATATACAAAATAACATGATATCTTAAAATTTATCGTGATGCCAGATAATTAAATTAACATGAATGTGTTCGTGTTAGTGCACTAAACTGCCAGCGATTATATCTAGATAATTTAAGGATTTTCATGAAACTTGGTATTTATCATGAAAATGTTATCTAACGCGTTATGATATCCAAAAATAGACACATTTAATTCGGAACGCTTTGTAGGGACCCTTGGTTAGGTCGGTGTTGCCTTTTGCATTTGTACTCCAATTCCGAGTCCGGTAATGACTGTTGTCGGTCGGCACTGTAATCTGTAATTTAGATATCTGGTAACATGAAAACTTATTGCTAACACGATTACTTAAAATAAACGTGATAAATAGAAAATTCCGAGATATATTTTTATTAAGTGGTTGGCAGTCTAAAGCACTAACAGGATAAAGAAAGCATGTTAAGTAATTTATCTGGTATCACAATAAATTTTAAGTTATCATGTTATTTTGTAAATAACGCGAAATCCGCCATGAATTTCACGAACATTTTCAAGATAATTATCTGGTAAGTGGTGGCAGTTCTATGCCACCATACATTCGTGATTATTTATTATCACTTTTAATAAACTCTTTAACTAATCTGAATATGGCAATCGCGAAGGTTCGCTGCATATCACCTTTATAAACTCGTTTAACTCTTTCAGCGTGACAGGCAGTATTGAGATTTTTGCAAACAATGCAGATTCAGGTCAGCTCGTAACGAGCTGTCTCACCTAAAATCAGCATTGTTTGCCTTTTAGTTACCAAAACAGTCCAAAACTTTCATAAATAGAGAAATGGACACACCCGATTTTGAACATGGAAGAGCCTACTTTAAACAATTCGGCGCTGAAAGGGTTAATACAAGTGATACTAAATAAACACTCATGAAACATCCTCTATGTAAAAGTCGTGCATAAGATTCAGGACACGTTTATGTCAGGGGGTATATCCTACATTGCATATGGTGAACTCAAGTGGTCATTTTTTCACACCGGAGACACAAACCACAGGTGCCAGTCTCGTTTAAAATCTAAAAATAGCATTTGACTATATATAGACTGGCATCTGTGACACAAACTAGCTGTATCCACATGCAGATTTATTGAAATCAACCTTTACCACTATCAGCTTGTAGCTTTTTACTTTCCTATCGAACTATACGTATTGGCGTACGTGCGTTTTACTTGGGAACGTTCCTGTAATGTTGATTAAAATATTAATTTGGACCCGAGTCTAGTAGCCGGCTTACTAAATTATGACCAAAAATGTTATGGTAGGGGTAGGCAACTCCAGACTATTTGCACCCAGTCGGAACTCCTCGGGTAATTCCGTCATCCTTCATCATTGGTGAAGAATTCATCACCGAGTTATTTCGAATGTATTTGCACCTAATTGTATGTGAGTTTGTGGTATCGGAATTTTCCGGCTTAACTCGGAAACTCGATTAAAACATCGTCTACTTCCGTAAATAGCCGATTGGTCCAATTGAAGTCTAACCTATAAACATGTACTCACAGTCTCGGAAAGTCCATGATAGATGAATACATATGTTCCGTCGGTAGGGGCGCTGAAAATACCAGTAGATGCGTCGTATCCGTTACCTGTAAAATAGGGGAAAAAAAGACCGGTGCTCCAGGTGAATCAAACTTAACGTAATTATTACAATTCTTTGGGGGAAAAAAAGACCTGTCTGCGCATCCCTGAGGATATTGCTTGAGAGAGGTTTCTTGAAACCTTTTTTGATTTATTGGCGAACAGTGAGATCCATATCGCACTGCGTGCATGGATCTGGCTCTAGATTTGATCGCAATTGCTTTCGGAGTCCCTTGCACCAAGTATCTACCAGTAATACACATATAACGTTCTTCGATTACGTCGAGAGCATGTTGTCTGGAGTACTGGTACCAGACAGCCGGAAACAGGTGTTTAGGTGAACTGGTACCAGATGACCAGGACTGGCTGCCGTGCCATGACTGAAATGTCGTTGAAAAGGTGCATAACGTGTAAAGGTCGTCTGCTTCAGAATTGTCGTATGAGGGAAAGGGTTAAGGATATTTATGCACCTTTTCAACGACATTTCAGTCATGGCACGGCAGCCAGTCCTGGTCATCTGGACCCAGTTCACCTAAACACGTTTTGTGCAATTTCTTCTTTTGTCAGTATGTTTTCAAAAAGTCGTCTGCTGCAGAGGCGTCAGAAAGCGTCTACATGAGGGAAAGGGTTAAATAAATGAGCTTGTGTGGGACACACACATAAAAGAAATTTGTTTTGGCCTCAATGAAAATCCAACGAGAAACATTAGTAACTTACCAAGTAAACGCCGTGATATAACTGAATAAATGTAGAAATCGGAGTAAAACTGGTACCATGCAAACTAAAGTTCTAATAACGTAGAATGATTTAAAATAGGGTCGTTAGTAAGATTGTTCGAGAGCTTTAAGTGGCTAGTCAAGTGCTTATCCTTACTTTCATTCCGTCTCAGCGTTTAATATTTTTAGTACGCGATTAAAACTGGATATTAAAACGGTTTTTATAAAACAAAAACTGTGACGACAAACTTTCTGATTTACGGATTTTATATCGTCCAATACTTTTCGTTAAAAAATACCGCATTTACCTTATAGTTTTTAGTCAAATTAAGACGCTTACATCGCCGTCTGTTCATAAAAAGGGTCAGAATGTATGTGGGAAAACTGCATATGAGAATAACCCTTTCCCGCATACACGGAAATATATATAAGTATTGAAATCATTGCTCCAATAAGCATTGTATGCCTTTGTCCCGATGTTTTTCGATGCAGTCTGCAGCATATGCGTCGAAATGCGTCTTCAAACGTGTAAATCATCTACTTGATAATAACAAAAGATTTTGAAATATTGTGAGAAATCGAGCAATTGTTAAACAAAGGTTATTTCTACTTCATAAGCAATTTCGCCTTTTTCTACAATATTTTCAACACTAGTTAATACTTTCGTTAAATCGGAGGATAAATATGTTTACCTAGTTATTTTCAAAGTCAACTGCCGTATAGTTGTTCTATGTGATTTGGGTATGACGTCACGTCATTTCTGGATGATGCTTAGTAATGTTTTCGTAACGTCGTTACCTTATACTGTATGGATGTTTCCGGTGAAGCTATACATTTAATGATATTGCTCGCGTAGTAATTTTCACTAAATAAGGTAGGACCGTTTCCGGTGCTGACGTCAGTTTATGATTCGGTGATGACGTCAACAAACACTTAAAAAAACCAATTAAGTCATTTCCTGAAATGCCTTCAAAGTGACGGGATTGTAGTTATAATAAATTAGTCATTAAATTAGTCATTAAACAACTGACTTTCATATACTTTAGCATAAACAACTTAATGTTTAAAAAGGTTGACTTTTTGGTCCACTCAAAGGATTTCACAATATCATTTTGCTTGCAACACTCTGTCCAGAGGGCGCCACCATTATGGTAGGATCAGGTAACTCAAGACTAACCCTTACCTAAGTTGAGAAAGACCTTATTAAAGGCGACGTTCACTCCTGTTGTTACGTTTAACATCTGATCGAGTCCAGCCGAAAAAGCGACAAATGGTGCGTTTTGTCGTTTGGCTTGATGACCTGAAATGCAAAGTTGGTATTAATCCTTTCCCACATATAGGCGCTTTTTGACACCCCTACAGGGGACGTATGTCGCAAAAGGAGACATTTCTCAGACTCTTTTAAAGAGATTATCCATTGTTCTTGCCTAGATTTTGTCAATGTCGTCTGCATGCAAAATTTGCTGTATGTGTAAACAAGTAAACATAAGCTAAATCTGTATAACAATTCACATCGTAATTCAATGCCGCTTCGTTGTTGTTGATGTTGATGCTCTGTGTTCGTGTACCCTCTCACTCGGCTATATAGCCATTTTACCAGCAAATGCCGCTCTGCTCTTAACATTCCTCTTAACATTCCTATAAATATAGGGTAATCGAGGGCTTGGCATGAAACGGTTGTAACTAAAAACCTATGTTGAAATTCCTGGTTTAGGGGCAATTTTGAGCCCTTTGTAAACAACGCAAATGGTCATCGTCAGACTTAAGTGAGTGGTTTATTTCGGTGCTATATTTAGAATGGGAGTGACAACGTCTTTAGTCACATTTACTTCTTCGCCAGGCTACACAACTTTACAAGTTTGATCCGTGTGTTCTCAAGTATCTGATTGGTCAGAAGCAAATTCGTTCTCCCAATTGACCAATCAGAAGCCTTTTTTCATTTTAGCATGGAGTTCATTTCCGAGCACTGAGAACGTTTTTAGAGTTTCATAGTTTTAGACCCAGCTGGTCTAGTAGTTTGCAGATAATGAAGTGCTAACAAACATTTAAATATGCGAAATCTTTCTAGGTATGTACTGTTCGTATAAGTATTAACTCTTTCACTGGCGAATTTCACAAAGTCGACTCTTCTATATTGAAAAATTGGACTACTGCATTGTTCGTCGAACAAGACATTCGGTAAAATATAGTGCGTGGTTTATTTCGGTGCAATATTTAGAAAACATTTTTAGTCGCATTTAGCTATTCAACGGTCTAGTATTTTGTAGATGATGAAATGCTAACAAACATTTAAATATGCGAAATCTTTCTAGATATTTACTGTTTGTATAAGTATTAACTCTTTCACTGTCGAATTTCACAAAGTCGACTCTTCCATGTTGAAAATTGGACGACTGCATTGTTCGTCGAACAAGATATTTGGTAAAATATAGTGCGTGGTTTATTTCGGTGCTATATTTAGAATTGGAACTGAAAACATTTTTAGTCGCATTTACCTCTTCACAGGTCTAGTATTTTGCAGATAAATAAATATGCGAAATCTTTCTAGGTATTTACTGTTTGTATAAGAATTAACTCTTTCACTGGCGAATTTCACAAAGTCGACTCTTCTATATTGAAAAATTGGACTACTGCATTGTTCGTCGAACAAGACATTTGGTAAAATATTATTTTTAAGTGGAAAATAATGCAGATTTCAGGAGAGACAGCTCGTTATGAGCTGTATCACCTGAATTCGCATTATTTGCAAAAACAACCTGAAATTGCCTTTGTCAGCAAAAGGGTTAAGCTTTCTTAAAGGCCTCTCACAAGAAACTTCGCTATTTCATTGTTTAGAAAGAAATTCTGAAAAGGACGAATGCATGATACATACCAAGTTCCATGGCCATGGCCGTGGTGGCAACTGCGAGTATCATCAGTACCTTCATCCTGTAATAATATAACATTTGAGCCGTCCCGCGAGAAAAAACCAACATTGTGAAAACTAAAAATGCTCCGATTTCGATGAAATTTGGTTTTCAAGTAGATATAGGTGTGGCGAGTTCATTTCCGGTATCGACATTTTATCCTGCGACGGCCATTTTGGATTCAAAATGGCTACCGAAAGCTAAACATTCTCCGATTTCGATGAAATTTGGTTTTCAAGAGTTAGTTTAAACTTATTTATTTTAAATCGATTGCGAAACAAGCTTTAAGCTTATATTAATCACGCTCGATGTCTGCTTCCTGGATACTTAACCAGTACTCGCGCCGATTGTGTGGAAAAATCCCAAAGTCAGGACCCGCTCATCACGGGACTCGAACCAGGGACCTTTGATGTGAGAGGCCGACGCTCTACCTCTGCACCACTGTCTTCCACAAGAGTTCATTTCGGGAATTGAAATTTTATCTCGCGGCGACCATTTTTTATTCAAAATGGCCGTCGACACGGATCAGCCTAAGCATGCCGCGCAGGCTAACCCGGATAGACACTTTTCGCCTCCTGTGGATTTTTGTTTCAGGAATCATTAATCTATACCTCTATCCCCCCTGAGACGGAATGTGTCGGCCCGGATAAGTCTGCGCGGACTGTGCAGGCTGATCTGGCTCGATACATTACGCAGAGGCCATAATGTTGGATTTCTCGCGGGACGGCTCATATTATAAAGAATTATGAGTAATATCTCCTTTTTGCTACAATGTTTTCAAAAGTCCTCTGTTGCAGAGGCGTTAAAAAGTTTGTATGTAGGATTGGAAACAAAGAATGATTGACTGGTTATACATGGAAATTAAAATCATATGCATTGTTATGGTCTTTTACGCCTCTTTAAACCATTTCCCAGTATTATGATGGCTTATTCTTGGTAAGTTCCCATTATTAATGGTCGATTTTTCCTGACACCAGCGAGTCAGGCGCAATGCTAACTCAACAATCCTGACCGGGGATCGAACCCGTGACCATCAATACACGAGGAGGACGCTCTAGGGTAACGCCACTAAGATGGCATTCTTAAAAAGCACAAACAAAACCACAAAAGCCGAGCCAATCTTCATTAATCAATTTTAACAGATATAATTTCTCTTTTCGAAAGATATTCGTCGTATATGCTTGTTTAACCCTTTCCCACATCTAGACGCTTTCTAACACCTCCGCATCAGTTTTTTTAAAAACATTTTGGCAAAATGAGCACTTGCTCATATTGATTAAAATATTTCCTTCGTAACAATGTTTTCAATTTCATTGAAATAATTGTTCTTTCGTTAATAGTCAGTTTCCATATTTTTTACTAAATGTATTCAAAGTCGTCTGTTGCATATTTGTTGAATGTGGGAAAGAATTAAAACAATACATATGAAATGTTGATTAAGCTCAATATTGTCGATAAAATAATAAATTGAATTTTTTAAACATTACTTACATTTTTGTTTATTTTTTGAACAAGTCTGTTTATTAAATAAAATTAAAATGGACTGTTAAAATGAATTCTGCTGAAAGATAGCGTCTGGGTCAACTGCCGCGTGATAGTCCTCCGCTATCTGTCAATTAGAACTAGTTATGTCTGCGAAACGTTGACCTTTCCAAACAGGGACTCATGAAATGAAACAGTGCTTTCCCACTTGCAGAGGCATTTTGACGCATCTGAAACAAATTTTTGAAAAACAAAAACTGAAAATTCATATATCTTCATATAACCTTTTACCTCTTACGACAATTATGCAGCAGACACCTTTGAACATATTTTGTAAAAAAATGGAAAATCTCTATAATTGAATGGATAAACCAATGACTAAAAGTGGAAAACATTGTGGCAAAAGGAGAAATTGCTCGTTTTGAGCAATTTCTTCTTTTGTCACTATGTTTTCAAAAAGCCGTCTGCTGCAGAGGCGTCAGAAAGCGTCTATATGAGGGAAAGGATTAAAGCTCTTTTGTTCTGTAGATTTGTTGAATGTGGCAATGGGCTTAACTATTGTATCGTCACCATTGTCCGAGACTTGTTCTCTTGTAGATCTTTGCAAGAAATCAATAAGTCAATACGATATTTATCCTAATATCCCAATTCTCTACAGTTGAAAATGTAATCATTGAAAAGAGTTGGTAAAAAAATAAAGAGCATTTTTGTCTTTTGCAACAATTGCTTTCAAATTCGACATTATGTGGGAAAGGGTTAAAACCGCATTACCCGCAGCTCATATGACTTTAGAGACCGCCCCGATGGTGTAATGGTCGAGCGTCCGCCTCGGGTGCGGGAGGTCGCAGGTTCGATCCCCGGCCCGGTCACACCTAATACTTTAAATATGTTAGTAATGGCTGTCCTCTTTGACGCTCAGGGTTGTAGGCTTAGCATTATGACTGCATGGCTGGTGTCAGGATAAATGAACAATTAGTACCGGTAACTTACTGAGGAAGTTATGTAAATGAAACATTGTTGAAAGCGGCGTAAAACACCAAACAAACAAAGCCTATTTGATGTTCATCATTGTCATTCAATGATGCTACATGTAGCCCATTGGTCTACTTTTATTTAAATAGTGTTTCGTGGTGCTCTCAATAGTTTTTGGACGGTACCCCTTAGGGTACTGTCTATAGCCATGTGCATTTTGAGAAATCGTACAACAATTGGCTCCCTGATTATAAACAGTATGACAGTGTAAAGCTGGGTACCAAAAACCGAGAGGGCTTTTTTTTATACCCACAACAAAAAAGTAGTGCCAATTATCAGGCAATATAACTGCTTTTCTAAAACATTGGTGAATCAAGATATCTGAATTTCTAAAACGGACTGTAAAAAGGCAGCATTAGTGGATGAAGTATTACGTTTACAATTTTGCGTTGAAGTTTGAATTAATATATTCATAAACAATGTATGAATATATTTTGTTTAGTTATATCAAGGCGCCCCCGGATGACCTAACAGAACTGCCATTACGTTTATTCTGTTACCACCGTGAATGTGATCCGCGCTTCTCTTTATGCAAATCAGGGTAGCCACTGCAGCCATCTTAATTTCTTTGGGTCGCAAATGTCGAATACTTGGAAGTAGTAGGAAAAGGGTCATATTTACACTAACTGAATGAAACGTTGTAATTAAAGCGAGCCGTCATTTTCTCATCGAAATTTGCCCATTCCCTTAACTATTTGAAATTTGAAGAGGCTTCATTTTAATTTCAAACCTGAGAGGGTAAACAATTCGAACAATGATGCCGTCTAAAATGAAACCTTAATTGTTTAGAAGTGACAAAGTCAATATAATAGAGAAAACAAATGTTTTGGGTTTTGACCCACACTGGTCTCCTGCTCTCGAGGCAATGCTGTAACATAAACGTCACTGAGGCCGGTACGCAAATACCTAGTCAATGCTCTGAACATGTGGTATTTCTGCTGACATGACTTATTTGACGATATTTGATAACTTTTCAGTCGACCTTTTCTCCTAAATTGGTGTTATAGTCATTGCTCTGAAAATGTGGTATTTCGGCTGACATGACTTATTTGACGATATTGATCACTTTTCAGTCGACATTTTCTCCTAAATTGGTGTTATAGTCATTGCTCTGAACATGTGGTATTTCTGCTGACATGACTTATTTGACGATATTGATCACTTTTCAGTCGACCTTTTCTCCTAAATTGGTGTAATAGTCATTGCTCTAAAAATGTGGTATTTCTGCTGACATGACTTATTTGACGATATTGATCACTTTTCAGTCGACCTTTTCTCCTAAATTGGTGTAATAGTCATTGCTCTAAAAATGTGGTATTTCTGCTGACATTACTTATTTGACGATATTGATCACTTTTCAGTCGACCTTTTCTCCTAAATTGGTGTTATAGTCATTGCTCTGAAAATGTGGTATTTCTGCTGACATTACTTATTTGACGATATTGATCACTTTTCAGTCGACCTTTTCTCCTAAAGTGGTACTATCTCTTGATAATTTAGTGAATGCTTGAGAAAAAGGTACAAGTTGGCATTTATGAACGACGGTGTTTTGGTTCAGAAAATATTGTCCACCCGCTCAGTATATCTACACAAGTTGACAGAATCTTCGAACAAGCCTTCGAACAAGTAAGTAATACACGCACAGTAAAGTTTCCAGATTGCACAAGCTGATCTGGGTATATAGTGTTAACAAATGCGTACTCGTACCTTTACTCACGCACCGGCTCAAATGTACATGTCTTAGTGCAGACCGTGTGTGCGCCCTTCTGGTCGACAAAAATCTTATCTATCGGTATCAAAAATAGGTCGCATAGCACAAGGCAGTTATTCCATCACATCTAAGGGTTTAGAACTCACAAGACTTGCTGTGTACCACCATGATGTTCTTTTTGTTTTGCTTCGGTGCGGCGCTAGCCTACGGTATGCTTGACTTTCATTGTTTTATTTGCGTTTTCACTTACGCGTCTTTCAACATTGTTTTGTTCATATTGCGATACGTTAATTTACTAGTTGATTGATTGATTGATTGGGTTTTAACGCCGTTTTTAACAATTTCTCTGTTATATCACGGCGGCCAGTTCACCTACTCATGCGTTTCCTGGTGTTCTCACACCAGTACTCCACACAACAATCTTCCCAAGCAACTGGCTGCTTTTCCACATAGACTTAGCCCATTGGTGGAAGAGGAATGACGCATGTAGCATTGACTTTTGTCAATCCTCGGGATTCGAACTCACAACCCCCTGGATTGACAGCCCGCGTCGCTACCGACGGAGCTACCGGGGGCTCGGCTAATTTACTATGTTTATGAGCTTTTCCACGTGATATGACTTAAAGATTGTTGCAAACAGCGTAAAAAAAAACCAGAAAAGCCATTTCTGAATTATGAGACACATTTGTCATGAACACATTTGAGTCGCCCGCGAGAAAACCAACATTATGGATTCATGTGCGTAATGTATCGACCCTGATCAGCCTGCGCAGTCCGCGCAGGCTAATCCGGGCCGACACATTCCGTCTCAGGAGGATTAAGGTATAAAGTAATTATTCCTGAAACAGAAAATCAACAGAAGACGAAAAGTTTCTGCCCGGATTAGCCTGCGCGGCATGATTAGGCTGATCCGGGTCGATACAATGTTATTTTTGTTGTGGAATGGCTCAAATATATTCTGACAGCAGACGGATTGATCGGTAACCTCTACCAGAATCCCGTAAGCACCAATGAGGAAAATCTACTACATGTGTGTCCGCTTACAAAGTAGTTTGTATGTACCGATATATGAGGCGTCGCGCGAGAAAAACAACATTATGGCCTCTGCGTAAAGTATCGATCCGGATCACATAAAGCATGCCGCGCAGGCTTACCCGGACAGACACGTTTCGCCTCCTGTGGATTTTCTGTTTCAGAAATCAATACCCTATACATATATCCCCTTGATACGGAATGTATCGGCCCGGATCAGTCTGCGCGGACTGCGCAGGCTGATCATGGTCGATATATTACGCAGAAGCCATATTGTTGGTCTTCTCGCGGGACGGCTCATATTAAGAAAGAATGCTATCGTAGTTGTATTTCATTTTTTTCTATTTGTAGTAAATGCTGAAGTGGTAGCATTTTCAGCGGGGAAGAGCTCGAACGGCACCTACGTGGTGGATGAAACCATCAAATATGATAAAGTTTTTGCAAACCTCGGCAATGGCTACAACACGGCAGATGGCATCTTTACGGCTCCAACCGCCGGTCTCTATTCTTTCCAGGTAAGCTATCGGGCCATATACCGGCGGGCCATATACGGGCCATATATTGGCCATATTGGTACGGGCGGGCCATATACGGGCCATACACGGTTTTACAAGGGCTATATAGGGCTTTATACGGGCCATAAACGGACCACACACAGGCTATATACGGGGCCATATACGGATTATTACGGGCGGGCCATATACAGGTCATGTACGGGCCATATACGGGCCATATTCGTCTATTTACGAAAATTGGCGTCGGGGCCCGTATTCACCAACATGTTTAATATTCTAAATTTATTTTGATTTAAATTTGTATACTTTTCTAAATTTGAAAAAAATAACACAATTTCTGACTGGCTTAATGGCTTTGCCAATAATAAATAAAAATGTGTTACTTTGTGAAGTCAGACCTAGAAACTATATGTGGAATATTTAGTAACGCACACATTTGCTGAATTAATTCAAAATTAATGTACCGAGTCCAGATTGCTAGGTCAACAGTAATATGAGCTATCCAGCAAGGGACGTAAGTTCGAACCCTGGCTCGGCCAACATTCTTTCCGACGTTTGACAAAAGACAATGTAACAAAAGTGATTCGTCGTCCAGCAATAGGCTAATAGTCTATGTGGAAAAGAAACTAGCTGCTTTGAAATACAGTTATGTGGAGTTCTCATGAATTACAGGAAACATGGGTAGGTGAACTGGCCGCCTTGATATGACTGATTCGTGTTGAAATCGGCGTTAAAACCCAAACAGGCAATCAATCAATTGAATAAACTTTGCCAGTTTATCATATTGTTGAAATCGAGATTCCGAAATTGCTTTATTATGGAAGCGTCCTAGTTCCATAGTATGTAATATTTTTGAGAGATATTATCTCCTATTAGGAGATACTAAGTCTTACTTATGAGATATTTAGTCATAATTAGGAGATACTGCCTCCTTATTAGGAGATACTATGTCAGAATTAGGAGATACTGCCTCCTAATTAGGAGATACTAAGTCATAAATAGGAGATACTAAGTATCTCCTAATTATGACATGGTATCTCCTAATTATGACTTATTATCTCCTAATTATGACTTAGTATCTCCTAATTATGACTTAGTATCTCCTAATTATGACATGGTATCTCCTAATTATGACTTATGATCTCCTAATTATGACATGGTATCTCCTAATTATGACTTATTATCTCCTAATTATGACTTAATATCTCCTAATTAGGACTTAATATCTTGTCATTACTGAAAAGAGTTGAACAATTTCTTTATTTGCTACAATGGTTTCAAAGGTTGTCTGCTGCAAAGTTGTCAGATATAGGTAAGGGTTTTAAAGCGACTGAACTCCAGATACCCAATTGTCGAAAAAAAAAAAATCCAATTTTAAGAAAATAAGTTTTTTTTTTTTGTATTTGGGGCATTTAAATATGATAACTGACATATTACATACCCCTATAATCGGTGAGATTTTCTTGTTTTCAATACTTTTTCCATCGCAAATTCTACCCTGTCAGTAACGGGGTAAGTATTTTTAAATAGGAAACCCCTTCATCGGGACAATTGAAAACGACTCAAGTTCACTTTTTTTTTTTTTCTTTTTTTTTTTTCGTGCCATCTGGATTTCCGTCGCTTTAATTGATACAACACTTCTTTCTTTTCCAGTTTCACACCCTTTCTCACCGCGGACAATCCTCGTGGCTTGAACTATACCATAATGATAAATATGTAGTATCGGCTTATGGTCATACGGTAGACGACTTCGCTAACGGCGGCAACAACGTTGTCTTTAAGTGTTCGAAGGGCGACACGGTATGTATCCGCACGGTATAGTCTGGTTTTCGGCGTATTATAGTAAAGTAGTACGTGCGACCTGAACCAACAATATAGTCTGGTTTCCGGCGTATTATAGTATAGTAGTACGTGCGACCTGAACCAACAATGTAGTCTGGTATCCGGATTACTAAAATAAAGTAGTATGTATGACATAAACCAACATTGTAGTCTGGTGGTTCCCGGTTTACTAACATAAAGTAGTTCATTTGACATGAACCAACAATACAGTCTGGTATCCGACGTTCTATGGCAAATAAGTGCATCTGACATTAACCAATAATGCAGCCTGGTACCCGACGTTTTAGGGTAAAGTAGTGCGTCTGGCTTCAACAAACAATGGTGACTAGATTGTTTTTTTTGTATTCATTCGCGAATGTTTACAAAATTGCTGAGAACGTGTTTCCGGTAAACACAATCGTCACGATAGATGGACGAGGTAAAGGGACCATTATCAGTCATAAACATATGTGTGTATGTGATAATTAACAGTTGATTAAGTATTTCTGACAGCGAAACACAGACAAACGAAAGTGTTTGTTTATTGTAGTGTCACTGTCACCTTATTTAAAATACAAGCCCTGTCAATCCAGGGGTTGTGGGTTCAAACCACAGCTCGGCCAACATTCTTTCCGTTGTTTGACAAAAGTCACCGTGACAAGTGTCATTCGTTTTCCATCAATGGGCTAACATTCTATGTGGCAATGAAGCCAGTTGCTTGGAAAGACTGGGGTGTGCGCAGTTCTGGTGTGAGAAAGCCAGGAAACACATACGTAGGTGCACTGGCCGACGTGATATGACTTAAAGACTGTTGCAAACAGCGTAAAACCCCAGAAAAGCCATTTCTGAATTATGAGACACCTTTGCCCCGAACACATTTGAGCCGTCCCGCTAGAAAACCAACATTATGGACTCTGCGTAATGTTTCGACCAGATCAGCCTGAGCAATCTGCCCAGGATAATCCAGGCCGACACATTTCGTCTCAGAGGGATGGAGGGTATAGAGTAATGATTCCTGAAACAGAAAAAAAAACACGGGAGGCGAAACGTGTCTGTTCGGGTAAGCCTGTGCGGCAGGTTTAGGCTGATCCGGATCTAGAGTCCACAGTGTTGATTCTCTCGCTGGACGGCTCATTTGTACATTGTGCGGATAAGCTAAGACAAGATATGGTTGGATAAATGATAAACGTTCTATAACTGAAATGCATATTGTTGGAAAAAGCGTTAAACTCAAAACAATATAAATTCTCAAAATTAGTGATTTTCCCCTTTTAGAACATGTTTTTTTACTCTTTCCAATAATTATTCTTTGATTCGTAGATGATTTAAATCATCATTTTAAACATTTATGCAAATACATGTATGTTAATCAATGTCGTCTTCTGCAAAATTGCTGTAAGTGGGAAAGGGTTAAAATACAAGCCAATGACTCGTTGTTTCAGGTGGAGATTAGAGCAGTTGACAGTAGCTATGGTTACAACACAGTATTGGTCGGTGCCCCGGACGAGGTGTATTCCACATTCAGTGGCTATATGATTGCTCCCGTCTTCGAAGAGATTCCAACCGTCGGTTAAAAAAACGTGCATGACTATTATTTAAGCCTTTGTATGTGCATTGTGTCGTCATTGGAATATGTAATAAAACGATACGAAATTAATGCTTACATCTGCCTTATTGTTGTTCTTATTGATGGTTGCCATGGTTAGTGGTGCAATGTTTACACCTTACCATATAAAGACGCATTTGTAATGCTTATATCTGTTCTATATTGATGGTTGCCATGGTTGGTGGAGCAATGTTAACACCTTTCCATATTAAGACGCATTTGTAATGCTTATATCTGTTCTATATTGATGGTTGCCATGGTTGGTGGTGCAATGTTAACACCTTTCCATATAAAGACGCATCTGTAATGCTTATATCTTTTCTATATTGATGGTTGCCATGGTTGGTGGCGCAATGTTTACACCTTACCATATAAAGACTCATTTATTTTGAATGCTTATATCTCTTCTATATTGATGGTTGCCATGGTTGGTGGAGCAATATTAACACATTTTCATATAAAGACGCATTTTGAATGCTTGTATCTATTCTATATTGATGGTTGCCATGGTTGATGGAGCAATGTTAACACATTTCCATACAAAGACGCATTTTGAATGCTTGTATCTGTTCTTATTGATGGTTGGTTGCCATGGCTGGTGGCGCACTTTTCCAAATAAAGACTCATTTTACACTCGCTGCAATAGACGAGTTTAGAAAACGTTGTTGCAAAAGGAGAAATGGCAACGTGCGACCGTGACGGCACTGCTTGGTAAACCTTGCGGTGTTTGCAGTGTTTAATATGAAATCCTTGGCACCGGTGTTCCGTAATTCGAAAACGAAATTCCAGTGAAGCAGGGTTGTATGTCGCGGGTCGAACTTATACGCATGAAAGCAGCCCGGTTAGCTCAGTCGGTGGGGTACTTGCCCTGAAAGCGAGAAGACACTGGTTTGAGCTCCAATCTGGCTGCATGTTTTTCTGTCCTTGTGAAATGATATCAAGGCGTTTCCTGGGTAAGTAGACCAGTACTACTGGCCCATTTATCCTTACACAAGCAAGTCAGTCGTAATGCTAACCCCGAAACCCAGAGCGCCTAGGAGGGCAGCCACTACTACCATGTTTAAAGTCCGAGCTTTGGTATGACCCGGCCGGGGACCGAACCCGTGACTAAACCATTAAACAAGAGGGCCATGTTGGTCCAATTTCGCTCACCTAGAGTAAAACCAACATTATGGACTCTGCATAATGTATCGACCCAGATCAGCCTGCTCAATCCGCGCAGGTTAATCCGTGCCGATACATTCCATCTCATGGGGGTAGAGGTATAGAGTAATGACTCCTGAAACAGAAATCCCACAGGAGGCGAAAAATGTCTGTCCGGGTTAGCTTGCGCGGCATGCTTAGGCTGGTCCGGGTCGACACTTTACGCAGAGTCCACAATGTTGGTTTTCTCATGGAGCGGCTCCAATGTGTGTGGCCAGTTCTAGTATGCAAAGAACGCTGTGCGACAAGATGGAGGAACTGACGAATATTGCGTTGTCCATTGATGTGGATTCGATGACAATATAGCCTGGAGTGAACGCAAAGCGAAAGATCAGAAAAACAAGCCCCGTCTCTTGGTGAACATGTTTTTCAACAGACCAAAAATATTATTAAAACAATCTTTGTAGAGGTCAAACTAAGGCAAATTTGCTCCGAATCATTCTCGAATCGGGCCGATACTTTGGGATAAGATGGTTTTTAAATCTTTACTTTACACATATTAGGACAATAAGCTCTGTCCCCTGGACGAAACGAATTGCCCAGGGAACATTTGTGCCAAATTGTTTATAATTTTCTCAGACAATAAGATTTTGTATTAAAAGTTTTACGCTTTTCCTTCTATTTGATGCCCGAGCAACATTGCATGAGCTTCTCGTGACCTGATTTTGTACACTGTATATTTTGCGGCCTACAAAAGCGACACGAGTCTCATAAGATCCTTTTCTCTGTAACTGTTTAGTAACACACCGCTAAACATTCTTTACCTTCTAATTATAGGAATATAAATGTTTCCATAACCATTTCCTTTTTATTTTGTTTCGAAAAGGGAAAATAATTAAATATGGAAACATGACGAAAACAAGCTTATTGAGCTTTCAAATAAAATTCTTTTTTTTTTACTCTATATACTACATTCTTTTTCTCTTATTCTCAATTTCTCTCTCAATTTAATTACTACGCCTTTTGTTGCCCTCTGATCACGTTGTATAATATATTGCAGAGCTGTCATTTATGTATTATGTACATAATCAGCATCGAAATAAAAATGTTGTATTGTATTGTATAACAAAGGTTCTTTGCTTATTTTCTTAGACAAGAATATTTTGTTTTGAAAGTTTTACGATCTTCCCTCTATTTGATGCCCCAGCAACAAAGGTTCTATGTATAACTGACATATTGTAAAGAGAACCAATCACCTAAGGAACAATTCCTAAATATTATTTTGAAAAAAATAATTTTGAGTAAGAACATTTGACCGAACTGCGGACTTATTGTTATAACATGTTGAAGAGTCTAGATTATAGTGAAAGGAATACATGGGCAAAGTCTATTACAAACATATTGTATTTGTACGGCTTTGGATATGTCTGGCTAGGGCAAGATGTTGATTACCCGGACATGTTTTAGCTACATTTTAACAACGACTGAGAGACTGCATGCAGCAAAATTGGTTAGAGTCTAAGTTCAACTTACATGCATTTTAAAAGCATTCTAAATCCAGAATTTTGTTTATCTTTAAATCTACCATTATAACTATATTGCAAGGTTCAGATGTTCTAGCCACAAATTGTGTATTGAAACTGGTAGGCATATTGGAATAGACAGAGAAAATAGAATTCGTATTTATTGTTTGCATAATTTTAATATTCATTGTATTGAAGACGAATATTATGTATTTTCAACTGTTTTCAATATTCTGATACATGTACGGAAACATTTTTTTTTGTATTCTTGGTATCTTGGTATCTTGGATAGCTTTCATTCATTAATGAGCACTACCGATGAAATGGCAATCAGAAAATTTGCAGTCTTCATTGCAGCAGTCATGAACATGAAAGATCCAGAAAATAGCAAACAACAGTAATTATTAAGTTACCTGTGAGCAAAACGCAACCAAATATCATAACAAAAAAAACAAAAAACAAAAAAAAATATCGTATGATGGGCCGGTGGTCTTTATGTTCACATTAAAATGTATTGTGTTGTATTGGTACATCAGAATACGGACGACGGACATCGGAATACAGACGACGTATATATCGTGTACGACGTACATCGGAATACAGACGACGGATATCGGAATACGGACGACGGACATCGGAATACGGACGACGTACATCGGAATACAGACGACGGGCATCGGAATACCTACGATGGACATCGGAATACAGACGAAGTACACCGGAATACATACGACGGACATCGGAATACGGACGACGTACATATGATTACGGACGACGTACATGTATCGGAATACGGACGACGTACATCGGAATACGTCTCGTCTGATAATTGGATATCCCATTTTTCCGAATTATTTAGTGTTAAAAATGAGTTTAAGGCACAAAATAAACATTATGACAAACTTCTTTTAGAGGCAGAAACAAATAAAACATTTACTCAACTAGATTTCAAAATAACAGATAAAGAAGTTATGAAAGCTATTTCAAAATTAAAGAATAAAAAATCATCTGGGCTAGACGGTATTAAAAATGAGATGCTTAAAACTGGCCAAACTTATTTAGTGCCATGTATTGTCAAGTTATTTAACACAATTCTTTCTAGTGGTACATATCCAACTGATTGGAAAATAGGATATATTAAACCAATTTATAAGGGTGATAATCCAACCAAACCATCAAACTATAGAGGGATTTCCATTATGCCATGTCTATCGAAAGTTTTTAACAGTGTATTAAACAATAGATTACAAACTTTTTTTGATATAAATAATACTATTGATCAATCACAAATAGGATTTCAACCTAAAACAAGAACAGCTGATCACATGTTTGTTTTGAGAACTCTAATAGAAAAATATCAAAGTAAAAACTCTAAGTTGTATGCATGCTTTGTTGATTTTGCTAAGGCGTTTGATTCTATCATTCATTCTGTCATGTTTTACAAATTGACCCAGATAGGTATATGTGGACCCTTCTATAATACTTTAAAAACAATGTATGAAGCAAACTGTATTCATGTTAAAGTAGAAGATAAACTAACAGACAAAGTTATTCAAGAAATTGGTTTAAGGCAAGGAGATAATCTAAGCCCAAACCTATTTAAGTTATATATAAATGATTTACCTCAATGTTTTGATTCTACTGATGACCAAGTTTTGCTTAATGATATGCCTTTAAGTTGTCTAATGTATGCAGATGATTTAGTGTTACTTTCAACCACTGAAAGGGGTTTAAAAAAGTGTTTGAAGAAACTAGAAACCTATTGTGACAAATATGGTTTAACAGTCAATCTAAAGAAAACTAATATTATGACCTTTAGTAAATCTGGTAGACAGTCTAGTACAAAATTCTTCTTTAAAAATAATGAGATAGTACATGTCTCTTCTTACAAATATCTTGGTATATTATTTTCATCTACGGGTACTTTCTCCCACTGTGTATATGATCTATATAAGAGAGCACTTAAAGCCAATTTTAAACTTCGAAAAAGCTTTGGAGATTTACATCAAAACGTTGACACTATGTTACATTTATTTGACCATACTGTAAAACCAGTTTTATTATATAGCAGTGAAATTTGGGGTAGTATTGATACAACAACAAGTAGTTTTAAAAAGGGTACTTATAACATATCTAAGTCTTTGAGTGATAAACCATATGAAAAACTACATGTCAAATTTTTTAAATATGTGCTAGGCGTTCATAAAAAAGCAACAAATTCAGCTGTTATGGGTGAACTAGGAAGATACCCAATTTATATTGATGTTCTTTGTAATTCGGTAAAATATTTTAAACGCTTAAATTCAGATCATGTAAGCACACTGTTAAAGAATGCATTTAAAGAAAGTAATAACTTGCACAGTATTAGCAAGAAAAGTTGGACCTCTAGTACATACTTTCTGTTAGAATATCTTAATTTACCTATTTCTTGTTTACAAAGTTCTAAGTTAGAAAAAATTGTAAAACAAAAACTTGTTGAGAAATACAAACAAGAATGGTCAACAACAATAAATAATTGTGGGTCTAATAATGTAGGCAAGTTACGTACGTACGCTTTATTTAAAAAAAGACTCTGTAGAGAACCTTATTTAAATGTTATAAAAGACAAAAATATCAGAAAATGTTTCTCAAATTTCAGAATTAGTTCACATAAATTAGAAATAGAAATGGGCCGCTATAAAAAAGTGGACCTTAACTTAAGGACATGTAAACTTTGCAAGTCAGGATCAATAGAAGACGAAAAACATTTTGTCACAGAATGTCCATCTTTTGCTAGTGAAAGAAATGAACTCTTTAAAACAATGTCGCAATTCTCAATTCATGTTAACATAATGTCAAATGAACACAAATTTATATGGATGTTTATAAATGAAGATAAAAAAGTTATAGTTGCGCTTTGTGAATATATTTCAAAATGTTATAGTCTTAGATCTAATATTTTAAAAGGCTTGTAATAAGTAATGCATTCACAAGTTGTTGTGTTTTGTCACTGTGTTTATCCTTCAAACTGTTGTCAATCTAAAACAGTCTGTATCCCCTTTTTGGGTCAACAGTTCTGAATATTTGTTTATGTATCAGTTAGTGTTTTAAATAGTTCTAGTCATTTTGTTTTGTTTGTATATAGTTACTCAATCAAAATCAATCTTGTGTTTAATGATAATAATATTACATTAAAATATATATTATTATTTTATAATTAGTATGCCAGTGATGGCCCATGATAGAATAAAATTATTCTATTCTATTCTACGGACAACGTACATCGTAATACGGACGACGTACATCGGAATACGGACGACGTACATCGGAATACGGACGACATACATAGGACAACGGACAACGTACATCGGAATACGGACGACATACATAGGAATACGGACGACATACATCGGAATACGGACGACGTACATCGGAATACGGACGACGTACATCGGAATCCGGACGACGTACATCGGAATACGAACGACGGACATCGGAATACGGACGACGGCCATCGGAATACGAACAACGTACATCGGAATACAGACGACGGACATCGTAATACAGACGATGGACATCGGAATACGGACGACGTACATCGTAATACAGACGACGTACATCGGAATACGGACGACGTTCATCGGAATACGGACGACGTACATCGGAATACGGACGACGTATATCGTAATACAGACGATGTACATCGGAATACGGACGACGTTCATCGGAATACGGACGGCGGACATCGGAATACAGACGACGGACATCGGAATACAGACGACGTACATCGTAATACAGACGATGTACATCTGAATACGGACGACGTATATCGTAATACAGACAATGTACATCGGAATACGGAGGACGTTCATCGGAATACGGACGGCGGACATCGGAATACAGACGACGGACATCGGAATACAGACGACGTACATCGTAGTACAGACGATGGACATCGGAATACGGACAACGTACATCGGAAAACGGACGACGCATATCGTAATACAGACGACGGACATCGTAATACGGACGACGGACATCGGAATACGGACGACGTACATCGTAATACGGACGACGGACATCGGAATACATACGACGGACATCGTAATACACACGACGTGCATCGTAATACGGAAGACGGACATAGTAATACGGACGACGGACATCGGAATACATACGACGGGCATCGTAATACGGACGACGGGCATCGGAATACGGACGACGGGCATCGGAAAACGGATGACGGAGGGACGGCGGATGATAAGTGATATCAATAGGTCACCCAGAGCATTTCGTGCTCAAGTGACGAAACATCAATGTAACAGATCGTCAACATAAAACAAATTGGGAATGAACTAATTTGAAATTTGCAAATGACCAGTGTCAGCAAAGTGTAAACGTGCTCTATCATTGAGACACGCCATACAGAATCTGATTGGTTATCCGGACCTAGCAATTGTAAAAGAGAAAGATCTACCTAAGCCTCCACGAGGCAAAAATAAGCAAATTTTCCAAAAAATGAAAGTAGAATTATTGGAGGAATTTGCAACCATTGTGTCAAAAAAGAGAAATTGCTCATCATGAGTAATTTCTCCTTTTGCCACAATATTTTTTCAAAATTCGTCTTCTACAGCTGCGTCAAAATGTGTGTTTATGTAGGAAAGGGTTAATATCAAAAGTTCCTACAAGGTCGCTATGAGCCGTCCCACGAGAAAATCAGCATTGTGGACTCTGCGTAAAGTATCGACCCGGATCAGCCTAAGCATGCCACACAGGCGTACCCGGATAGACACTTTTCTCCTCCTGTGGATTTTCTGTTTCAGGAGTCATTACTCTATACCTCTATTCCCCTGAGATGGAATGTGTCGGTCCGGATTAGCCTTTTTTTTCTAACGGGACGGCTCATATAAATTCTGTGTCTTTATAAGGTATTCTGATAAGACCTCAGTGAAACAAACGTATATGTCCTTATCGACAATGCAATCTTGCAGTTCTTTTTCCAAGAGGTCACGTTTCTGTAAGTACAAGACTAGGTGAACGGTATTAGATAACAGCAGGGACGGCCCCGATACTATAGCCAACTCTCGTAAACTTAAAGTACAAAAGATAAACGAAACAGCGAGGTAGAAGAGTGTTCGCCTCCGGGACAAGAGTTCCCGAGTTCGAGCCCTTCGAGTCGACTGTATTTCTAATATACTTCATAGTGCCTTTCCTCTGTCGCGTAATCATCATTTGGCAGAAACATAAATCCTGAAAAAGAAATTCTAACATCAAATAGAAATGTCCTATGCGTACTATAAATCACTATATCGGTGACGAAAAACGCTGCCGACCGACTATTAGACCACAGGAGAGGAAAAGTGTCTGTCAGGGTTAGCCTGCGCGACATGCATAGGATAATCCGGGTCGATACTTTACGAAAAGTATAGTTGTAGAGCGTCCGCCTCGGGTTTGGCAGGTCGAGAGTTCGATCCTCGACCGGGTTTTTCGAAAGACTTTTAAAATGGTACTGTTGAATTTCCCTCCTTGGCGCTCGATATCGAGGGGTTAGCATAACGACTGATTCGCTGGTGTTAGGACTTGTTGATAGCGACATAAAACAAAAACAAACAAACAAACAAACAAACAAACATACACACATACAAACAAACATACAAACATACAAACATACAAACATACAAACATACAAACATAACACATACACACATACACACATACACACATACACACATACACACACACATACACACATACACACACACACACACACACACACATACACACACACATACACACACACATACAAACATACAAACATCCAACAAAAGCTAATATGTAGCAGACGACTTTAAAAATGTCTACTCAAAAATACGGAAAATCTCTATCATACATATAGTAGTTAAAATTACTTAAAAACGTTGAAAACTTTGTGGCAAAAGGAGAAATTGCTCATTTTTAGCAATTTCTTCTGTTGTCACAATGTTTTCAAAAGTCGTCTGCTGCAAATGCGTCAGAATGTGTGTATAGGTGGGAAAGGGTTAATGTCTATTTTATGAAAGTATACTCACACGAAAAAGAAAGTGGGCACTTGGTTAGAGGGATTTTTTTTGTGCTTATAGAAGCAAAATATAGGCAAATTTGGTATCAAAATGTGCAAAAATGTATTGGCTATACGATGTTTTACTTTTAATTGAAATTTGATAATTATCAGAACATTGTTTTACGTGTGAATAACGTAGGGGTGAAAAGTAAATGTTGCATATTTGTAATGTTTTGTAATTGCTTTTTTGTCTTCGGATATTTGTCAAGTTACGTGACAATTTATCAGTATCTGTTGTGGCCTAATATTGGGTAAATGGGTGCAATGTGTGAAGGGTTATTTTCTTCACTCATGACGATAAATCCGTATATCTAAACTTTGTAACAAAAAAGTTATGCCCAATTTAAAAGTGCACACTTTCTTTTTCGTGTGAGTATAGAGCATCATTTAATGCCTATTGTATGAGATATTCTGACAGAAAAATTCCGTTAGATTGTAGAGGTAGAGGCTTCATAGTTCACCTTTTCAACCACGCAGACGCAGTTTAACGCTTATTCAGCAGCAGACGAAGTTTGGAAAGAATGTGGCAACAGCAGAAATCGCTCAATATGATTCAATCATTCTTTCATGTTAAGAGTACTTCCACATTTTAGCCAATATGGTTTCAAGGTCGTCTGCTGCAGAATTGTTGTATGCGGGAGAGGGGTACTAGTAATTTAACCCTTTCCCTCATACGACAATTCTGCAGCAGACGACTTTGAACACATTTTTGTCAAAAAATAGAAAATCTCTATAATTGAATGGATAACCTATGACTAAAAGTGGAAAAACATTGCGGCAAAAGGAGAAATTGCTCGTTTTGAGCAATTTCTTCTTTTGTCACTATGTTTACGAAACGCCGTCTGCTGCAGAGGCGTCATAAAGCGTCTATATGAGGGAAAGGGTTAATACTGTCCTGGGGAGACGAGTCCGTTCCTGGTTTAGAATTATTGTATGAACAGAACGATTAACTGTCACGATTCGATAATGATTATTTGATAGAAGCTTTGACAAGGAAGTAAAAATTAAACCAATCCTCATGTGCGAGGTAAACTCATTTTTCGCACAAACCAAATCTGCAGCAGACGACTTTGAAAACATATACATAAAGGCAAAATGAGGAGTTAAAAAATGCTGTAAATGAAAGTATAATGATCAAATAGTGTTGGAAGCATTGTAACAAAAGGAAACAATTCTCACTCTGATAAACTTCTCCTTTTGTCAAAATGCTTTCGAAAGTCGTCTGCTGCAAAGGCGTCGTCAAAATACGCAGGAAAGGGTAAAATATCATGCAATCGCCAAACACTCAATGACCCTGACCTTCTGTCAAGAATGTACGAGAGTGAACCCTTTTCTCGCAGACACGCGCAGTTTGATTTATTTATATTGGGGTATCACGCCGCTTTTTCAACGATCTTTCAGTTATATCACGGCGACAATTCACTTATTCATGATCCCTGGGTAAACAAACCAGTACTAGGCTAGACAATTTTACCTTGCCCAAGGGGCACTCCACCATGACCGTAGTGCCGCGACTGGGGATCGAACCCGGGACCCCCCCGGTTTCGAAATCCCCGTCGCTAACCACTCGACCACGGCGGATTCTACGCACGGTTTGAAGCATTTGCACAAGACCTTACTCAAAATAAGCAATCTGAACCGTCCCGAGGGAAAACCAACAGTATGGCCTCTGCGTTATGTATCGACCAAGATCAGCTGACACATTCCATCTCAGGGGGATAGAGGTATAGAGTAATGATTCCCGAAACAGAAAGAGTGTCTACGCGGGTAAGCCTGCGCGGCATGCTTAGGCTGATCCGGGTCGATACTTTACGCAGCGCGAATAATGTTAGTTTTTCTCGCCGGACGGCTCAAATGTTAACCACAATGTTTGAACTCTTTTTAATAATGATACTTTCGTTTAAAGAAATTTTCCAATATATATGTCCATAAATCTTTAAAGTCGTTTGCTGCAGATTTGCTGTAGGCCTATGTGTGAAAGAGTTAACCCTTTCCTTCATATAGATGCTCTTTGACGCCTCTGCAGCAGACGGCTTTTTGGAAAAAAAGTGAAAAAAGAAGAAATTGCTCAAAACGAGCAATTTCTCCTTTTTCCACACAGTGTTTTCCACTTTTAGTCATAGGTTATCCATTGAATTATAGAGATTTTCCACGGTTTGACAAAATGTGTTCAAAGTCGTCTGCTGCAGAATTGTTGGAGGCCTATGTGTCAACGAGTTAAAACACCAAGACAAGGCGTGATCAGTTCAGTTCAATTCAAGATAAGGTTCAATGACATAATGGGAAAGAAACCCCCCTGGGATAGCTGTCGTTTAAACCCCCTTCCCCCTTACAACAAATATTCAGCAGACGACTTTGGAATATATAATACTGGAAACAATATTAAAAAAATCTCGTAAATAAAAGTAAAATAATTGAAAACAAAATTGAAAACATTGTGTCAAAGGAAGAAATTGCTCATCATGAGCAATTTCTTCGTTTGTCACAATGTTTTTTAAAAAAAAACCTGCTGCAGATGCGTCAAAATTCGTCTGCACGTGGGTAAGGGTTAACTCGAACTAGGGCAGATTGCACTTGAGGTCATCTCAAGATTAAAAATTATACTAATATCGTCGAAAAACCTTGTCGTCTTTGTCCTTGAATTGGTTGCTAAGTTATTTGATACTTTTAAACATTAGAGATCAGTCGCCATGTTGTCTTTGCTTGTCATCTTTAGCGTGTTTATTGGTAAGAATTTATCTTAATTTATGTTACGTGTAATTAATCCCCCTTGCTAATTAATGTAGACTCATTTTAAACGAATCTACGACATACTAATTTGAAATAAGAATGTAATGTTTATAGTGAGCAAAAAATAAACTCTAATGTAATGAGATACATTATTACGTGTAAGTGACTCTTTCTCACACATGTATAAGCATTTTAAAGTATCTACAGCATACTATATTGGAATAAAAATGTAATGTTTATTGCAAGCAAACAATAAACTAAAATGTAGAGAGACACATATTACGTGTAAGTAACTCTTTCTCACACATGTAGAAGAATATTGGAGCATCTACGGCATACTATTTTGAAATAAAAATGTAATGTTTATAGTAAGCAAACAATAAACTAAAATGTAGAGAGACACATATTACGTGTATTTAAACCTTTATCACACATGTATAAGCATTGTAACGTATCTACGGCATACTAAATTGGAATACAAATGTAATGTTTATAGACAGCAAACAATAAACTATCATGTAGAGAGACACATATCACTTGTAAGTAACTCTTTCTCACCCATGTAGAAGCATATTGGAGCATCTACGGCGAACGAATTTGAAATAAAATTGTAATGTTTATAGTAAGCACACAATTAACTAAAATGTAGAGAGACACATATTACGTGTATTTAACTCTTTCTCACCCATGTAGAAGCATATTGGAGCATCTACGGCGAACGAATTTGAAATAAAATTGTAATGTTTATAGTAAGCACACAATTAACTAAAATGTAGAGAGACACATATTACGTGTAATTAACTCTTTCTCACACATGTAGAAGCATTTTAAAGTATCTACGGCATTCTATATTGGAATAAAAATATAATGCTTATAATGAGCAAGTTCGACTCTATTTTAAAAATAATTTCATATGTTTGCCTAGATGTTTTTAAAGATTTTAATGTTATCTGCCTCAGATGTGTTGAAATGTAGGAAAAGGTTTCTACTTTGCATGTTTCAATTTGGCCTTCTACAACGCTTGCAAACTTGAAAAGATTGACCGTGTCATATCAACCTGTACATCAAACGAAGTTATCAATCTAAATTATAACAATGACTCAATTCACAGGTCTAATAGACGGTCGGACGGGATAGTGCGTATTGACAAGTCTAATAGTCGGTCGGACGGGATAGTGCGTATCGACAAGTCTAATAGTCGGTCGGACGGGATAGTGCGTATCGACAAGTCTAATAGTCGGTCGGACGGGATAGTGCGAATCGACAAGTCTAATAGTCGGTCGGACGGGATAGTGCGAATCGACAAGTCTAATAGTCGGTCGGACGGGATAGTGCGTATCGACAAGTCTAATAGTCGGTCGGACGGGATAGTGCATATCGACAAGTCTAATAGTCGGTCGGACGGGATAGTGCGTATCGACAAGTCTTATAGTCGGTCGGACGGGATAGTGCGTATCGACAAGTCTAATAGTCGGTCGGACGGGATAGTGCATATCGACAAGTCTAATAGTCGGTCGGACGGGATAGTGCATATCGACAAGTCTAATAGTCGGTCGGACGGGATAGTGCGAATCGACAAGTCTAATAGTCGGTCGGACGGGATAGTGCGAATCGACAAGTCTAATAATCGGTCGGACGGCATAGTGCGTATCCACAAGTCTAGTTGTCGGTCGGACAGCGTTTTGGTCAGCCGAGACGCATTGGTTTGAATGTATTACATGTATTGAAATTACAATTTCTCCTTTTGCCTCAAAAGTTTTCAACTTTATTCAAAAGTAAATGTTCATTAATATATTTTTTTATTTTATTTCTTCCAAGATGTCTATGATTTCGTCTGCCGCTGACTTGTTGTATATGGGAAAAGGGGGGGTTAAACCTATATTCCTTTCAATATGCAATAATTTCGTTTAATTTACAGGGTTATCGCACCAGCAGTCCGAAGAAGTTGCCTTCTCATATGGCTTAAATAAAGACTTAACGGCACCTACCGCTACGGTCGTCGTATTCAACGCACGAATCTCTAACTTCGGTGGGGCCTATGACGAAGCCACGGGTAAATTCACGGCCCCTGTTGCTGGGGTCTATGCGTTCCAAGTAAGTATTGTATACGTATTTCATTTATTTAGTTATATCAGTTTCCCGGTTAAGTTACCCGTACTATCCTGCCACCGGTGAATCAGGGAGTTAGTTGTAATGTTAAGTCGACAATCCAGAGCACCAATGAGAGAAAGTCGTTACTAGGAATCGAACTCGCGACGTACTGCAACTTTATGCGGACGCTCTACCACTACATCACGGAGGTGTAATACTTCATCGAAATGGCGTTTTCAATAATTGGTGGAAATTGAACGGACGAAAGTATTGGCGCTCCAGAAAACGCGAATTTCCGCATCCGTTGTGGCCGCTTTACGATCACACCAGCGAAGCGGCCGCTATACGACCACACCAGCGAGGCGGCCGCTCTACGACAACACTAGCCAGGTGGCCGCTCTACGACCACACCAGCGAGGTTGCCGCTTTAAGACCACACCATCGAGGTGGCCGCTTTACGACCACACCAGCGAGGTGGCCGCTCTACGACCACACCAGCGAGGTGGCCGCTCTACGACCACACCAGTGAGGTAGCCGCTCTACGACCACACCAGTGAGGTGGCCGCTCTACGACCACACCAGCCTTAGGCGGCCGCTCTACGATCACACCAGCGAGACGGCCGCTCTACGACCACACCAGCCTTAGGCGGCAGTTCTACGACCACACCAGCCTTAGGCGGCAGTCCTACGACCACACCAGCCTTAGGCGGCACTTCTACGACCACATCAGCCTTAGGCGGCAGTTCTACGACCACACCAGCCTTAGGCGGCAGTTCTACGACCACACCAACCTTAGGCGGCAGTTCTAGGACCACACCAGCCTTAGGCGGCAGTTCTACGACCACACCAGCCTTAGACGGCCGCTCTACGACCACACCAGCGAGGTGGCCGCTCTACGACAACACCAGCCTTATGCGGCCGCTTTACGATCACACCAGCCTTAGGCGGCCGCTCTACGATCACACCAGTGAGGCGGCTGCTCTAAGACCACATCAGCGAAGCAGCCGCTCTACGGCCACACCAGCCTTAGGTGGCCGCTCTACGACAACACCAGCGAGACGGCCGCTCTACGATCACACCAGCGAAGCGGTCGCGCTGAATGACCATACCAGCGATGCGGCCGCTTTACGACCACACCAGCAGAGCTGCTTACATATATGAAACTGTGGAATTTGAACGGCTTGCATATTGCGAGGTTTTCGATTTAGGGCTCAATTGAATGCTCACCAAGAACACCATCCCATACTAACGCCAATGCAGACCCAATTAAGCCGCGTCTTACGATTCTTTTGAACTTCATACACGTATGGTCGGGTTTGATACCCGACCGGTCAAGTCAATCCATCGACTATAAACATGGCGCTCAGGGTTGCCGGGGTAAGCAAAGGGCTGGTGTCTCGAAAAATGGACTAGTAGTACTGGTAACTTACCCATGAAATGTCGTGATATCATAGAACAATTGTTGAAAGCGGCGTAAAGCACCAAGCAATTAATCTTAGTAAAAAAGGACTAGAGTTCTTTAAACGCATATTTCATGTTTCTGACCCCGAAAAGACCTTCAATAAGATATGATTTGGGAATCCTTTGTGCGATGAGCAACACATATCAACTGTATGTGAACATAGAGTATTATATATTAGTTCACGTACAACATTAATTTACGGTATCGTTACTAAAAGAGATCGGAGACTACCTGATTATCTAATGAATTCCTTCTTTAGTTCATTGTAAATAAAGAATAAATTCACGGTTCCATTCATCCATTTTGTTCATTGTCAGCTTGAAAGTACCAGGGACGTAGATAAGAGGGATAAGTAACTAAATCAAATACTAAAATATCACCCGTGCCGACATTTGTAGCAAGTAAAACTCAAAAACTATTCAAGATATGAAAATAACAAAAATATTTCCTGGAAGTTTAAACATTCTTCTATTGCAATAGATAACAATATTTTAATATATTATGGGTTTTGATAATTTGTTATCCGTATGAAAAAAGTCAGTCTATTAGTTTTTGAAAAAAAAAAATATAATTCAGAAATCCCAATATCGGTGTCTTTTAAAACAGTCATTGTTCAAAATACAAAGACATTCCAGTTATTCATTGTATCTCTAACTTAAGTTGAAATGTTATGCTATCAGAATATGTATGTTTTTGTTTTTATCCTGTCACGTGTAGCAATTTCGACCCGATAACAGGGTGCCGTATATTTATTTTGATATACGTCAGTTGATCACGTGATAAGCTGGCGCGCACCTGCTAGCCGGGACTACTTTTTTTAGCAAGCGTCGCTGTAAATTCCAACTTCAATCGATAAAAACAGCATATATCGTGGATAAATTTCTCATTTGTGAATACAACATTCATGAAGATAGCTATTTTTTGTGTTGTATTATGTTAGAAATTTGAGAACTATTTTTTTCCGCGCATCAATCACGATTGGCTGCTGTTTATTTATAAAACATGACGTCACAATGAAAGGGATGCAATTCAGTAAGTTACATATTTTTAAAGCTGCCATAAAAAAAAAAAAAAAAAATGCAACAGGATAAATAGAATAATAGGTTGGTGCCGTGGATTGAGAAAGTTTATCTGGCTCGGCACCGTAATTTATCGGATTCGCCTTCGGCTCACCCGATAAATTACTCCGCCTTGCCAGATAATCTTTCTCAATCCACGGCACCAACCTATTATTCTCTATATCTGGGAACGGCTCATATAAATCAATGAATCATTATTATTTCAGTTCCACTTGTTGACCCAAAGCGGCAGTACAGGATGGCTCGAACTGTACAAAAATACCGAATATATCGTCTCAGCCTACGGCCATAACACCAACGATTACATGTCTGCCGGAAACTCCGCGATTTTACAGCTTGCAAAGGGAGATCAGGTAACGTGTCTCTCCATCTTGTTCTGATTTGTTTATGTTTTGCCTTAGTGTAGATTTCCTTTACAATAGATATAAAGGTACATGTATAAAGGTATACATTTTCACACATACACATATATATGTGTTGTGTCCAATCATCCGTAGCTATCAGTATAATCTGCATAATATTATCATTTGCTTGGTCTTAAGAGTCTTGTCTTGTCTTAGTCATTAGTCAAAGTGAAAACACGTCCGTCTTGCTTTGCCTTCTAGGTCCAACTTGCACATTTGGGCGTTTTCGACTTCTTTACACGCGTAACGAGAGTAACTGGAGTTGAAAGTCGAACGTATCGAGTAAGCGAACTGCGCATGCGCTTAATCTCTAATCTACTCGACTAGAACGAACGCCACTAGTTGACGGGTAACACGAGATCAAAGATGGCGACGGCTGATGCTCAGAATGTCGCCATTTTGTAAACAACACAAGACTGGGTTTAGGCGTTCGTGAATGGTTACTCGTGTCGTGTACTGCGCATGTCCAGATTTTATACTCGAGTAACTGGATTGCAAAAGCCGAAAACTATCTTTAATATTCAAATGTGGGCTGGTTCCTCATAACTGGGTACCAGAGGTATCTGGGACCAGCATCTGACCAAAAGGAATGGTCTAAAACACAAACCTGGCTTT